>CP092867.1:58720624-58777664 GCA_030710605.1 Cordylochernes scorpioides
GAGTGGATTAAAATACCAACATCAACTCTGCTGCCTACTTTCTGTTTACTAAAGGTTTCAGAAGAAGAAGCCTAGAATTTTGGCCAACACTATAGTATTAGTGTTATTACAGTTTTTAGAGGTTTCAGAAGAAGCCTAGAATCTTGATTCGGATGCATTTTCTCGTGGCCAACCTTGTGTTATTTATGTTTATTGAACGTTTCAAAATAAGAAGCCTAGAATCTTGATTCGGATGCGTTTTCTCGTGGCCAACCTTGTGTTATTTATGTTTATTGAAGGTTTCAAAAGAAGAAGCCTAGAATCTTGATTCGGATGCGTTTTCTCGTGGCCAACCTTGTGTTATTTATGTTTATTGAAGGTTTCAAAAGAAGAAGCCTAGAATATTGATTCGGATGCGTTTTCTCGTGGCCAACCTTGTTTTATTTATGTTTATTGAGCGTTTCAAAAGAAGAAGCCTAGAATCTTGATTTGGATGCGTTTTCTCGTGGCCAACCTTGTGTTATTTATGTTTATTGAAGGTTTAAGAAGAAGAAGCTTAGAATCTTGATTCGGATGCGTTTTCTCGTGGCCAACCTTGTGTTATTTATGTTTATTGAAGGTTTCAGAAGAAGAAGCCTAGAATCTTGACTCCCATGCCATTCCTCCTGACCTGCTCCATGATACCACCTGATGTGGTCAGGACAGTGTTGTCGAACTGACGGCAGCAAGTTGTGGCACCACGATTCCTCGTCTCTCAACTTGATGCCGAGGCACTGACGACTGCTGACACCGTACACCCTGCAGGTTCACCACAATATTGCCATGAGCATTCAAACTCCTCGAAAAACCCATGTTTCAAAAACATAGTTAAAAACTTAGTAGTGATCTTTGAGAATAGTTTAATGAGAACAGACGCTTCTCATAATTGTTGATAGTTTTAAGTGAAGCATCTTTAGTTAGTTCATACGATCCATCTTGAAGTTTAAACCTTACTCAATTTATTTTTAAGATTTTTCGATATGTGCATTTAAAATCTATTTGTGGTAAATAGTGTTTAATGTGTGTTATTTTCATTTTTACAGATTAAATTATTATTTGATAGAAAAACAATAAATATAGATTTTAATGAACAAAATTACAACATTACAAAACTTGAATCGGTAGATTTCTGTCCAACTTCAAAATTTTGTCTGCTAATTCAGCAATTTCTTCGCCGCTGACATAGTTGACCGCTATTTTGAGGTTTCTGAGGTTCTGAAACCAGCAAAAAGGCAAAGGTTATACGTGAACTACAAACAACGAGCAATTTAGAATTGTATACATTTACAACGCTATACCTTTTAATATTTACACACATTTTCTACACGAATATATTCGGATTATTAAAATTATAATGAGAGAGAGATCGAGATTGAAACTACTTTATTGCAATGTCCATATAAGATTATATAAGGTTAAATAAAGAATAAATATAAATATGAATAAATATAAATATATAAATTATTCGATAAATATACATATATATATAAATACTAGCGGATGTGTACCCGGCTTCGCCCGGATTTTATCCGAGTGAAAGTTTGCCTAACGAATATTTTTGATAATAATATTCCGGAACACACAGAATATTGTTACGTAGAAAGAAAAGCACATTCCAGAATGGAGAGAGGATATTCTAGAACATTTAAGAATCATGTAGAAATAGCGGAAAACAACCGATTGGCCAATCTAAAGCTATTGAGCAGCGCTCGGTGCTGGCGGCTTTCTGATTGGCTGACCAACCGTGACCGTTCTGGAAAGATCTACTCCGGGATATATAAGGAGGAGAAACTCATGCTAAAAGGAAGAAAGATAAGAAAAAGGGAGTCGAATAACGAAGCTATGTGGTGTACTCCAAGCAAGCTGCTCTCTCAAGAGGTCGGACTGCTGCCTACCGCCGACGCCGATTTACTTCTTGGAAGATTCTAGAAGGTTCTACGAACTTCTGTCTCCTGTTCTGCTCCTGCTTTCCCTCAGCGTGCTGCAGTTGGCGAGTTTGTAACTGCTGTTTTCTTTATTGTTGTTTTATCTTTTGCACTCTTCTGTAATTATTTTATCGATTAGGTTTAAATAAAGTCCTAAAGATTCTTTGTACCCACGCAAGTTATATTCTTTGTCAACCAACAACGCAACAATTTGGTGTCAGAAGTGGGATCTTTAGGTGAAGCTTGAATAATTTATGGTACTTACCAGAAAAATTGAGGAAATATTGCAAGCTATCCAAGCTATTCAAGCTCAAAACCAAGAAACTCGTGATGCTCTTCAAGCTTAAAACCAAGCTCTTCAAGCTCAAAACCAAGCTCTTTAAGCTCAAAACCAAGAAACTCGGGAAGCTATTCAAGCTCAAAACCAAGCTCTTCAAGCTCAACATCAAGAGCTAAAAGAAAGCTTGGGGCTTAAGTTCAAATGATTAGAAGATGAAATCTCTTCTGTAAAAGAAGAAGTGAAAGAAAAAATATCTGCTTTAGAAGAGAGACTTGCTGCTGTGGAAACGGGCCATCCAAGAACTCCGGTTTTCAGCAAGAAAATAACAATTCGGGTAGGCCTTTTGTCAAAGTTCCTGCCTTTGATGGATAATCAACATTGACCTCCTTCAAAACCCAGTTCGATGTGGTTGCCCAAGCTAACGGATGGAACGTTAGAGATAAGGCAAGCTTTTTGGCTGCTGCACTTCGTGGATCTGCAGTGGAAATTCTCCAGATGATTCCGGAACAACTTCGCCTAGACTTCAACGCCCTGATTGATGCGTTAGAGTCCCGATATGGAGAAAAACACTACCAACAGCTTCATGTAGTAAAGTTCAAGAATAGACTACAAGATAAGAAAGAAAGTTTGCAGGATTTGACCCACGACATCCGACGCCTAGCAAGATTAGCCTATCCAACATGTCCTCCGGAAATACAAGATTTTATGGCCCAACGCCAGTTTATTGATGCCACCGAAGGCCCTGAAACACAGAAGTTTGCCAGACTATCAAGTGCGGCTACTCTACAAGAAACCCTAGTCCAAGCCATGAAGCTGCCAACAAGCCACAATAGAAAGTTACCGGGTGGCTAGACAAGTTAAATGGGATAATCCAGAAAGAAAAAAGGGTCGCTTCTGGACCTGTCGAGCCCATGATCACATGTCTCCAACTTGCCCCCGAAGAGTAAAACAGCGCAGTGATACAGGTTGCTGGAAATGTGGAAAAATGGCCACATAAAGAAAAACACGTAGCTAACTCTAAGGATAAGCCTGAGAGAAAAAGGGGTCGCTGCTGGACTTGTGGATCCCTTGATCACATTTCTCCAACTTGCCCCAGAAAAGTAAAACAACGCAGTGATACCGACTGCTGGAGATGTGGACAATATGGCCACATGAGAAGAAACTATTCGGAAAAATCTGAAACCACCACAGTCCCTAGAAAGAACCATGGGAGACGGAATGATAATGCTGATGCGCTTTCAAGAAGGCCATGTGTTCCACAATGTCGACATTGTGCTCGGGCTGAAGAGAGATTTTGCGTAAGGCAAGTTACAGTGCAAGAAAGCGACGAAGTGGAAGAGCAAAATTGGACTGGTCAAGCTTTAAGAAATTCTCAACGTGAAGACCGAGATTTGTTGCCCATGATAAATTGGAAGGAATCAGGTGGAAGAGCATCCTGGGAAGATGTGGCCTCGTACAGTCCTAAAACCAAAAGTCTCTGGCGCCTCTGGAATTCTTTGACCCTGCGATATGGAGTCTTATACAGGAAATGGGTGAACGAGGATGGAAAGCATGAATCCTGGAAGTTGGTGTTACCCAGATCTCATGTACCTTTGGCTCTCCAGGAGATGCATAGCAGTCCCACGGGAGATCACTTCGGCATCAGAAAAACAATGGCCAAAGTTAGAGAAAGATTTTGTTGGCCAGGAAGTCGAACTGATGTTGAAAAATGGTACAGAAACTGTACACGATGTTCAGTGAGAAAGGGACCGACAACAAGATCCAAAGGAAAGGTGAAGATCTACAATGTAGGTGCCCCATTTGAAAGAATGCTGACTGTTCACCAGTGGGCAGGAGAAAGGCTTCACTTTTCAAGTGAGAAAATGAAAGACAGGTACAATGTCAATACTTCCCACAAGACTTTCAAAGAGGGTGAAATGGTTTGGCTCCATAATCCTCAACGGAAGAAAGGACTTTCTCCTAAACTTCAGTATCAGTGGGAAGGACCCTAAAATTTTATCAAGTGCCTCAATGATGTCATCTATCGGATTTAAAAAACCCCGACGTCAAAGCTCAAAGTGGTGCATTACAACCGGCTAGCACCCTTCAGGGTCACTGTTCCAGAACAATCGACTGTTCGGGACGATCAGTCCTACGGAGGGGGCAGTGTTACGTAGAAAGCAAATCACATTCCAGAATGGAGAGAGAATTTTCTAGAACATTTAAGAATCATGTAGAAAAAGCGGAAAACAACCGATTGTCCAATCTAAAGCTATTGCGCAACGCTCGGTGCTGGCGGCTTTTTGATTGGCTGATCAATCGTGACCGTTCTGGAAAGATCTACTCCGGGATATATAAGGAGGAGAACCTCATGCTAAGAGAAGGAAAGATAAGAAAAAAGAAGTCGAAGAACAAAGCTACGTGGTGTACTCCAAGCAAGCTGCTCTCTCAAGAGGTTGGACTGCTGCCTACCGCCGACGCCGATGTACTTCTTGGAAGATTCTAGAAGGTTCTACGAACTTCTGTCTCCTGTTCTGCTTCTGCTTTCCCTCACCGTACTGCATTTGGTGAGTTTGTAATTGCTGTTTTCTTTATTGTAGTTTTGTTTTTTATACTCTTCTGTAATTATTTTATCGATTAGGCTTAAATAAAACCTAAATATCCTTTGTACCCACGGAAGTTATTCTTTGTCAACCAACAACGCAACGATATTATTATAATAATGATAATAATATTCGTTATTTTATATATATTTATATAATATATAAAATCTATTTTTCGAGCAAACATATCCACTCTCTCTACTGAAGAGATTTTAAAAAGATATATATGTGACAATATCGTTGCGGAATTTCTTGTTGTTCGATTTGAATGGTGAGGATTGGTTGAAACGCAGTCGTTGAGTGGCAAGTGAAGCACACAGTTAGGAATAATCAGGACACGTGATGGGGTTTGAAAATAAAAGGCAACTGGGTTGGAGGAAAGAAAGCTTGAGAAGGCGGAGCGGGTTTTGATTGTTAATTATCTGATCACATGGTGGTGATTGTACTTAGCTATGGGATGAGCAGAGGGAGAGAGGTCCAGAGCCGATGTCACCTCCTTGGGAGCCAAAGCACTACTGACAATTCTTGTCTTTCGATTTAACACCACGAGTTGTCTTCCTTCCCATTGGTCGAAGGATGGAACGTGCCCGTTTTTCTATTGGTTGACCTACTTAGTTCTTGCTTCCTAATTGGACCGGCGGCTTCCTTTGGTGGAAGATACGCTCGGCCTGGTCAGGAAGTATCGGGTGTTAGTTCGACTCTATTTACTTCCGCGTTATCAAATACGCCCGGTCCTGTCCGGAAATATTGGGCGTCTCTATACTAATATAACTTCTGCGGATACCAGATACGTCCGGGCTTTGCGAGGAAGTATTGACTGTACAAGTTATTTATACTTGTGCCCGCTTTTAGCCTGCTTCCTATGTCTTGTTGCCACTTTCTTTCCTCCAGTTACCTTATTCTTTATTAAATCTTTGAAAATCATACATTGTACATGCATAGTGGGTCGGGGGGCATACAATTATATACAAATTATGACAGATGCGCCCCTTACATGTGAAGAATTCAAGAAAGGGTTAGCCTGAGAGAATTCTGTAAGGTGAAAAATAATTTTGTGGGAAAATTAGTTGTGGGTATTGAGAGTCTATATACAAGCATTGGTGGCTATATAAGAAGTAAAATAGAATGGTGTTGATGATATAGGTTGAGTATAATTAATAGAAATCAAAAAATTTTTTAATTGTAAGAAATCAAAATGAATGCTATGGTACATAGTGGATTAAAAAGAAAAGAAAATGCGCCTAACTAATTTCTACTCGAAATTGGAAAAAAATCGAGGGAGTTCTATTAGGGCTTTTGAGAAATCAAAAATAATATAAAAATAAAAAGTTGGACGAAATCAAAGTAAAGGTTTGGTTGCATGGTGAGGAAAAAAAAAATGTTTTGTTGCATGGTGAAAAAAGAAAAGTGCTTGTTGCGTGGTAAAAAGAAATGCCTAATTATATTTCTGCTCGAAATTGGGAATCGAAATCGAGGGATTTTTATTAGGTCTTTTGAGAAATCAAAAAATAAAAATAAAAATAAAAAGTTGGAAGAAATCAAAGTGAGTGCTTGGTTGCATGTTGGAAAAAAAAAATGCTTTGATGCATGGTGAAAAAAAAAGGAAAAATGCCTAACCATATTCTTGCTCGAAATTGGGAATGGAAATCGAGGGATTTTTATTAGGTCTTTTGAAGAAATCAAAGTAAAATAAAAAGTTGGAAGAAATCAAAAAATAATATAAAAGTTGGAAGACATCAAAGTAAATGTTTGGTTGCATGGTGAGAAAAAGGAAAAATATTTTGTTGCATGGTGGAAAAAAGAAATAAAAATAAAAAAAAAAGAATGTTTTTGTAAATCAAAATAAAATATAATATCCAATTTTAAAAGAAAACCAATGAGTTCTCGTTGATTTGAAATTATGATAATATAAACTAATTGGTAAAAAAATGATAATTAATGATTAAAAGTGATAATAAGTTGAATAAATTGATAAATTGATTATATATTTAAATTTTTATTGAGAGAAAATAATGAAAATGATTAATATGAAAAATAAGGTGTATTGGTTTGGACCCTTTTGTATATCTACATGCCCTATAAATGTTTTAATTGCTCAATTATGCCCTATACATTTTTTGTCTTTGTGTGTGTTGTGGAAAATGTTAGAAGTCTGTTGTGTAAGAAATGTGTGTGCGTGTACCTTGTTTGATTTTCGAATGACAGTCGATTTGATTACATTGTAAAAGTCGATGCGCAGGCTTGAATTGGAATCCAAAATCGGTGGCATAGAGAGGTTCCCAGTTGACCTCAATAGGGGTCCTTCTCATTGTAATTAGAGATACGGAAGTGGGGTGTGTCGGGCAAAAGAGAGGGAATGAAATTGGATGACATATAGGAGTTCTCAGCTTGACCTCGATTTAGCTGCTGGTCGAAGGAGGGTAATTAGAAACCGGACATGGAACGTGGGGGCAGCAAGACTTCCTCTCTATTTGCACGTAATTGGATCCAGAAGTGGGGGAACTACGTTTCCTGTCCGCCTAATTGATTTTGTGTGCTATTTGCATCTTGTTTTTGGAGTGTGACTTCTCCGACATTGGTTGGTCATCTTTCAGTTACTTCTATCTCCTCGGAATCTATTTAGATTTTCTGCAAAGATGTTTCCTAATGTTTGTCCAAAATTAAAAACTGCCTCTTGTAGTTCGAAGATTTTATGAGCGGGCATGGTATAGATAAACAAGTAATTAATGAATAAAATTGGGATACATTTGTATGGTAGAACTAACATACAAAGGATGAAAATCAGATGAAAGATAGGATATTGCCCCATGTTCTCCCATATTTTTGTAAATGGGGACTCTGAAATATTTGTTTGAACCTTATTAATTGTAGAATTTAAATGATTGGTAGGTTCGCAGTTCTCCTGTTTGATCGTTAATGGTTTTATTAGCGATATGTCGGTGGTAATTGATTTAGGTTGAGCTGTGTGATCGTTTCTCTGACGTGGGTGGTGTAATTTTGGCATTGTTTGTGTTGTGTGTACGCTGTGCTTTATGTACGAATTCTGTTTTGCTTTGGGGCCTGTGTCGGTATTTTTACGTGAAGGTTGGTTGTATTCATCGATTCTTCTAGCGAATCGGCAGGTGGGGCAGGTTTTTACCTGTTTTGCGATGTCTTGTGTCATGTTCTGCCAATAATATTGTGACGAGATGAGTCTCGTCATCTTGGAGATGTTTGGGTGGTTGTGTTGTGTGTGTACGGACTTAAGAAGTCTGGTTGTAAGTGAACTTGGGACTATAGTTTTAAGTACTCCTTTTCGGGAGACGGTGCGCAGTTTATTGTGATCCATAGTCACGCGAGATTTTCCCGGTGGAGAAGACTGTTGGCTCTGTATGAGTGGCGCATCTAGAAAGCCACAAAATGGGATACGAGTTACAACGCCCGTTTCATATTGTTGTACTCCATTTATGCTACGGACCTCATATTCGTATCTTGACAGTCTTAACCTCCATCGAAACAATCTGCCTGATGGGGCTTTGATCTCTTTCAACCACTGCAATGCAGGATGGTCAGAGAGTATTGTAAACTTTCTGCCCATTAGACAGGCGCGGAAGTTATCCACACTTTCCACAATGGCTAGGCATTGTAGTTCCAAGTCTGAATAATTTCGCTCGTGACCACGCAGAGAGCGGCTGAAATGTTGAACTGGGTATGTCTTCCCATCAGGGTAGACTTGTTTAAGAATGCCTGCAATGCCGAATGTTGAGGTGTTACAGTACACCTGGCATGGCAGACCTTCTTGGTAAAGGTATAATGTGGGGTGTGTGGTAAGGCTTTCTTTCAGGTTAGTGAACGCTTTCTGGCATTCGTCACTCCAGACCCACACGACATCCTTTTTTAGAAGGTTGACAAGTGGCGTCCGCAAGCGGGCGTGGTCCGGAATGAACTCTTTATAGGCGTTCACAGCTTTTAGGAAAGATCGCAATGTTTTTCGATTGTGTGGTTGTTTGGTGGCGTGAATTTTTTCTATGTTTTGTGTAGACGGGATTATTGTATTATTCTTAACGGTTGTGCATGCGCTTGTTTGTTGTTGTTGTCTTTTGGCGCGCGTGTTGCATTTGTTGTGCGGGTTGTGCGTGTTTGTTGCGTGGTGACGTATGGGTGCGTGTATGTTGTGAGGTACATTTGCGTGGTAAGTGGGTGAGCTGTGTCGGTGTACGGACACTTTTTTGGGCATTATTGGAATTGTAAGTTGAAGTCGTGGTGGCTTTATATGTTGTGGGCATGAAAAGTTGCGTGGTGTGAGATTAGAATGGTGGCATGTAAATATTTGAGGTTTGGGCAATGAATGCAGGCAAGGGTTTCCATGTGTGAAAGCTTTGTGTGCTGTACGAGTCCTTTGGGACAGGTTTTGGTCTAGCCCGTGCTTGCATTCATTTGGTACATGTTTAGATACATGGTTAAAGGGGTAGGTAGGGTTAGATAAGAGTTCAAAGTCAATTCTTGACGCCATAGGGGGGGGTGCCTACCTTAGTCTCGAAAAGTCTGCTCGGCTGGGGGGTCTCTGGCTTGACTTGGTTGTTGTGGGACTGTTTGCACTGTCCGCACTTTTTCGTGGGCCGTCGGGACTGGTCGATGTCGGCATTCGCTGTGCCAGTGCCTCGCGCCGCAGAACTTGCAGTTGGACGGCGGAAGAGGTGCATTCCATGCACCTGGGCGTCGGGGTGTGCTGTGATACGGGTACGGCATGGCGGTGGATGACTCCTCGGTGGTCGGTGTCCGGTCTCGGTGACACTTGCCTGGGGTGGTGGCACGTGCGTCGGCTGCCGCGCTCATCTCGCCTTTCGGTCGGCGGGGGGTGTGGGCTGCTCCGGGGGTGGCGCTACGGAACGTCGTTTGTAGTTGAGTGGACCTTGCAACTTGAAGTGCGGCGGTCAGCTGCAAAATTATTGTCGCCAGGGTGTGTTTTGTCGCTTCGCTCGTTGCCAGTTTCTTCCCTCTTTCTTTCGTAGGGTTGTCCGTTTTTACGCCTATGGGGTCCTGATTAAGCTCCATAATATCTTTATCCTGTCGACTCTATGTAATATATCCAAAGTTATTACACTGCAATATTTGATGTATTATACTGTTGTAGAATCCTGTCGACTTAACCGTTCTGTGACAATATCGTTGCGGAATTTCTTGTTGTTCGATTTGAATGGTGAGGATTGGTTGAAACGCAGTCGTTGAGTGGCAAGTGAAGCACACAGTTAGGAATAACCAGGACACGTGATGGGGTTTGAAAATAAAAGGCAACTGGGTTGGAGGAAAGAAAGCTTGAGAAGGCGGAGCGGGTTTTGATTGTTAATTATCTGATCACATGGTGGTGATTGTACTTAGCTATGGGATGAGCAGAGGGAGAGAGGTCCAGAGCCGATGTCACCTCCTTGGGAGCCAAAGCACTACTGACAATTCTTGTCTTTCGATTTAACACCACGAGTTGTCTTCCTTCCCATTGGTCGAAGGATGGAACGTGCCCGTTTTTCTATTGGTTGACCTACTTAGTTCTTGCTTCCTAATTGGACCGGCGGCTTCCTTTGGTGGAAGATACGCTCGGCCTGGTCAGGAAGTATCGGGTGTTAGTTCGACTCTATTTACTTCCGCGTTATCAAATACGTCCGGTCCTGTCCGGAAATATTGGGCGTCTCTATACTAATATAACTTCTGCGGATACCAGATACGTCCGGGCTTTGCGAGGAAGTATTGACTGTACAAGTTATTTATACTTGTGCCCGCTTTTAGCCTGCTTCCTATGTCTTGTTGCCACTTTCTTTCCTCCAGTTACCTTATTCTTTATTAAATCTTTGAAAATCATACATTGTACATGCATAGTGGGTCGGGGGGCATACAATTATATACAAATTATGACATATATAAATAAATATATCTAGAGATATACTACATGATCTTAGCCAAAAGGCCAAGAAACGTTATTTTATATATAGAGATGACCTGGCTTCTTTTGTCTTCTGCTCGAGGGAATGTTTCGCTGGTAGTTTTGTTCCTGCCTACTAAAAATTAGTATGTGGCTTCGCCCGTGGTCTGCTTTAGTGAATATTCCCCCAAAGAATTTTGATTATGTCAATCAAGCAAGATACAGCAATATTGTCCTAATCATTTCTGACTAAAAAAAATATTGTTGCTCAGTACTTGGTTAATTATAATTTTTCTTGGTTAAAGTGCGACACAAAAACTCTTCCAGATTTAACTCTCTGTCCTGTTTAAATTTCAGTGAGATTAGTTACATATTGAGGGCGTGTATAGCCGATAAACATATATATATGTTCCCGGCTTCTCCCGATTTTTACCCGAGTAAAGGTTTGCCTAACAAACTTTTGTTAGACCGATTCTAGCAAACATCCAATCCCTACTGAATCTATATTTGTCCATACTCTCGATAATTTTAAAATTTTCCCGGTCCCTTGAAAAATACTCGATAAGTTGAAAAAATTCAGTATTAATTGGTCCACTCGGTATTTTGAAGCTGAAGGAATAGTATCTTGCCAAAAACGAAGATTTGTAAATAGCTGTATTTAGCGAATGTACCCGGCTTCGCTCGGTTTTCCAAGTAAAAGTTTGCCTAACGAACTTTTGTTAAAACGATTCTAGAAAACATCCAATCCACCTATATATTGATTTATAAACGTATATAACTATTGTTATATACGCTTAAATATATTATTGAAACACGTAATTTTTGAAAAAATTCATTATATTTTAAATAAGCTATTGTTACTTTTGTGAATTTGATAATTAATTATTTCTTTTTTTTTCTCAATGAATTATATATATTAATTTAAAAATTCATTTTTGTTATCATCATCACATACAATGTAAATATTTCTTATAAACAAACGATAATAAACAACAACAACAATGTAATATTCATTTTCATCATTATAAAACAACAAAAAATAAAATTACAATGTAAAAATATATTTTAACATTACATTTTAACATTTAACACAAAAACGTTACAATATTTTCTTTAAATATATATTAATATTAAAATGGCAAGTTTTTTTACGTCATTGGAATATTATATTTCTAAATTAAAAATATTATACTTGGAACACATTTTAAGCATTGTTACAATTTATAAATATAATTTCACCAGAAACCGCGAGAGGCGCTGCTTGCGAGTGAAAGTATATATTGCAAATAATATTGAAAAGAATTTTTTTTTTCAAATCAAATTCGAACCAGAAACCTTCCCAATAGTATAGTAAATAACCTTCTAAAGTTTCACGGCAATTGGATAATCTTACCTTTTAAAAAAAATTATCAGGCAAACAAACTAACATTCATCGTGTAAACAAACCACGTGTAAATTATTAACCAATCAAATTCTTTTAACGTCGCGACCAGTGCTGCGCCCAAGCGGTAAAAGGCTGAAACTAACGCTTTTTAGTTTTATATTTAAAAAAAGCGCATTAACCTTTTTAGTTTTTTGAATAGCCTATAGGTTAAACGAAATCTTCATCTACCTATATGCGAATTTTCATAATGATTTAGTCTGTAGATTTTGCGCAAAGCGATAACAAACATAGATTTTGGATTTCATTTTTATAGATATAAGGATTATCCAAATTGTGCCTTATCATGGATTTGGTTTTATTTATTGTGTTTATAATCTATGGCGAATGTTCCCGGCTTCGCCCGTTTTTTACCCGATTAAAAGTTTGCCTAACGAACATTTGTTAAAACGATTCTAGAAAACATTCAATCCACCTATATATAGATTTATAAGCCTATATAAATATTGTCATATGCGTTTAAATATATATTTGAGAACAT
Source organism: Cordylochernes scorpioides (assembly GCA_030710605.1). Lineage (NCBI taxonomy): Eukaryota > Metazoa > Arthropoda > Arachnida > Pseudoscorpiones > Chernetidae > Cordylochernes > Cordylochernes scorpioides. The sequence continues at coordinate 58,733,245 of CP092867.1, forward strand.
AATATTTTGAAAACATCTATTAAATTTCAAATAAGATATTTTCTTTATATATATATTAATATTGAAATGCCAAGTTTTTTTACAACCTCATTGGAATATTATTTTACTTGATCCTCAAATTAAATATTAAATTTATTATACTTGGAACACATTTTAGCATTTTTACAATTTATAAATTTAATTTCACCAGATGCCACGAGAGGCGCTGCTTGCGAGTGATAGTGGAAAATTTGCAAATAAAATTGCAACGAATATTTATTTCAAATCAAATTCAAACCAGAAACTTTCCCAGTAGTATAATAAATAACTTCCTAAAATTTCAAGGCGATTGGATAATCTTACCTTTTTAAAAACATTCAACGTGTAAACAAACTACGTGTAAAATTATTAACCAATCAAATTCATTTATCATCGCGACCAGTGCTACACCAAGCGGTAAAAGGCTGGAACTAACGCTTTTTGGTTTTACATTTTAAAAAAAGCACATTAACCTTTTTAGTTTTTTTGAATAACCTATATGTTAAACGAAATCTTCCGCTACCTACACACGAAATTTAATAATGATTCATTCTGTAGTTTTTGGGCAACGCGATAACAAACATCGATTTTGGATTTCATTTTTATAGATATATGGATTAAAATGGCAAGTTTTTTACGTCATTGGAATATTATTTTACTTGATCCTCAAATTAAATATTAAATTTATTATACTTGGAACACATTTTAGCATTTTTACAATTTATAAATTTAATTTCACCAGATGCCACGAGAGGCGCTGCTTGCGAGTGATAGTGGAAAATTTGCAAATAAAATTGCAACGAATATTTATTTCAAATCAAATTCAAACCAGAAACTTTCCCAGTAGTATAATAAATAACTTCCTAAAATTTCAAGGCGATTGGATAATCTTACCTTTTTAAAAACATTCAACGTGTAAACAAACTACGTGTAAAATTATTAACCAATCAAATTCATTTATCATCGCGACAAGTGCTGCACCAAGCGGTAAAAGGCTGGAACTAACGCTTTTTGGTTTTACATTTAAAAAAAAGCACATTAACCTTTTTAGTTTTTTTGAATAACCTATATGTTAAACGAAATCTTCCGCTACCTACACACGAAATTTAATAATGATTCATTCTGTAGTTTTTGGGCAACGCGATAACAAACATCGATTTTGGATTTCATTTTTATAGATATATGGATTAAAATGGCAAGTTTTTTACGTCATTGGAATATTATTTTACTTGATCCTCAAATTAAATATTAAATTTATTATACTTGGAACACATTTTAGCATTTTTACAATTTATAAATTTAATTTCACCAGATGCCACGAGAGGCGCTGCTTGCGAGTGATAGTGGAAAATTTGCAAATAAAATTGCAACGAATATTTATTTCAAATCAAATTCAAACCAGAAACTTTCCCAGTAGTATAATAAATAACTTCCTAAAATTTCAAGGCGATTGGATAATCTTACCTTTTTAAAAACATTCAACGTGTAAACAAACTACGTGTAAAATTATTAACCAATCAAATTCATTTATCATCGCGACAAGTGCTGCACCAAGCGGTAAAAGGCTGGAACTAACGCTTTTTGGTTTTACATTTAAAAAAAAGCACATTAACCTTTTTAGTTTTTTTGAATAACCTATATGTTAAACGAAATCTTCCGCTACCTACACACGAAATTTAATAATGATTCATTCTGTAGTTTTTGGGCAACGCGATAACAAACATCGATTTTGGATTTCATTTTTATAGATATATGGATTAAAATGGCAAGTTTTTTACGTCATTGGAATATTATATTACTAAATTCTCAAATTAAAATTTTTATACTTGGAACACATTTTAAGCATTGTTAGAATTTATAAATATAATTTCACCAGTTGCCACGAGAGGCGCTGCTTGCGAGTAAGTGTAGAAAATTTATAAATATAATTGCGAAGAATATTTATTTAAAATCAAATTCGAACCAGGAACCTTCCCAGTAGTATAGTAAATATATATATATACAGGGTGTACCAGCTAAATTAGGAATTTCAACAATGGTATTTTAACTGAAATTTTTTGCAAGTAAAAATTAAAATATCCGAATGAAATTTGACACAGTAGTAGATAAAAGGATATAGGTTTTATTTATTCAATGTAGTTTCCATTATTAGCTACAACAGTCTCGAGGCGAGTGCGGAATGAAGCACAGGCCTTGGCGACGATGACCTTGTCCATTTGGGTCATCACCGTGTGAACTGCTTTCTTGACAGACTGGATGGTGGTATGAGGAGCTTTGTTGACATCTCTCTCAACAACGCCCCATACATAGTAGTTGAGGGGATTGCAATCTGGAGAATTAGGGGGCCAAATATCAGGACCCCAGTGACTAGGGACGTTAAGTGTCAGCCACGATTGTGTCTTTTTTGCCTTATGGGCTGGAGCTGAGTCCTGTTGGAAGACATACTTCCTTCCTGCGGCCACCATGTCCATCCAAGGCTTCACAACGGTCTCCAGAACATTGATGTAGGTGTCAGCGTTCATCCTAAGGCCCTTCTCAAAGAAATGGGGAGGCATGACATCACCTTCACTGCTGATAACGCCAAGGACCATTACGGAGGCAGGAAATTTCGTGTGCATCACGACAGGTATCTCTGAGGGGTCTTTACAGATCCAGCGATCATTCCTGGGATTTACCTTTTGGTCCACGTCAAAGTTCTTTTCGTCAGAGAAGAACCTTAGCATGCCAAAAGAGTCGTGTTTCAGGTTGTTGAGGAGGGCAGCAGCCTTTCCTTTTCTGTTATTCTTCATATTCTCAGTCAGCAACTGACCGAAGGGCATAAGACTTGAGACCAAGGTCCTCATGGATAGTTCTGACAATTGTCATAGAGCCAACGTCCATTTCCTTGGCTATGGCCCTCATGCTCTTCCCAGGGTTTCCATCAATCTTCTCCTTGACATTTTTGACAAATTCTTCGCCTCTTACCCTGTCCGATCGACGCGAGTGCTTTTTCCTTGTAGCTATCCCCTCTTTGTTACTGTCGGCCTCATCAAACTGCTTCTTGACACGATAAATAGTGGTTTTGGGCAACTTAAGAAAATTCACTATCTCTTTGGGGCTCCTTCCGGCGCGCAGAGCAACGGTGATGGCAGCTCGATTTTCAAATTCTCGGTTACTCTTCATCACTACACTGCGCACACATGTACTGTTGCATTTTACATGAATATGGCTACGTAATTAAAAAAAAACAAGTTTTAAATCTCAAGTAGTTTTTGTTTTATGGACTGTCAAAGTTAGTCCCAATTTACCTGGTACACCCTGTATATGGAAGCAATGGTCGCCTCTCCCGTCAAAATAAACGTCAGAATCTGACGCCATCTATTGACCGTCGCCCCAACTAGCGGCATCGGGTCGGTGACAAAGCCACAACACCAACTTTGGCAAACTGATAAGCGTCCACCTAGAGACCATGGTTTCGGGCTAATGGCCCTCGTCAGTCTAGGGCGGACTTTATTCCATGAGATCCACACGGGATCTAATGGAATCCTCACAATCTACCAAAGAGGTGTTTTGCTGGCAATGTGGCTGGGCTGTGGCTGGCCTGTGGCTGTAGGTGGCTGTGGCCATCTATGTTTTGCCAATAGATTTGGCCCAGCCACATTGCCAGCAAAACACCTCTTTGGTTGATTGTGAGGATTCCATTAGATCCCGTGTGGATCTCATGGAATAAAGTCCGCCCTAGACTGACGAGGGCCATTAGCCCGAAACCATGGTCTCTAAGTGGACGCTTATCAGTTTGCCAAAGTTGGTGTTGTGGCTTTGTCACCGACCCGATGCCGCTAGTTGGGGCGACGGTCAATAGATGGCGTCAGATTCTGACGTTTATTTTGACGGGAGAGGCGACCATTGCTTCCATGGATTAATTTCCTCTCGGCAAATTTTCCATCTATATATATATTATAATAATAAAAAGATAAGATTTCTGCTAATTTTTGATCATCTTGGTGATTATGCTATGGTGGTGCAGTCGTGGCTAAAATCTTGAAATAAAAATAATATTGAAGATCATAGATTTCTTTATTTGAGCTGAGTAATATATATGAACAACATAATTTGATAAAAGTACTGCCTGGCTTAAGGCGTAAGAATAAAAAAATGAAAAGCTTATTTACATAATGTACAAAGTTTTTAGCCGGCCATTGGAATAAAACAACAACGAGTTTTTATAGGGGAGGAGTGACCTCTGGCGGTCTATTTAGCAGAGCATTTGGATCTATGAAATATAATTTCAAATAAAATAATATTTTAATATAACATATATATATATATATAACTTTCTAAAGTTTCACGGCGATTGGATAATCTTACCTTATTATTATTATTTATTTAAGTAACCCAGGTTCCTGGAGCGTACAGAAGTCGCCAACTACTCGGGATGTCCTTCTGACCTAAGTCTTCTTGGATTTATATACAATGCCAGTGGAAGTCCAATTAATGAGGTGTCGCCAGGCAGATTTCTTTCTTGGGAGATTTTCTAGGGATGCTGGACATATGTTGGTTATACCTAGGAGAGAGTGGCTGTCTGGAATCTTCGGTATTGGAAGGTTGGGCAAGTGAAGAGGAGGTGGACTACGGTTTGGTTTTCATCTTGGCAGTGGGGGCAAGTTGGGTCTTCTTTCGATACCGTTGCAAGGTCTGCCTGAATGTAACCATGGCCGGTCAAGGCGCCTTAGATAAACTACTACATTGCGGAGTTTTGCTAAGTCTTTATTCCACAAGGGTTTTGATGGTCTGTTGTCTTTCTTTTTCCTTTTCATGGATATGTTGCAGGCCTCTTGAAGGATTTTGGTAAGAATATGCACCACATCATCTATATCCTGGTGTGTTGATGCGGCATGGAGACGTGAGACTGCAATGTTGCAAAGAGGAGCCAAGGAATGCAGTGAAGGCGCTTTCCACACACGTCTTCTTACCTTTTAAAAACATTTATCGTGTAAACCAAGCATGTCAAACTCGCGGCCCGCGGGCCTCATGCGGCCCACAACGAATAAATTTGCGGCCCACCAGACAATATATTTTAATAATTTTTTTTTATAAATAAAAAAAATTAATAAAAATTTGTAGCCTAATTTTTAAAAATTGTAATTATACATAATTTATTTATTAATAACGAACCACTGGTCGTCATACATAAGTCGTAAGTTTTGATAATATTATGCCTACATACATAACGTATGTACATCGCCATAAGTATTGTGTGCCTTAAAGTTTAAAGAAAATATTCTTTCGGAGTACTAGAATTTTTTTTTAAAGTTAAGTTCAATAATTTGTGCAGTTATTCTGTCTGGTAGTTAAAAAATATTATTTTTTTTAAATTTTAAATATTAATTAAAACGTTTTATTATTTTGTGTTAGCGATTACTAATTTTCTTTCAGACCTTTGCATTATAAATTTTAGAAAAATTTGGAAGGCAAGTTTACTTTGATTTATTCGATTTTCTCGATAAATATAGAATCAGTACCTAATTATATGCAAATGGAGGTAATAGATATCCAGTGCGATTCAGATTTAAAGGCAAAATTCATTGAAGTTGGCGTTTCTGAATTTTACAAATATTTGCCAGCCAGATTTGAAAACACTCGAAAATTAGCATATGAAATTATGTCCATGTTTGGAAGTACTTATCGGTGCGAGCAGTTATTTTCACTTATGAAAGGAAATAAGTCTCCAATCAGATCGAGAATTACTGACGTTCACCTTGGGTCAGTTTTAAAATTAATCACTGCGAACAAGATTTCCCCCGAAGTAGGAAAGATGGTAGCAGAAAAGAGATGCCAAATATCAGGGATAAAATATTAACTTTTTACTTTCTTTTTTCTTATTAGTATTTTTTAAAATAAACCTACATAAATGTTACTATAAAAATTTAATTACTTGTTTTCTTTTTTTTGCGGCCCACATAATCTTATTACTTTTTTATTTGGCCCGTGTTAGGATTTGAGTTTGACATGCTTGGTGTAAACAAACCACGTGTAAATTATTAACCAATCAAATTCATTTATCGTCCTGACCAGTGCTGCGCCCACGTGGTAAAAGGCTGTAACTAACGCTTTTTGGTTTTATAATTTAAAAAAAAGCACATAAACCTTTTTAGTTTTTTGAATAGCCTATATGTTAAACGAAATCTTCATCTACCTATATGCGAAATTTCATAATGATTTAGTCTGTAGATTTTGCGCAACGCGATAACAAACATAGATTTTGGATTTAATTATATAGATATAAGGATTTACAGATCAACACCACTATTAATAATTTGTCCACACATTGTGCGTGAGAGAGAGAGAGAGATTTATATACAACAAGGTAATTGTAAATAATTGTGTGTATACCTATTAATTTACAAAATTCCCTGCCAATCATGTTAACATACTTATATTGGAGAAACCGGTAAATCACTTAATGATCGTATCAATAAACATAAATCAGCCTTTAAAACTACAAACCATTATCCCTAAACAATAGCCATATTTCAGATTCCAAACAGGTCACAATTATATACAAAAATATAGCAGAAAAGCATTGTAGACTGTTTTTAGAAAGTTGGGCTTCTGCCTAAGATAAAACAAAGTATAAACAGAAAATTTGATTTCACAGAAATTTATAAAGAATTAATATTTTAATTGTTTGTAAATAACTATGTATATACTTTTAATTTATTCTGTTTTCAAAATTTTATCATTAATTTAGAATTAATATGTATACACACAAATATTAAAAATTACACTGTTTTATATAAATCTCTTTCTCTCTTTCACCACAATGTGTGGACAAAATAATGGTGTTGATCTGTAATATTATATATTATTATTAGCTGTTTATATACTGAATGTAATATTTACAATTATACAACAATAATACAATTATTCCATTGGCCTTGCAGAACGAGAGTGGTGTACGCTTGCTAGCATGTTTTAGTAAAAAACACATACATCCTCGATAAAGAGAGGCTAGTTGTCCCTTTAAATATTGGAACAATAAAATAATTATAAATTTAATATATGGATCTTTTCTGAATATATAAATATAGACAAGTCGTCATCGGTTGTACGCTCTGTGAGAAAGACTCCGCCACCGATGGACCGCCAGAGTTCTTTCCCACGGAGTGGACAGGAGTTGTTCTCATAAAGAACAGTAGGATGTTTGTGTTATTTGAAAGAATAAAATAGTGAAAATTTGTCTTATTTCCTATAATATGTTTCTTTTTAAAATGAAGCTCTTCTTTAGAAATATTTCTATGCCATAACCCTGCTGTCTATAGGATGCATTATAATACACAAAGGATATACTCTACAGTTGGGTTGTAACTTTGAAACTCTTGAATAGGAGGTCCTTCTATAAAAAGATAAAATATTTTTATATTGTGTGGAGAAGAAATAATTTATTATATAATTTAATTATTCAATGAAAATATTTTGAAACAGATTTAATTTAATTTAATTATTCAATATAAAATAATAATCGAAATATTTTTTTGCGTGCTTGCTCAAGATTCTCTAGCTGTAGATAGTTTTGTTGAGTTGTTGATAATTGTCCACTTGTCGTGCTGACGTCATCAATAAATACTTTCACATCCCCAGATATACAAAAACTTAATTTTCAACGCTACAACTGGTGGAGAAGCTGGACCGATATCCCTCAAGAAAAAAGAAAAATTGAATCCCTTCAGCAAGAAGAAAAAAACATGAACATCAAGAAAGAAGCAACAACTCAGGTAGGTTCATTTTTTGTACAACATCTACCTAGAAACCTCTCGTTGTTCTCTGGTGAGGGTGTTGAAGATCCCCGTAGCTGGTTAAAAAGGTATGAACGTGTGACGAAGCACAACCAATGGGATGAAACCCTTTGTGTGTCTCGCCAACGTTTACTTCTATCTGACTGGAACTGCTCTCAAATGGTTTGAGAACAATGAGGAGAGCATCCTGACCTGGACGGAGTTCATGTCCCAGTTAGATTCAGGTTTCGGAAAAAAACGAAAACTTGAGGCTACGAGCTGAGAAAACCCTAAAAGCTCGCTCACACTTTTAAGAGGTGAAAGCACAGAATTTTACATTCAAGACGTCCTGCGCCTCTGCAAAGAGGTAGATCCTCAAATGAATGAGGAAGATAAAATATCCCATCTGATGAAAGGGATAGCCGAGGAGCTCTACTAGGCACTTCTTCCAAGGGATGTGCATAACACTGAGCAATTCGTCGCCGCATTGAAGCCCTATATTGTAAGCGAGTTACCCCAACCAGGTACGAGCGACTACCAAGTGTGGCGTCTCTCAGTGTTCATGATGACAGGGCAGATCTGTGATCTATGATTAGGCAAATTGTTCGTGAGGAGGTACAGCGGGCATTAGGCTCCACTCGAGAGGAACCAAAAATCTTTATGATCGAAAAAATGGTAAAGGAGGAGATTGGAAGAACCCTGGCCTCAATCCCAAAGCCTAGGAGAAGTTCCCCACAGAAGGAAAGTCCCCGACAGTTTTATAATAATAGATATGTGGCCCGAACGATAAGATCGCACCCTGAACCTCGGTACCCAAAACAAGGAGGAAGATGCGACACAAACGAATGGCGACCCACTGAAGGAAAGCCGATTTGTTTTCACTGCGGACGCCCTGGTCACGTCGTCCGCTACTGCCGTGATAGACAAAGACAAAACGAAGAAAGGCGTAACGAATACTACCAAAATAGACAAGAACCAAGGACGTTCTTTAACTTTCGATCCGATTTCCATGAACAGAATGTTGATATGCAAAAAATTGCAAGCCGCTATCGAAGCCCTTCCCCGAACCCTGGTCGTAACGGACAATTTTCGTCGTCTGCTAGGAGATCTAGCCAGTCGCCTCGCCGTTCCCGTCAGGAAAACTAGAAGAGGCTTTCTATTTTGGAGGTAAGGCCGCAAAATTTAGAAATTCTCCCTTGTCGGCTACATTAGATTTAAAAGAAAAATAGATAGACATTAAAATAGAAATAAAAATGACACATGCCCTTGTCGACTCAGTGGCCTCATATTCTGTGATATCTGAGAGGTTCAGATTAAACCTAAGAAAAATAATGTTTGCCGAAACTGGCGTAACATTACGAGTAGCCAATGGTAAAATTGTAAGACCAAAAGGACGATGTACGTTGAAACTGGACCTGAATGGACTACAGGAAAAGTTCGATTTTGTCGATATGAAAGAATGTAATCACGATGTATTCTTGGTTGGGACTTTTTAAAGTTATCCAGAGCGGTAATTGACTCTGCAGATGATACAATATTTTTAGAAATATGTCTTTTTGAGGATACCCATAAAAACAGCTCACCTCTTTACTCGAAACTGGAATACAGAATCGAGCATGCCTCTATCCAGCTAATAGAAGTAGCAAGTCGTGACATCCCTAATGACGCAATTGTGGTGGCAGAATGTCGGAAATAGCTATTGCTAGAAAGAGAACTAACGGCTCCCTCCTCTGTCATTTCACTTATCAGTAACCGAAGTAAACTTTGGGTGGTGAATTGGAGTCCATATCCAAAATTAATCCTACAGGGGATGCACGTAGCCGATAGTGTTGTCATCGAAGATAGTCAACTATGTACTCTAACTGATTGTAACCAAGTTGAAACAGAGGCGAAACATTCTGAAGACCCAAAAATCTCAGTTTTTTTAATAAATGATTCACTTGATGAATCTCAAAAAGAAAAATTAATAAATTTTAAAAATAATTATGCACATATTTTCGAATTTAGTAAAAGAAAACAATTCAAGGACGTCAATGTTAAACACCGAATTAACACTGGGGACCACCTACCGACCAAACAAAGAGCTTACCGAGTTGCACCAAGAGAACGCCAAATTATCCAGGATGAGGTAAACAAGATGGAAAAACTTGACATCATTCAGCCCTCTGAAAGTCCGTGGGCCTCACCTATAGTATTGATAAGAAAAACGGATGGAAGCTGGATATTCTGCGTCGATTACCGCCGCCTGAACAAAATAACAAGTCACGACGATAGTCCAAGGATCGACGACAATTTAGACTGCTTACGCGGGGCTAGATTTTATTCTTCCATGGACCTCCAATCAGGGTACTGGCAGATCGACGTAGAATAATCGGACCGTGAGAAGACAGCGTTTATAACTACAGATGGACTGTATGAGTTCAAAGTAATGCCATTCGGGTTATGCAATGCTCCGGCTACGTTCGAGAGGATGATGGACAACCTACTGAAAGGTCTTAAGTGGTCGACCTGCCTATGTTATTTAGATGACATAATAGTTTTTTAAATATAATTTTTAAGAACAACTACGGCGCCTTAAAAATGTATTAAGTTGCCTGAAGCAAGCTGTTCTGTGACTTAATGCAAAAAAAAAAAATTAAATTTGGGGCAAAAACTATCACTGTTCTTGGACATGAAGTAAGTGGAGATGGAATACGACCTGGCCCTGAAAAGATATGAGCAGTCCGTGACTTCCCTGCACCCAAGTCATTAAAAAAAGTAAGAAGTTTCTTAGGACTCTCTTCCTACTACCGCCGCTTAATACCTAATTATTCACATTTAGCCCAACCTTTGAATGAACCTTTGAAAAACGACTTCAAATTTTGTTGGAGCCTAGAAGAACAACGTGCATTTGATGCTCTGAAGTGAGCACTAATTTCCGAACCTGCCTTGGGACATTTTGATTATTCATCCCCAACAGAGATACACACGGACGCAAGCAGCTATGGAATAAGAGCAGTTTTGGTACAAATTCAGAATGGAAAGGAAAGAGCTATTGCCTATGCATCGAGAACGCTCAATAAAGCAGAGAAAAATTATTCCACTACTGAAAGAGAATGCCTTGCCATAATTTGGGCTATAAACAAATTCCATCCTTATGTTTTCAGACGCCCATTTACTATTGTAACAGACCATCATTCTTTGTGTTGGTTGACCAACCTCAAGGACCCGTGTGGAAGATTAGCAAGATGGGCCCTTCGTTTGCAAGAATTTCAGGTTACAGTTATGTACAAGAGTGGAAGAAAACATCAGGATGCTGACTGTTTATCGAGAAGTCTTTTAAGCTGTGGAGACATTGAGGAAGATATTCCTAGTTTAATGGCCTTACAGAATTTTGGACAGGAACAAATGAAAGACCCGGATCTCATGAAGATCGTTGACAAAATGCAACAAGAGACATCTAATAAGTCCTTCTGAAAATTGATAATACTCTCTACAAAAATAATTATGATCCAATGGGAAGAATATGACTTCTGGTGGTCCTTCGCCACCTCAGGCCTGAAATACTGAGAAATTTCTATGATTCGCCCACTGCTGGACATCTTGGGTCCACCAAAACCTATGATCAAATTAGAAAAAAAAAATCTATTGCCCTGGAATGTATAGGAATGTTAGAAGGTATGTGGCTCACTGTCAAGACTGTCAGCGACGCAAACGACAGCCATAGCTCCCTACAAGACACTAACAGCCAATACCGGTGCCCAGAGCTGCCTTTGAAAATATTGGAATGGACCTCTTAGGCAGGTTCCCAACATCGAAATGTGGAAACTGCTGGATTATTGTCTGCACAGACTATCTGACAAAGTATGCAATCACCAAAGCGCTACCAAATAGTGAATCAATGGAAGTTGCCAAATTCATGGTCGAGGATGTAATCCAGAAACACGGTGCTCCGAGGTAACTAATCGCCGACAGAGGAAGGAATTTCACCTCATCATTGAATCGTGATCTGAACAATCACTGCAGAATAATTCACAGGACGACGACCGCCTATCACCCTCAGACGAATGGACTCACAGAAAGGCTGAACAAGACCATGGCAGACATGCTGTCTATGTATGTTGACGTCAATCAGAAAGACTGGGATATGATTCTTCCATTTGTGACATTCGCATACAACACAGCAAGGCAAGAGTCCACCGGATTCACTCCATTCTCCCTTGCGCATGGCCTGAAGCAGAAACGCCATTGAACCTGTTATTTCCCAAGTTGGTCCCAGAAGATGACGACTTCATCCAAACACTAGGGTCGAGAGCGGAAGAAGCATGACAACTGGCACGTCTCCACTCTAAGGGGTCTCAGGAAAGTAATAAACTCCGTTATGACGCTCACCACAGAAACATAACTTACCAGCCTGGAGATCTCGTATGGATCTTTATCCCTGTGCGTTAAGTGGGATATTCGGAAAAACAAAAGAGACGTTACTTCGGTCCATATAAAGTAACCCGAAAAACATGTGACCTACGAAATTGAGACATTCGGAAACCAGCAAGGTCATTGTAAAACAAAAGACTTAGTTCACGTTTGTAGAATGAAACCTTATTTAAACCCAGAGGACCAAGATGATGACTCGCCAAGCGTCCAGGAAGAAGACATCCCCATTGAACGAACACAACAACCACAGACCCGCGAAGAGATTTCAGGTCCTATCACTCGTTCTCGAGCCTTGAGACTGAGGATGTAAGTCTTCTTATGAGCATCGGGTCGATGCTCTTTATAGGAGGAGGCTATTTGTGTTGGCGAAGAAATAATTTATTATTTAATTTAATTATTCAATGAAAATATTTGGAAACAGATTTAATTTAATTTAATTATTCAATATAAAATAATGATCGAAATATTTCTTTGCGTGCTTGCTCAAGATTCTCTAGCTGTAGATAGTTTTGTTGAGTTGTTGATAATTGTCGACTTGTCGTGCTGACGTCATCAATAGAAACTTTCACATCCCCAGATATACAAAGACTTAATTTTCTGCGATACAATATTGATACGTCAAAGACGAACTAATTGCTGAAAAGCAAGTTTTTTTTTTTTATTATTCAAATTTCAGAATCGAAATATGCCATTTTTACCAGGCCTTGACTGAATATGTGGCGATGCATACTGTTATATCGCTATATAGATATGTGACCAGATGTTGACAATATTAGGTGTTGCTTCTATTAGGCCACCACGGACTTTGGAAATATAGTTTATTCGAAATACCCTACAATATCGTACTGACTGACTGCTAGTGCCGCTATAAAGCTACATATTCCTAAAGCAACAATTGAGTATGCAAAGAGGAAATTTGCATTTATACAAATATCCAAGCATGCAAATACACTACACATACAAACCAACAAGACGTACAAAGGTTGAGTTTTAAGAGAAAGTTACAACTTCTGTTACATTTCTACTGTTGTCATCTTACCTGCGCTGTAAGAATATTTGGCTGAAATATTTGTTGCTCGTGGCGTCCATCTGTAAGAGTTTGAGATAGAACGAAATCCACCAAACTTTAGAAGATACCATTTATTTATAATAAAATTAAAGACTTCCTTCTTTTTTCACTATGCAAGTTCTACTCTTTCATAATTCCTTTCTTTAATACCCCATAATTATTTTAGTTTCGTACTTCTGGAAGAGGTTGAAAGAGGACGAAATTCACCAAACTCTAGAATAAACCATTTAATTTTAATTAAATTCTAGACTTACCTTTTTTTTTTCAATATGCATGTTCTATAAACTTTTAAAATTCTTCTTTTCAAACGAAAAAATATATTTTGAAATATACATCTGTTAGAGTTTGGAAGAAGTGAAACGATTTAACTCTGGAAGATCCTATTTAATACTAATAAAAATATCATATTATTCTTTTATAAATATATTAATGTTTTATATCCTTTCGTAGTCTTAACATAAATCTAACAAAATAGCTATTTTCAAACGTCAATTGTTTCAATATAGAACAGCATATACAGGGTGATCCAAAAGTCCCGCACAACTTTAAAAATTAATAACTCCGCGAATATTTGCGCTAGAGCAATGCGGTAAACACCATTGTGTTCAGAATGCAATGGGATTTTTTATGGCGAATAATGAAAATTTCGAAATCGATTTTAGTTACAACTTTATTTGCTAGATGGCGCTCTACCAGAATCAGCGATTCAGCGGCCAAATTGTTTGATAAATTGAAAAATATAACTGAACGACACGTATTTTTCCTTTTTGAATACCAGGAAAGAACCCTAATAATATCAAATGATAAATTAATAAAACACCATTACGCCAAAAGTTAGAAGAAATAGTTAACGATTTTTAAACACAATCTGAGATATGTAAAATAGGTATATGCAAATTAAAACATGTAGCAAAAAAAAAACTGATATTTTAGATGCGGTTTGCTGGAATCCTCTCAGCTATTTAAATTTCGAAAATAATAATTTTCTAATTTTTTTAATTCAACTTTCTCTCAGTATCGATTATATTTATTTTAATTCATTTGAAAAATATTTATCTATCTCTGATGATTTATTTTACTCTAGAATGCCGTTGTTGTTTTTGTCGTGTCCAATAAAGAGCCTCAGATGTCTCCATGCATCTCCATCACAGCAGCAGCAATGTCCACTATCTTGAGTGTGTAAAGCTTCTGCTCTGGGTCTATGTCAAATTTCTGCAATCCTGCGGCCATTGCTGGGTATGAGAATATGTGGGTAGGTGCTAGTTCCACACCAAACAGTTGTTGCATGTCGTATAGGTTCTTGTGCCATCTGGATGTATTGTCATTACTTTATAGTGTTTTGTTCTAAGTCTTGTTATAGTTTTGTCATTTTTCTCTCGGAGTTTATTTCACATTTTGATCTTTTCTTATTTTTTGTTCAATTATCTTGTATTTTGCAAAAGCATTAGCGTCAAATAATGACATTTGTTCTTTCCTTTGGCTCAACCTTCTGGCTTCCTTTGCAAATTCAACTGCCATTTCATTACCCCCGATCCAAACACTGGCAGGAATCCATTGTAGAATGCAGTTATTCTCCAATGATATCAGTTGAGTAAGTAACGAATGTATTTTATGTGTGATTATAGTATTGCCCTTCTGAATTGCTTCTAGATCGGATATGAAATCGTTGTACCTTATATTATAATTCCTTCTGCTTGATGCAGGGATGGTTGGTTAAGGCATACATCAAGAGATTTCCAGATAGCTGCCAGTTCATAAGTGAAGTTTGACGAAATCTTTCTTGCTCCTTCTTTGATTTTGATGTATGTTCCATCTTGCAGTATTATGTTAATTCCAGCACCTCCATTACTTATGGTAAGGTCTGATGATCCATCTGTATATGCTGTTAAATAATTTATCTGATCGCATAAACCAATTGTGTCAAGTCCTTTCTTCTTAAGTATGTTTTTGTTCTCTTTTTTTTTTATTGCAGGGTTCATTCAGGTTAAGATTGATGTTTACATTTGATGGCAATGGGGTAGGAAATAGTGGTTATTCTCGAATTTGAAATTCATTATGTTTCATATTTATGCTCTTTCTAATATTGTTGTCGTACTGAAGTGTTGAAGGTCTTTTGAGCTTTTCTTTTTGTGTCCAGTTTAAATAGGTTCTATGGGATATGTGTTCGGTTTCTTTAGTTTTTAAGCTATTGGTGAATTTTATTGTTTTTAATTGTCTTATGCTTTCAAATAGGTCTAGACCACATTTTCTCTGAATTTTCTAATTGTTGGTATTTGAAACAGAACCAATTATAAATTAATTTGGCCGCTTTTGCTTGAACACTGTCTAGTCTTCCTTTTAGTGATGAACTTGAGGGAGCCCAAACAGGTGTTGCATATTCCATTATTGGCCTTATTAAGGTGATATATGTTGTTCTGAGAATTTTGGGTTTTGCTCCCCAATTTGTTCCACATAGCCTTCTCAGAATGTTTAGGTTTCTGGTAGCTCTATTTGAGGTGCTAATTATGTGTTCTGTAAATCGCAATTCCTCATCAAGTATCACACCTAGGTATAATTTGGAGATCTAATTTTATCAATTATATGGTTGTTTATGCTTATTTTGGAGTTAAATTCATGCCTTTTTTCCTGTCAGTGAAGGAGTCCTATAGGTTTGTGTTTATTGGGTTTATTGTCATTTTGAGTTTCATTGCCCACTTCTCCATTCCTCTCATTGATGTGTTCAGTATTTTTCTGATATTTCTATACTACTACCTGTGTGCCATATGGCTATATCATCTGCATAACAGGCAACTTTTGTGTCTTCAGTGAGGATGTATGTTGTTAAGGTTGTGTCGTAATTAGATGTAAACAATTCAAACTTGACCATGACTATTTTTTTTTAGCTCTTATTCTTTTTGTTTGGCCAACAAAAATGTCCAATTTATATACACATATATTCTTACATAATGAGACTTTAAAGAATGCAAATAATCTTCATCTATTTACATACACAACACATCTTCCCCCTTAATAATACTCCAGTCGGTCTGGGGGTTTCCTGGCTCTCTGAGGTCTAGGACTGCGGACGGACACTTGCACAGCGGCAGGCTCCGGTTTAGGAGTGCAAGAGGGCACGTGCACAGCAACAGGCCCTGGTCTAGGAGTGCTAGAGGGTACGTGCACAGAAGTAGTCTCCTCCTTGTTTCCTGATGTAACCTCTGGAACCTCCATTCCACTTTATTTCTGACTTCCACCTACAGGCTTCTCTCCTGATGTTCGAGGAAGTATCAAATTTCTTGTCTCCACTTGTTTCTTTCTCACAGGTCGCAATTGATTGATATGCCTCTTATACACGACGCCCTCGCAACTTATAAGGTCGTGACGGTAGCTCAATAATTCCAAAATGGTACCTTTTTACCGTTTAGGTCCAGTTGCATAGTTGCGGAAATAAACCTCGCAACCTGTAGTAAACTGCTCATGCCTTCTTACGGTCTCATGAAATACCTCTCGCGAATTTCCCATCTTGGTATTAAATTCGAGAATCTTGATCTTAAACTTTTCTTCATTATCAGTTCCGCGGAGTAATTCCTTTATTACAGTTTGGGGGAATGCTCTATTAGCAAATATGAATCTTTGTAGATTCGTCTCTAAATCATCCTTCCCATTATTCTTTCTCAAAAGGTTTTTAAACTCTCTTACATATCTCTCAGCTAAACCATTTGTACTAGGATTATACGGACTGGTCTTAGTGTGCCGTATACCATTCATTTTGGTAAATTGCTCGAATTCACCGGAGACAAACTGTCTTCCGTTATCTGTAACCAAAAATTAGGGCAATCCAAATCTGGCAAAAATTTCTCTAAGATGATTTATAATCGTTATGCTGGTAATATCTTTGATGATGAAAATATCTATCCACTTTGAGTATGCATCCACGAGAACCAAAAACATTCTTCCCATGAACGGACCCGCTAGATCAAGATGAAGTCGATGCCACGGTTTTTTCGGGCCAAGTCCATTCCGAGATGGTGCCGGGGGCATGCTTGCCGATTCTTGGCATACTCTACATTCTCTAGTTAACTCCTCGATGTTACTGCCTATGCCTGGCCACCAGAAAATACCGTATGGCAATCATCTTCATCCCCATGAGCATTTCATGCAAGTCATTTAAAATTAAAGATCTTAATTTTTGGGGAATTACCACTCTTTCACGCCATTGAAGACAACCAAACTCCAAACTTAATTCCTCATTGATCTTATAATGAGGAGCTAGTGGGTTTTCTCTTGGTACCCTTGTGAATTTCTATATATAGTTGCCTTCTCTAACATTCCTTAATACTATAGACAGTATTTTATCTTGGGGCGTCTCATATGCCACCTCCATGAAAGAGAACAGTACCTCATTCAACTTCCTGAGAAGAAGTACCTGGTCTTCATCAAGAGACTCCCTGAAACTCGATTCTAAAGTAAGACGTGACAATGCGTCAACATTGGAATTATCACTAGTTTTTCGAAATTCCACAGTATAATTACATGCAGCTAATTTTAAGGACCATCTTTTAATTCTGGATGATGCACAATGGGAATTGGTTTATGAGGTGAAAATATATGAATTAAGGGTCGGTTGTCTGTGACCAATACAAATTTTCGTCCCAGTAAGTATTGTCTGAATTTCTCAACGCCAAAGGTTATGCTCAACGCTTTCTTTTCTAGTTGAGAGAAACGTTTTTCCGCTTCAGTTAATGTTCTAGAAGCAAAAGCTATAGGGCATTCTTCCTTTCTATCATTTCTATGACTCAGAATTACGCCTAGTCCATAGTCCATTAATATTGATTTACATTTTTTAAATAACATTCGATATTCTTTCGTCCAATTCCATCTACAATTTTTATTCAAAAGTTGATAGAATAGCGCTAAAATGTTTGCTATATTCTTTATGAATCTATAATAATAAATTAAGAGTCCTATGAAAGATCTAAATTGCGAAACATTCTTTAGGTTCAGGCGCCTCTATCACTGCTTCAATTTTATTTTCTAAGGGATGCAGTCCCTATTTATCCATTTAAAGCCCTCAATATTCCGCCGATTTCTTTTTAAATTTACATTTATATCTGCTTAACTTTAAACCTTTTTCTAGCAATCATCTAAACACTAGATCCAACTCTTGTTCATGATCTTCAAAGTCTTTTCCTGCAACCAAAATATCATCTATGTAGCAGGCCACACCTGGCAAATCAGCAAATATACCTTCCATAATCCTCTGAAATTTATTTGGTGCTACCGCTACGTCATATGGTAATATTTTATAAGAAAACAACCTCTTTGTTGTGTTTATATCAACAATAGCTTTGGCTTCTTCCGCTAACATTACTTCTAAGTAAGCCTGTGATAGGTCTAGAGTCGAAAGTACGGTGCTTGTAGATAATTTTGAAAAGATCTCATCGATCGATGGAAGGGGATACCTATCTGATTCTATTGCTTTATTAGCTGTACATCTAAAGTCACCACATATCCTTACACTCTACCATCCTTTTTTAATACTGGTACTATTGGAGCGGTCCAATATGCATGAACTATAGGTTATAAAATTCAAGAATTCACTAAACGATCAATTTCATTATCTACTTTGGTTTTTAGAGAGAAAGGTAAACTTATGGCCTTACAAAACACAGGAGTCACATCCTTTTTTAAATTAAAATTTATTTTAACATCCTTTAGAAAGCCCAAATCTTTTTGTTAAACAAATCTGCATATCTATCAATCAAACTATTTCTATTAGATTCATTTTTTAAATTTTTAATGCTAAACAATCTAGAATAATCAAGTTTTAACTGTTTAAGCCATTCTCTTTCTAATAAAATCACCTGGATTTTTCATTGACAACTATTAATCGTAAATATTGGTTGGCTTCTTTTACAAAAACATTTCTTTGCCCTATAATCTCTATTGATTTACCACAAAAGGATTTTAATCTTAAATTTGTTGGAAATAATCTTTTACCTTGCCAATAAATCTTATATCTTTAGGTATTAACGTAACTGTACTTCCTGTATCTATTGTAAAGCACAAAGAATGATCATCTACTGTTAAATTTATTGTGGCATCAGTTTCGCCCTGTACAGAATATATAAAGTCCTCTCGTACAAATTTACATCCCCACATTTTTTTTACTAGCTTTGCAGACCCTACTTAAATGACCCAGTTTTTTACATTTTAAAATAAGTCTTTGTTCTATGAGGGCAAACAGAGGCCACGTGTGAATGTCTTTCACCACATCTATAACACATTATTTCTCCCCTTTGCCTGAAAGGCCTATGCTGCACCATACTATTATTGCACTCACCCTTTTTATCTTTTCCATTCACAGGGGATATCTTGGCCACTAATTTATCTTGTAATTATCTTGTATTTATCTCCGCCAGTTCGAACGAGATCGCCACTGCAAAACTTTATCCAGGGTGACATCGTCGTTTTCTTGTAGTAGCTTCTTTTGCAGGCTTTCCAACTTGATTCCAGCCACAAAACGGTCTCGCATCATGGTTCCCAGCATATCGCCGAAATTACAATTTATTGCTAAATGTTTCAATTCTCTAAGATATTCCGAAATTGTTTCTCCTTCCTGTTGAATTCTCTTTAAAAATCTGCATCGCTGTGGTATCACTTTCTTCTTTGGATCCAAATGCAGCTTAATTCTTTGAATGATAGTTTCATAGGGTTGATCTTTCATTAGACCAGGAAGAAAATGTCGTTTCCCTGCTTCAAAGTTTCAGAATCTGGTAGCGGGGTAAAAATCAGCACTTTAATCTCCTCCTTCAGATGCCAAAAAGAAAGCCTCAATTTTTTTGTACAAAAAGATCGAAGTGTCCTCCACTGGGCTATAGCATCTAAAAGGTACTATTAACTTTGAATTTGTCATGCTGATCTTTTCTACTCCTTTGTTTTCTTGCTCCAGATATTTTAAAAGATGTAGTTGTTATACTTGCATAGACGCCGTTTTCCTCAGCTTTTTACTGGCTCTGTAGATCCTGCATCTTCGTCGCCACTTTTGTTGTGTCGTAATTAGAGGTTCAAGAGCTCAAACTTTACCATTGCCAACAACAAATGTCCAATTTATATATACATATATTTTTACATAATGAGGCTTTAAATAATACAAATAATATTCATCTATTTGCATAAACAACAGTTAATATATAGCGAGAAGAGTTGAGGACTGAGCACAGATCCCTGAGGTACACCAGCCCATGTTCTTCGGTTCTTGGAAAATGTTCCATTGACCCGAACCTTTATCCTTCTTTCCCTTAAGAAGTCTGCATTCCAGATTAAGGTTTTTCCTCTTACTCCAATGTTGTGCAGCCTTTTAAATAATTTCTACACTCGATCAAAAGCTGAGATCATATCCAGGAATACGGCCGTTGTCTTCTTTGGCGGTTTTTTCTAGAAATCTATTATTGATTGACAGAATTAGAACAGTTTATCAGTTGTACAGGGTCTGAATCTTTAGGCAGTTGGGTAGAAGTTTATTTTATCATTGTTAGTGAGCCAGACTATGAGCCTAGAGGGGATAATTCATTCTGTTATTTTACAAAGTATGCTGGTAAGAGCAATTGGCCGATAGTTCTTGCATTCCTTGGCATATTTTTTTGGTTTCAGTATTGGCACTATAATTGATATCTTCCAATTCTTTGGTAGTTTACCAGTTTGCCATTATGTGTTCAGTATTCGTAGGAGTTGATTTTTAGCTTCGTCTCCAAAGTGTTTAATCATTTGACCAAAGATTAGAGCATCTCCAGGTGACATCTTAGATTTAACTTTTCTATTGATGAGTTTAGTTCATTTAGTGTGAAGTCTCTCGAGTAAATATCTTGTTGATGGTAATTTCTTGCTTGTTTAACTAACCTGTTTACATTATTTTTTAGAGTCCTGCCTTCATTCGTATAGCTGAGTCTGGAAGTGCTTGAAAGATATTCAGCAATTATTTCAGCCATCTGTTTGTTCGTTCTCGCTATTCATATCGGTTAGAGTATTAAAGGATTAGTGTTGGTTTTGATTGTTTTATAACACTAATTATATTCCAGTGATGGCTTTCCTTTTTTGGATCCATTTTTTTAGCAGAATTCTGCCCATTTTTCTTGTTCGAATATTCAAATTTCTTGTTCTATTTTGTGACTAATTTCAATGAGTTCCTTTATGATTTCTTCTGTTTTATTTGTTTTAAGTAGTTCATTTTTATTGTCTCTCTCTGCAATCATTGCCTCGATATTGTGGTCCTTCCAGTAAAGTATTCACAGGTCTTTACGTCTACCTCTAGGTATCGATACTTTTGCAGCTTTGGATATGTTCAAAGAGAAATTTTCCAATTTTTTGTCAATCGTTCTGTGATTTAATTCTTCGTTGCACAGTTCTTCAAGCTTTTCTGTAATTATTTTCCAGTGTTCTTTTATTCTGTTGGAAATTCTCAATTTTGAATTTTAGGGTTGTTAAAATTGGTCTGTGGTCACTGATTGCACTTTTCAGAATTTTCCATTGTGTTGTGGGTGCGATGTTGTAATTTATCGCTGTGATGTCTATTGCGGATTCTGTGCCTGTGGACTTGGATAGATAGGTGTTCTTTTCGTTATTTAACGGCGTAAGGTCGAGGTCGGTTAGCATGTCCTCAACCTGCTGACCTTTGTTATCCTGGACAGGTGATCCCCAAGTTGGTCTTTCGGCGTAAAAATCACCAAGTATGATTGCGATATCTGAAGACGCTTCACTTAATGTCTCTATCAGGCCTGTATTAATGCTAGTATTATCGTGGTGATAAACTATTATGATTGGAATTGTTTTATCTGTAAGATAGATTTCTATTGCCTGAGCTTCTGTCGTGCTTTCTCTAGGCGTACTCTGATTATAGGCGATTTCCTTAAATTTGATTTCTAGAGTTTTAATCAAAACGGCAAGTCCTCCTCCGAATTTTCCCGGTCTGTCCATTCGTAGTGTTGTATAATCTTTGATATTGAATCTCAGATTCTGATTCAATTTTGTCTTGTGAGGACAATTAATATGTACATTGTTGTCACAGAGAAGACAAGTCAGATCTTTATTTTCCTCTGGGTACCATTTATATTGAGTTGTAGTATATTGAATTTGTGTCCTCGTAGTAGATTTCTCATCAAGAGCTCGAGCTGCAGCTCCTGACGCGGCGGTTACCCTGGACGCGGTAGCATTACTGGAGATATCAGTTTTGCTCTTCATTTGAAAATGGGTGCCGTTGCAACGTTAGTCATCTTGGAAACGAACCAGAATTTGGTCAAATATTCCAAGGGTCCAGGGGGGACCGCAAGGAGGTGTGGTCGAACTTCTCCCCTTCCCCCTGGAATGCCGTCACTACAGGATAAAGCACTCTTGGTGAATTTTTAAAATTGTGATTCAGAATCTGCCACTGAAGCTTAACGAGCATTTCGTTCCTTTAAAGATATTCGAAGCGGTAAAGGACCAATGAGTTGCTACTCTCTAAAGCGATTGATTATAAAGTTTTGAGGAAACTGGATCTCTGGAAGCAAAACCTCGGAGTGGAAGACCATCGACATGCAAGTCAGTGGCTGTTACGGTTTTGCAGAATGCTGAAGCTATTGAAACGCTATCCACGTATGGAGAAGTAAGTGCTAGACAAATTTCTCGACAAACGGGGATTTCGTATGGAACAGTTTGGAGAGAACACACATTTAGAATTTTTTCTATGAAAATATCCTAACAAAATTCAAAGTTTTCACGAGTTGAAAGTCAGCGATTTTGAGAAGCGTCAAGAATTCGCTGCATGGGTTTTCCGGCAAATTGATATTGATGAAAACTGGCTGTCAAATGTTCTAAGAACAGATGATGCTCACTTTTATCTAAAGGGAGAATTTAACATTCAAAACTGCCTCATTTTGCCAACAGAAAACCCTAGGATTTTTACAGAAAACCCTAGGATTTTTACAGAAATACCACTTCATCAGCACAGAGTTACAGTTTTATGTGGGTTCACTTCTTCTTTTATTATTGGGCCAATTTTATTTGAAAAAATCAATGGAAGAACTTTTAAAACCGTTTTTGTAACTGGTGAACGTTATGTTCAACTTTTGAGAGAAAAGGTTATTCTCATATTGCTGGACAGACAAGCACTAAGCGAAATAACATTCATGCAAGATGGAGGACCTCCTCATATCTCCCGCGGTGCCAAACAATTGCTGAAGGATACGTTCGGTGGAATTCGTTGATAAGTCGCCACTTTATATACCAGTGGCCTCCAATATCACCAGACTTGACGCCTTACAATTTCGGTTATGGGGGTACATTAAGTCGCGTTTTTATCGATGACGGCCTACCACATTGGCCATGTTGAAGGCTTCTATCAGATGGCACGTTTTATAAATTTCAACTATTCAATTGTGACCATTCTGTCATCTATCGTCTGCAGGCGGTGTTTGAGAATGAAGGGCGCCACCTTGAGCAAGGATTGAGACCTAATACAAGAGAAAAGGCAGTTACCTCATGTGTTATATTTTGCAGCTCTTTGTTTTGGGTTATAGGAATAATAAATGCTGTCCTCACATCTTGACTCTTTTTTATTTCTGTAAACAGTAATTTTTTTGTTTGTCATTTGCCCACATTTTATATTATGTCGTGCAGACCAAAGTGTTATAACTTCTCGAATAACACTGGTACACACAATTTTACCCCTTATGTTTAGTTTATCGCTTTTCGCTCATTAGAAGAAATAGCATAAGGAATAATCTCTGTATCCACCCCCCCCCCCCCCAACTTTAGATATTCTGCGCAAAATATAATACAAAATGATTTTACTACCACTTTTTTCAACGCAAAAGGTCGATTTAAAAATGATTTTTTTTTTAGGGGATACATTTTCAAAATTATGTACAGTATAATAAACAATGATAACATTTGACAAACCCATAGGATATTTGGAATAAAGTACGAAAAATATATTTTGTCACTCCCCTCTATATTTCATTTTTGGATCATGACAAATATCCAGTTAAATAGTCAAGTGTCGACAATTAGTCAAGAAACTATACATTCCTTATAGCACGAAATCCTATTAGTAGTGCCATCTTAATTTTTGGTACTATATTAACAACTCAAAAATCGTGTATTGATATCAGTAGTTATTTTCAAACATTCAATTTATTTCACAAAACTCAATCTAAAATATAAATATTTTTTGCTACATGTTCTAATTTGCATATACATATTTTACATATCTTAGATTGTATTTAAAAATCGTCAACCAATTCTTCTAACTTTTGGCGAAATGGTGTTTTATTAATTTATCATTTGATATTATTAGGGTTCTTTCCTGGTATATAAAAAGGAAAAATACATGTTGTTCAGTTATATTTTTCAATTTATCAAACAATTTGGCCGCTGAATCTCTGATTCTGGTAGAGCGCCATCTAGCGAATAAAGTTGTAACTAAAATCAATTTCGAATTTTTCATTATTTGCCATAAAAAATCCCATTGCATCCTGAACACAATGGTGTTTACCGCATTGCTCTAGCGCAAATATTCGCGGAGTTATTAATTTTTAAAGTTGTGCGGGACTTTTGGATCACCCTGTAGATAATAGGCTAACCGAGTTTTCTCAGTTGTAAAGTTTGAAGCCATCTCCTCCAAAGATACTTAACTATAAATAGCCATCTATATACCAACATTTTCGTTATTTTTTGCTTCGCCGCGTATCTTCTTAATTTTATTTTCCAAATATTGATAGATTTATTTATTTTCAATTTGTTCGATTTTGCAATCGCAGATTTTTTGCCTTCAAATGTTGTTTATCTTATCGTATTTGTTATTTATCTTCATCGTATTATTTATTTATAAAACACGTTCTTTTGCCTTATTACTTTTACTAATTACTATATTCTATTTTGTATTTCAGATTCAATTTTTAGCCTTATTTTTCAATAATTATAATTTGTAAGTGTTTTTTATAGTTTTTCATTTAGATTTAGCACAATATTTATACCTGGTTTTCTTTTTTGCAGTATCTTTCCTAATGTCTCTGGCATCTTTTTTTCTCATAAATAGGCTGATGCTGTATTTGTATAATCAACAATTGATTACTTTATTTGTTATAGTTTTCATTAGAATTTAGCTCCATTTTTGTCTCTGATTTTCTTTTTTTTTGCAGTATCTTTTCTAATGCCTGATTTGATTTTTTTCTTTGTTATAGGTTTTCATTTGAATTTAGCTCCATTTTTGTGTCTGTCATTATTTTTTCTTCTCATAAATAGGCTGATGCTTTATTTGTGTAATCAATTGTTGATTACTTAATTTGCTATAGTTTTTCATTTATATTTAGCTCCATTTTTGTGTCTGATTTTATTTTTTGCAGTATTTTTCCTAATGTCTTTGGCATCTTTTTTTCTCATTATTGGCTGATGCTTTATTTGTGTAATCAATCGTTGATTTTTGTGTCTGGTTTCTTTTTTGCAGTATTTTCTTGGAATCTTTTTTTTCAATCAATTGTTTCCTCACATGCTTGGGCTTTCCTTTTTATGCCTTTCCTGGCATTCAGTTTTAAAGTTTTCCTCCGCTTGGTTCTTATGTTACCTTTTTTTTTCAGCGTCTTCTGTCATGCCTCAAAGAGGCCGTGGAAGACTCATCCTCCAAACCACTAGGCGTGCTTATTTGACTCGCCGCATGAACAAAACCCCTAATCCTATTTCTCCTGTTCCCACTGAATATTTCATTGGGAGCCTGGAAATAGTCTGCCATAACTGCTCAGCACTGCATTTCCCTGGGTAAACTGTTGGTAGGTCGTGCTGCCACCATGGGAAAGTATCTCTTCCTGATTTGTCTTCTTTTCCATATGAAATCCAGGAATTAATGACCTCAAACAGTGTAGAGGCTAAATACTTCCAGACCAACATTCGGAGCTACAATAGTTCTATGGCTTTTGCGTCCATGGGGGCGCGGGTTGATGTTTTTTCTGGACGAGGACCTTTTTGTTACCGAATCCATGGACAGATTTATCATTTGACTGGGCCCCTTCATCCTCATGACGACAGAGCCCCATTTTACGCTCAACTTTATATTTTGTATTCTGAGGCAGCGAATAATATTCGTATAGCTGCATCGGGGCCTTTGGCATGCCATCCTCATATTTTGACTCTATTGGATTCTGTGCTCAGGCGTGTGAATCCATATACTTCTGCTTACAAGCAGATGCTCCAGGTCGAAAAGGATGAGGAACAGTGGGCTCGCATTGAGAACTGGCAAATGTGTCAGGTTCAGATGTTCATCCAACAAAATCATTGTAGGGATCTCCGCCGATATAATGCGACAAGAGTAAGTGAGGTTGCGGCTATTTTTGTTGATCAAGATGGCCATGTTCCTTCTAACAGAGATATTGCTTTTCTTCCACATGATCGCGGTTTTGTGCTCATTTCTCCACTTAATCCTAACTGTGACCCAATGACATATATTTTTTTATTTCCTGCAGGTGATCCTGGATGAACATTAGGGCTCTCACATGAAGAAAATATGCGCACAAGAACTAGAAGCCATGTTACCATGCTTCAGTTATATAGTTACAGGTTGGCCATCAGACCTGGCTTTTCACCCCTTCACTATGGCAGAAGACTATTTAAGCAATATGTTGTTGATGCCTATGTTAAAACAGAGGACAATCGGCTGAACTATATTCGCCAAAATCAGTCCCTGCTTAGGGTGGAGTTATATCAAGGTCTGATGGATTATATTCAGGGACAGGAACGTTCCCGGTGTGCGATTAGGCCGTATTTTTATTCTTCCATATTTCCTTCCTAGGAATTCCCGGGCCATGTACCAAAACTCTCATGATGCGATGGCCATTATAAGAAAGTTTGGAAGACCTGACCTTTTCGTAACATTTACCTGTAACCCACGTTGACAGACATTGTTGAAAATCTTCTTCCTAACCAGAGTCCCTCTGATAGACCGGATCTGGGGGCTAGAGTTTTCAATCTTAAGTTGCAGCAGTTACTACATGAGATTGTTAATCAGCATGTATTGGGGGTGGTCATTGCACGTGTTCATGTTATCGAGTTCCAAAAACGTGGTTTATCACATGCCTACATGCTGTTTATGCTTAGAGAAGAAGACAAGCCTAGAGACAGAGATGTCATTGACAAATTGGTTTGTGCTGAATTTCTTAGCCCTACTATGCAGGTTCAGCTGTATGACATGGTTCGTAAACATATGATCCATAGTCCTTGTGGGAACTTCAATCTTCGCTCACCATGTATGTCTGATGGAAGGTGTACTAAAGACTTCCCAAAATCATTCCTTCAACTGACCGAGGCCAACAATAAATGATATCCTCGCTACAGACGTCGAGATGACGGCCAGACATCAGTTGTGGGCACTCACCAGGTGGATAACCGCTGGGTTGTTCCCTATAACCCCTATCTGCTGGTTAGGTTCAATGCTCACATTAATGTTGAGGTCTGTGCCTCTGTGAAAAGTGTCAAAAACCTTTTCAAATATTTTTATAAAGGACACGACAGGGCTGAGGTGGAAGTGGCTGTTGGAGAATCAGCCTTGGAAAGCAGGATACATGATGAAATCAAAAGCTTTCTTGACGCTCGGTATGTAAGCGCTCCTGAAGCAATGTGGCGCATATTTGAATATCGCTTAGATTGCCACTCACATACCATATGTCGCTTAGCTGTTCATCTTCCTAATTTACAATCTGTATATTTTGTTGAAGGTAGCGAAGAACAGGCTCTTGAAAATGCTTCACGCAGATGCACAACTCTGACTGCATGTTTTCAGCTCAATTGTGTTGATATATCTGCACGAACTATTTTATATGGAGACATACCTTCCTCCTATGTTTTCAGTCAGAATCAATGGCATGCTAGAGTTTGGGGTGGGGCTTTGTGCATTGGACGTATGTGTTCGGTGAATCCCAAAGATTCTGAGCGTTACCACCTTCGACTTCTACTGTTACATGTCGCAGGTGCTCAGAGTTTTGAAGATTTGCGAACTGTCGATGATATTGTTTGCTCCACTTTTAAAGAGGCTGCTCAGCGCCGTGGATTATTGGCTGATGATTCTGAATGGGATGCATGCGTGGCTGAGGCGGCTTTGTTCCAAATTCCATGTCAACTGCCCCAGCTCTTTGCGACAATTCTCATCTTCAATAATACAAACGACCTTGGATCATTGTGGACCAAATACAAGGGGTATCTTAGTGAGGACCTTTTTCTCGTGGAACCTCTGACACAGCTGCTGAGCAGATGGCCCTCAGAGCCCTTGATTTTCAGCTGAGAAAAAATCGCCTCAGCTGCCACCATTATGGACTTCCTGCCCCCCTGAACCCACTTCTTGATTCTGTAGAGGATCACCTTGATGTTAATGAGGAGATGCAAATTGGGGCACAAATGTATACGTCCCTTACACCAGATTAGAAGTCAATTGTGGACACAATTGTTGATTCTGTCAACACAAATCCACGTTGCTTTTTCATTGATGGGCCTGGTGGTACGGACAAAACTTATGTTTACAACATTCTAATCCATTGTGTTAGAGCCGTTGGAAAAAATGTCATTCCGTTGGCCTCCACAGGAATAGCGGCTACCCTTTTGTCAGGAGGCCAGACTGTCCATTCCAGGTTTAAACTGCCGATTCCCTTGCTAGAGAATTCTGTATCTCTAATCTCAGTCAATAGTTATGATGATGAGCGTATTCGGAGATCATCCTTAATTATTTGGGATGAGGCTCCTATGGCCCATTACAGAGCACTTGAAATTGTGGATCGCCTCCTAAGGGAATAATGCATTGTGACCTTGCTTTTAGCGGAAAGGTTGTTGTTCTTGGAGGTGACTTTCGCCAAGTGCTCCCTGTGGTACCTCGTGCTTCGAGAGCCGTTATTGTTGCTGCTTGCATTAAACGCAGTAAGCTATGGCCATTGTTTGTGAACTTGCGCCTTACTCAGAATATGAGAGCAGGCATTGATGCGCAGAGCTTCTCTCAATGGTTGCTTAAAGTTGGTGATGGTGATCTACCTACAGACCAACAGGGCCTCATTTCTCTTCCAGAAAGCTGTATCTTTCAAGGGGGTGACCTGGTGCAGGAAATATTTGGTTCTTTATATGGCGATATTACCGCCCTTATAGCAAGTCTGCGAATTAAACGCCAAAAAAAAAAAAAAAAACAGATTCATTAGAGATTAATGAAAAAGTAATGGATTGCTTACCAAACAGGAGTCAGTGTTGACACACTGTATTGGTGCCAAAAATATCTTTGGCTCCTTCAGATACCAACCTTCCCTTCATTCTGAAGAGGCGTCAGTTTCCAATAAGGTTGGCTTTTGCCATGACTATAAATAAGGCTCAAGGCCAAACCTTTGCTAGAGTGGGTCTCTTGCTACAAGAGCCTGTGTTTACGCACGGACAGCTCTAGGTGGTTTTTCACGTGTACGAACTTTAGATAGCATACGTGTAAAGTTGAACCCACGTATAAATAAAACTAGAAATGTTGTTTTTAATGAGGTCCTTTAAACGAATTCCTGTTGTTAATTATGAGGTTTTTGAACAAAAATCAAGTGTTGAAATTTAAATTTTAGAATATTTGAATTATCGATAGAGTTTCGAATTACAGTTTTTTTTTATGTTAGGCCGTAGGTCGGGAAATAAAAACATGGTCGAATTACAGTTTTTTTGACAGGCCAACTCGGCCCTTGCCGGTCCCAAGCCCGGATGAAAAAGGAGGAAGGGAAGCAGTAACAAGCTAACTAAAAACCTGGACTCAGCTAGCCCGGCTGATAATACCCTGTAAGGGCTCTTAATCCAGGTATACAGGATGAGCAACGTTTGTACTCCATGTTAGGAGCGGCTGCACATGGCGTCTGTTCCTCATTTTAGAGGCGCCCATTTATTTCGGAGCTAAGTCGGCCTGCGACTGATTAGTGCTCCCAGTCTTAATGACAATGGCAGACGCATTCTACTTCACCCAGTATGGAGATAAGAAAGAAGAAGAAGAAAAAAAAATGAGCCCGATAATAAAATATTTATTTTCAATTTTTTTTTGGGCTTCCCTTTATTTACTTATTTTACTCATTGTTCTTTATATTAAATTTCTGCATTCATGTGAATCTGTGCAGCCTAATATGTTGTTAATAATTATAAGGTTTTTAAACAAAATTCAACTGTTAAAATTCAAATTTTAAAATGGTCGAATTATCGATAGTGTCGAATAACAGTTTGTTATATGATAGGCCGTAGGTCGGGAAATCAAAATATGGTCGAATTACAGTTTTTTTTATGTGATAGGTCAACTCCGCTCTTGCTGGTCCCAAGCCCGGATTAAAAAGGAGGAGGGGGAGCAGTAACAAGCTCACTAAAAAACCTGGGCTCAGCTGGCCCGGCTGATAGTACCCTCTAAGGGCTCCTGATCCAGGGATACAGGATGAGCAGTGTTTGTCTCCATGTTAGGAGCGGCTGCACATGGCGTCTGTTCATCATGTCAGAGGCGGCCATTTATTTTGGAGCTAAGTCGGCCTGCCACTAAGTAGGGCTCCCAGTCTTAATGACAAAGGCAGACGCATTCTACTTCACCCATTGTGGAGATAAGATGTCGGGTCATCAAAACAAGGTCGAATTATCGTTTGTTGAATTAATGAGGTTATATTGTATATATAAAACTAGAAATGTAACTATAAGGCATAATTTGGATTAAACATTATAAACACAAGGTAATATGAGTAAATCCAAATAAATAGTGTGTGACATTTCGGTAACAGCATTGTTACCGAAACGCCACACACTATTTATTTATACCCATTGCAATTTATACGCCACTATCTATACTCTCAATATCTCAGCAGGCCCTTCGGGTAAACCCGGGGCGTTGCCCGGGGCACTTGGCTAGTAATATATATAATATAAAATATTTCTTACGGTTAACTTGGTTTCTACATTCAGGAACATTCTTCTGTAAATCCTCAGCAATTTACTAAGCTGGAAAAAACAAACAAACTTATATTTATTCATTAAGAAAAAGGCATCTCCTTATCGTGAAACTGAAAGTTGTTGATGGCTTGTGCCATCTATCAGAAAAAATAACAACTATTCATTGATTTTTAATTATTCCAGAATTAGCCAAATACCCATTCTTGATTAATCAAGAACACCTAACCATGTACGCGTTTCGGGCTGTTGGCTCTCGTCAGCGTGGTGCAAGCTGTACGTCAACGACCAAAAAACTGGTCATTCAGGCATCCTGAAAAATCATAAAACGGGTAGGTAAAGTCAGAATTGCGTGAGAAGGCGAAACAATGTGAAAAAATAGTACAAACAGTACTACTTTCAAATCCACGATAAGGAGATGCTTTTTTCTTAATTTATGAACCTTATCCCAGTACAATGTCATATTTGTACTATTTCTTCACATTATATTTATTCATTTCTATTTTAAAAATTGTGAACATATATCAATTAAAGTTAATAGGAACTATGGTTAGCTGAGGCACCTGGAGCGAATTTATTCAACGCATTGCAAAATGTAAAGAGACAAAGGTCACCTCTCCCGTCAAATAGACGTCAAAACTGGACGCCATCTATTGACAATCAGCGCAAACTAGTGGTCTTGGGTCGGTGACAAAGCCACAACACCAGCTTTTGCAAACTGAAAAGCGTCCAGATAGAGACCATGGTTTCGGGCTAATGGCCCTCGTCAGTCTAGGGCAGACTTTATTCCATGAGATCCACACGGGATATAATGGAATCTTGACAATCTGCCAAAGAGGTATTTAGCTGGCAAAGTGGCTGGGCCAAATATATGGCTAAAATATAGATGGAAATTTTGCAGGGAGGATATTGATCTAAAGAGACAAAGGTCACCTCTTCCGTCAAAATAGACGTCAAACTCCACGCCATCTATTGACCGTCACCGAAAACTAGCGGTCTCGGGTCGGTGACAAAGCCACAACACCATCTTTGGCAAACTGAAAAGTGTCCACCTAGAGACCATGGTTCCGGGCTAAAGACCATCGTCAGACGATCTTACGCTCCCAATCCTGAGCCAAAACTGGTCTACCCAAGTAAAACATACAATAAGAATTCAAATTCAAATAGGAATAGGACAGAAGACGGGAGACCAATATGTTTCAAGTGTAACAAGCCAGGACACGTAGCGCGGTATTGCAGAGTCAAGTTTGTGAGGATCGTAGAAGAGGACCCCTCAGTTTCACAAGACAAGAGTCAAGAAAATCTTCAAATGGACGAAAGAAAAGATTATACACGGCCTCGCCTCTATGCGGATGTTTGTAATGACACACAAACGAATATTCCTACACGGAATAGATATTCCGTGTTGGAAGATTTGAACTAAGTGTCGCGCCTGATTCCTTCAATCAAAGCAAGTCGACCATAAATGGAATTAGAAAGTTGGACCCTAGGTACAAAATTAATATTAATGTGGACAAGATAGGGTTATGCGAAGCTTTGATTGATACAGGCGCCGATCTTTCAGTGGTCGACCTAAGGACAGCACTTTTTGCTGGCCGTGAAATAAATAGTCTCACTAAAACGTGTTCAGGACCCGATGGGAAAAAATTAGATATGGTAGGTAGCATTATTTTAGATTTAAAAATTGATGACACTGAATTATCCCACGAATTTGTAGTAATGGACGCGCATCTACGAACTCTTATTCTTGGACGAGATTTCCTTAAAAAAATGAATGCTAAAATTGATTGTAAACGAGAAACGATAAAATATAATTTGATGAGTAATCATGAGGTAAGCAATTATGACCTAAAAAAAATAAAGAGCACTACAGATACCGTTATACCTAAACTATCTATTAAATTGATTAGGGCCTCAATAGAAGCAGAGGATGGGGAATATGTCATCGAAGAGAACAACAAAATGACTCAAACAAATGGTCTTCGATTGGCATGAAGTTTGCTTACTGTCACGAATAAGAAAACTCATATCTGGATAACGAACCCTTATCCTCGACCTTTAAAAATCATGAAAGACCAAACATTGGCTTATGGAAGTCTTCCTGCAGAGGTAAATTTTATAGAGAATATAGAGAAGCAGAATGAAAATGACGAAATACAATTTCAAATAAACAAAAATTTATCATTTAAAGAACAAGAGAGGTTAAAACAAATCTTGGCTAAGTATACTGATTTGTTCTCATCGAGGTTAGGCAGGACCAATTTGGCAAAACATCAGATTCATACAGAAGACGCAAAACAGATAAAGCACAAGCCTTACAGGGTAAGTGCTAAGGAACGAACCATCATAAAGGATCAAATAGACGAGATGCTTGAAGAAGGAATAATTAGACCATCTTCAAGTCCCTGGTCCTTTCCCGTTATATTGGTGAAAAAACGAGATGGCAAATACAGATTTTGTGTGGATTACAGGAAATTAAATGAAGTAACAGTGAAGGATGT
This sequence comes from Cordylochernes scorpioides, assembly GCA_030710605.1. Lineage (NCBI taxonomy): Eukaryota > Metazoa > Arthropoda > Arachnida > Pseudoscorpiones > Chernetidae > Cordylochernes > Cordylochernes scorpioides. Next base: position 58,766,919 of record CP092867.1, read on the forward strand.
TTATCCAATCCCAAGAATTGATGATGTAATGGAATCTCTCCAAGGATCCAAGTACTTCTCAGCAATAGATCTCAAATCGGGATATTGGCAAGTCGAAATTGAAGAGAGAGACAAAGAGAAGACGGCTTTCACTACGGCACATGGGTTATATGAATTCAACGTGATGCCTTTTGGACTTTGTAACGCGCCTGCTACCTTTGAGAGAAATATGGAGAATATGCTTGGAAATCTGAGATGGCAAATTTGTTTGTGTTATCTGGATGATGTAATCATATATAGCCCGGATTTTCCAACGCACCTCAAAAGACTCGAAGCTGTTTATAAATGTTTTCGTGAATCTAATTTAAGATTAAACGACAAAAAATGCCGATTTGTTTTTGAAGAATTGGAGATTCTCGGCTATATAACGAGCAAACATGGTATAAAACCCGCGGAACATAACATCAAAGCTATCAGAAATTTTCCTCGGCCCACAAAGGTCAAAGAAATACAATCATTTTTGGGAATGTGCTCATATTATAGAAAATTTATCAAAGATTTCTCAAAAATTGCTGACCCTTTGACCAACCTTATTAAAAAAAGTGTATCATTTACCTGGACAGAAAGGCAAGAGGAAGCGTTTCAAACCCTAAAAACAGCACTATTAAGTCCACCAATCTTAGGGCACTTCAATCCAAATGCGCCTACTTATATTCATACTGATGCGTCCAACATCGGCATAGGTGCAACTCTTGTCCAAGACATCGGTGGTGAAGAGAAGGTGATCTCATATTTGAGTCGTACCCTGAGTAAAGCGGAGCAAAATTATTCAACCACTGAAAAAGAATGTCTGGCCGTTGTCTGGTCAATGTCAAAATTACGACCCTACCTTTATGGAAGACACTTTAAAATAGTAACAGACCATCACGCCTTATGCTGGCTCAAAAACTTGAAGGATCCAACAGGTCGATTGGCAAGATGGGCGTTGAAAATTCAAGAATATGACTTCGATATAATACATAAATCGGGAAAGAGGCATCTGGACGCCGATGGCTTATCTAGGGGACCCTTACCAGAAACTGATTGGGATGAGGATTTTGAAAGGCTATTTTTAAATCAAATAACAGACGAAGAGGATAAATTTATCGAAAGTGTTAAGAAAAACCTTAATGGAAGCAGGCGATCAATTGCGCAAAATTTTAAAGAAGAAGATGGATGCCTCTTTAAGAAAAACCCGAACCCTGAAGGCAGGGCGTGGTTGCTTGTGGTTCCAGAGAAGAAAAAGAGAGAATCAAGGCTGAAGAGTCTGCCAAGCCGCAACCCGGCGCAACAATTGGTAGTATGCGGTGACGGTCAATAGATGGCGTCTAATTTTGACGTCTATTTTAACGGGAGAAGCCACCTTTGTCTCTTTAGATCAATATCCTCCCGGCAAAATTTCCATCTATATTGCAAAATGTATTTCTCAACACATTTTATTTTTAAAGTGCTGAAGTGCTGAAAACGAACACCATTACTTACTATTATTCCTTTATCCTCATTTTTAGTCTCTTCTATAAGATACACCAAAATTGTTAAGAACAATGAAAATAGATAAATTGATACTTTACCTCTCAGGATTTCTTCTTCATACCTTGGCCACATTGCAAAGAGACTTTTTGAAAGGACATTTAGATCGACCACGTGCAGCCGATCTATGAGGGTTTGTACTCTTTTGATATTCTGCAAAACATTAGCATTTGTAGTATGCATTGGTAAGAAAGTAGATGAGATATTTATTTACTATATATTTGGAATATATGATTCTATTCTTCAAAGATATTTAGGTAGAGATATACGAACGTTGGTTGTGACTTTCAAACAATGAATATCTTCCCGATATATTCCTTCTTGAATTCCTTCCTCCTTTATGAATATCTTCTCTAATGTTCTTCTAGAAGTAGGTTTTATGGGGGCAGCAGTAGAAGTTTCTTCATTCTGCGTTTCCAATATTTTGTGACATATTTAACAAGTGTGCTGTTTTCACAGGAGTCTCAGCAGTGATTGTTTTCACTGGTGAACTTTGTGGCAGATGTTGAATATTAAATTCTGTAGACTTGTTGTTTTCTTCGAGGGAGTCATCTGTTAGTTCTGTTATGCTACATACACTGCGTGACATTGAAAATGGAACACCAAGAAATAGTGGCCAGAAAATTATGCAAATTTCAGGGTAGACGCGCCTAACCGAGTTATGCAAATGATGTAAAATGCGTAGCTCTCGTGCGCACATGGAGTAAGATATAAGGGAAGGAACTTGCAGAAAGGACAGTATTCGTGTCGTTATTTCTTCAAGGAAAATCATTGTAGAAATTTTCTTCTTGTGTCAAAAGACACGTGTAATAACAGAGAATGCCAGGTCATCGTAAACGGAGGCAGTTCAAGCAGACAGACGCTTTTACGAGGGGCATGGTGATCGGACTGAAAAGGGCAGGTTGGTCCATACGTCAAATCGCAGCTGATACACACCTTGGTGCGTCCACGGTGCACCGACTATGGAGAAGATGGTTGGAACAAGGAAATGTGGCAATTTATAGGAATGTCGGTGCAACCAGAGTGACGTCAGCACGTGTGGATCGGCGTATCCTTCGACAAGCAGTGGCGGCCCCACAAGCCACTTGTACCGGCATCCTGCAACATGTGCAAGACACCCTAGATCATTTCATCTCGACCAGAACCATTTCCCGTCGATTGGTTGCTAATGGCTTGCACTCATGCCGTCCGCTAAGAAGACTGCCATTGACCCCACCGAATAGGCGCCAACGTTTGGAATGGTGCCGGGCTAGATCGACGTGGATGACGGAATGGCACAGGGTCGTGTTCTCAGATGAGTCGCGTTTCTGCTTGTCCAGTGATAGTCGCCGTGTACGCGTGTGGCGTCGACGTGGAGAAAGGTCCAATCCGGCAGCAATTGTGGAACGTCCCACCGTGCGACAACGTGGAATCATGGTTTGGGGCGCAATCGCGTATGATTCCAGGTCACCTTTACTTCGTATTCAGGGCACTATGACGGCCCACGATACGTTGATGATGTGCTGCGACCGGTGACACTCCCCTACCTTCAGGGGGTACCCAATGCCCTTTACCAGCAGGATAACGCCCGACCGCACACTGCTCGCATTAGCCAACAAGCTCTGCAAGATGTACAGATGCTTCCCTGGCCACCGTACTCTCCTGATCTCTCACCAATCGAGCACGTCTGGGACATCATTGGACGCCGTTTGCATGCCTTGCCACAGCCGCGTTCAGAAGACGAACTGTGGCAAATGGTTGAGAGGGAATGGAGAGCCATCCCTCAGGACGCCATCCGTACTCTGATTGACTCTCTATCTAGACGTGTTGCTGCGTGCATCGCCGTCCGCGGTGGTCCTACTTGCTACTAAGCCGACGCCATTCTCGCTCTGTATTATGACTATCATTTTGAAATAAAGATCACTTATTGTTCGTCCCTGTCTCTCTCTGTCTGCCGAGTTTCATCACTTTCTGGCCACTATTTCTTGGTGTTCCATTTTCAATGTCACGCAGTGTATATAGTGACAAAACTATATTCAAAACTTGATATAATAGTAATATTTTAGATAAACGGGAATTGTTTTAGATTAGCAAGCTAAATATAAATTAAACATAGGAGATAAAAGCTTATTTTGCTTTTCTTTTGTGTTTAAGGACAAAAATGAAAAAAAACCTTTATCTCCTATGTTTAATTTAGATTTAGCTTGCTAATCTAATACAATTCCCTATTTATCTAAAATATTACTATTATATAAAGTTTTAAATATAGTTTTGTCACTATATAAATTCATATGAACATGCTCTATGATATCAACTTATATTTAAGATTTTAATTTTTATTTGATAAACTTTATTATTTACATTTAAATATCGTAATTTAAACAATGTGATATCAATTAAAAATGATTTTTCATAAATAAAAAAGAAACTTATGCGGTTAAACTGTTTGTATAGCTTTATAATTATACGCCGCAGTCATTTATAAGTATTATTAGTCAGTTTAAATATTAGTTACGAACGGAAAAATACGTCCAGGATAGCCTAGTGGACATGGCACCTGCCCGGTAAGCAGAAGGTTGTGGGTTCGATTCCCGCTCCTGGACACTTTAATTTTTCCGTTCGCCATTACTCTTCATATTTTTCACCCTTCCATACGCCATCCATTCATATATAGACCATCACTCTTCATATATTCAACCTTTTCATACGTCATCCAAAAGTTAGAAATATTAAATATTTCTCTTTGAAATTAAAAATGATTTTTCATAAATAAAAAAGAAACTTATGCGGTTAAACTGTTTGTATAGCTTTATAATGTGATATGTAAGTAATAAATTTGACGTCTTTTCTAGTCGTCTCAAAGTGACACCAGCTTGCCACGGACACCCGAGGGATCCAGAGAGGGACAAATAAGGGGCGTTGGTCCGGATGTTGACAGTTACAGTGAATATTTTAGAACAGGCCCGCTCAGTCTAAGGCCGTTGTCATCTCACGGCGGCCCTCGTGGCCGCCGTTTTGGTTCCTCCCTGCCTCCGCGGCTTCATGCAGGATGCCGAGCTTTCCTCAGTTAATCCTCAACTTTCCCCTGGTCCTGGTGCCACGTGAGACCTACTAGGAGAGCGTATTTTGATCCCAAACTTTGTCCTTACTGTCCCATGCGGACCTCCCACTCTGCAAGCCTTACCACTCAACCCCGACTGCTTCCAACTCACTTTTTGGCTTACCCGGGTTTACGACAGTAGACCCGTACAAGTCGACAGGATTATGATGGCGTACAGTGGGCAAAGGACGATGGACGAAGACGGGAAACACTACGTGGACGCTTCTGAGGTGCCCGCCACTTTCATCCGGCCCAGCGTGGACACCATGATAGACCGACTGACCGAGGCCCTCCAAGAAGTGACGGCTCCAAGTTCCTATGCCCCCCTATGGCACCTATCCGGCGGAAAACTTTTTCTGGCAATGGAAGCCGTGCGAAACGACATCGTGTACAGGTCTGCGAGGCCCCACGAGCTTCTCAAAGGTGAGCCCCTGTCGCTCTTCAATAAGCTCAACTCGGCCTCCCGATCCTATTACCAGAACAAACATTTTATTTTTTAATATTATTATATTTTCTTTTATTTTTTCATATCATTTTATTTGATTTATTTTATATCTTTAATTACATTGTGTGTTTTACTACTTTTACATTATTTTATCCACCAGTGTGAAATATTTTTCTAAATTAGAATGCCATATTTTAATATTATCCTTATCTTTATTACAATCATCTTCATCAATGCCATCCATTTTTAAAATCAATCATGCTATCACCTTTTTTATATTTGTATGCTATATTTCTTTGTTTTTTCTATACCTCAACCACCCAGCCATTATAAACCATCCAAACCCCACCATTATTATAAACATTTTATGTTACTATTATCATTAGTCATTATATCTTAGAATATTCAACCCCCTCATCAATCATTTATATTATTAAATTTAGAGTATTTTCATCTCTCATCATATATAGATTTTGAAACTTCACAAGTTCGAACTTTTAAACATCATTTGAGTTTATTTCAACAGTGTAAATGTTTTTCATTACCTCAAGTTCGTCTATTTTCTGATATCCTCTTATTTATATTTTATCAATAGTATTATCCCTTTTTTGACGCCTCTCTCAATCTCTATCGCCCAAACCTATACTCCTATATCACTTGCTCACACCTCCTTAACCCATTTTCTCTCAACCTCATACAGTCTCCCATAGGGTTCCTGTTGCCAACAATTTTTTTTTATTAATTCATCTATTGGACCATCCTTTCTCGGTATACAATTCCCGATAACGAGTTCAGGAAATCCAAAGATTCTTTCTTTTTTTTTCTATCACCCGACAACATCATTCATTACATTCATCCATGTCGGGTTGTTCAATCATCAATGGAAACAGTACTTTTTACCTTCCACAATCCTCACCTTTCATATTTCCCGCAGTCAAGAGTCTCGTGCTCGCCAACCAAACTTTCATTTTATTTTATTTTTTTTTTAATTTTGTTTCAACCAGCTGGCTCAACTTTCCTCGCTGTACATTTCCCAACAGTGAGCTCAGGCGACCAGTTCGAGTTTTTTTTATTCTTTTAACGCTTGGAACATCATTACAACCATCATTTTTGATCTGTGATATATTATTACTCTACTCTGTATCATTTATCATCATCTTGTAAACAACGAGATACGTGCAATAGAATGTGCACGAGTGTAAGAATTGTAAATAGAATAAAATAATCATAGTAGCTTAAAAATAGTGTATCTTTTATTTATCTTTATATATATATAAAGTGCGATTTCTTACAAAATAATTTTCACCATTAATATTTAACAATTAATAGAAACGTATCAAATGGCGACGAAGAATTAACGTAAGTATGGCCACCACTAATTTAAATTATCCAAGGTTTCGTGAAGGTGAAGATCTAAATTGTTATTTGGAACAATTAGAAGAATGTTTTAAATTGAACAAAACATTAGAAGCAGACAAAGTATCTGTGTTATTAACGTCTATTGATGTTAATGTTTATAAGACTTTGCGCGATTTGTTGGTACCCAGAAGGCCAAGTGACCTTAAATATAAAGATTTAGTAGAGGTTTTAAACCAACCATTTATATCCAATAAAAAATAAGCACTATGAAAGATATTTATTTCACAAGATTGTACAAAAAGAAAATGAGCCTGTGGGAAAATTTGTTTTGAGGCTTAAATCTCAGGCAGACAAGTGCAAATTTACTGACATAAATGAAAATTTGTGTGATCAATTTGTAAGTGGTTGCTTCGATGAAGCTACGCTTAAAAGGCTGCTAAGTGAACCTTTTTTAACGTTTGATAGTGCAATAAATATTGCAAATTCTGTAGAGGCAGCGAAGTCACAAGTAAATTTGATGAAAAATCCTGGTCATGATATTGATAAGTTGAAAGCCAGATCTAAAAATTTTAAATTCCCATGTAAATACAATAATCCTTGCAAAATTTGTGGAAAATCTAACCACGATACGAAGTTATGCAAATTTAAAAATGCTCAATGTTATATTTGCAATAAGAAAGGGCACATTGCTCCAGTATGTTGGAATAAAAAATCGGCCCAAAATTCTGGAATGAATAAACCCAATCAGAATAAATTGAATACTATTCAGTGCAACACATTAGAAAACGCACCAAAAATAATGGTAAACGTTAAAATTGAAGATGCAGACACTATAATGGAGGTTGACACTGGTGCAGACGTGTCTGTAGTTTCAAAGAAATTTTTTCTTACAAATCTCAAAAATGTCACTCTAGAGAAATACAGTGGACATTTGAAAAGTTTTTCAGGAAATTTGATTCCAGTTTTTGGAAAATGCTTGGTAAATGTTAGTTACAAAAACTATCAGGAAAAACTACCCCTAATTGTGACAGGCCAGTTTAATAACCAAACGCCGTTACTGGGCAGAAATTGGATAAGAATTTTAAAAGCTGATTGGCCCAATTGCGTTTTTGATATTTGTAATAATATAAATGTAATTTCAAATTTAGAACTGTTTTTAGAAGTATATAAGAGAGTATTTGAAAATAAAGATTTACCAATTCAGGGCATTAAAGGTTCAATATCATTGAGGCCAAATGCAAAGCCCAAATTTTTTAAATTTAGACCAGTACCCTTTTCCATTAAAGAGAAGATAGACAAAGAACTAGACAGACTTGAAAAAAGTCAAATAATTGAAAAAGTTAATGCTAGTGATTGGTCTACGCCTTTAGTAACGGTAATAAAGTCAAATGGAGAACTACGTTTGTGTGGTGATTTTAAAAATACTTTGAATAATTGCATTGAAGATGAGAAATATCCATTACCTACTATAGAAACTATGTTGGGAAATCTAGGAGGAAACAAGATTTTTACCAAATTGGATCTCTCCTCCGCATATCATCAAATTGAAATGGATGAAGCATCAAAAAATCTGCTAGTGGTATCTACCCATAGAGGACTTTACCGATATAATAGATTGCCTTTTGGCATCAGTCCAGCTTCAGCCATTTTCCAGAGGTGTATGGACAGCCTTTTTCATGATGTTCCCAACACGGTGATATACTTAGATGATATTTTCATTGGTTCTAAAGATGAACAAGAACATTACAGAATTCTAAAAATGATCTTCGATAAATTGAAAGAGCTAAATTTCACCCTTAATAAAGAAAAATGCTTATTTTTAAAAAAAGACATTTGTTTTCTAGGTCATATTATAAATGAAGATGGTGTTAGACCAGATTCAAAGAAATTGGAAGCATTAGAAAGGTGTAAAAAGCCTTTCGACAAAACATCATTGAAGAGTTTTCTAGGGATGTTGAGCTTCTATTCAAAATACATACCTAATATGTCAACCTTGGCTGGTCCTCTTTATCAACTCCTAAAGAAGGACAATCGTTGGAAATGGTCTAGCCAATGCGAAAAGGCATTTCTGAATTTGAAGTTAACTCTATTAAATTCCCAGGCGCTTATTCACTATTCAATGAAGCTTCCATTAACTTTAACCTGCGATGCATCTGCCTATGGCATAAGTGGGGTCTTGTGTCATATTGTGGAAGGGGAAGAGAAGCCAATCACCTTTGTTTCCAGAACATTGTCAAGTGCAGAAGTCAAATACTCTCAGACTGAGAAAGAAGCACTTGCTATTGTGTTTGCAACTTCCAAACTGAGACAATACTTGTTTGGGAGAAAATTTGTGTTAAAGAGTGATCATAAAGCTTTAACGACTGTTTTTGGAAACAAAAGACTTCTTCCGCCTTTAATTGCAAATCGCTTGCATAGGTGGGCTTTAGAGTTGTCAAATTTCGATTTCGATATTAGATATACAAATAAAGATACCATGCTCTGTGCGGATGCATTTTCAAGACTTCCACTTGAGGAAATAAATTCAAGGGAAGACAACATTGATTTGGTGACACATGATATATCATTTTTAAATGTAACTCCATTGGACCACCTCATTATTGAAGAAGAAACCAATAAAGATCCGGTTTTAAATAAGCTCAAGGAATATCTATTAGAAGACCCTCAGTTAGCAAAAAAGGATGAAACAATGAAACCATTCCTTTCAAAATTGGAAAATTTTTCTGTACTGCAGGGATGCATTTTTGTTGATTCTAGGGCAGTGATTCCAAGAACCTGTCAAGATCAAATGTTGAAGTTACTTCATCAAAGTCATATAGGAATCAATCGCATGAAATCTCTAGCCAGATCTTCGGTTTGGTGGCCAAAAATGGATAGTCAAATTGAAGAGTTTGTGAAGGAATGTTCTCCCTGTATGCATCATCAGACAGCTCCTCCTGCTGAGAACACACCTTGGCCCAGGACTAACCAACCGTGGCAGCGAGTTCATGTTGACCATTTCTATTTCAGAGGTGATTGTTATTTATTAGTAGTAGATGCAAATTCAAATTGGATTGAAGTATTCCCAGTTAGAGGTACTACTTCGCAAGAAAATATTAAGCTTCTATGGGAGTGTTTCGCCAGGTATGGATTACCGCAATGCTTAGTGTCTGACAATGGCCCCCCCTTCAATTCGATTGAATTTAAGGAGTTCTTACGGAAAAATAATGTATACCACTTAACCTCGCCAGCATATAATCCCTCGTCTAACGGAATTGCTGAAGTTTCGGTAAGAATAATAAAAAAATCTCTGGAAAAGTCGTTAGAAGAATCTCCAAACTCAAATATGGACTGTATTTTACAAAATGTTCTGTTTAATTATAGAAATACGCCTACCTCTTTAGATAAGCCTCCTGTAGAACGTCTCCTAAGTTATGTGCCTAGAACATTTGTAAATTGCTTGAACTCTGAATTTATCCAGAAGACTTTTGGGAGAAATGAGTGTGGAAGGCGACATTTTCAAGTTGGAGATAAAGTGCTGTTTACAAGAGTAATACAAAATAGGCGCAAATGGTTCAAGGCCCAGGTGATACGACGACTAGGTTACAATGTTTATCTAGTAAAGAACCTAAAAGGCACATTTAAAGTGCATGTCAATCAGATGAGGACAGGTTCAGATACCAAATATGCTGAAGATTCTGATTGGACCTTGGACAACGCTGGAGCAGGACCTCACCGACTGGAACAAGACCCTCAAATTTCCACATCACCTCCGCCTAGGAGATCTACCCGACCTCGATGCCCTCCTTGCCGGTTTTCTCCAACTATGAACAATATAAGGAAGGAGGAATGATCTGTGATATATTATTACTCTACTCTGTATCATTTATCATCATCTTGTAAACAACGAGATACGTGCAATAGAATGTGCACGAGTGTAAGAATTGTAAATAGAATAAAATAATCATAGTAGCTTAAAAATAGTGTATCTTTTATTTATCTTTATATATATATAAAGTGCGATTTCTTACAAAATAATTTTCACCATTAATATTTAACAATTAATAGAAACGTATCAATTTTTACCACTTTATTATTTTTTTTTCCATTTTGATTCGAGCTCAATCATCATTGGCAACAGAGCAACTCTTGACTCCACCTTTCCCATTCCTCCACTTTCAACTTACTTACCTGCCCCGTCTTATCTAATGTTGATTATGGAACGTCTTGGGAGTTCGGTCAATTTATCTCTCTCACCATGTGAGACGTCTCTGAAATTATAATTATGAAAAAATAAAAAACAAACCATAATGGCATTTCAATTTATTTACCACTT
>CP092867.1:58777764-59375778 GCA_030710605.1 Cordylochernes scorpioides
TTGACTTTTCCAAACATCGTCTAATTTGAGTTTATAAGCATTGCATCACGTGGGAAACACATTAACCTAAATACTTACTATATTTTAAATCTTATTCATTTATATTTTTACGATCTTTGATGTGTGACATTTTATATTTTAGAATCAATCCAGATATTTTTGAATATTTCTTTTACATTATGATATTTCTTTTTCTTCCATCCCTAAACCGCTAACACCACTAGCCAACCTATATAAACATCACCTGGAACCTTATATTCTTTGACATCATTTGTTTTTATTTTCCATGGCCTACGTTTAAGATAATTTAACTTTAAAAATTTTGTTTAAACAGTGACGCCTTCTACCAACTGTCCCTTCTCATATCTTGATCCTTCCATACTTCTCTCGTCTCTTGATCCTTCTCCTTAGGCCTTCTATGTCTTCGTTCTAACCACCCCTCGTCCATCACAGAGTACCTGTTAGACGAATTTTTTTTTTGTTATTGATTTGCCCCAGTGGACTACTTACTTTTTATTTTTTTTATATTTACATCCGGTTCACCGTCCCAGCATTCTTCATTTCATTTTTTCCCCTAAACCCGGGTTCAATCGATCAGTGGCAACAGTCGAACCCTGTTTTCATAATCTACCTCCATCCTCTAACCCCTTCAACGGTTCCTGAGACTCCTGCTCGTCAACAATTTTTTAAATGATTCATCGACTTGGTACACTCTTCCTCCCCATGTTAACTCCACACGGAGAGCTTGGGTAACCAGCGAGATATTTATTTCTCTCACGCTCGACCCATCGCCATAATCAGCATGATGCGCCCACTCATTTTTCTTTTACTTTTATTTTTCATCTGGTCGAGCTCAATCACCGACAGCAGCGCAGCTCTTGAGCCTCCATCTCTTTTCAACCTTTCTCAGCCAGCTTTTCTTTCCCATATTCTCCCATTACCTACCTCTCCTTCGATCTTCACGCCTTTTGCCCATCTGTTCTGATGCTACTTACAGGGCATCTTGATATTTCTGTTCCCTGAAAACAATACTTCGCTTCTAAGCTCGTATTGCAGGGCAGGACTCCTGAGATGTCCTTTGCAGAAACAAATTCAGACCCTCTTCCTTTATTCTTTACTGCGTCACTGCCTATCCCCAACCTTTTTCTTAAGTCAATTTTCTTTTTTATTTTATGTTACTTTTATTATCTCTACTTCTCCTCGTTCCTGTATTACATCCCTGAAACTATGTTGTAAATATTCATGGCACCTTAAGTAACAAAAAACTATAAATAGTATACCTAACTTTCCCAAATATTTACCCTCGCTATTGTGTGTGTTTACTTTAAATTTATCCTTCCTGTGTGCTCCTTATATTTTTTGTATTTTTATAATATTATATCAGTGTGTAACCACTACTCTCCCCTTTATCTTTATTTTTATTCTAGTAACTAATTTGTGCCCCAAATTATTTCCCTTTTAATAGGTTTGCTAGCTTTTCGCTCCATTTTATTTCACTCCCCTAATCAAACCTTTCTTACCGGGGGCACATTCTATCGTAATTTAAACAATGTGATATGTAAGTAATAAATTTGACGTCTTTTCTAGTCGTCTCAAAGTGACACCAGTTTGCCACCGGACACCAGAGGGATCCAGAGAGGGACAAAGAAGGGGCGGTAGGTCCGGATGTTGACAGTTAGTTAGGATACAGTGGATAGTTTCGAACAGGTCCGCTCAGTCTAAGGCCGTTGTCATCTCACGGCGGCACTCGTTACCGCCGTTTTGGTTCCACCCTGCCTCCTCGGCTTCATGCAGGATGCCGAGCTTTCCTTAGTTAATCCTCAACTTTCCCTTGGTCCTGGCGCCACGTGAGACATACTAGGAGAGCGTCTTTTGATCCCAAACTCTGTCCTTACTGTCCCGTGCGGACTTCCCACTCTGCACGCCTTGCCACTCAACCCCAACTGCTTCCAACTCACTTGTTGGCTTACCCGGGTTGATGACATATATACTCGTATATGAAAAATATTATAAAAAATAAAAAGGTCAGGTGTTGATATTAAAAATGGCATAACCTGACCAGGAGCACATTTGGCCTGGTATTTGGCCAACCCAATTTCTTGATAAATCAAGAAAAGCCATCAACGAACGCGTTTCGCGCTGATGGCGCTCATCAGCGTGGAGTAGGCTGTACCACAGCGACCAAAATATTTTGGTCCCGGAGGTTTCTTGAGAAACAAAAAATGGGTATTTATCTTTTTGTCGAAGTTATCAAGCCTACTCCACGCTGACGTCCCTTCATACTTCATCCAAAAAAGTTAGAAATAGTAAATATTTCTCTTTGAAATAAATATTGATTTTTCACAGAAAAGAAACTTATGCGGTGAAACTTTAAGTGTTGTTTCATAATCATACGCCGCAGTCCTTTATAATGTATTATAAGTTACTTTAAGTATTATTTACGAACGGAAAAATACGTCCAGGGTAGCCTAGTGGACATGGCATCTGCCCGGTAAGCGGAAGGTTGTGGGTTCGATTCCCGCCCCTGGACACTTTTATTTTTCCGTTCGCCATTACTCTTCATATTTTCACCCTTTCATATTTCATCCAAAAAGTTAGAAATAGTAAATATTTCTCATTGAAATAAATATTGATTTTTCACAGAAAAGAAACTTAGGCGGTGAAACTTTAAGTGTTGTTTTATATAAAATATTGTTATATGCGCGTTTAAATATATTTTTGAAAACATAATATTTTTTATAACATTTATTAAATATCAAATAAAATATTTTCTTTAAATATTAATTAATATTGAAGTGCCAAGTTTTTTACAACGTCACTGGAATATTATATTACTAAATCCTCCAATTAAATATTAAATTTATTATACTTGAAATACATTTGAGCATTTTTACAATTTATAAATGTAATTTCACCAGTAACCGAGAGAGGCGCTGCTTGCGAGTGAAAGTAGAAAATTTGCAAATAAAATTGCGAAGGTTATTTATTTCAAATCAAATTCAAACCAGAAACCTTCCCAGTAGTATAGTAAATAACTTCCTGAAGTGTAAAGGCAATTGGATAATCTTACCTTTTAAAACATTCATCGTGTAAACAAACTAACATTCATCGTGTAAACAAACCACGTGTAAAATTATTAATCAATCAAATTCATTTATCATCCTGACCAGTGCTGAGCCAAGCGGTAAAAGGCTGGAACTAACGCTTTTGATTTTACATTTAAAAAAAAGGCACATTAACCTTTTCAGTTTTCTGAATAGCCAATATGTTAAAGGAAATCTTTAGCTACCTGCATGCGAAATTTCATAATGATTAATTCTGTAGAATTTGCGCAACGCGATAACAAACATCGATTTTGGATTTCATTTTTATAGATATAAAGGAAGGGAGGATATAAAATATATAACCACTCTCTCTACTGAATAGTTTTTTAAAAAGACATATATAAATAAAAATATCTAGAGATATACTACACGATCTCAGCCAAAAGGCCGAGAAACGATTATTTTATATATAGAGATGACCTGGCTTCGTGTGTTTTCTGCTCGAGTGAATATTTCGCTGGTAGATTTTGTTCCTGCCTACTAAAAATTATTATCTCTCTCCGCCCGTGGACTGCTTTAGTGAATATTCCCCTAAAGAATTTTGTTTATGTCAATCAAGCATGATACAGGAATATTGTCATTATCATTTCTGACTAAAAAAAATATTGTTGCTCAGTACTTGGTTAAATATAATTTTTCTTGGTTAAAGTGCGACAGAAAAATTCTCCCAGATTTAACTCTCTGTTCTGTTTAAATTTCAGCTAGATTTGTTGCATATTGAGGGCGTGCATAGCTGACAAACATATGTTCCCGGCTTCGCCCGGTTTTTACCCGAGTAAAAGTTTGCCTAACAAACATTTGTTAAAACGATTCTAGCAAACATCCAATCCCTACTGAATCTATACTTGTCTATACTCTCGATAATTTGAAAATTTTCCCGGTCCCTTGAAAAATACACGAAAAGTTAAAAAAATCTGTATTAATTGGTGTTGGACACCAGCCAGAGCTGCTACTCAAGTATAACACGTGACCGGAAGGATGACGTCGCCCCCCCCCCTTCCAACTGACTGTTAAATGTTTAGCCTTACAACGCTGTTGCTTGTTTACCGGAGGATGTAACCTCTTTGTTTCCTCTCTTTCCCTTTTTAATCTTTATATAACCTATGCTTTAATAAATTAGTTAGTGCAAGGCTCTTGTCCTAAGTGTAACCAAGTACCTTGTCTAGACCCTACAAGAAAAGATTATGAGACTGATTGGAGCTGCCTGAAGCATTGAACGGTAAGCCTATTTTTGTTCTCTCTTCCCCCCTTCAGTGGACACCATCTTATAATGGAAGTTAACGAAAGTTTAACGAAAATTACCAAGCTAAATGGATTAAACTATTCCTCATGGGGCTTCCAAATTAAGCTCATTCTGATGGACAATGACTTATGGTCAATTGTTGACCCAGGCTAAGTCAAACCCGAGGGAGGGGATGTTGGTCTAATCAACAAATTTAATACGAGGCAGAATAAGGCTTTAGCAAAGATATGTCTCTCTATTGGTGAGGAGCAGCAGAACCATATCAGACATCTAAATTCCCCCAAAGAAGTTTGGGATGAATTACAAAGACTTTATGCACCCAGGGATAGCAAACACAGAATTCTCCAACTGCGTCGAAAGTTGTACTCCCAGAAATTCTGTCAACATCCGAACATGGATGCCTATTTGGGAAGCATAAATCTGATAGTGAGTGAACTCACAGGTGTAGGGGATAAAATTGAAGACGGTGATCTAGGCATGCTAATTCTTTGTGGAATGCCCGAGGACTGGGATAATGTTATATCAACAATGTGTAACTTACCAGAGTCAGAGTTCACCAGTGCCAACATCAGACGTGAATTGTTAGCTGAGGCAGAGCGCCGGTATGCTACAACAAATGAAGGGATGGGTGCACTGTCAGTCAGGAACTCTAACAAGAAACAATTCCCTCATGAACATCAAGGTTCTAAAACTGTTAGAAAATGTTTCGGATGTGGGAAAACAGGGCATATTGCACGGGACTGTTTCAAACTGAAAAAGAATAACGGTAAACAACAGGAAAAGGGAGCGATACATCAACATCACGAAGCAAAGAACTTGTCTGTGATGTATAATGCAGCAGTTGTATCAGAAGAGGATACGTGGGTAATTGACTCAGGTGCCACGTATCATATGACTCCGAACAGAAGGTATTTTTCCACGTTGAATGACGAGAATGTAGGACAAGTGACCATCATTGATGGTACATCACATTCAAACATAGGAAGAGGTAATGCTCAAGTAGATCTGATCAACAATTCTGGACAACTTAGAAGCATAGTTGCTCAGAATGCAATGTTCGTACCTGGGATCAGACATGGTGTACTCTCTGTTCTACAAATTGTGGAAAATGGTCATGAGGTTATCTTCGACAAGAAGGGATGTCATATCTACGACAATGATCATAACTTGATGATCAGAGCAGAGAAAAGAGGAAGGCTCTATCTCGTCAGGACTGCTCCGTCCAGATTTCCAGAATTAGGAAAATATTCAAATTCCATTGCTCAAACCAACAATTTTCGTAAATTCCCACTAAATTTATGGCATCAGAGACTCATGCATATCAACTATGACACCATAGTAGACATGATAAAAAGAGAAGTTGTCATTGGTTTGAACTGTCAGGCTGGAAAACCTGATAAGTGCTCTGATTGTATTATTGGAAAATCGACAAAAATACCTTTCCTGAATTTGAGATCTACCAAGGAAACTCAGACACTAGCCCTTGTTCACTGTGATCTAATGGGACCGTTCAACATTGAGAGCTGGGGTGGATCAAGATTTGTCTTGACCATCATTGATGACGCATCAAGATATACAAGGGTATATTTCCTCAAAAGGAAGGGCGATACTCTAGAAAAATTCAAGGAATGGATGAAAGAAGCTGAAAATCAGACGGGATTTTCTCTCAAGAGGATCCGTACAGATAACGGACTAGAGTTCTGTTCATCTCCTTGGGATATTTTCACGAAGGCCCATGGTATAGTACATGAACGCACCATGGTCTACACACCTGAACAGAATGGTGTCGCCGAACGCATGAATAGGACTTTGCTGAACTTAGTGAGGAGTACTGTGAACAGTTGCAATCTGCCAGCCGCCTCTTGGGCAGAGCTCACCAACACAGCAGCATACTTGAGAAATCGTGTTACAAACAGACACAATGAAGAGAAAACGCCTTTTGAATTGTGGTTTGGAAAAAGACCTGCTCTGCAACATCTGAGAGCAATCGGCTGCGAAACCTTTGTTCATGTTCCAAAACAAAGAAGGAATTCGAAGCTTCAGCCAAGAGCCACTAAAGGAATTCTCGTGGATTATTCTCTACAGGGACGAGGTTGGAGAATCTGGATTCCAGAAAAACGCCAAGTGGTGGAATCTAGAAATTGTGTATTCAAAGAAGAAATCCTCTATAAACAGCCCAAAAGAGAAAGGGATACTCTACCATCTGTCCATTTCTCCTCGAAAGAGGCCTCCTTTCAAGAAGAAAGTAATGCAGATCAACCAGTAGACCGAGAAACTGAAGAACTGATTGGAACTACAGGTGGAATAGATCAGATATCTGAGACTCTCCCAGAGAACCTGAGAAGCCATCCTATGACACTCCGAAGTCATGGAAAGACGGCAGAATCTCCGGAAGAGGATAATAGTGGTGGACAGATAAATGCCACAAGTGCAGAGGACAATAACCCCACTTATGAAGAAGCAATCGAACTTTTCTACACTCCGAGTGCTGAGAACCCTGCTGACTTCCTTACCAAGCCTCTTGCTAGAAGCCAGCATGAAAAGTACTGTAGAGCGCTGATGGACTATCGGAATAAACGTCCAGCTGAAGTTTTTTCCGGGAGGGGATATGTTGGACACCAGCCAGCGCTGCCACTCAAGTATAACACGTGACCGGAAGGATGACGTCGGCCCCCCACCCCTTCCAACTGACTGTTAAATGTTTAGCCTTACAACGCTGTTGCTTGTTTACCGGAGGATGTAACCTCTTTGTTTCCTCTGTTTCCCTTTTTAATCTTTATATAACCTATGCTTTAATAAATTAGTTAGTGCAAGTGTAACCAAGTACCTTGTCTACACCCCTACAAGAATTGGTCCACTCGGTAATTTGAAATTGAAGGAATAGTATCTTGCCACAAACGAAGATTTGTAAATAACTGTATTTAGCGAAAGTACCCGAATTCGCCCGGTTTTTATCCGAGTAAAAGTTTGCCTAACGAACATTTGTTAAAACGATTCTAAAAACATCCAATTCACCTATATATTGATTTATAAACGTATATAAATATTATTATATATGCGTTTGAATTTATTTTTGAAACACATAATTTTTCGAAAATATTTATTATATTTTAAATAAAATATTGTCACTTTTGTGAATTTGATAATTAATTTTTTTTTCTCAATGAATTATATATATTAATTTAAAAATTCATTTTTGTTATTATCATCACATTCAATGTATATTATATATATCTACTTATATAATTGCCTTATTCTGTATGTGTGAAGTTCACTGTGTGAAGTTCACGGATAGATTTTGGTCAGAATGGATAAAATAAAAAAAGTGTCAAGGGATGGGAATCGAACCCACGACCTTCCGCTTACCGGGCAGATGCCATGACCACTAGGCTACCCTAGACATATTTTCCGTTCATAAAGTTAATATATGATGCCAATATATATAATAATTGTATAAACGAATGCAAGACAAAATCACCGCGAATGTTTCTTTTTTTTTAAGGCAATTTCTTTTTAAGGCAATTATCGTTTTGCACAATTACTTAATCTTTTAAAATAAATAACAATACTTAAATGAAAATATGTTTCTTTAAATAAAATAAAATAAACTTTTAAATCGGTAACCTTTATGAGAACCTTTAAATATATATAAGTACCTTTAAACGATAATCTTTATAAGAATAAAATATGTAATTCATCAAATAGAAATTTAATTTTTAGTATCTCATTTATATTTTAAAGTACAATACTTAAATGAAAATATGTTTCTTATACAATCTAAAATTATAAAATAGACTTTTAAATCGGTAACCTTTATATATTATATATTATATATTTTATAATTGTAACGAATAGTATTTGAATTAAAACGTTTTTAAAATATATACGCACTCGGGTAAAACCCGGGCGTTGCCCGGGCAATTCGTCTAGTATATATATAAATGAATGTTTGTATGTTTGTTTGTATGTCCGGTATACAAATTCGCAGTAGTTCACTAATTAAAACAAAAAATTCCATATATAGATAAAAAAAATACAGGGAAGACGATAGGCTATTTTAAAAAATATATAAATCAATTATTAAAACTATATATTTTTAGTCAGAAAATGATGATGACGATATTGCTGTATCATGTTTGATTATCAGATACAAAATTATATCGGGAAAAATTCCAAAAAGCAGAGACCACGGGTGAAACCAGTTCATTATTTTGTACGCAGGAACAAAATTCTAACAAATAACATTCATTCGAGCAGAAAACAAAAGCCGATAATCTTTCTATAAAAAATATCGCTTCTCAAACACAAAGTTTGGAGCGGGACGTTCCACAAGAGTGACATCCACGGCGCCAATTTATAATTATAACGAATAGTATTTGAATAAAAACATTTAATCGGGTAAAACCCGGGCGTTGACCGGTTCATTCGGCTAGTTTTTATATAAACAAACGATAATAAACAACAAAAACAATGTAATTTGCATCTTCATTATTATAAAACAACAACAAATTAAATTAACAATTTTAAAATATATTTTAACATTACATTTTAACAATAAACACAAAAACGATACGATATTTTCTTTAAATATATATTAATATTAAAATGCCAAGTTTTTTTTACGTCATTGGAATATTATATTACTAAATTCTCAAATTAAATTTATTTTACTTGGAACACATTTTAAGCATTGTTACAACTTATAAATATAATTTCACCAGATACCGCGAGAGGCGCTCCTTGAGAGTGAAAGTAGAAAATTTGCAAATAAAATTGCAAAGAATATTTATTTCAAATCATATTCAAACCAGAAACCTTCCCAGTTGTATAATAAATAACTCCCTAAAGTTTCACGGCGATTGGATAATCTTACCTTTTAAAAACATTCATCGTATAAACAAATCAACATTCATCGTGTAAACAAACCACGTGTAAATTAATAACCAATCAAATTCATTTATTGTCGCGACCAGTGCTGCGCCCAAGCGGTAAAAGCTGGAACTAACGCATTGTCTGAAGATGGTAAAAATGCTTTCTCATAATAACTCACATCATCAATTTATTTGAATTGGTCCTAACAGTTCCGTATATTTTATATGTAGTCCTATCTATATTTTTTTATTTAAGTATTATATATGTGGACCAGTACCTGGTGTTTGTCTGTTGAAGCTGATATTTCCATTTATGGTGTGACGCACATTCTTAACTTGTTTGAATTCAATCGTATATTCTCGTAGTTCCAATTAATCCTTATCCTCTCGTACTACTAATATCTTATTATTTTCCTGCAGTCCCATTATTTAGAGTGTATGAACACAATTTGGACCTTAATCTGAACCTACCAACATCAGACAAAGTTTATTTTTCTATGTTCTTTAATGTTAGATTTCCTGTCGACGCACATTGTTAAAGGGTTGGGATATGATCATATTTTCCAGTATTTGTAATAATCATTTAACTGTATTACTATTTTCTTATCAATTTCTTACAGTCCTTATACCCCAAAAGAATAAACACAATTTGATCTAAAGTTTTACACTAAGGGACAAGTATGTCTTAATCTAATTAAGTCTGGGGAACCGAATAAATTATATTTACTATTATCAAAGGAAGGATCCAAACCTATGCCTATTGAATAATACTTATCTCTCTCTCTCTCTTCTTTATAGTTATCACATACTGCTGATCTATTCGAAATGACTCATATTATCTAATATTTCTAACAAATTATTATCACCTCCTGTATTTCCAATTAAAATTTTTTTTTTCAATCTTCATCCCTCACTCCTTTCCTAATACATAGATTGAATAAAAACAAGCTAAATTATAAATAGTAATTACAGTATAGGTAGACTTGATCCTATAAAAAATCCTTTGGTTCTTTTTGTTTTGAATCTACTGAAGTTACCTCAATTTGACAAACGCTTCAATCACGGGTCTGTCGACACTAACTTCTTTGATTAATTATTGACACATACATCTGATTTGAGGGGATCAGGACGTATTAACTTATAGTTCTAGGAATTTATTGTTTTTTTTTATAAAAAATATTGTTGAGATGGAATGCATCTCGGATTATGTTTTTGATCTGATTAAATTTGGATACGATTAAGTTGATAATGTCTGCCCTTTCATAGACAGGTTGATTGATATTATCAGACAGATGATTTGGTCCTTCAATCTAATAAGTTTGGCCTCCCCGATCCTATATTGACACACACAATTTTTAATTTGATAGTATTGTGAATAAAAAAATTATCCCTTTCTTATAGTTATAATATATTATTTCTACCAGTTTTAACTTCTGAACTGAAAAAAAAAAACACTTTTTGAGTTAGGTTTGAAAGTACAGAAGATGATACTTGCTCAGTTCATTAGTTGATTTATGTTGTATCTGAGGCTTAGCTATTACCCTATCTCAGTTCCAACCTAAATTTGCTTTCTATTTGGTCGAAGAGGCATTGTTTGGCAGTAATGAAGAAAGGACTGAAACTGCTGCTCAGGTCTTCATCTGAAGAGGCCCGCCTGAGTACCATCCTCTTTCCATCTGGTCTAACCTTTATGGTTTTCATCTGGTTTAACCTTTAAGGTTTTCATCCTTACTTATATGCACACTAATTTAATATACTATCTTATATCGTGTCCTCCACATTTACTCTAGATTGTCTTTAAAATAAGCTTATATAATTAAAAAAATAAAAAATTCCCCCCCAAAAAAAATCAAAAAATCTATCTTCTTTCATCAAGGGAGAAAATAAAGCAAAAATACTTCTCTCTCTCTCTAATTAGCTTTATTTTATATTTGTAAAATTATTATCATGGTTCTGTCTTTCCTCTTCCCTATAAAACTTTCTCTTCGCTTATTCCTTTTTTCACCCAGCCTATGACGCGTAACTGCCGATGCTTTGCTGGTGTTACTTTTTTCTTTTTTTAAATAATATATTCTAATATAACTAACTAGCGGATGTACCCGGCTTCGCCCGGGGTTTTACCCGAGTAAAGGTTTGTCTAGCGAACATGTGTTAAAACAATTATCTATAAACTTATATAAAAAAATAATAATAGATATATTTTGATAATTTGAAACTCGTAAATTTGAATCTCTCGATAAAGTGAACATTTTTTCCCGGTCCCTGTGTGCCGTGTCATCCTGAATTTTGTCTTTCCTAATTTTCTACATTACAAAATTATCGTTTTATCTAGTGGACATTTTTTCCCGGTCCCTTGAAAAATACCCGATAAGTTGAATAAAATCAATATTAATTGGTTCTCTCGTTAATTGGAAGTTAAAGGAATAGTATATTCGCCTTGGAATTGTATCATTATTCTTGTCTCAAATAAATTGCCGTGTCATCCTGAGATAATCTTACTTTTGATAAATAATCTTCAAGATAATAAACATAGTGATAATAAAACTTAAAGATAAAAAAAACTTGTTATCATCGTCGCAATGGTGGCGCTGTTTGCGCGTTAAATCTACAAATCTGCAAATAACTCTAAGGATATTCAAGAAATTATTTTTCAAAAACCTTCCCGGAGATATACCTAATAATATCCCAAAATTTCACTGCGATTGGATGTATGGTTTTTGAATCTATAGAGTACACACAGACAGACAGACAGACATTCAATTATATATATATATATAGATTACACTGATAGACAAAACTTAAGGAAGTTGTACCTTATAGCATATATATATATCAGGATTCAGAAAATAACTTTGAGAGATATTTTCTGAATCCTGATATATATATATGCTATAAGGTACAACTTCCTTAAGTTTTGTCTATCAGTGTTATTTATTACCAAAAAAAAATTAAAAAACCTCACACGTTCAAATTAAATAAAAAATGTATAAATCTTAAATTTTCATAACTATACTATAAATATATATATATATACTAATATATTCTACCAAATCTACTTGATATGATTTATCATTCTTATCAGTTTGCTCCTTGAGTTTTAAATGTAGAATCACTGTTATATTTTTATTATATAGTTTTTACACTATATATATATATATATATATATATATAGTGTAAAAACTATATAATAAAAATATAATAGTGATTCTATATTTAAAATTTAAAGAGTAAACTGATAAGAATGATAATTTATATCGAGTAGATTTGATTAGATTAGCAAGCTAAATCTAAATTAATTATAAAAATAATAGTTGTTTAGTTTTATAGTTTAGTTTTGAATTAAAATTATCTTTATTACTTTGATTATTTAAATTCAAATTATAAAATTTGTAAATTGTTGTTATTTAATAGAGAGAGAGAGAGAGAGAGAAAAAAAATCCTTTACTTCTTACACATCATCCATATATATTTATAATTAATAACAATAAAATTTAACAACGTAACGTCTTTTGCAGTCGGCTTTTACACGTCATTTAGACATACTCTAATTTGTATATAGAATAATAGAAGTGAGAATATATTTAATAGTATAAATTTTAGTAGTTATATATAGAGAAAAGAGAGAAAGACAGAACCATGCACTTTTATTCAAACTAATAATAAGAAAAAAAAATTTTGTAAAGAAGGTAGATAAGATTGTTAGTATATATATATATATATTTATAATTTTATATTTTATCCTTTTTTTATATGATTTTTTAAATTTTTTTATTTTATAATATGAATATATCTAGTTGTATTTAGTAATAAATCTATAATATGAATTAACTTTTGTTATAAGTTTGGTTATTATGTTTTGAAACTCTAATGGTAGACCAGACATATACAAAAAAAAAATTAAAATGAATTAATAAATGGAGAGAGAGATCTGTTGGACCTGAGATTTTGAAATAGAAATCCAACGACATTTCACTCCTGTGATTTGGATTTTGGATTTCTATTTGAAAATCTCCGTCCAACAGATCTCTCTCTCCATTTATTAATTCATTTTAATTTTTTTTTTTGTATATGTCTGGTCTACCATTAGGGTTTCAAAACATAATAACCAAACTTATAACAAAAGTTAATTCATATTATAGATTTATTACTAAATACAACTAGATATATTCATATTATAAAATTAAAAAAATTAAAAAATCATATAAAAAAAAGGATAAAATATAAAATTATAAAAATATATATATATACTAACAATCTTATCTACCTTCTTTACAAAATTTTTTTTTCTTATTATTAGTTTGAATAAAAGTGCATGGTTCTGTCTTTCTCTCTTTTCTCTCTATAACTACTAAAATTTATACTATTAAATATATTCTCACTTCTATTATTCTATACACAAATTAGAGTATGTCTAAATGACGTGTAAAAGCCGACTGCAAAAGACGTTACGTTGTTAAATTTTATTGTTATTAATTATAAATATATATGGATGATGTGTAAGAAGTAAAGGATTTTTTTTCTCTCTCTCTCTCTCTATTAAATAATAACAATTTACAAATTTTATAATTTGAATTTAAATAATCAAAGTAATAAAGATAATTTTAATACAAAACTAAACTATAAAACTAAACAACTATTTATTTATATATTTATATATATATATAGTGTAAAAACTATATAATAAAAATATAACAGTGATTCTACATTTAAAACTTAAGGAGCAAAATGATAAGAATGATAAATCATATCAAGTAGATTTGGTTAGATTAGCAAGCTAACTCTAAATTAATTATAAAAATAAATAGTTGTATAGTTTTATAGTTAAGTATTCTATTAAAATTATCTTAATTATTTTGATTATTTAAATTTAAATTATAAAATTAGTAAATTGTTATTATTTAGTATAGATAGAGGGAGAAAAAAAATCCTTTACTTCTAAAACATCATCTAGTTAATTATATATTTATAATTAATAACAATAAAATTTAACAACGTAACGTCTTTTGCATCGGCTTTTACACGTCATTTAGACATACTCTAATCCTATATATAGAATAATCGAAGTGAGAATATATATAATAGTTAGAAAAAAGAGAGAAAGACAGAACCATGTACTTTTGATCAAACTAATAATAAGAAGACAAAAAGTTTTGTAAAGAAGGTAGTTAAGATTGTTAGTATATATATATATTTTTATAATTTTATATTTTATCGTTTTTTTTTTTTTAAGATTTTTTAAATTTTTTATTTTAAAATATGAATATAAATAGTTGTATTTAGTAATATATCTATACTATGAATTAACTTTTGTTATAAGTTTGGTTATTATGTTTTGAAACCCTAATGGTAGAGGCGTTCAGAGGCGTTTCATCCCTTCTCTATTACGTCATAGACCTCTTTTCAACCGGATTTTATGTGTTAATATAAAGTTACTTCAGTGAAACATTTATATGAACAGATATAACAGATATAAGTGTTACCAAATTCTTATTGTGAACCTACCTTGACCGCGCCGTCTTCAACTGTAAACATCTATTTCTGGATGACACATGTTGTGGGGGGTGGGGGACAAAATTAGACCGTCCATTCTGAAGTTTTAGAACAACAAGATATTCAAAGAAGAAAGAAAAGATAGTTAAGGGAAGAAATTCAAACTTTATAATCTTTACAGCCAGTTATATTAAAATAACTGATTCAACACTTATTCATCTTTCAATATTCCTTTAAAAAGGCAAACTATTAGAGTTTAATAAAGCTATTAATTGTGAAAATTCACTTTTATTTAATTTCCATTTTCCTCCCCAGAAATTGGAGATTAAACAAAATGAATTCTATACAATATTACTTTAAAAATCTTGTGAAAAAATCTTCAAATCAGCTATTTAATTTAAGTTTAACTAATTGTTAAAGATTATAAATTTGTAGTATTTATTATTGAGAGAAATTATAGAAAGTTGATTTAATATATGTATACTTCCATTTATTTTTTTTAAAGTTTTTTATAATTGATATACTGTTGAAATATTTTACTTGTCTGATACTAAATTTGTTTTTAATAAATTCCATGTTTAAATTTTTAACATCTTCTATGAAATTTTCTAATATATTATTTATTCTATAAAATCTTAGAAACTGACCAAAATATATACCTTTACAACAATTTAATGAAATATTAGAATTCATATTACAGTATTTATAATATTGAAATTATAATTACTTTTTTTATTATAAATTTTAATAGCATTATTTGTAAGGTCTATATTTAGGTCTAAAAAGTTAACTTTTTTGTTTCTATAAATTTTTTCATTGTTCTTAAGTTTCAAGTATTTAGGATAAATTTTAGGTATTAAGTTTTTGAACTGTGGATTATTAAATATTATGATGTCATCTACATAACGGAACATTTGCCAGTTAACATTATTTTGTAGAAAGTATTCTCTTTCGTACCAGAATAATATTAAGTTTGCTATTAAAGGACTGGAAGAAGTTCCCATGGGAACGCCTTCTGATTGAATATATATTTTATTTTTAAATTCTATATAGTTAAAATTTAAAAATGTTTCCAGTAGAGTTTTTGCTGTTTTAAGATCTAATTTAATTGTTTTATATCTGTTATGAATAATTTTAATGTGGAAAGTTTTGTCATTAATGATTTCGTTAAATAATATTAAGTTTGCTATTAAAGGACTGGAAGAAGTTCCCATGGGAACGCCTTCTGATTGAATATATATTTTATTTTTAAATTCTATATAGTTAAAATTTAAAAATGTTTCCAGTAGAGTTTTTGCTGTTTTAAGATCTAATTTAATTGTTTTATATCTGTTATGAATAATTTTAATGTGGAAAGTTTTGTCATAATTGGTTATTTTATTATTTAGATCTCTTAAATTTATTTTAGAATATAGGTCCTCAAAGTCAAATGTGTGTACTGTTTCCATGTTTGTCCAATTGTTCATTAAATAGTTAATGATTTTTTTATTTGAGTCGATAAATTTATAATTATATTTATTAGTTAATTTATTTATAATAAATTGTAGTGTTGAAGCTAATTGTATATCAATGTTTTTTATAACTGAATTTATACCAGATGTGATTATTCTGAAAGAAATAGGTTTTTTGTGTAGTTTAGGAATTATATAGAACTTTGGTATGTTTGGATTTTTGTAGTGATTATAAATATTTAGTGAATTTTCAACGTTTTTGATGTCTTTTTTTGATTTTTGTGGCTGTAGTTCTAGCAAAAGTGTATTTATGATTATTATCAATTTCCTTTTTTTAGTATATCGTGGAATAGATTTTTACAAATTATAGATAAGTTATTGGAACATTTATCTATAGGAGTGATAATAATGTCCTTCTGTAATTTAATTATATTTTCTTTAAAAGAAGGAATATCTGAATTAGGTTTTGTGTATTTAAGTGTATTATTATAATAATTTATAATTTCCTTTTTAATATTATGTTTCCATTCCAGAAAAGTAAATTCTGGAATACTGTATTTTATACTAGTTTTATTTATGAAAATATCTATATCTTTTAATATAGATTTAATTGTATTATTATAATTGTGTTTAATTTGAGGTATATATTTATACCCTTTATTTAAAATATCCTGATATTCTGGATTTAAAAAAGAAAAATTGCTAGTTAATATATGACCAGAAAACTTATATCTATCGATATAGTTGTCGCAATTACATTTAATTTTTTTAAAATTTGCCAAATTATTAATAAATTGGTTATAATTGCAAACTAAATTACCTATATTTTTGTTGTTTCTCCAGATTGTTTTGAAATTTAAATTTTTTATAGGGAAAAGATTATTAATGTTTTGGTTATTAAAAATATCATTAAACTTAATATGATTAAATAAATTGTTATTAAATTTAATGATAATATTAATGTTATTAGTAGATTGTTTAATTTTTCTGTATTTAAAGATGTCGTGTGTGATATCTATTTATCTGTTAGTCAGATTATGAATTTTAATATATTCTATAAGTTTGATAAATTTATTATTATTTAGTTTAAATAATGTTTTAATAAATTTATCGACGAAGTTGTTAGTGTACATTTGTTTTGGGTCCAGTAATTCTTCAAATTCAATGTAACCTAATTTATTGGTAGTTTTACCTCTAGTTTTATTAGGTTTAGTTTTAAATTCATTTTTTTTGTATTTGCAGCTGATTTCATAAGTTGAAATTTCTTCTGTTTGTGGTTTGTATGTGTAGTTTAATTCGTAATTAAGTCCATAAGGGAATAATGTGTTGTGTTTATAAATGTAGTTGTTTTCTAATAATAGTCGTTGTTTTTTGTTTTGACATATGTCTAGTATTTCTATCTTAAAGTTGTTAAAAGTATGTAATTGATTGTGTTCTTTCATATATATATTACCAATTGATTTTTTAGCGTGGTTTCTATGTAGGTTTATTCGTATATTTAATGGATTACACGTTTGTCCTATATATGATAATTGACAAATTTGGCATGTTAATTTATAAATAGTATTTACTAATTTACAACTAGTCGTTTGAAAAGTGTCATAGTTCTTAAGAGAGGGACAAGTTTGACAATTCTTTCTTAGGCAATTCTTAGCGAGTTTAAATTAACATAAAAGAGGTGCTAACCCTAATATGCTGGTAGTTTTTTTAGTTTTTTAGTTTGTTATTCTATTGAAAAAAATTTTTTTTTTAAATATATTTATCTTAATTGTTTTTGTGGTGATTAAATTTGTAATAAAATGAATAATTAATCTATAAATTATAATTATCTTTTATTGTTTGATTATGAAAAAGTAAATTATAAAAGTAATTTTAGAAAAAATAACTTCAGAACATTTGTTTTTTTCAGTGTTTAGATAGTTTAAAGATGTTTTTTATTAGTTATTCTTAAAAATATAACAGATAACAAACAGTAATATCTATATTTTTATAGATTAATTATTCATTTTATTACAAATTTAATCACCACAAAAACAATTAAGATAAATATATTTAAAAAAAAAAATTTTCAATAGAATAACAAACTAAAAAACTAAAAAAAAACTACCAGCATATTAGGGTTAGCACCTCTTTTATGTTAATTTAAACTCGCTAAGAATTGCCTAAGAAAGAATTGTCAAACTTGTCCCTCTCTTAAGAACCATGACACTTTTCAAACGACTAGTTGTAAATTAGTAAATACTATTTATAAATTAACATGCCAAATTTGTCAATTATCATATATAGGACAAACGTGTAATCCATTAAATATACGAATAAACCTACATAGAAACCACGCTAAAAAATCAATTGGTAATATATATATGAAAGAACACAATCAATTACATACTTTTAACAACTTTAAGATAGAAATACTAGACATATGTCAAAACAAAAAACAACGACTATTATTAGAAAACAACTACATTTATAAACACAACACATTATTCCCTTATGGACTTAATTACGAATTAAACTACACATACAAACCACAAACAGAAGAAATTTCAACTTATGAAATCAGCTGCAAATACAAAAAAAATGAATTTAAAACTAAACCTAATAAAACTAGAGGTAAAACTACCAATAAATTAGGTTACATTGAATTTGAAGAATTACTGGACCCAAAACAAATGTACACTAACAACTTCGTCGATAAATTTATTAAAACATTATTTAAACTAAATAATAATAAATTTATCAAACTTATAGAATATATTAAAATTCATAATCTGACTAACAGATTAATAGATATCACACACGACATCTTTAAATACAAAAAAATAAACAATCTACTAATAACATTAATATTATCATTAAATTTAATAACAATTTATTTAATCATATTAAGTTTAATGATATTTTTAATAACCAAAACATTAATAATCTTTTCCCTATAAAAAATTTAAATTTCAAAACAATCTGGAGAAACAACAAAAATATAGGTAATTTAGTTTGCAATTATAACCAATTTATTAATAATTTGGCAAATTTTAAAAAAATTAAATGTAATTGCAACAACTATATCGATAGATATAAGTTTTCTGGTCATATATTAACTAGCAATTTTTCTTTTTTAAATCCAGAATATCAGGATATTTTAAATAAAGGGTATAAATATATACCTCAAATTAAACACAATTATAATAATACAATTAAATCTATATTAAAAGATATAGATATTTTCATAAATAAAACTAGTATAAAATACAGTATTCAAGAATTTACTTTTCTGAAATGGAAACATAATATTAAAAAGGAAATTATAAATTATTATAATAATACACTTAAATACACAAAACCTAATTCAGATATTCCTTCTTTTAAAGAAAATATAATTAAATTACAGAAGGACTTTATTATCACTCCTATAGATAAATGTTCCAATAACCTATCTATAATTTGTAAAAATCTATACCACGATATACTAAAAAAGGAAATTGATAATAATCATAAATACACTTTTGCTAGAACTACAGCCACAAAAATCAAAAAAGACATCAAAAACGTTGAAAATTCACTAAAAATTTATAATCACTACAAAAATCCAAACATACCAAAGTTCTATATAATTCCTAAACTACACAAAAAACCTATTTCTTTCAGAACAATCACATCTGGTATAAATTCAGTTATAAAAAACATTGATATACAATTAGCTTCAACACTACAATTTATTATAAATAAATTAACTAATAAATATAATTATAAATTTATCGACTCAAATAAAAAAATCATTAACTATTTAATGAACAATTGGACAAACATGGAAACAGTACACACATTTGACTTTGAGGACCTATATTCTAAAATAAATTTAAAAGATCTAAATAATAAAATAACCAATTTATTTAACGAAATCATTAATGACAAAACTTTCCACATTAAAATTATTCATAACAGATATAAAACAATTAAATTAGATCTTAAAACAGCAAAAACTCTACTGGAAACATTTTTAAATTTTAACTATATAGAATTTAAAATAAAATATATATTCAATCAGAAGGCGTTCCCATGGGAACTTCTTCCAATCCTTTAATAGCAAACTTAATATTATTCTGGTACGAAAGAGAATACTTTCTACAAAATAATGTTAACTGGCAAATGTTCCGTTATGTAGATGACATCATAATATTTAATAATCCACAGTTCAAAAACTTAATACCTAAAATTTATCCTAAATACTTGAAACTTAAGAACAATGAAAAAATTTTTAGAAAAAAAAAGTTAACTTTTTAGACCTAAATATAGACCTTACAATTAATGCTATTAAAATTTATAATAAAAAAAGTAATTATAATTTCAATATTATAAAATACTGTAATATGAATTCTAATATTTCATTAAATTGTTGTAAAGGTATATATTTTGGTCAGTTTCTAAGATTTTATAGAATAAATAATATATTAGAAAATTTCATAGAAGATGTTAAAAATTTAAACATGGAATTTATTAAAAACAAATTTAGTATCAGACAAGTAAAATATTTCAACAGTATATCAATTATAAAATACTTTAAAAAAAATAAATGGAAGTATCCATTTATTAAATCAACTTTCTATAATTTCTCTCAATAATAAATACTACGAATTTATAATCTTTAACAATTAGTTAAACTTAAATTAAATAGCTGATTTGAAGATTTTTTCACAAGATTTTTAAAGTAATATTGTATAGAATTCATTTTGTTTAATCTCCAATTTCTGGGGAGGAAAATGGAAATTAAATAAAAGTGAATTTTCACAATTAATAGCTTTATTAAACTCTAATAGTTTGCCTTTTTAAATGAATATTGAAAGATGAATAAGTGTTGAATCAGTTATTTTAATATAACTGGCTGTAAAGATTATAAAGTTTGAATTTCTTCCCTTAACTATCTTTTCTTTCTTCTTTGAA
The DNA here is from genome assembly GCA_030710605.1 of Cordylochernes scorpioides. NCBI lineage: Eukaryota > Metazoa > Arthropoda > Arachnida > Pseudoscorpiones > Chernetidae > Cordylochernes > Cordylochernes scorpioides. The sequence goes on from CP092867.1 coordinate 58,798,862, forward strand.
TATCTTGTTGTTCTAAAACTTCAGAATAAACGGTCTAATTTTGTCCCCCACCCCCCACAACATGTGTCATCCAGAAATAGATGTTTACAGTTGAAGACGGCGCGGTCAAGGTAGGTTCACAATAAGAATTTGGTAACACTTATATCTGTTATATCTGTTCATATAAATGTTTCACTGAAGTAACTTTATATTAACACATAAAATCCGGTTGAAAAGAGGTCTATGACGTAATAGAGAAGGGATGAAACGCCGCTGAACTTCTATTTGAGAATTCCCGGTTCAGCAGACCTCTTTTTTCAATAATTACTCCAATTTAAATTTTTTTGTATATGTCTGGTCTACCATTAGGGTTTCAAAACATAATAACCAAACTTATAACAAAAGTTAATTCATAGTATAGATATATTACTAAATACAACTATTTATATTCATATTTTAAAATAAAAAAATTTAAAAAATCTTAAAAAAAAAAAAAAACGATAAAATATAAAATTATAAAAAAATATAAATATATACTAACAATCTTAACTACCTTCTTTACAAAACTTTTTGTCTTCTTATTATTAGTTTGATCAAAAGTACATGGTTCTGTCTTTCTCTCTTTTTTCTAACTATTATATATATTCTCACTTCGATTATTCTATATATAGGATTAGAGTATGTCTAAATGACGTGTAAAAGCCGATGCAAAAGACGTTACGTTGTTAAATTTTATTGTTATTAATTATAAATATATAATTAACTAGATGATATTTTAGAAGTAAAGGATTTTTTTTCTCTCTCTATCTATACTAAATAATAACAATTTACTAATTTTATAATTTAAATTTAAATAATCAAAATAATTAAGATAATTTTAATAGAATACTTAACTATAAAACTATACAACTATTTATATATATATATATATATATATATATGGAAGCAATGGTCGCCTCTCCCGTCAAAATAAACGTCAGAATCTGACGCCATATATATATATATATATTAAAAATGGCATATCCTGACCAGGAGCACATGTGCTTTTCAGAAGGCAGAGCGCCATCTGGTGGAACAGAAATCAACTATTCATTGATTTAGCCTGTTCCCTGATATTTGGCCAACCCAATTTCTTGATAAATCAAGAAAAGCCATCCACGAACGCGTTTCGCGCTTTTGGCGCTCGTCAGCGTGGAGTAGGCTGAACCATTGCGATCAAAAGTCAGGGAACAGGCTAAATCAATGTTTAGTTGATTTCTGCTCCACCAGATGGCGCTCTGCCTTCTGTAAAGCACATGTGCTCCTGGTCAGGATATGCCATTTTTAATATTGATTTCAACACCTGATCTTTTTATCTTTTATTTTTTTCTTTCGTTTTTTAATATATATATATATTAATTAAAGGGCATATTTTGGATCTAAAATAAAACAAACATTTATTTAATATATAATGCCAATGTTTCAATAGGCTATACGCCTAACTTCATCAGGGCGTTTCTGGTTTTTAAACTGCTTCGGATGATCACGCGATGCCTTCAGGCGACGAAATATATAAAATATTTACAACTCATCCGAAGCAGTTTAAAAACATGAAACGCCCTGATGAAGTTAGGCGTATAGCCTATTGAAATATTGGCATTTTATATTAAATAAAATGTTTGTTTTATTTTAGATCCAAAATATGCCCTTTAATTAATATTTTCATATGGATTGCTCAATATTCAAGATATATACATATATATTAAAAATGGCATATCCTGACCAGGAGCACATGTGCTTTACAGAAGGCAGAGCGCTATCTGGTGGAACAGAAATCAACTAAACATTGATTTAGCCTGTTCCCTGATATTTGACCAACCCAATTTCTTGATAAATCAAGAAAAGCCATCCACGAACGCGTTTCGCGCTTTTGGCGCTCGTCAACGTGGAGTAGGCTGAACCACTGCGACCAAAAAATATTTTTTGGTCCCAGTGGCTTCTTGAAAACCCAAGAAATGGGTATATAAGGCCAAACTTGCGTAAATACGCTTAGCACATGAAAAATTGAAAGAAAAAAAAAAAGATAAAAAGATCAAGTGTTGAAATCAATATTAAAAATGGCATATCCTGACCAGGAGCACATGTGCTTTACAGAAGGCTGATCATTTCTTGGTGTTTCAAGAAGCCACTGGGACCAAAACATATTTTTTGGTCGCAGTGGTTCAGCCTACTCAACGCTGACGAGCGCCAAAAGCGCGAAACGCGTTTGTGGATGGCTTTTCTTGATTTATCAAGAAATTGGGTTGGCCAAATATCAGGGAACAGGCTAAATCAATGTTTAGTTGATTTTTGTTCCACCAGATGGCGCTCTGCCTTCTGTAAAGCAAGTGTGCTCCTGGTTAGGATATGCCAGTTTTAATATTGATTTCAACACCTGATCTTTTTATCTTTTATTTTTTTATTTCGTTTTTTCATATATATATATTAAAAATAAAGAAGGCATCTCCTGACCAAGAGCACATGTGCTTTTTAGATGGCAGAGCGCCATATAGTAGAGCAAAAATAAACTGAACATTTATTTAGCTTGCTCCGTAATTTTTGGCCAACCCAATGTTTTATCAAGAAATTGGGTTGGCCAAATATCACGGAGCAAGCTAAATAAACGTTTAGTTTATTTTTTCTCCACTTGATGGCGCTCTGCCATCTAAAATACACATGTGCTCGTGGTCAGGAAATGCCTTCTTTATTTTTAATATCAACACCTGACCCACTTATCTTTTTTCTTTTGTTTTTTTCATTTGTTAAGCGTCTTTACGCAAATTGGCCTTAAATACCCATTTCTAGATTTCTCAAGAAGCCTCTGGGACCAAAAATCGTTTTGGCCGCAGTGGGTACAGCCTACTCCACGCTAACGAGCGCCAACAGCGCGAAACGCGTTCGTGGATGGCTTTTCTTGATTTAACAAGAAATTGGGTTGGCTAAATATTACGGAGAAAGCTAAATAAACGTTTAGTTTATTTTTGCTCCACTAGATGGCGCTCTGCCATCTAAAATACACATGTGCTCGTGGTCAGGAGATGCCTTCTTTATTTTTAATATCAAGACCTGACCCACTTATCTTTTTTTCTGTTGTTTTTTCATGCGTTAAGCGTCTTTACGCAAATTTGGCCTTAAATACCCATTTCTTGATTTCTCAAGAAGCCTCTGGGACCAAACATCTTTTTGGTTGCAGTGGATACAGCCTACTCCACGCTGACGAGCACCAACAGCACGAAACGCGTTCGTGGATGGCTTTTCTTGAATTATCAAGAAATTGGGTTTGACAAATACCACGGAGCAAGTTAAATAAACGTTTAGTTTATTTTTGCTCCACTAGATGGCGCTCTGACATCTAAAAAGCACATGTGCCATCTAAAAATCACATGTGCTCGTTGTCAGGAGATGCCTTCTTTATTTTTAATATCAACACCTGACCCACTTATCTTTTTTTTCTATTGTTTTTTTTTCATATATATATGTGATATCTTGGGACCTCTGGGACCAGTGTTACCTGATGCTAGACGAACCTCGATATCACCTCTACCGTGCAGTCGTGGTGGAAGGCGACACAGTTGGGCCAAAGGTGAAATAAACAAACAGAGATTCAACGAAGAAGCGTCTGAAAGTCAAGAAGGAATGGGACGAGGAGGCAGGAAAGGATTACCTCTATAGGAGCGGCCTGCGCGGACTGGGGACTGAAACAAAAACTGCCTAACTGAGGCTTGGGGCCTCCTTTTATAGCTTCCTTGGGTCCAAGCAGGTCACTTCCCTTTTATGACATAAACAGGGGGGAAAGTTACATCATCCAGGAGGGCCCTGACTTCGTAAAAATTGGACTGGGCTCGATAGGCCTACTTTCATATTTTCACTTAGGCCTGATTAGTTTTAGCCTTAATTATCTCCTGTTATTCTCCATTCATCTATCTGTACAGTTGCTATACTTTATTAGAGTCTTACCCGGTACAGATTGATGTTATTTGATGATTTCTATTTGCAGTAAATAACAAGTTATATACAGTCACGTGGTGAAATATGTGGTAGTAGATATCTGGATTATTTACAACAATTCCATGGTCTTAAATCATCACATATGGCCCCGGATGTGGAGGGATTTAAGAGAGTGGAATAGGAAGAATGTTATTAATAAAGTAATTTTAAAATTTATTGAAATGAGTTGGTATATAACATGGGGTTGATTTCTGTATATCCATAAGAGATAATAAAGTATAAACAACTAATACTAATCATACAAGTAAAATAAAAATTGGAATAAAAGAATAATAGAGAACATATAATGATTATAGGTAAAAATATAAATGATTGGATGGGTCAATCATGATCTCTTCGTAATGGGCGTTAGAAAGGGTTGAGGGGTTAGTTATGATTAGGTTGAGGCAATGTCACCATGTCTCAAGTCCCAAACCATTTACTGTGCACGGCGCGGAAAGCCTGGGCAATGTTTCACATGTAAATTTAAGGACCGAATGAAGTTACAGTACCACAATTGAATAGTAAGATGATGGTTATTGTTATGGGTTTTATGAATTAGTCGTTAAGACGTACGCATGCAGGATAAATGAGGGCGAAGATCAGTGACCAGAAATAAAAGTTTTAATTGGAATCGTCAGGGGCTTAGCGAGAAAAAGAGTAAAATAAAAAAAGATGTGCCAGCGTGTGGCATGAGAGTGCCCTGAAATATATAAAAAATACAATTTGCACGTGTCCAAGCCAGAAGTTGGGATAGGTAAATCTGGGGGACGGTGTGTCAATATTGTTAATTACGAAAACAAAGTAGGTCAAGTCTAGCCTGCAAAGGATTGTTAAAAGTTCCTGCGGAAAAGGGATGTTAGTATTTATTATAAAAAGTAACCTTCAAATTGGTTGATTAAGAGGTTATTGAAAATTGCCCTGTTCTTAGATAATGATTTTAAGTTTAATTATAAAAGCTTATGTGATTACGATTAAAATTGAGAAATTGAGTTTAATATTGGCCTTGTAAATAGCGTTAAAGGATTTCAAAAATTGAAAATAGAAGTGCGAATTATATGCAAAGTAATCCTTCAAAGAAAATGTAAAGATAGAGTGACATAATATAAAGATTACCACACTATAGCAGCATAAAAGGGGAAATAGAAAGTGAAAATGTTCATTTGAAATTGAAAATGAGCACTAATATACGTTCTTTAACATTGACCATAGTAGAGGGAGAGAGATATGAAACAAAGTAAATAAAACGAATTTATAATGTAAGAGAAAGTATAAAATGACTAATGCAAATAAGTGATATAAACATGAAATATAAACTTGAGATTACTAGAGATGAAAGATAAAATATAAAGTTGATTATAAAATAGAGTCATAAAGCAAAAGTAAAAATCAATTTGGTAAAGAGGAAAAAGTAATTAATATAAAATGACAATAGGCTGGGGGAGGAGTTTAAGTAATAATAATATTATAATAGTGGAACTCAAAAGGGTCCATAGTGCATTGCCAGTCTTGAAAACTATTCAAACACACGGTATGACAATATTATCCTAAACTGATTGGTTAAGGTAAAAAATATATATATAAGAGCAAAATAATGATTATGTACAAGATATTAAAATGAAAATAAAAAATGTCCATCGAGATGGAAAAAAAAGCAGAATAATATAGAAGTGACATATGAATGGAAGGTTTCTCTTAGCTGGAATTCAAGAAGTAGGTCAAAATGGATGTTCCTGTTTTTAGGATGGGTGGGGTGTTGTAAATTTTCCTCGGTTGCGATAGCTTTGGTCTTGTTGGCATAAATTGTTCTAACTTATCGAATTTGTTTTATGTTTGACAGGCTCGTGGGTCACATTGTTTCCAACTGTGAAACTTACTGAGTCCTAATCTTGTCGATTTTTTGTTCCCTGCGCCACGTTTAGGTGAATACGTGATTCTTCCTAAAGCGGCATTTATATTGTCTGTGCAGGAAACACGGCGATCTATTCTAACCGGTCAAGGTTTTTTTTTAACATATGTGGGTGTGTGTGATTTTTGTAGGTAAAATGCTGTCCTTGGATCTAAGTGTCGATGTTAAGTGGACAAGTTAATCGAGGGCGATAATTCATTAGAGTGACACCCGGCAGTGGCGATGGGTCGTGACAAGAAAATGTCGGCATGTATCTTTCCATCACCCCTCGGATTTATTTTTAGCGAGTTCCGGGCGGTGGCGAGGGATGTTTATTTAGGTCAGGGGCCCCTTTTGGGGACCGCTTGCTTCCTTCTAACTCATTGGAAGGTCTCTTCAGTGAGATGAAGAAAAGGGGCTGAGCAAGTCGGGGGTATAAGACGGGATTTCTGAGCGTCAAATATCGTGGGACATAAATGGGTAAATTCTACTAAGTGTACATCAGGTGTTACGCGAGGTGTTTGAATTAGTGGCGGGGGCGCGAGGTATAGGATATTTTCTGTATAGTATTTAAGTTTGTTCACATGAACTGTATCATCTTCTTCATTTAGGGGTCGATTGGGTCTGTTAATTCTAACTACGTTCGGAGATATTATCTCTATAATTGTAAACGGACCGGTGAAGTATGGTCCCAGTTTTCCCATATTGGGGTGTTTATAATTTTTTACGAGGACTAGGTCGCCAATCTCGAAATGAGGGGCTTGATGACCTTTATCATATCTTTGTTTGTTCCTTTCATGCTTAAGCTGTGTTCTGATGAAGGCAAGTTGCCTAGCTTTCTGTACGTCGGGGAACGGGTTATAATGGTTTTTTAGTTCTGGTGGGATGCTATTAAACATCAAAAAGATCGGTGGGAAACCTGCGACGGTGTGCGGGGATTGATTATAGATTTGGACAACTTGCTTAATTAATTTGGTCCAGGATGTCTTTGGGTTTTCGAGATATAGTAAGCTTAGCTTTCCAGTAATTGTGGCGTTCAATCGTTCTATTAATCCGTTAGCTTGCGGATTGTTACTGGTGGTAAGTAGTGGTTGTATACCGCGAAATAGCAGAAATTTGCGGAATTTTTTGGAGGCGAATGCGGGCGCTCTATCCGAAAGTAGGCGTTTTGGAGACCCTTTTTGTAGTACCTTTTTTAGGGTTTGGATGTACTTTAAGGTACTGGTAGATTTCGATGGGAATGCCCAAGCGTATCTGGTCAAGTGATCCACTATAACATGGAGATACGTCTTGGAGTGTCCGTATTTCGAAAATCCGGATATTGTATCTATTGATATCAAATTGAATGGTTGTTGTGGTGGGGGAATTTGTCCTAAGGTGCCATAAGGATTACCTTTGGGTCTTTTGATGATTTGGCAGGTATGACAGGAATTTACAAATTTTTGTATGGATTTGGCCATACCTTTCCAGTAATACTGAGTAGAGATTAGGCGAGCCATTTGTGAGATACCGGGATGGTTGTATTCGCTGTGAACCTGGTTCATAAGCGAGTGTTAAAGAGCTTCAGTTATTATTATTCGATTTACAACTTTACGCCGTATGGTGTGTAGACCGTTGACGTCTACAGCGACACTGGTATCCGTGAGATTCGGTTGCTGTTTCTTAATAGTACGATCACTAATAAATCCACAAAATGGATTGCGAGAAAGTAAGTCGGCCTCGTGTTGTTGTGTACCCTTGAGGTACTGTATTTCATAGTCGTAAGTGGATAGTATTAAACTCCACCTAAAAAGTCGTCCTGAGGAGTTTTTAATAGTTTTAAGCCATTGTAGGGCCTGGTGGTCGAAGTAGACAGTGAACTTGGTACCGGATATATAGATGCGGAATTTTTCGATGCTCTCTACGATCGCTAAACATTCTAACTCTGAAATGGTATAATTGCGTTCGTGAGGGCGCAGTGCTCTACTGTAATACTGTGTGGGATGAATTTTTCCGTCCGGATGTACTTGTTTGAGAATTCCTGCGTTTCCTTGAGTGGAGGCGTCACAGTACAAGCGGCAGGGTAAGACATCCTGATACAGATGTGATACGGGCTTACGTGTTAAGCTCTCCTTGAGAGCCGTGAATGCCTGTTGACATTTGTCGTCCCATTGCCATTTAGTGTCTTTTTTAAGTAATTTGTTGAGTGGTGCTCTGAGACGGGCATAATCTGATATAAACTTGTTATACACGTTGACGGCTCCTAAAAAGGACTGTAACGTTTTTTTGGTTGAATTTATTATTTGGTTAAATTATAGTTTAGTTTAATATTTCCCCCCCCCCCCTGTTGGCAGATCTCCAGGAATTGTTCTAAGTGTTGAATATGCTATTTTAAGGTATCCGAAAAGATAATGAAATCATCGAAATAGTGGGATATGAGGTTTAACATATATTTTTGGAATATTTGGTTTATTGCGCGTTTAAAAATATGTGGTGAGTTGCGCATCCCAAAAGGAAGCCTACAAAATTCGTATTGCCCGTCTAAGGTCACGAAATCTAAAAGGTGACGGGAACTAGGATCAATCTCGACCTGCCAGTAGGCAGAAGATAGTCGGCTGAGGAGAAATACTTGGCGCGCGAGAGTTTGTCGAGTATATTCTCTATCAAGGGGAGAGGATGGACGTCTGGTGTAATGATTTCATTAATCCTACGATAGTCAACACAAAAGCGTTTTGATTTGTCACGCTTGGCGACAAGCGTGATGGGACTGGCATAGGGAGATACAGAGGTTGTAATTATACCGTGTTCAAGCATTTGTTCGATTTGTGTTTGTATTTCAAGTTGGTCATTTAAGGGGTACTCGATAAGGACGTAAGGCAATCACCTTGCCCGAAGTAGTATTGTAATTTTCGGGAGATATTTTAAGCTTAGGGATGTTGTATTTATTGGCGGCGAAAACGGGTGCAAATTGATGCAGTACCTTGTGTATAGGGACAGTGACCTAGGTTACTTGTATCCAAAGCTATGCAAGAGGAGGACATAGAGGCGTTGAAAATAGGATCAGGAACATTACAATGAGGCCAAATAAGAGCGTTGGAGTTCACCACGTGTGAGCAATCCGTTCCAGGAGGGGAAGTTTTAGTAAATGGGACAGTTGTATTAACCTGTCCATAGGACACGTGTTGCTTGCACGAGGTGAATTTGTACAATGTAGTTGGTAGGGGCACATTATCTTGATACAGGAGTAGCTGAGGACAGTTTATAATTAGTAGAAATCTTTTTATGGAGTTAAGGGATAATATGCCAAAAGGCAAGAGGGTATCTATGATATGGAATTTCAGGTTCTGCGTTATGTTACCTATTTTTAATTTGAAAATGTATAACCTATGGTGAAAATATTGTTAGCTGTGGCGTTAATAGTTAAGTTGAATGGGTGGACAGGTATTTTCTTTTGCAAACTGGTTTCTATTATTTTAAAAGTATTCCGACTAATTATATCGATAGATGCTCCTGTATCAAGTAGTAGAGGTAGGTGTACATTATTGGACAGTTCATCTCGAACGAGCAATTGATCAACGAAAATTATGTGAGGAGGAACCTACTGTTGTGCTGTCTTGTGGGTCGGGACAGGCCTGGTCTGGTGCCGTGGTTGGAGGATCCCTGGGACAGTTAGAGTTCACTGCTTGCGCTGGGCTCGTGGCGTAGAGAGGATCAGGGGAGCAGGTAACATTCGCCCGCGTGTTGGTAACTCGGAAGGTTGCGGGAGAGGACAACACAGTTCTTTCGTTCTGTGGATAAGTTGTGGCTCGGTACACAGGTCTTGGACGGCTCTGTGCAGGCCGTTTGGGGCACTGGGCGTGCCAGTGCATGGCGCCACAATACCTGCAGGATGAAGTGGGTGGATTGGCAGCGTCGTTGGGTCATGCTGACCATGGTCGCTGAGCACTGTACCTCGGTCACGGTGCAAAGGAAGGGTTGGGAGTTGTTCTGGTCGTCTGTTGGCACACTTGTGACGCACTGTGGGTTCCTCTTACGCGCGACACTACCCTATACCACTCTTGGATGGTGTTCGTTTCCCCGGCAGTGACAATGCGCTGATCAGCGACGGGTAACCCATCAGTCAGGGATTCTAATAGGATATTGTGGGGGAAGATTCAGCTGTAGGCCACACATCGTCTTTTTTGATAAAACTCCTCTAACGAGAAGCGATCTGACAACTTAATGGCCAAACTCGTGCGAATGACACGGTTGTGGTTTCAGGAAAGAGGTCTATCAGGGCCTCTCTTGCGTCAACGAGGTATAATTTATCTAATTTTAGGCTGCGGAAGTAGTGCAGAGCCTTACCTTGTAGGAGGTTTGGTAGCCTTCTCAGTCTTTCGGTGTATTGTAGTTGGGGCCGATCAGCTTGGGCTTCGTAATTGTCGAAGAAGCTCTGCGCCTCGTAGGAACCTTCGTAGCGCGGTAGCTCCACATCTCGCGATAGTCCGGTCCCCGCGGACAGCTGATGTAACGTCCTCGCCAAACTTCCTAGGACATCTGATTACACCGGCGGGGGCGGGGCGTCCTCCTGGCTGGGGGCGACTTCCTGCGTACTACCAAAGGTTTTTCTATCTTGGGAAAAGTGGTGTTTTCGCCACATTCATAGTCGGGATCGGACTCATAAGCTCCTTTGATTCCTCCTCTCTTTCCTGTTCCATCTTTCTGTACAGACAGTGGTCTACTTGCTTACTTCTACCTTGGCGTCCACAATCCTGTCGGCTCTTCGGACGGGTGAGTCTGTGATATCTTGGGACCTCTGGGACCAGTGTTACCTGATGCTAGACGAACTTCGATGTCACCTCTACCGTGCAGTCGTGGTGCAAGGCGACACAGTTGGGCCAAAGGTGGAATAAAAAAAAACAGAGATTCCACGAAGAAGCGTCTGAACGTCAAGAAGGAATGGGACGAGGAGGCAGGAAAGGGTTACCTCTACAGGAGCGGCCTGCGCGGATTGGGGACTGAAGTAAAGACTGCCTAACTGAGGCTTGGGGCCTCCTTTTATAGCTTCCCTGGGTCCAGGCTGGTCACTGCCCTTTTCTGACATGAACAGGGGGGAAAGTTACATCATTCAGGAGGGCCTGACCTCGTAAAAATTGGACTGGGCTCGATAGGCCTACTTTCTTATTCTCACCTAGGCCTGATTAGTTTTACCCTTAATATTCTCCTGTTATTTTCCATTCCTTCTATCTGTACAGTTGCTATACTTTATTAGAGTATTACGCGGTACCAATTGATGTTATTTGATTCTTTCTATTTGCAGTAAATAACATGTTATATACAGTCACGTGGTGAAATATGTAGTAGTAGATATCTGGATTATTTTCAACAATTCCATGGTCTTAAATCATCATATATATATATATGTAATATATAATAGGTGTATATTTATATATTGTTACATAGTCATGAGAGGTTGGCTTCATGTCAGCATTCTTTTGAACGATATCTAGTATATAAGTGAGACCAGAACGCGAATAATTTTTCAATACATTTTAAAAAAGATTCATTTATCAAGTAACTATTTTCAATCATTCAATATATCAGAAACGCGGATTGATAAGGATATAAACAAAATGCCTCCAAAATGAAGTTCTGATGTAACGTGACTGAGGATGATTAGGCCACCACAGAGCATTATGTGTCATTACCTCCTCTCCTTCAGGCTCCACAACCTCCTTGTGGTCTTCCTGTATTACTTGGAAGTAGGGTTTCATATTTGATATATAGACACCATGTATAAATTTCGTAATATATGTTTCAAAAATGTACCTCACCCTTTGAAAATGGATTTTGTTTATAACTCCTGTACAGAGCGTAATGGTGGTGATAGAGAACGAGCTATAACAACAGTAAAAGTAACCATGGTCTCGTGCTATGATCTCACCAATACACAGACGGCTTCAATATCATAGCAACCTACGAGAAAAGTTAGGAAATCGGCAGAATTTGTCAAAAAGGTGTTTAAGATAGAGCGAATTCAGAGTAGAGCCAATTTTTCCTGACAGAATTCAACATATATTTGCAACATAACAGAATTCTTATACCGAAAGAGGTTTCTATCCCTTTAAAGTGCATTAAAATTTATTTTTGTTAAAATCCATCTTCTCAGAACAGAAGAATAGGTGACTCCTTTGGTACGATTATGATATTTTTAATTATGCGTATCAGACCCTTTTATGCAAATATTTTCGGATTAACAGTATATGATGCAACACCTGTGAATATATGCATATATATGAAAATAGAGAAATTCACATTTCATTTATTATATCTTTACCTTCCCAATATTTTGGGTCGTTATTTGGGAAACAATGCAAACCATCTCTTGCCCCGAAGACGTTTGGCGTGAAACCACACGAAATATTGAAAAAATTATTATATTTTATCCTCAAAATAGAAGCAATTAAAAATAATATATATAATAACGATGAATCATAATGTTTATTGAACGTACTTTTCTGCTTCTTGTCTTAATAAATTCACCACAGACATGGGAAAATGAGACTACTGAATGTGTGGTAGATTCTTGGCCTCTTTCTATTTCCCAAAATGATATCCCATGTAAATATGTATAAATAATGACATATTTGTAATTTGAGAATATTCAAATTGCACATTTCAATTGGAAATTCGAAACTATTATAGACGCGTATGATTCTTTTGAAAATTAAACAATTTATACTGCTTTACTGCAATGGGAATTCATCACTGATGAGTCAGACCCTCCCATTAATTTTTCCATTGCAGTAAGGGCAGAAAATATTGTTTAATTTTCAAAAGAAACATACGCGTCTATAATAGTTTCGAATTTTCATAACAGATGGCGCGCTAATGCATCATAACATTTGAATTTACTGGACACAAAAGCAAATCTCTATTAATACAGGATATATATATATATAAATGGTAATTTGAAACCAACAACCCTATATTGTATAATACTTATAATAAGATTGTCAAGTTGTATATAGAAACACATCTATAAATAATTATACGCATGATTGACATGTGTCGTTGCATCACCATATGTAATGTACTTTGTACAAACTGAGGATGAATAAATAAAACTATGTAATAGATTAAGAGCTGAGCTAAGCAAGAGATCGAGATAGAAATCAACCCTAAAGAGAAATTAGGCAGCCCGTTGCCATCAGGTCCAAAGGGGGTAGAATACCGCAGACACCCCACGCCCTTTGCACTCGTTCAAAGTCCAAATTCCCGCATGTCTCTCTCCTCGGCAAAGATATATAAAACCTCTGTTTCAGCCGAAAATTAGTAACTTCACCATCGGCGTGAGCCCTCGTCGGTTGTACCCAGGTCCACCTCAACGACCATTTAGAACAGTAAGAACTCTTTTATCTCCATCTTGCTCTTAGCTCGACTCCTATCTGTTCACGGAACTTTCCTACTACAACTGTGTATCTTCGTTTTTGTGTGTGGACATTCCCAAGCTTTCCACACTGCTTCGACCACGAATCTGTACTCTGTGAGAACTGTTAAAGGTCCTCCAAGGTGCAGAGAGGTACTGGAAAACGCTCCACGCCCTGACTGTCCCTCTCGGTTACTATAGGTTTGACCCTCGGTTATCACATGTGTGAGGGACACACTTAAAGTCCAATGAAAGAATAAATGGTTGTATAATTGTAAAAATGCAATAGTTTATTACATTATTTTAGCAATAAGAATAACAAAAGTCGACATACTTCATTATTGGTGTCAATTCCTTTAATCCATTCCAGAAGATAAGCTGCTCGATAAAACATCTAGACAACACAATTCGATTCTTTACAATTAATATTACCTACCATTACATTGTTGTTATTATACTGGGTGGCCCGTAAGTCCCGATACCATTTAAAAACTTATAACTAATAAATATTTTATAATATTTGTCTAATTAACATATGTGTGTTCATGTTCCATCCAAGTTTAATTCTGAAAATGTCTTCCCTCTTTAAATTGATTGGCCATGTCAATCGAAATAATTGTTTTTATTGGGCGTCAGAAAATCCGAAGGTATTGAGAAGGAAGTTAATTCCCCTGGCTTTAACAGTTTGGGGTGGAATTTGTTCGGAAGGAATAACCGGACCTTACATTTTCGAAGAAAAAGTGAATGGTGAGAATTATTTTAAAAGTTTGGAAGAATTTATTCAGCCAAATTTAGTTGGAAAAAGCCTTTACCTCATGCAGGATGGTGCACCCTCCCATTACTCAAACATTGTTAGAACATTTCTCATGATATGTTCTCTCAAAAATGGACGGGGCGCCGTGGACTCATTGATTGGACTTCGCGGTTACCCTACCTTATTACGACAGATTTTTGTGGGTTTATTTAAATATTAACGTTTATCATCGAAAAACCCAAGACTTTAGAGCAAATGAAAATTGCATTAGAAGAAGAATTTAATCTTCTCGATGCGGATTTATGTGCTCGTGTTTGTCAAAGTTTCTCTAAAAGACTTAAATTTTGTTTGGAAGCAAATGGAGGATATTTTGCATAGTTATTAAATTTAAATATATTTAAAAAAACTTTAATCTATTACCTAAAATAAAATAGTTTTAGTTTTATTCTAGTGTTACTTTTAATTTTAAATTAAAAAAAGATAAAATAATTCGGGATATATTGGCCACCCTGTATTTATATTCAAATGTTACATACATATAGTCCTTTAGCATTTTACATTACAAGTATAAACAAATACATATGTGTACATATAAATTAAATATTCATTTTATATACTTCAAAAGAATTATATATAACCTTTAATGTTCTTTTTTTTTTTGTTGTGTATAAACGGCTTTTTAATATTATTTCAATATGATGATTATAAATTTTTGGATTATATGAAAAATAAAAAACAAACATATTTTTGATATTATTAAAATTGTGTTTTCATGGAATCTCTATATCATTGTAGTATGGTTGTTGTGATGATGTGCTGGTGTGGCTTGTGGAAAGGCTGCTGATAAAATTAATTTATTTAAAGCAAGACATTATAAATAGAAAAGAAACAACGGTTGAAATAACGGCCGCCGCACAAGCCTTCTTGTTTTCCGCGTCAGTCGGCAGAGTCTCTGATGACGTCCCGCGCGCATGCGTAGTCAAGTTGACGCCCGCGCATGCGTAGTGAAATGTTCTCCCAACACGTGCTCGCCAAGCTTCTGCCCGTATGTGTTTTGAAGCTTTGTCCCACTTCGCTGAAGCAAAGTGCGGTCGCCACACTACTCCCCCTCCAGTAGGATCCTTGAAGATCCTATGTAGTCGTAGAGGGAACTCCTGGTAGGGTGCCTTGTTGGGTTGGGATCTGGTCTTGGGGGCTTGAGGGAGGCACCTGTCCTTTTCAAATGTTGTCCGGATGTAATGGGTGGCGACCATCTTGTTAGCTTGCAGGGACACGATGGGTTGCTCAGCGATGGGTGTAGTCGCCGCGAGTACCGGTGGAGCTATTGGTATTGGGGAAGTAGTGACTCTTGATTCAATGGGAGGTGATGACTGTTGGAGAGAGTTTTGAGGTTTGAGAAGTTGTGTTACCGAAGTTTGGGCGGGCTGCAAGTGGAGAGGAGTCGTTGCAGCAGCGTTATTGGTTTCTACTAGGGAGAGTAGATGTTTCTGCTCGCCGGATGGAGGCGAGGGCTCTTCGTGAGACGGCGGCTGCTGGGGCAAGGGCTCTTCATGAGACGGCGGCTGCTGGGGCAAGGGCTCTTCATGAGACGGCGGTTGTTGGGGCAAGGGCTCTTCATGAGACGGCGGTTGTTGGGGCAAGGGCTCTTCATGAGACGGCGGCTGTTGGGGCAAGGGCTCTTCGTGAGACGGCGGTTGCTGAGGCAAGGGATTGTCACTGTGCACTGGGGTGGAGAAAACAGTTTCAGGGGGGCACGAGATGGTGTTTGAAGGAGGGTTGGAGCAGAACGATGAGGAGTCCAGGGATGAAGAGTCACTCAGAGAGCTGGAGAGAGAAGGAAAGTTGGCGCTTGAGTTGGTGTCTTCAACGTTATGGACTGTAGTCACCGGGGCAGTTGTTGTGACATTCATGTCACGGGGAAAAGCCGTCTGCTCCAGGTGTTGGAGTTTATTGGAGGTGGGAGTACAGGGATCACAGTGCTGAGATGGAGGTGGCTTAGACAAATCGACCAGGATAATCGAGGGTCTCTGATCAGCAATGGGCTTAGTTTCTGAGACTTGAGCTGTTCTTACCTGGCGTGACCGGCCAAATCGCAGGAGAAGTCGTTCTTTGAGCGGCCGCATATTTTCCTGAAACTGGTGGGTTCTCTACAATGTCGAAGACGCAGATGAGAGCCAGTTCATCCAAATTAACGATTATTGTGTTATACTTGAAATCGTCGTCGCTGGCGATGTTTGCAAAATTAAAGGCAGCTTCCAGTTGGTTGAGCCACAATGGAATGTCTTTGGGCAAGAAGGGTGGAGCTCGAAAAATCAATTTTGATATTTGAGATGGGGTGAGTTCCATCGTGAATGTTTGAGCTTCCAAGATTTGCCCTTGACGTTGGCCGTTAATTCTTCATTCGAGTCGTCCGGCTCACCAATTTGTAGTATGGTTGTTGTGATGATGTGCTGGTGTGGCTTGTGGAAAGGCTGCTGATAAAATTAATTTATTTAAAGCAAGACATTATAAATAGAAAAGAAACAACGGTTGAAATAACGGCCGCCGCACAAGCCTTCTTGTTTTCCGCGTCAGTCGGCAGAGTCTCTGATGACGTCCCGCGCGCATGCGTAGTCAAGTTGACGCCCGCGCATGCGTAGTGAAATGTTCTCCCAACACGTGCTCGCCAAGCTTCTGCCCGTATGTGTTTTGAAGCTTTGTCCCACTTCGCTGAAGCAAAGTGCGGTCGCCACATCATCATTTACCAATCAATTGTGCTTTTTATATCAGAATAATATATATTATGCGCCACTATAATAAATTAAAATATAAATGTAATTTCAACAACCTTACAAAAATGCGATAAAATCTTCAAAAGGTAAAAATTCAGAATTACAAAGAACATATTCATCGATTAACCACGCTTTCCTCATGGCTAAGAGAATCAATGAGAGGATGCTACAAGATCATAAGCCTTGTGTAATTGGCATCTAATCAATGATTAAAGTAAAATTGAAAAAAAAAAAATACCTCACACATAGGGCAACCTTTTCTATTTAGAAATAACGGAGAGAGAGAGATAGTCACAATACTTTGCGCTTTAATATTTAATTGAATTACAACAAGGTTAGCCATAATATATAAACAAAAAAATATATATATAACTGATGCGAAATTTGAGAAAGTACAGTGTAGCCGACTGACTAACTATGAAGAAAAATCAAAGAATAATTGAATATTTTACATAAATAAATACAAAGCATGTTACACATAGTACAATTCTTTCTACGACTTGGGAATGTTTCGTGAAACTTGAGGCTGGACTGTTTTGGAAAACTGGAGGAGTTCTCTTCATAGATACCCCTTTGTCGATTGCTCTTTCAAAATCTTTTAAATTGTTAACTTTGTACCGTTATATTTGGGAAAGTAAAGATTATTATATACAGGACACAAAATAAATTGCATCACCTGTAAACACTATAGCACATTTTCAGAAAATTTGCATATTTAAAAAGAACATTAATGCATGCTAAAGATATTTATTTTTTAAACCATTACTAGAATATAAGTGCATAAAATATACTTGCTTCTACATATCCAATATATCTTATAATCATAATTTTATGTCTATTAGACAAGAATCCTGAGCCAAATTTACATACTTTCAAGCCGGATACATACGGCGGCAAAAAGATTTGCTTATCACGTGTGAATCTTTCACTCTCAAAATATTTCCGAAACTTTCACCTTATATGTGTAGTTTTAATGATCTTAATATTAGCTGGCATTGAACAAAACCCAGGCCCTAAGATGTCCAAACAAACGACGTTGGAAACAAGCTTAGATAGGGATAAAGAGATCAAAGATCTGATAAATGCACTCACCAAAAGGCTGGATAGCTGGGGTGAGAGGCTGGAATCCCGTCTTTCGGCAATCGACGATAGAGTAGAAAATATAAACCAAAGACTGCAACAACTAGAGGAATCTTCTGCCGTTACAAAGGCAGCACTCTCTCAAAACTCCCAAAAAATAAAAGACTTAGAAGACCAGCTTGAACACTTGGATGCAAAGAGCAGAGAAAGGAACCTCATTTTTTACGGAATAGAACAAGATAATAACGAGGACTGCCGAGAACGGATACGGAAGGTTATCGAAGAAAATATGCAAACAACGGAGAAGATAAACATCACGCGATGCCACCGATTATCCAGAAAACCTGGTGCACCGATCCTGGTTGAAGTCCCAGAACAGAACGATAGATCAACTCTATTCAAAGCTGCTTTCAATTTAAGAGGAACTAAGATATCACTATCGAAAGACTATAGCATGTAGATGAGAGAACAACGGCGCGTTTTGAATGTCAAAAGAAGAGAACTCGTCGAAAAAGGTACTCTAGCTAAGCTAAGGGACAATAAATTAATAATTAATGGCATAGCATATAAGGTCTGTGATGGACAAATTGTAGATGCCAATGGACATTCATTGTAGCAAGCAGTTAGGAAACAATCACTTGTAAATAGTCAACCCAACGATACCTTTTCACTGACCTGCTGGCAGAGACTATCAATAGATCACCCAATCTTGCCGCCAAATAGGTAAACCCGAAATACATGCTCAGTTAATCATCGCCACTCAAATTAAGCTACAAATAAACCTTTAAAAGCAAAATGTAATCCCTTAAGGATCATATACTGGAACATAAATGGATTTTTTAGAATTTCTTCGGTCTTCTCTCTCTTCGATTACTTGAAATTGTTTGATATTTTTGCTGTAACTGAAACCTGGTGCCACTATTTACTTGACCTAGCTGTAGAAGATTTTGAGTTTTACCAATCACCAGCTGTTAAATTTTCGAATCGAGGGAGAAGCTCTGGAGGAATCCTTGTAGGAATTAGAAAAGAAATCCAAGGCTTAATCTACAAAGTTGAAATTGAGCCTAAATGGATCTCGGTTATATTTAAACTGGCTTCAATAGCAGACTCACCCCTAGTGTGTGCAATTTTTGTTTACTTACCCCCAAGCGAATTACAGCTAGAAAATCTAAAAATATTGTTTTGCTATGTTGAAAATAAAATGGAACAAGGATTCGAAATAGTTTTAGGCGGTGATTTAAATATTCGCATTGGCTACTTGGGTGCTTTCCACAACTTGTTCCAGATCCCAGTTATGCTTTCCGTCTACCGTACCTCCAGAGATCCAACCGTGTCCCCCCTGGCTGAGACTCTTGTCGATTTCCTTGATGATAACTCCCTCACTATACTAAACGGAAGATCTATTAGTGATAAAAACGGATGCTATACTTTTATCTCACATCAGGGGTCTTCAGTTTTGGACTTATTCAGGGTTTCTCCTGCACTACTGGAACTTGTTCTTGACCTAAGTATAGAAAGTTTGCCTTACTCCGATCATTTGCCACTTCTTCTAAAACTAAACGGATCAGACAATACAAAAGCGAAAAGCCTACCTCTAGAGTATATTCCTGTAAAAAAAATTTCCTGGTCAATAAATAAAACTTCGACATATGAACTTTGTCTCGAAGACCTAAATGCTCTCCAACTACCGGAAGACGCCTCAATAGACCTATGTTCTGACACTCTTACTAGCAGGATTCAAACATCAATGATGAGAGCAGGAATGCTAACAAAGGGAAGAGCGGATAGTTCGCGGTCTAAGCCATGGTTTGACGGAGAATGTTATACAGCAAAAACATATATGAAAAAAAATCTTAAGTTATATTTGACTCTCAATACTCCTATTTATAAAGATTTGTTTATTACGAGTAAACGCAAATACTTATCATTGATCAAATATAAAAAGAACAAATATTCTGATTCTGTTCAAGCTGCCCTTAGCAATGTTAGGGACTCTGCCGAATTTTGGAAAATAATTGCGTCTTTTAAGAAACGGAATAGCACAAAAGGAAATATTGACATCTCAGAGTGGGAATCCTTTTATCAGGGTTTATTGTCGCCTCCTCAAAGAATTGTGGCTGATATACCTACTCTACTAATTCCTATTGACTCCGAGCTGGACGCCGAAATTTCACCTTTGGAAATTGCGAGGGAAATCGCTAGCTTGAAAAACAATAAAGCAGCAGGTTACGACAGTATACCAAATGAAGCTATCATAGCCCTACCTGAGAATGGTTTAATCCTTTTATTTAACTTATTCAATAAAATATTAACTAAATCCCAAGTTCCTTCACAGTGGTCAAAAACCATAATCCAACCAATATTCAAAAATGGTGATCCGAATGCACCATCAAATTATAGGGGCATTGCGCTTATAAGCAACTTGTCAAAACTTTTTACATCCATATTAAAAAATAGACTAAGTAATTGGATTGAGAATAGAAAACTCATAGCGGAAAACCAGGCAGGATTCAGAAGGGGTTACTCGTGCCAAGACCATATCTTCACGCTTACATCACTAATCCAAATGACATTAAACCGCAAAAGAAGGAAACTTTACGCATTCTTTGTTGATCTTAAAAAAGCGTTTGATACGGTTCCACATTTACTATTATGGAGAAAGCTTGCGCTTGTTGGTTTAAGTGGGCGATTTATCAAACTCATACAGAACTACTATGCTCAAATGATGGCAGCGGTCAGATGGAACGGCTCTTTTACATAATTCATCAAAATACAATCAGGTGTTCTTCAGGGTGAACCTCTATCACCGAATTTATTTATTATTTTCATTAACGACCTGGTTGCTACACTGGATGATTCTGACCTGCCAGGTATATACTTACCGGGTCATGGAACTATACACCTCCTCCTGTTCGCGGATGATATAGTCCTCTTTGGTGAATACAAGATAAATCTTAAAATAAAGATTAATCTAATAAAAAGATATTTTGAGAAAAATGGTTTAACTCTGAACCAATCCAAGTCTAAAATCGTAGTGTTTCGAAATGGAGGCCGCTTGGCCAGATCTTACGTTTGGTTTTGGGGCCAACAACCCTTGACAGTATCTTCAAAATATACATATCTTGGCTACCCCTTAACTACCAAGAATACAACTGCTTACGTGGCGCAGCACTTTAAAAGCAAAGCATTGGTTGCTACAAACGCAGTATGGAGAATACTATCTAAGTCAAGAATCAAATCGTTCGGAGCAGTCATGAAATTACTTGACTCCATAGTTTTATCCACGTTGTTATACTCGGCCCCCATGTGGGCGACAAATCAGATAATAGTTGTAAACCAGATCCAGGATATTTTCCTACGGCGATTTCTTGACCTAGCCAAATATACTCCGGGCTACATCTTACGAACAGAAACCGGAAGGATGTCCCTTGAATTAAACATTACGAAATTGATTCTAAAGTTCTGGATACGGATTTTAAAAATGGACAGGACAAGATTACCCTATGTTTGCTTGTCCCAGCTCTGGAAAGTTTCAATTGTGGGAAAAGCGGTAAACAACTTTATTCATAACTTGAATAGCATCATTGACTCTAGGGGTTTTTCTTTTCTAAAGAACTGTGAAGATTATATGGTTGTGCGAGGAGAAATGCCTAGAATTATTCAAACCACAGTGGACCAGCTACTCCAATTTCACCGAGCTAGATACAAGGCTCAACTCATTTTATTCACTACCAATCTCTAAGTAGCTCCTTTATGACGGAGGACTACTTACTATCAAACCTCCCTTTGAAAATTAAACGATTTATAGCCCGTCAAAGGATTCTATGGCTACTTTTCCGCGAGGATATCACGGGATTTTGGAACAGCGACCCTTTAAATTGCTACTTCTGAAATGTTGGCATCCAAGACAATTTGGTCCACTATCTATTCCATTGCCCATTCCTACATGAAAAGAGACGGGAAATTCGCGAAATTTCGGAGCTAGCTCACTACAATGAACAACATGTATATAAAATCTTTAATGCTCTCCTGCTGGATAAAACATTTGGTTATAAATATTTTAAATTTTTCAAGGCGATTGATAAAATGAGAGAAGAGGTGCTCAACTCCACAGACAACGGCTGATTGCTCCCCCTCCCCTCTAAATTGCTTTTCCTCCTCACTCATGTACATATATAACCTTTAGGGGAATCCCCTTGTAAGACAATAGTGTCTTAATAAAGGTTTTTGTTGTTATTGTTGTTATATACTTGGTTCTTCCTGAAAGGGTAGTTAAATAGCTACCTATTTCATCTCATAAATGGTAATTATATTGTTTTTAAAATTTTCAAGATCATATATAATAGGCAGAAAAAATAGCGTCATATAAGCAAATTTATGATTTTACAAGAGTCAGAATCATAAGCCTCAGAGAAGGTGGAATTTCGATTAAAGAAATTGCTATGAAAGTAGACTGAACCAAATCACGTGGTTAGAAAAAGCTCAAAGTTCAAGAAAAGCTTTCTCAGGTCGTCCTAGACGAAAAACAAAGAGAGAAAGAGGATAAGAGAAGGATGGTAGTAGCAGACAGGACAACAAGTGTACCAATGGTTCCAGCAGCTCTAAAAGCGCAGAATAAATCTGGACCATCTATGAACACCATTAATAACCGTCTTCGAAGCAGAACATGTAGTCTCCGGCCTTTTTTAAGAATTCTACTTTCTGCCAGACCCAGAAGCGACAGGTTCAGATAGTGTGAAGAGAGACGTCTTTGGGCTTAAGATGGCATTCTGTCATTTTCCGAATAATCCTGATTCAGCATTCTTGGGGGTGGCTCTTCTTGATTTATCAAAAAAATGGTTTGGTCAAACGGAACAAGCATAAATAAACGTTTTGTCGGCTTTTTTTGTTCCACTAGATTGAGCCTTGCCACCTAAAATACTCATGTGGAATGTCAGAATATGCCTTTTTATTATATACTATATAATATATACTCGAATATAATATATACTTGAATTAAAACACTTACCTTTTCTTGAGTGATAACTTCTTCTGGAATAACAAAAAAGTGATTTAATATATTTAAAAAACATAAATATATATGATTTAGAAGTGAAATAAATGGATTGTGTATAAATATGTTGTTTTGTGAATTTATGGTCATAAAGAATACACATAGGTGAGCTGGAGTGATGAAAGAGAGTGGGGTGGGCGTACACACTGCTGTTTTCCTTTCACGGACGTAAATGGCGTGTGGTTAGAATCAACTGCTTCGAATAATCGCTTTCGGGATTTACGATTGCTAGATCTTGAAGAGACTGGTCACTGACCGGTTCCCAGGGACTTGGGATCTTGCAAATGGGGAGTGCATCGTACTAGACAATGTGGATTGGCGAGGTTTAATAGCTTTAGTTTTAAGCTGAACTCCTACGATACAATCATTGTAAAAATACAACCATTGTATTGTTGATATATGGAAGAATGATTTATTCATGTGTAATCCCGTTTGAATATGCTCTAAAAGTGTATCGAACCTGAAAATAGATTAAACATACTTTACACATTTTAAATAGGCACATCTCACCTGTAGTGTTAGTTGTGGTGGTCTCTGAGGTCGCCAGGGCAACACAGGATAGCAGTAGTATAAAATTCATTTTTTATCTGAAAAACAGTAAATTAATAAGAGACGTAAACATATTTGATATTGCTTAATTTTTATAAATTTTATAAGATTAATATAAGTAAAAATAAGGCTTCTTTGTGTATTAATAGAAGCATATGTTTAATCTATAAAGACAAAGGTTACCTCTCCCGCCAGAATAGACGTCAAAGCTAGACGCCATCTATTAACCGTCGCCGTAAACTAGCGGCCTCGGGTCGGTGACAAGCAATAACACCAGTTTGGGCTAAAAATGGATATAATGAATCTTTACAACCTACCAAAGAGGTGTTTAATTAACAAAGTGACTAGGCCAAATATATGACTGAAATATATACCGGGAAGATATAGATCTATAAAGATAGAGTTCACTTCTTTATCAGGTTGTGAAGATTCCATTAGGTCTTTTGTAAATCTCATGGAATAAAGTCCGCCCTAGACTGAAGAGGGCCATTACCCCGAAACCATGGTCTTTAGATGGAAGCTCCCCAATTTGCCAAAGCTGGTGTTATGGCTTTGTCACCGACCCGAAGCCGTTATTTCGCGAGACGGTCAATAGATGGAATCTATTCTGGTGGGAGAAGTTATAGATCAATATTCTCCCGGCAAAATTTCCATATACATTTAATATTCAGAAATTAATTATAAATCACTTTTTAAAAAATACTATTAAATTTATTATTTATATTATATTCATTTATTTGAAGAATTAAAATAGAGTTAATTATTAAAACACAAGCTAAAATATTATATGGAAGATATAAATATATTTTAAAATAGAGCAATCCATATATAGATCTTCAATTAAAAATGCATATATTGAATCAAAATATAATTTATTCACCAATATTTCAGTTGGTTGAATGCCAATCTTTTCCAAAGTATTATTACATATTTATGTCAACAACAAACTCAGCGCCACATAACGTCAATAGAATTATGTTTAGAATATTTTTGTATGTCTTTATCCTTATATGTCTTTGTTAAAATTTATTTAACATCGTTTAAGTTTTTCTTTTTTCAAATTCGATCATACATCTTATAATATTCATTATTTCTTTTTTTATACAATGTTATTTTAATTTTATAAAAAATATTTTTACTCGCATAATACAAAATAATTGTAAATATAAAATAGGCGTTATTGTTAATATTAAAAATATCCACACCCTTATTTCACAAACTTTATTTTGTCTATATGCCGACGTATGAATAAACTGGCAGTCTTGGACGTGGGGCGAAAGTGGTGAGGTTTTCCCCACACATGGACAGCAAGAAGCAGAGGCAGGGCGCACTGAGCGGGTGGGAGACAGCCCACGGGAAAGAAATAGAGGCCATGATACAAACCTAGATGCCTAACAACAAAACAAGAAGAGAGAGTCAGAAGCGGCCTGGGTAGATGAACATACTGTATCATGCTCTCCGCTGATACTCCTGTGTTGACCCCGGGAGAGGTCGCCTATAAAACCCCGGAAAGGGCCCCTTCCTGGGCGAGGCTATGTTCTCTGAATCTTTGCCTCGTAGCTGTCTCCAACCGCTCTTTTGCTGTTTATATTTTGAAGTCATCATTTTGAGTATGAATACAAATAAGGATGATACAAATTATTAATAAAGGTATAGCATATCATACAAAATATGGGGGTGGCAGCAAGTAGGAGCAGTGTATAATAGTAGGTTATGATCTTATATATTATTGGCTTTAACTTAACTAATTAGAAGATATGTGAAATATACTAACACTGTGTTATTATATTACAATTTGAAATATAGTACATGTATATATATATTTCAAAAATTTTATCCCTCCCCATTTGTTTTAAACAAAATTCTATTGACGTTATGTTGCGCTGAGTTTGTTGTCGACATAAAAATGTAATACTTTGAAAAAGGTTGGCGTTCAGCACACAACTTAAATATTGGTAAATAAATTATTTTTTTATTCAATATAAGCTTTTTCAATTGAATATAATTATATGTTCAAAATGAAATAAAGTATTGTTTTAACTTTTAAATAACTTGACTTTACGTTTATGCCCCATTTATTTTATTATAATTAGGCATAAAAACATAATTCTAATATTTCATAACTTCTAGGGTTTATATCTTATTTCTAAATACGAATGTTATTGAGAAAAATTACAAGCCTATAGCTTCGGAACAACATAAATATTGTCAAAAAGTATTATTTAATTAATCTTTTTCACAAAATTATATATAAGGTATTTACTATTTATAATAATACGTGATTATTTTAAAAATATCACTTTTTAATACTATCAAAAAGATTCTTTTGATATTGATATTGAAAAAAACAACTCTTGTTCATGAGAAACTAAACTTGCAGATTGAAGACGCCATCTATCGGCATAAACATCAAGTGAAGGTTGGGTTTTCGACCGGGGAATTCAGATAATTAGCTTTTATAGATGGGGCTCTTCCATCAGCAGCAAGAATAGTTCTTCCATTATAGAAATATACAAGAGAAGGATTCACCAGACATCATTTCTAAGAAGGAATCAAAGTTTGTGCTGTATAATCTTGGCAAGCTTTCTGACTATGACGTCCTTCAACAGGCTGCTTTACAAGAAACTAGAGAATAATATAATAATAGAAATATATTTTTGAACTTCTTATAAAATACGTAATAGACTGAGATTCCTATAAATATTTTTTATTAACATCAATATAGCACCTTTTATTTGCACACACATACAAATATTTAAAAAAAGGCATATCTTCACCGTTACCAACAGCATTTTAGATTAATAATAACACACAAAGTATGAGAAATGTAAATATACCAAGCACGAATATTTATATTAAAAATGAAAAAAAAAAAACTTTTACCGTCTTTACAGACTGATAGTTATATTTCTTATGTATAGATGGCGCGCGTTATTGCCTTATATTTAATAAACTAAGTATAATTATGTTAAGATATAGCATGATTAGAAAATTTAGAATATATAAATTGAAATGAAATTTATAAATACATATATCTTTAAATTCTGAATTTAAGAGCTATAACCATAAATATTATTTTTAAAATTTAGAACAAAAATAAAATACTTGTATTCAAATAAAAGTTTTTAATCGTATAGAAAAAAAAAAACTAAAATGTAATTTTTGCATATTTCTAATTTTTTATAATATATATTATTTGAATTCTCATAATATGAATAATAATTACTCTCTTTTAGAGTATATTATTCACTATACAACATAAAGTCGGGGGGATTATCATGTACCTAGAAAGGAATCTTTCCCTTTTTTTTTTTAATTGCAATAAAAATGCCTCAGAACGATGTAGAATTAAAGCGAGATATGCCTTCTCTAGGTACATTCTTTACTATATACATAAAATACCCTAATTATATAGTTGCTATATATATTTAAAACTATTATAAATATCAAATACATACTTATTTTGCTTGATAATTATTGAATAAAATCAAAACTTTGAGTTATATATATAGGTATAGTGCAGCTTTCAGATGAATAAATTTAAATCTCCATTAGATATCTAATATATAAGTAAAACGTTTATGGAGATGAGTATCTTTTATTCTGGTCTTCTCTACTCATCTCCATAAACGTTTTACTTATATATTAGATATATATAGGTATAATAAAATTATAAATGATCAATATTTAAATCTTAACAATTATATATATCGGGTGCCTCTAGGAAGAGCAGTGATAAAGTGGATCCTCTGTGGTTTTGCCAGCTTAAAGTGTTAATAAAGAGCGAAGTTGACATTTATAGTTTTGTGCCGTGTTGACATCTAGAGAAACATGGCAAGTTTATTGTTCCCAGAACTCTTCAACTATTTCAGTCTTCCTCCAGATGTTAGAATTGTGTTCAAAGTGACAATTTACGTGTTTATTTACAATTGTCTCCAGACGAGTATAAAACAAACATATTTACCCATAAAGCGATGACAAGTTGAGGAAGATAGAGCCTCTTAGTCAGTACTGACAGTCATTCAAGAAAAGGAAAAATCTTATTTCAACCAAGAGAAGGGAGAGCTCTTCATAGGTTTGATCGGTAGCTTAGCGACAACAGTAGCAGCGGGCATCTATTCACACAATATTACATGCCCTTACACGTAGCACATCATGTTTTACATACATTACGTACTTATGTCACACGTACATCATATCTGACACATCTGTCAATCATCACTTTCTCTTAAGAATATTCGATGTAAGCCTAGTGATCATTTTGGATATAAAATGTGATTTTCATATATATGAATAACCATAGGAAGGTTGGATTAGTATTTATAAGATTAACTTCATTTATCTTGGATTGATACTACTTCAAGTTTATTGGATCACTTTCATATCGGTTTAGTTATCTTTATTTACATTTCTTTATATATAAAATAACCATTTATTACATTTTATAGAAAGCCCATATATTATAATTCATATACGAATTAAAGTCTAGATAAAAAAAAAATAAGGAGGACACTTTTTACTACCTATATATAGCTATATATAAAGGTAGTAAAAAGTGTTCTTAATTTTCATTTTAATCTAGACTTCATAGAAAAAAGATTTATTTATAGAATATTTATATAATCTTAAAATCAGTTATATACGAGGGTGAGTAGAAAAGTAAGGTCTCCTATTTCTTTTTCATAGAAAAACACATTAAAGCACAACTTTTTATACATCATTGGAAAGGTAGGACACTTTGCTATTTTTCTACATAGTCGCCTTGATGCTCAATCACTTTTTTCATCCTGTCAACCAACTTTGTAATTCCGGTGTTGTACCACTCTCCCGCCGCCTTTTTGAGCCACTTGTCGACCCACCTGGCGGACACCTTTCTGTAGCCGAGGGTCTCAGACACAATCTTGTGCACGGAGAAGTGGCTGCAATCTTCATTCAGGCCATCCTCGATCTCTTCAAGGGTTATCCGCCGGTTTTCGCGCACCATTTCGTCGATTCGAGCCACGGTTGATTCCGGCAAACTCGGCCGCCCAGACCGCTGTTCATCGTGGACGTTTATCCGCCCCTCGTTAAACTCCCGGCACCATTTCCGCACATTTTTGATGTCCATGCACTTCTCACCATACACTTCCACTAACTGACGGTGAATTTCGACCGGAGAATTATTTTTCGCATTTAAAAAGCGTATAACTGAGCGCAACTCGCACTTGGCGGGAGAACTAAGGGGAAGCTCCATCGCGAACGGCTGCCAGACAGCGACTGAGCGTCCCAAGATCACCGGGAAGGTTCTAGACGGTAGAGGGGGAACCAAGGAAGGCAGCGGTGTTGTCGGATTCCACCTAGCAACGCGCGTTCGGAAATCATCTCGTAGAAGACCTTACTTTTCTACTCACCTTCGTACTTAGAAAGTATCGAAATTATTTTAACCATAAATGCCAAAATGAACATTTTGATATGATAGAGATTTCAAATGGTACGAAGATAGCTAAAACAAGGTGTGCCAATTCCATACTAGTGTTAGCTAAACATACGATATCATAAGAAGCGTCATTTCCATAATAAAATCTAGATAATCATGGGAGGTTCTGGGCATATTTTTATATTATCATTGTTAGAGAATATCTAGAATATCATAGAGTAAAAAGTGTTATTTCATCATATGTCCCAATAAAAGCTGAAATCAAAGGAAACCTCATTCAAAGCGATATTTCTGAGATTCAAAAAAATGTCTTAATTAAGGATAAAGTGATATAAAACATGACATATTTCGTATTGTATCTACATTGATCAATTAGTTGCTTTTATATTTTGAATTAATAAGACTTCCTGAACAATTGATTAAATTAGTTTCCAATAGAAATTTGTTTAATTTCAAGAT
Source organism: Cordylochernes scorpioides (assembly GCA_030710605.1). Classification (NCBI taxonomy): domain Eukaryota; kingdom Metazoa; phylum Arthropoda; class Arachnida; order Pseudoscorpiones; family Chernetidae; genus Cordylochernes; species Cordylochernes scorpioides. The sequence continues at coordinate 58,828,203 of CP092867.1, forward strand.
CTGTGATCAGATATATAAATATAAAAAGAGGAGAAGAAAAAAAAGTAATCGATACAATTTGGGATTATCTGTCATATTGATTTGTTGAAATTTAACCACTTGAAAAATCGAATACGTCGCAAGAAATCTCAAGCAAAAGAAATGAATCAATCAAGAAAAAATGAAATAATACGAATAACAGATTGCGTAAATTATGATTGTCCTAGTAAATAAAAACGAGACTAAATTTTTAAAACTCTGATGTTAAAACATTTATAATTGATATAAAATTTAAAATAGACTATTTTCCCATGTTGGAATCCTGAAGAAATTCAGTATGTGATAGGCTGAAAATACAAGTATAATTCATTAGATTTTGACCTATATCACCTCTGAATGAAGAAATAACAAATAATGATATCAGAACAAACTCTTAACTTCTATATGATTATATATACAGTGTGGCAAATAATTTTTAAGAATGGGTTTGTAAAATAAAACATAAACAAGCTAATTCAATTTCTACTATTTTTTTATTCAAAATAATCCCCTCTGGATTCAATACATATGTTACAACGATTTAATAAGGAATTAAATGCCTCTTGCAGGCCACTTTGAGGAATCGCCTCCAAAGTGCTCGTCGCAGCTCTCTGGATGGTCGGGATATCATAAAAAAAAACAACCTTTTAACTTCAATTTTATTTTTGGAAATAAATAAAAGTCACATGGTGCTAAATAAAGCGAGTACGGAAGATGATTCAACACACAGACGTTATTTTTGGCCAAAAAGCGACGAACAATGAGTGAGGAGTGACTCGGTGCATTATCATGCAGCAAACACCAACTGTCTTCATCGCGATATTCTGGACGAATGCGACGAATTCTGGCAATCAAACGTTTCAAAAAGTTTGAATAATACTCTCCAGTAATGGTTTGTCCATCGGGAACAAATTCTTTGTGGATAATACCTCTACTATCGAAAATGGTAATCAGCATTGTTTTGATTTTTGATGGCACTTTTCGCGTTTTTTTGGCTTGTGGAGAGTTTTTGACTTCTATTCGGCACTTTGGCGCTTTGTCTTTGGGTCATACTGAAAACACCATGTTTCATCACCCGTAACAATTGATTTCAGGAAGTTTGAATTATTTTCATAGGCAGAAATGATGTCCCTGCAATGTGCAATTCACACTGATTTCTGCTCGCCCGTTAAAGTGTGTGGAACAAATTTAGTACAGACTTTAGTTTTACCTAAATCTTCATGCAGAATGGTTCGAATCGTTTCTTTGTTGATGTGTAAAACCTCTGCCATCATTGTTTTCAACAAATTCTCGCACTTTTTCTATACTTTCTGGTGTCTTTGAAGAACTTGGTCGTCCAGTATGCTTATCATCTTCTAGCGTATTTCTTCCATCCGAAAAACGTTTGTGCCAAATGAAAACATTTGATTTACTCAAACATAACGTACCATAAACTTGCTTCATCAAAATATATGTTTCCGATGCACTTCTACCAAGTTTTGCATTAAATTTAATGACCGCTCTCTGTTCCATCTCAGAATTCCGACGAACAAAAAATTTTACTTTTCAAAAATCGCCTGTATGTTTTTAAAGAGTTAACCAAAATGGCTGAAACAAAGCCACGCGCTAGATAAGGCTTCGAATATATATACGCATGCGCAATTTCATAACTGGCTCTGCTATTGGCCTTTATCTAGCGCGAGTCTTAAAAATTATTTGCCGCACTGTATATAATTTTGGTGAAGAATTCACACAGAAAGGTAAGAATTTCTATGATTACTTTAGCATTCACACAAATAAAATATCTATTCAACTAACTCTTGTATCAATCTCGGATATTATATTGAGTCTCACATCCCTTCTGATGAGGGTCACAATCTTATTTGTTATTTTCACTGAACAAAATAACGTTTAAATATATCCTTTTTGACCGAAGTACTTTAGAGCCTGAAGTTGACTAATAAATGTGATACGGATTGACTCCACTGATTGGCCTAAATGACATAAATCAAATGATGTCAAGTGCAAGTACTTTTATCTAAGAATCTGAGAAAACTTCTGAAACCTTTTAAAACTTTTGGCGGAATGATAAAATATTTTATTAGAAAATTCATATCGTTTGGAGATAGCTACCATTATGATAAGTGTAAAGAATACACCTACTTTAAATGACAAATAACAAACCCAGCCATATTATATTCAAAAAGAAAGTTTTTACTAAAGAAGAATTTACCAAAATAGCTCTTTCTATCAGCAATGCGATATTTAACTATATAGATACAAGAAAAATATAACTGGAAAGTGAGAAAGCACTTGTCGTCTTTTGGAAAATTTATTTAAAACCTACTCATTTTAATATAGTCAAACAATTTATATTACGATGCACTAGAGCGCCATCTGTTATAAAAATTAGAAAAAAATTAGACGCGTAAGTATTTTTTTGAAATTAAACAATTTCCACTGCCCTTACTGCAATGGAAAATGAATGGGAGGGCCTGGCTCTTCAGTGGTGAACCCTCCCAGCGGTTTCGTCAGTTTAATCTACCATACTATATTAATTTTTCCATTGCAGTAAGGGTAGTAGAAAAATTTTAAATTCAAAAAGAATCTTACGCGTCTAAAATTGTTTCTAATTTTAATAGTCAAACAAGTAGGATTTAAAAATAATCAAGTAAAATATTTAGCTATTATATCTTCCAACCTGTATTTGTATAGACCTCTGTTTTCTGTGGAGTTTATGTAATGATGATCCACCTTACCAAAACAAGTTCTCTTTAAAAGCTTTATAAGTGCTATTATATATTGAATAGATTGTACTCTTGTACTGGCTTTTCATTTGAAGAATTATACAGGGTGATCCAAAAGTCCCGCACAATTTAAAAAATTAATAACTCCGCCAATATTTGCGCTAGAGCAATGCGGTAAACACCATTGTGTTCAGGATGCAATTGGATTTTTTATGGCAAATAATGAAAAATTCGAAATTGATTTTAGTTACAACTTTATTCGCTAGATGGCGCTCTACCAGAATCAGAGATTCAGCGGCCAAATTGTTTGATAAATTGAAAAATATAACTGAACGACACGTATTTTTCCTTTTTGAATACCAGGAAAGAACCCTAATAATATCGAATGATAAATTAATAAAACACCATTTTGCCAAAAGTTAGAAGAATTGGTTGACGATTTTTAAATACAATCTGAGATATGTAAAATAGGTATATGCAAATTAAAACATGTAGCAAAAAAAAAATATTTATTTTTCAGATGGATTTTGTGAAATAGATTGAATGTTTGAAAATAACTATTGATAATAATACACGATTTTTGAAATGTTAATATATTTCCAAAAATTATGATGGCACTATTAATAGGATTTCGTGCTATAAGGAATGTATATTTTCTTGACTAATTGGCGACACTTGACTATTTAACTGGATATTTGTCATGATCCAACAAATGAAATATAGAGGGGAGTGACAAAATATATTTGTCGTACTTTATTCCAAATACCCTATGGGTTTGTCAAATGTTATCATTGTTTATTATACTGTACACAATTTTAAAAATGTATCCCCTCAAAAAAATCATTTTGAAATCTATCTTTTGCGTTGAAAAACGTGGTAGTAAAATCATTTTGTATTATTTTTTTGCGCAAAATTTCTAAAGTTGGGTGGGGAGATACAGAGAATATTCCTTATGCTATTTCTTCTAATGAGCGAAAAGCGATAAACTAAACATAAGGGGTAAAATTGTGTATACCAGTGTTATTCGAGAAGTTATAACACTTTGGCCTGCACGACATAATATAATATGTGGGCAAATGACAAACAAAAAAATTACTGTTCACAGGGAAAAAAAGAGTCAAGATGTGAGGACAGCATTTATTATTCCCATAACCCAAAACAAAGAGCTGCAAAATATAACACATGAGGTAAATGCCTTCTCTCTTGTATTAGGTCACAATCCTTGCTCAATGTGGCGCCCTTCATTCTCAAACACCGCCTGCAGACGATAGATGACAGAATGGTCACAATTAAATAGTTGAAATTTAAAAAACGTGCCATCTGATAGAAGCCTTCAACAAGGCCAATGTGGTAGGCCGGCATCGATAAAAACGCGACTTAATGTATCCCCATAACCGAAATTGTAAAGCGTCAAGTCTGGTGATATTGGAGGCCACTGGTATATAAAGTGGCGGCTTATCAACGAATTTCACCGAACGTATTCCTCAGCCATTGCTTGGCACCGCGGGAGATATGAGGAGGTCCTCCATCTTGCATGAATGTTATTTCGCTTAGTGTTTGTCTGTCCTGCAATATGGGAATAACCTTTTCTCTCAAAAGTTGAATATAACGTTCACCAATTACAAAAACGGTTTTAAAAGTTCTTCCATTGATTTTTTTCAAAGAAAAAATGGACCAATAATAAAAGAAGAAGTGAACCCACACAAAACTGTAACTCTGTGCTGATGAAGTGTTTTTTCTGTAAAGCATCATCTGTTTTTAGAACATTTGACAGCCAGGATTCATCAATATCAATTTGCCGGAAAACCCTGGCAGCGAATTCTTGACGCTTCTCAAAATCGCTGACTTTCAACTCGTGAAAACTTTGAATTTTGTTAGGGTATTTTTATAGAAAAATTCTAAATGTGTGTTCTCTCCAAACTGTTCCATAGGAAATCCCCGATTGTCGAGAAACTTGTCTAGCACTTACTTCTCCATACGTGGATAACATTTCTATAGCTTCAGCATTCTGCAAAACCGTAACAGCCACTGACTTGCATGTCTATGGTCTTCCACTCCGAGGCTTTGCTTCGAGAGATCCAGTTTCCTCAAAACTTTTAATCAATCGCTTTAGAGAGTAGCAACTCATTGGTCCTTTACCGCTTCGAATATCTTTAAAGGAACGAAACGCTCGTAAAGCTTCAGTGGCAGATTCTGAATCACAATTTAAAAATTCACTAAAAGTGCTTTATCCTGTAGTGACGGCATTCCAGGGGAAAGGGGAGAAGTCCGACCACAACTCCTTGCGGTCCCCCCTGGACCCTTGGAATATTTGACCAAATTCTGGTTCGTTTCGAAGATGACTAACGTTGCAACGGCACCCATTTTCAAATGAAGAGCAAAACTGATATCTCCAGTAATGCTACCGCGTCCGGAGTAATCGCCGCGTCAGGAGCTTCAGCTCGAGCTCATGATGAGAAATCTACTACGAGGACACAATTCAATCTACTACAATTCAATATAAATGGTACCCAGAGGAAAATAAAGAGCTGACTTGTCTTCTCTGTGACAACAACAATGTACATATTACTTGTTCTCAGGAGACAAAATTGATTCAGAATCTGAGATTCAATATCAAAGATTATACAACACTACGAAAGGACAGACCGGGAAAATTCGGAGGAGGACTTGCCGTTTTGATTAAAACTCTAGAAATCAAATTTAAGGAAATCGCCTATAATCAGAGTAAGCCTAGAGAAAGCACGACAGAAGCTCAAGCAATAGAAATCTATCTTACAGATAAAACAATTCCAATCATAAATGTTTATCACCACGATAATACTAGCATAAATACAGGCCTGATAGAGACATTAAGTGAAGCGTCTTCGGATATCGCAATCATACTTGGTGATTTTAACGCCGAAAGACCAACTTGGGGATCACCTGTCCAGGATAACAAAGGTCAGCAGGTTGAGGACATGCTAACCGACCTCGAACTTACACCGTTAAATAACGAAAAGAACACCTATCTATCCAAGTCCACAGGCACAGAATCCGCAATAGAGGTCACGGCGATAAATTACAACATCGCAACCACAACACAATGGAAAATTCTGAAAAGTGCAATCAGTGACCACAGACCAATTTTAACAACCCTAAAATTCAAATTTGAGAAATTCCAACAGAATAAAAGAACACTGGAAAAAAATTCACAGAAAAGCTTGAAGAACTGTGCAACGAAGAAATAAATCACAGAACGATTGACAAAATATTGGAAAAATTCTCTTCGAACATATCCAAAGCTGCAAAAGTATCGATACCTAGAGGTAGACGTAAAGACCTGTGAATACTTTACTGGAAGGACCACAATATCGAGGCAATGATTGCAGAGAGAGACCGGGTCCGTTCATGGGAAGAATGTTTTTGGTTCTCGTGGACGCATACTCAAAGTGGATAGAAATGTTTATCATCAAAGCCCTAATTTTGGGTTACAGATAACGGAAGATAGTTTGTCTCCGGTGAATTCGAGCAATTTACCAAAATGAATGGTATACGGCACACTAAGACCAGTCCGTATAATCCTATTACAAATGGTTTAGCTGAGAGATATGTAAGAGAGTTTAAAAACCTTTTGAGAAAGAATAATGGGAAGGATGATTTAAAGACGAATCTACAAAGATTCCTATTTGCTCATAGAGCATTCCCCCAAACTGTAATAAAGGAATTCCCCCGCGGAACTGCTAATGAAGAGAAGTTTAAGTTCGAGATTCTCGAATTTAATACCAAGATGGGAAATCCGCGAGAGGTATTTCATGAGGCCGTAAGAAGGCAGAAGCAGTTTACTACAGGTTGCGAGGTTTATTTCCGCAACTATGCAACTGGCCCTAAACGGTAAAAAGGTACCATTTTGAAATTATTGAGGTACCGTCACTACCTTATAAGTTGTGAGGGCGTCGTGTATAAGAGGCATATCAATCAATTGCGACCTGTGAGAAAGAAACAAGTGGAGACAAGAAATTTGATACTTCCTCGAACATCAGGAGAGAAGCCTGTAGGTGGAAGTCAGAAATAAAGTGAAGAGGAGGTTCCAGAGGTTACATCAGGAAACAAGGAGGAGACTGCTTTTGTGCACGTACCCTCTTGCACTCCTAGACCAGGGCCTGTTGCTGTACACGTGCCCTCTTGCATTCCTAAACCGGAGCCTGCCGCTGTGCAAGTGCCCGTCCGCAGTCCTAGACCTCAGAGAGCCAGGAAACCCCCAGACCGACTGGAGTATTATTAAGGGGGGAGATGTGTTGTGTATGTAAATATATGTAATTATTTGCATTTTTTAAAGTCTCATTATGTAAGAATATATGAGTATATAAATTGGACATTTTTTGTTGGCCAAACGAAAAGAATAAGAGCTAAAAAAAAGAGTCATGGTCAAGTTTGAGTTGTTGTACATCTAATTACGACACAACCTTAACAACATCCATTCTCACTGAAGACACAAAGGTTGCCTGTTATGCAGATCATATAGCCATATGGCACACAAGTAGCAGTATAGATACTCAGAAAAATACTGAACACATCAATGAGGGGACTGGAGAAGTGGGCAATGAAACTCAAAATGACAATAAACCCAATAAACACAAACCTATATGTCTCCTTCACTGACAGGAAAAAGGGCATGCATTTAACTCCAAAATAAGCATAAACAACCATATAATTGATAAAATTAGATCTCCAAATTACCTAGGTGTGATACTTGATGAGGAATTGCGATTTACAGAACACATAATTAGCACCTCAAATAGAGCTACCAGAAACCTAAACATTCTGAGAAAGCTATGTGGAACAAATTGGGGAGCAAAACCCAAAATTCTCAGAACAACATATATCACCTTAATAAGGCCAATAATGGAATATGCTAAACCTGTTTGGGCTCCCTCAAGTTCATCACTAAAAAAAGACTAGACACTGTTCAAGCAAAAGCGGCCAAATTAATCATTGGTTCTGTTTCAAATACCAACAATTAGAAAATTTAGAGAGAATGTGGTATAGACCTACTTGAAAGCAGAAGACAATTAAAAACAATAAAATTCACCAATAGCTTAAAAACTAAGGAAACCGAACACATATCCCATAGAACCTATTTAAACTGGACACAAAAAGAAAGGCTCAAAAGATCTTCAACACTTCAGTACGACAACAATATTAGAAAGAGCATAAATATGAAACATAATGAATTTCAAATACGAGAATAATCAATATTTCCTACCCCTTTGCCATCAAATGTAATCATCAATCTTAACCTGAATGAAACCTGCAATAAAAAAGAGAACAAAAACATACTTAAAAAGAAAGGACTTGACACAATTGGTTCATGCGATCAGATAAATTATTTAACAGCATATACAGATGGATCACCAGATCTTACTATAAGTAATGGAGGGGCTGGAATTAACATAATACTGCAAGATGGAACATACATCAAAATCAAAGAAGGAGCAAGACAGATTTCGTCAAACTTCACTTGTGAACTGACAGCTATCTGGAAAGCTCTTGATGTATGCCTTAACCAACCATCCCTGCATCAAGCAGAAGGAATTATAATATACCGTACAACGACTTCATATCCGATCTAGAAGCAATTCAGAAGGGCAATACTATAATCACACAGAAAATACATTCGTTACTTACTCAACTGATATCATTGGAGAATAACTGCATTCTACAATGGATTCCTGCCAGTGTTTGGATCGGGGGTAATGAAATGGCAGTTGAATTTGCAAAGGAGCCAAAAGGTTGAGCCAAAGGAAAGAACAAATGTCATTATTTGACGCTAATGTTTTTGCAAAATACAAGATAATTAAACAAAAAATAAGAAAAGATCAAAGTGTGAAATAAACTCCGAGAGAAAAATGACAAAACTATAACAAGATTTAGAACAAAACATTATAAAGGATGACAATACATCCAGATGGCACGAGAACCTATAGAACATGCAACAACTGTCCTGGTGTGGAACTAACACCTACCCACATATTCTCATGCTCGCAGCCTTGCAGAAAATTGACATAGACTCAGAGCAGCTGCTTTACACACACCAAGATAGTGGACAATGCTGCTGCTTTGATAGAGATGCATGGAGACATCTGAGGCTCTTTATGGACACGACAAAAACAACAACGGCATTCCAGAGTAAAATAAGTTATCAGAGATAGATAAATATTTTTAAAATGAATTAAAATAAATATAATCGATACTGAGAAAGAGTTGAATAAAAAAAAATAGAAAATTATTATTTTCGAAATTTAAATAGCTGAGAGGATTCCAGTAAACCGCATCTAAAATATCAGGTTTTTTTTTGCTACATGTTTTAATTTGCATATACCTATTTTACATATCTCAGATTGTATTTACAAATCGTTAACCATTTCTTATAACTTTTGGCGAAATGGTGTTTTATTAATTTATAATTTGATATTATTAGGGTTCTTTCCTGGTATTCAAAAAGGAAAAATACGTGTCGTTCAGTTATATTTTTCAATTTATCAAACAATTTGGCCGCTGAATCGCTGATTCTGGTAGAGCGCCATCTAGCGAATGAAGTTGATACTAAAATCAATTTCGAATTTTTCATCATTTGCCATAAAAAATCCCATTGCATCCTGAACACAATGGTGTTGACCGCATTGTTCTAGCGCAAATATTCGCGGAGTTATTAATTTTTAAAGTTGTGCGGGACTTTTGGATCACCCTGTACTTTGACTGGAATTGAGGAAAATTGGGGAAGAAGTGACGCTCTTCCTGTGAATATTACCGTTACTATCTTATACCGTGCTGAGCACTGAAATAAAATTGGGACTCGGTAACATACCCACAATTGTAACACTAAAGTTTGAATTCCCGGTTATTGTGTATAACAGGATGTTCAAGCCTAGAAGTGTCACTTAGATCCAGCTCTACTAATCAGCTTTGTTGCCGAATTTAGTTAGTGACTAAACAGTAGAGGAATATATAGAAAGTGGCAGAGTTTGTGTTTATGCCCCGGTCTCTGCCCTCGCGATGCTGGCATTAATGATGTATTTTCTGAGATCCTATAGATAGAGATACTGGGATCAAAGATATGTATATTCTGAAATCCTATAGATAGAGATGCTGGATCAATGATGTGTAAATTCTGAGATCCCATAGATAAAGATGCTGGGATCAATGATGTTTTTTCTGAGATCCTATAGATATATATAATGGGATCAATGAAGTATATTCTGAGATCCTATAGATAGAGATGTTGAATCAATGACGTATATTCTAAGATCCTATAAAAAGAGATGCTGGGATCAATGATGTATTTTCTGAGATTCTATAGTAAGATGCTGGGATCAATGATGTATTTTCTGAGATCCTATAGATAGAGATGCTGGGATAAATGATGTATTTTTATGAAATTCTATAGATATAGATGTTGGATTCAATTTTGTGTTTATTCTAAGACCTGAGATTTGCGTTGCAAATTTGCCCTCTCTCTTGCAAGCAGCTCCTTTAGCGGTGAAGATGGGAGGCAATATCAGCTGACCTAATGTACATGTAAAACATGTTTTTCTTGTCGCTTCCAATACTATAAAAATAATATTTTTAAATGATTTTTTATTCATTTAAATATTTTAATGTAAATGCCAACATTTTCTTACAGTCCAGTGGACCATGCAATTTTGGGAATTATCCTTCCTCAAAGTGCTAATATTGAATAATAAAGCAAAATATTTTGACCATGTTAATCCGGGTGTTGCCGTATTTGGACCCTGAAGAACAACATTCAATTCTGCTAGGAAATATCAGCCGTGATAGACTCCCTTCCAGGACAAGGGCTGCGATAATCTAATAAGCGGGTCGCTGTTTTCTGTAAGGAGGGAGTAATTTAATGTGCTCTATACACAACACTTATCCTGCGCAAGCGGATATATGATACACCATCCATCAATCATCACTACGGGGGAATCTGGACAGCGGTGGCAAATGCGTGGAGTGGTGTGGAGATATGTTGTTGTTTTTCGACGAAATTGGCGCGTTGAAAACAACTGCTTAGGCAAGAGACGATTATACTTATTTTTTTATATCTAATTCCTCCATTTTAAAGCTATTTTAAATCCGTTTTATATTTAACCTCCTTTTTTATCCTATTTTTATTTAAAATAAATAATACCTATTCGTATAAAAGTCAGTGTATGAATGTATGTATGCTAGTCGGCTATATACGTCCACAATATATAATAAATTGGCTGATATTTTAAAATATATAGAGTTGAATCAGGAAAAACTTATAGGAATATTTTAAGGCCTCAATCTCGAATATACTTGGAATTAATAACAAATTATTGACAAATTTTCCCTATTTCACTCGCAATAAGCTCCTCACTGCGGCAACTGCGAAATGTAAAGTTGGGGAAGGATGAACCACGTGGGGCGACGGGGATTGGTAGTGCGAGACGTTTCCCAAGAGATTTTACCCGATTAAATATTTTCATTCAAATACTATTCGTTACAATTATAAATTGGCGCCGTGGATATCACTCTTGTGTAATTTCCAGCTCCAAACTCTGGGTGTTTTTAAAATATAAAAATGAAAATACTATTCATATCAATTATAAATTGGCGCCGTAGATGTCACTCTTGTGATACGTCCCGCTCCAAACTTTGGGTGTTTTAAAATATAAAAATTAACAATGTAAATTTTCACAACGATATTTAAAAATTGTATTTATTTATTTTTATATGAATGCTATTTAAATTTGATATATACAAAAATGATAGAAAGTGATTTCTTGCCCCTACTTTCTCATTACGTCACTCGAAGTCACTATCAAATCCCGTTGCGCCGTGTGAAGGCTCCACGTGGTTGTTTACTACTCGAAGTTACCGCAGTGAGGCGCTGGTTGCGAATAAAATAGGGAAAATATATTGATAATTTGTTAATACCTCCAAGGATATTCGAGATAGAAACCTGAAAATTTGTACATAAGTTTTTCTAGATTTAACTCTATATACTGTTAATATTTCAACAATATTAGTTCCGTATTGTGGACCTAAATAGCAGCATACATACATACATAAATACATACATACACACACTGACTTTTATATATATAGGGATATATTTAAAAAAAGAAGGCATATCCTGACCAGAAGTACATGTGCTTTTTAGATGGCAGAGCGCCATCTAGTGGAACAGAAATCAACTAAGCATCGATTTAGCCTGTTCCCTGTTATTTGGTCAACCTATTTTCTTGATAAACAAAGAAAAGCCATCTACGATCGCATTTTGCGATATTGGCGCCCGTCAGCATGGAGCAGACTGTACCACTGCGGCCAAAAAGAAATTTGGTTATAGAGGCTTATTGAGAAAAACCAACTTTCGTAAATACGAAAATAGGCCTTCTTTATTTTTATGATCAACACCTGACCTATTTTTTCCCCCAATTATTTTTTCACATGTTAAGCGTATTTACGCAAGTTTGACCTTAAATACCCATTTCTTGGTTTCTCAAGAAGCCTCTTGGACCAAAAATATTTTTGGTCGCAGTGGTACAGGCTGCTCCACGCTGACGAGCGCCAACAGCGCGAAACGCGTTAGTGGATGGATTTTATTTATTTATCAAGAAAATGGGTTGGACAACTATCAGGAAACAGGCTAAATCAATGTTTGGTTGATTTATGTTCCTTTAGATGGCGCTCTGCCATATGAAAAGCACATGTGCTCCTAGTCACAATATACAAGGTATGTCCCATAAGTTCCCGGACTGGGTCCATTAAAAAAAAAGGTAAGATTTTTTAATTTTTTTTTATTAAAACTTTTCAAAGTAATCCCCCCTTGCTTCAACGCACCAGCGCCATCGTTTCTCCCAATTGTCGAAACAGTTTTTATAGGCCTCTTTTGGAATGCTCTTCAATGCCAGCAGCGATTTTTCTATTATGTCTTCCCTGGTGTCAAAATGTCTTCCTTTTAGAACTGCTTTGAGTTTGGGGAACAGGAAAAAGTCATTTGGTGCGATGTCTGGGGAATAGGGTGGTTGAGGTAGGATTTCTGTCCCGTTTTTTGCCAAAAAACTCGTCACCAAGTGCGCTGTGTGAGGGCGGGCATTGTCATGGTGTAGGATCCAGTCACCATTAGTCCATTTTTCTGGCCTTTTTTTTCGAATCGCTTCCCTTAGACGGCGAAGAATGCTCAAATACATTTCCTTAATAACTGTTTAGCCTGCAGGAAGATACTCGTGATGAACAATGCCCTTGTTATCCAAAAAAGCGACCAGCAACACCTTGTTTCTGGATTTCAATATCCTGGATTTTTTGGGTCCAGGCTCACCCTGACCTCTCCACTCGGCAGTTGACGCTTGGTTTCAGGGTCATAGCTATAGACCCATGTCTCATCGCCTGTGATTATCTTGTCTTTCCATTCCGGATCCGTTCTTGTCATTTTAAACATGTCTTCACAGGTTGCAAGCCGACACAGATTTTGCTCATTAGTGAGGAATCTTGGGATGCATTTTGCAGGAGTCTTTTTGAGCTTCAAATCTTGGGTTACGATCTTTCCAATCGTTGTTTTAGAGATGCCTGTGTCTTGTTCTAGCTCCAGCAAAGTGGTTCGAGGATTTTCTTTTATCAAATCGGTGATTTTTTGCACATTTTATCAGTACTTTGAAATTTTGGGCGTCCTTGACGAGGAGCATCTTCAATGGAAATTCGGCCAGCTTTAAATCTAGAATGCCATTCAAAAACAGTTGTTTTCTTTGGGGCGTCATTGGGGAATGCTTTATTAAGCATTTCAAAAGTTTCGGTTGCTAATATTTGAAGTTTCACACAAAATTCTATGCAAATCCTCTGCTTCAATTTTTTTCCATCGTAAAATCATGCAGCGCTAGGTGTGACCTTTAAATAAATTAGAATTACCTTGGCGCGCGCGCACCTACCGACTCGAAATTGGTACCACCGTGTTGCCAGATATTTTTTCTATAATAAACAGTCAAATTTATTTACATTTTCCATTTATTTATTTTTTTATGGACCCAGTCCGGGAACTTATGGGACATACCTTGTACATTTTTTATTTCTATGATCAACACCTGACCTTTTTATTTTTTTCTAATATTTTCACACTCACACACAAACAAATATATATATATTCTAGCCGAATGACCCGGGGAACGCCCGGGTTTTACCCGAATAAATGTTTTTATCAAAATACTATTCGTTACAATTATAAATGGGCGCCGTGGATGTTACTCTTGTGAAACGTCCCGCTACAAATCACCCTCTGGACTACTACAGCCCATTCCCCCAGCCGACTTTCCTTTCGAAAGAATTGGAATTGACTTTGTTGGTCCATTGCCATCTACGAAAAACAGGGAAAAAGGGATAATTGTGCTGACGGATTGCTACGCTAGATATGCAGAAACAAGAGCATTCTCGGAAGCAACAGTGAAAGAAGTTTCTATATTTCTAGTAGAGGATATTTTTCTCCGGCACGGAGCCCCACAATATCTTATTAGTGACAGGGGCTCTGAATTTACCAGTGATTTAATGAAGGAGGTGATGAAAATGTGCAAGATTAAACCTTGTTTCACAACGAGCTATCATCCCCAGGCTAATGGATTGACAGAGCGGTTAAATAGAACATTGATCAATATGCTCTATATGAATGTGAAGGCTGATCAGAAGAATTGGGTGGAAATACTCACATTCATCACCCATGCTTACAATACTAAAATTTAGGAAACTACAGGATATTCTCCATTTTTATGATGTTTGGAAGAGAACCCACGTCCCTTTTGGACGACAGGAATATCTCGGTGGACATTGACAAGGATGATTATGATGAATACAAAAAACATCACTTAGACAAAATAAACATAACAATAAAGTTATTTATTAACAACACAAAAAAGACTCAAGAAAGAATGAAGAAGAACTATGACAAGAAACACACAGAAAGAAGCTATGAACCAGGAGAATTAGTAGCAGTTTGAACACCAATTAGGAAAATAGGAAAGTGTGAGAAACTTCTGAGAAAATATTTTGGTCCATATAGAATATTAAGGAATATGTCTAGCGTCAATTATCTAATAGAATCTAAAGATAACCCGGCCAAGACCTTCTGATAGTTCATGTTTCAAGACTCAAGACTTATTATGAGAGAATGGATGAGGTCATTCACGAGGACGTGACAACCTCTGGAGAGGGGGAAGTGTTGCATCAATTTCAATGCGCCCTACATTTATTTAAAATATTCCACGATATTTAATATTTATTTAAAAAAGATCATTCAGATTATCATAATTCCTTTTTATAATTTCATTCCTTTTGTAATATTTTATTGTACATATATCTTGATTGGTTATTGGAGCGAGAGAGGACCTAGACAAAGACTGCGGATTGCGACCTACGACAAGACAACGAATAAATAAACGCAATACCTTTTGAAGGTAATTCGTTTTATTTACTTTTATTTATTTGCTTTGAGTATGGAAACCCGCTCGGGAAACGTGCATATCACCAAGAAGGAAAAAACAGAGGTCAACGACCCTGCAAAGCTGCAACTTGGTGCAACACTATGCTCGTAGCTCTCTAGAAGCTTCTTTAGAAGTCAGAAAATTCGAAAAAATTCACCATCTTTCTTTTGTCATGGTTTGGTGGAGAGTTAGTTACCAAGGTGTAACAGATCTCCACTTCTGTGCCAAAGGGGTAAAACTACGGCTAAAAACTATCAAGAGGATATTTTGGAACAAATATTAAAGCCTCTGAATACAAAAATGTTTAATGGAGATCATTGAATATTTCAACAAGATTCAATTCCTGCTCACAAAGCTAAGTCAACTCGACAATGGTTGGAGACGAATGTTCCGGAGTCCATAAAGGCCAATGAATGGTCTTCTGGTAGCCCTGATTTGAATTCCCTCGATTACAGTTTGTGGGTATATTTAGAGGAGAAGGTGTGATATAAAAGATATCATAATTTGGATCAATTTAAATAATAATTGGCGAGAGAAATGAAAGAAATACCCTTAGAAGAGGTGCGTGCTGCCATAAATCAGTGGACCGAACGTTTGAGATCCTGTGTTAAAAATAAGGGAGGACATTATGAATGATTGTATATATTTAAAATCTACGTCCTATTGGTTAGTATTTATATTCCATTAGTTTTTGTTCTTAATCATTCAATTTATGAAATTGTTTGTGACAGAATTCGTGGCTAGACTGTGTACAGTACATACAGTTTCTTTTGGTAAACTCTATTTAGGATAAAAAGGGAAAGGCTTTACTAAATTAATTACCCTATTCCCATTACCTTTTTTTGTGCTCCCAACAACTTCGATTAATTCTTTATTTAAGAGAACAATTCGTAAAATAATTCAACGAATTACTGCATAAATTCTATATATTCAATATGTTATTGCCAATTATTTTAACCTTTGTAAGCAGAAAATATCTATTTGCAACCCAGAATATTGGTTTACTTAGAAATGGGAATATATAGTGTCAAAAATTTAAAAATACAATAAACAAATAAGATTTATATAAATTTATTAATATTATATGAAATTAAATTCAGTTGTTCATCTTTTTGTGCATACCAATATGCAGTTTGTCAATTTTGTCAGCAATTTCTTCGATGTCTTCACTATTGAGATCTCTAACCGCACTTTGTAGACTCTTGACCTTCTGAAACCAAAGCACCAGGTGAATTTAGGATAGTATACTTTGCATCAAATAAAAAGCCTAAAAAAGAAGCGCTAGAGACTATTTAAAATATATGTAAAATGAGTGTATTGTGTGTCAGCGAGTGAATGTGTGTAGTGTGTGGAGTGTAGTCTTTGTAAGTGGGTGCAGTGTACGAGTGACAATGACAATCAAACAGACTTTATTGACCGTTCAGTCAATGGCTACACTCAAAGAGTCAATGGGAAAATATTTACAAATAATTAATACAAATATCCTGACTCTGTCAGGAGCCCAGGCCTGAGTGCAGTGTAGAGTGTATTTGAGTGTAGCATGAGTGTGAGCGTAGTGTGTGTGTAATTGAGTGTGTCTTAGTCTCCTGTGTGTAAGTGTAGTGTGTGCGCGTGAATGTGGGTGTAGCGTGTGTGTGTGGTAGTGGGTGTGTGACTGTAATGTGTGGTGTGTGAGTGTAGTGTTTTTGAATGAGTGTAACGTGTGTGAGTGAGTGTGTATGGGCGTAGGGTGCTGTGTGTGGTAGTGGGTGTAAGACTGTAATGTGTGGTGTGTAAGTGTAGTTTTTTGTATAAGTGCAACGTGTGTGAGTGAGTGTGTATGGGCGTAGGGTGTGTGTATGGTAGTGGGTGTGTGACTGTAATGTGTGGTGTGTGAGTGTAGTGTTTTTGTATGGGTGTAACGTGTGTGAGTGAGTGTGTATTGGCGTAGGGTGTGTGTATGGTAGTGGGTGTGTGACTGTAATGTGTGGTGTGTGAGTGTAGTGTTTTTGTATGAGTGTAACGTGTGTGAGTGAGTGTGTATTGGCGTAGGGTGCTGTGTGTGTTAGTGAGTGTGTGTGACTGTATTGCGTGGTGTGTGAGTGTAGTATTTTGTATGAGTGCAACGTGTGTGAGTGAGTGTGTATGGACGTAGGGTGCTGTGTCTGGTAGTGAGTGTGTGTGACTGTATTGTGTGGTGTGTGAGTTTAGTGTTTTTGTATGAGTTCAACGTGTGTGATTAACTATGAGCGTAGGGCGCTGTGTGTGGTATTGAGGGTGTACCATCTACCCATAATATACAAATATTTATAGAATATCAGCATATATTAGACTTACCAACACCAAATATTTCTGAGAATCTATATATATATAATTGCCTTATTCTGTCTGAAGCTCACGGATAGAATGCGCGCCCATTGGCTGCCGGCGAACACGTGTCCTCCCTGCCCCCCTCTAGACAACCCTGTTATCAGCTGTGTGATACATACACCTGTCTATAGCGGCCATTCTAGACAACCCTGTTATCAGCAGTGTGTTACATCCACCTGTCTATACAGACCACCCTGTCTATAGCGACCACTGACCACCCTGCCTATAGCGACCACTCTAGACAACCTGTTATCAGCTGTGTGATACATCCACCTGTCTTTACAGACCACCCTGTATATAGCGGCCATTCTAGATAACCCTGTTATCAACTGTGTGATACATACACCTGTCTATAGCGGCCACTCTAGACAACCCTGTTATCAGCTGTGTGATACATCCACCTGTCTATACAGGCCACCCTGCCTATAGCGGTCACTTTAGGCAACCCTGTTATCATCAGTGTGTTACATTCACCTGTCTATACAGACCACCCTGTCTATAGCGGTCACTTTAGGCAACCCTGTTATCAGCAGTGTGATACATACACCTGTCTATACAGACCACCCTGTCTATAGCGGCCACTCTAGACAACCCTGTTATCAGCTGTGTGATACATACACCTGTCTATACAGACCACCCTGTCTATAGCGACCACCCAAGACAACGTTTTTAAAATATATTCGCACTCGGGTAAAACCCGGGCGTTGCCCGGGCCATTCGTCTAGTTATTTATAAATATTAATATTAAACACACATTTGCTGTATATACAGAAAGTATCTGAGTTTAAATAGATAAATAATATAAGGTAGCATAAAGGTAGACAATTGTTTTTTCAATAAAGGTATAAAAATATATATTTATATTATTTATATGATTATATTCATCTGAATATATATATATATATGAATTTTGAGAGGGAATAAAAAAGATAGACAATTACCTCGGCTTGAGATTCGACATCCAGGAGGATTTCACGATAAACATTCAGCAACCTTATTATCTGAAATTCACAATTGACAATTATTTCACACAGACACTACAATAATTATAAAAAAAACATAAATTAAGGTTATTCTACTTAAATGAATCATAATTCGCCAAGTCTAAAATTCTGGTAAATTGTATATCACAACACGGCCAATCAAAAAGTATGAATATGTCTCACGTGACACTACCTCAGATCTGCTAAAAATGTCTTTCCTTTTATATATAAAAATTATTAATTATCTAATAATAGAGAGGCATTAAGAGAAATGTGCTGAGTAAAATATGTTGAAAATATGTTGATTTAAAATTAAATATTCGGTTACAATATAAATACAATTCTAAATCTGTGTTCTTTGTTGTTATTTTTATAATATAAAACTACTACTGAAATAAGTATTAAGAAATTTATCATATATGTAGATGAAATATAGTTTAAAATACAGACTATTCAAAGCACGAAAAATTCTATTGTGCCAAGTTTAACGAATTGAATAATCCCATTTTCTGTAGTTCTGTACTTTTCATTGCTTGGGAAATATCTGTTGAGGCTTTTTAATAATTTGTTTCTATAGATTGAGGTTATTTTGCGAAATTAGAATTATCGAATTAAGCGACCGGATAAAACCTAGGTAGGACCGGGCTAATTCGGATAGCATCTTTAATCATAATATAAAAATAAAATGCTAGTTAGATGTTTGTTTCTCTTTTTACCACAAAACTACCGATTTAATCATTAAGAAAGGTTACACGTAAGCGCGCAGATGAATATATTATTTAACATTAAGATTGAAGATACTGCCACGTGGAAAATTAGGGAAAAACAAACTTCAGGATGAAACAGCAATTTGTTTAAGGCAAGAACAAACTATGAAGGATAAAAGAAGTATAAGGAATGAGGGAAGTTTACAGAGTAGTAAAATGTAAAAAAAAACATAAAAAATATACTCTGTTAATTCCAGTGTAAAATAATAAATACTTCGCTACAATATTTAACATTGAAGATATTAGTAGGGTTTTCAAAATTTGGTAAATTGAAATTTTTGTAGCTCTATTTATTTTACACTGAGGCGGCAATGGTAGAGCTAATGCACATTTTTAGTTGGCTATTATTTAGCACAATGTATTTGGAACTACATTTATTTAACTGGTGAGACGCTCTATCAAATCTAGCTGAAATGCACCATTACTTTTGTGATTTCACCGACACTCTGTGTTGTGACGACGATATAAGTTATATAGAGGGAGTCGCTCACCTCTATTCTTGATCGGCGGGGTTGAAGATTCAAAATTGATGCGTCACTGCTTATACCACTTTCGTCTTATAATTTAAAAGTGGTATAAGCAGCGACGCATCAATTTTGAACCTTCATTCTTAATTTATAATAAATATAATTTTCCCAAGAAAAATAGTAAAGGATTATTTAATGAATTATATATTCAAATTAAATTTACACTATACGAATCGGAAATCAGGGCAAATTCTCGCGTTCGAAAGTTGTTTACAAGTTCTTCTTTTTTGTTTTTTTTCATTCTAGCAGCTGCATCCCGTAGCCCCCTTCGTCGGCCTCCCATTGGCTGCCCCAAACTCCTTATTTTCCAACAATTACAATACTCCCTTAGATAAAATCCATATGACTACTATATCTGTGTGTATTTTATTTCAGAAGTAATTCAAATATAAAAGCATATTTCTTTAATCAACCTAAAATTTAGCAACCTAATGATAATAAAATATTTTGTGTTCAATGGTTCAAATTTTAAGATCTATTTTGAAGCATACAAATATGAAAATTAAACATAATATATTCCAATTAATAATTAATTTTATCTCACAATCCGGAATATCATGAGGAATTCAAACTATAAATTCAAATGTTTACAGTCGATTCATAACTTCAGAGGTAGAATCCATGATATCCACTCAAAATACAAAATGATCTGTACATATAGATAGTCAATTAGGAATAGATACTATACTTACACTTTTATTACCATCTTCATTTTTAATAACCTCTGGTGAAAACAGAATAATTATAGATGTGGGTTATAATTGAAACATCCAATACACAACTTACCAGGACCAGGGTAGAGCTTCTCTCTGTAATTTTTAATCTTGGCTAAAACGCCTTGTGACAAATCTCTGATTTCTGCGTCGTTCATTTGTTCTAGAAGGTCTTGTACTTTCTTGATCCTCTGAAAATACCATCTTTTACCTTCTAGTATTATTTCGTAGAGATGATATCTTTTAATTTTCTCATTATAGTAGACAAGGGATTATACACACTTTGATAACCCGAAGATTCTAGATAAATATGATAATTGATTATGACGCATTATTGAACATATTGAATATATACAACAATATGTAGTACAAGAAATGACATTAATTTATTGCGATATATATTTTATAAATGGAACAGGTTTCTTTACTGTCCTTAATGCGGTGAAATATATGGGAGGGAGTGTTTCACCAATGTTGAACCATCACAGCGGTTATACCAATTTATTCCTCTAGACCAGGAGTCGGCAAACTGCGGCTTGCGAGCCACATGCGGCTCTTTGGATGTGAAGCACTTTAAATAGTTCCATACGTAAATATTATTTATGCGAGTACTCTTTATTGTTCGCAAGAAAATATTTTGTGGCACTTTAAAACTTTGATATTTTGTAAATTGTAATTTTTTACTCTTCTTACTCAAAAGTTTGTCGACCTCTGCTCTAGACTGCTATGATATTGAATGTATATGTATCGAGTATGATATTGCATATACTATGATTTAGCCTCTAATATGATATTGCATATACTATTATTTAGCCTCTAATATGATATTGCATATACTATGATTTAGCCTCTAATATGATATTGGACTAATAAAAAAATACACTTAAGCCGGGTTACCTGATCGACAAACGCTAAATAACCAGGACATTGAACTATTCAGTTTTTTTTCTATTTTGCGAAATTAATAAATAAGTTAAACTGCTGGGATGGTTCATAACTGATGAGACTCAAAATATTTGTAAAATCAATAAGGGGACACAGTCTTAATAAGTTTCATTTATTAAAGAAAGAAGAGTGCTGGATTTTATTAGTTTGATTCTTATTAATAGATATGACGTGATAATAACTCAGGTTGAAACAATTTGTAGTGGAAGCTGAATTATAAAACTGAATTTAAGTTATTCATCTTTTTGCTAAATTTCATTAGAATCCCAATGTTATATTTTTTAGAAAATATTTTTCATTTGATTAATTTAAATTTGAAAATATCTATTCATATATTGCCATATAGAAAAGTGACGGAAAAATATTTAGAAGAATATTTGTAAATTCTCAATACTCCGTGAATAAAATTATAAATATATATATTTTTACTTATCATTTCGTATTCTTTCCGTGGAACTAATACAATTTGAACCATTCTATCGAATGTAACCAACTTTTGTTTTTTTCTGAGGAGAAAATTGAGTCAGGATTTATTAACAAATATTTAAATCGAGGAAATAATCAGATATTGCCTTCAACTGGGAAAATGGTGAATAAAGTTTTAGATTTGGCTCCTAAAAATATGGCTCATTTTATTTTCGCTAATATCTTTTATCTTTATTTGCCGACGCTTTTTGAATTTGGTATTGCTTGAAAAGCCAGAACGTCAACTAAAAAAAAACATTGCATAACAGAAAATAGAATAGTTAAACCAATTTCACTAATTAACTAATTCTCCAACTGATTCCTAGGTTTTGCATTTATGTGATCAGATTTTGGAAGTGTAAAAAAATTATATAATATTCTTGACAGTAAATTAATTCTCCTTTCGTGGATGCAGATATTTTATGCAACAATATTTTGAATAATTATCAGCGATCATTTCGCAAAACAATCAATCAAACCTTTTTATCAATACTCACATCACCTTTCTAATTATCAATCAAAATTTTAAAAATCTCCCTAATGCGTCAGCTTCTTATTACCAAAACCTAGAATATCATCAATTCTAGCATTACTTCTTGAATATGAACACAGGTAGAACTACTGGGCGCGATTGAAAAAACAGATATCAGAAAAAATGATTCCAAAATTTATTTGAATTAATATAGATATTATACACTTCAATATGCATCCCCATGATATTTCGTTGAGCCTCTATGAGGCAAAATTTCAACATTTATTGTGCAAGATAATATAGTTAGTGTGTGATAAATACGTAATCTGGTGATTTTATGAATAACATATGAGCCACACACACACAAATAAAGAAAATATTTAAAAGTTTAACTTTAATTTCAGGCTAAGAAACTCATCAGTAAAATAAGTGCTTAGAACGAGAGTAGTTATAAAATCTTCCGAAAAACTGCCTTGAGGTGTTTAAGATGTTGTGATGTTTGGACCTATATTAGGCTATTTCACGCTTAAAATGTGATGAATGAAGAATGAATGATGAATATTTTACAAATCAAGATAAAAGGTATATTTCCAAACCTACCTCATTGTCGCCGGGGATTCTCAGTATCCATTTCCCAACCTCCCGCACTCTTCTCTCCAGCTGGAAATACATTCACATACATTACTTCAAATTTATTTGATATATACATATATATATTTATATATATGTCGTAGCTGTCGTGGTCAAATGAAAGGGCGCAACCAAGAATTAGCTCCAGCCAAGCCGACAGCGCACCCGCGATGTCTGCCACCTTTATTTTTTTGTACAGCTTTTATATGTGGATGAATTTACATATTTACATTTTAACACAATCGTAACATATTTACATACTTATTTTGACGAAAATAAATTATATCTCTTGGGCACTAATTATACAAATTATGAAATATATATATATATATATATATATATATATATATATATATATATAGTGTAAAAACTATATAATAAAAATATAACAGTGATTCTACATTTAAAACTTAAGGAGCAAACTGATAAGAATGATAAATCATATCAAGTAGATTTGGTTAGATTAGCAAGCTAAATCTAAATTAATTATAAAAATAAATAGTTGTATAGTTTTATAGTTAAGTATTCCATTAAAATTATCTTAATCATTTTGATTATTCAAATTATAAAATTTGTAAACCGTTATTATTTAGTATAGATAGAGAGAAAAAAAAAAAAATCCTTTGCTTCCAAAACATCATCTAGTCAATTATATATTTATAATTAATAACAACAAAAATTTAACAACTTAATGTCTTTTGCATCGGCTTTTACACGTCATTTAGACATACTCTAATCCTATATATAGAATAATAGAAGTGAGAATATATATGATAGTTAGAAAAAAGAGAGAAAGACAGAACCATGCACTTTTAATCAAACTAATAATAAGAAAACAAAAAGTTTTGTAAAGAAGGTAGATACGATTGTTAGTATATATATATATATTTTTATAATTTTATATTTTATCCTTTTTTTTTTTAATGATTTTTAAATTTTTTTATTTTAAAATATGAATATAAATAGTTGTATTTAGTAATATATCTATACTATGAATTAACTTTTGTTATAAGTTTGGTTATTATGTTTTGAAACCCTAATGGTAGACCAGACATATACAAAAAACTTAAATTGGAGTAATTATTGAAAAAAGAGGTCTGCTGAACCTGGAATTCTCAAATAGAAATTCAGCGACATTTCAGTAGATCAATAGAGAAGGGATGAAATGTCGCTGAATTTCTATTTGAGAATTCCCGGTTCAGCAGACCTCTTTTTTCAATAATTACTCCAATTTAAGTTTTTTGTATATGTCTGGTCTACCATTAGGGTTTCAAAACATAATAACCAAACTTATAACAAAAGTTAATTCATAGTATAGATATATTACTAAATACAACTATTTATATTCATATTTTAAAATAAAAAAAATAAAAAATCATTAAAAAAAAAAGGATAAAATATAAAATTATAAAAATATATATATATATATATACTAACAATCTTATCTACCTTCTTTACAAAACTTTTTGTTTTCTTATTATTAGTTTGATTAAAAGTGCATGGTTCTGTCTTTCTCTCTTTCTTCTAACTATCATATATATTCTCACTTCTATTATTCTATATATAGGATTAGAGTATGTCTAAATGACGTGTAAAAGCCGATGCAAAAGACGTTACGTTGTTAAATTTTTGTTGTTATTAATTATAAATATATAATTGACTAGATGATGTTTTGGAAGCAAAGGATTTTTTTTTGTTTTTTTTCTCTCTATCTATACTAAATAATAACGGTTTACAAATTTTATAATTTGAATTTGAATAATCAAAATGATGAAGATAATTTTAATGGAATACTTAACTATAAAACTATACAACTATTTATTTAAATATATATATATATATTAAAAATAAAGAAGGCATCTCCTGACCACGAGCACATGTGCTTTTTAGATGGCAGAGCGCCATCTAGTGGAGCAAAAATAAACTAAACGTTTATTTAGCTTGCTCCGTGATATTTGGCCAACCCAATTTCTGAATTTATAAAGAAAAGCCATCCACGAACGGGTTTCGGGCTGTTGGCGCTCGTCAGCGTGGAGTAGGCTGTAACCACTGCGACCAAAAAATATTTTTGGTCCCAATGGCTTCCCGAGAAATCAGAAAATGGGTATTTAAGGCCAAATTTGCGTAAAGACGCTTAACACATGAATAAACAATAGAAAAAAATAAAAGATAAGTGGGTCAGGTGTTGATATTAAAAATAAAGAAGGCATCTCCTGACCACGAGCACATGTGCTTTTTAGATTTTTAGCCTACTCCACGCTGACGAGTGCCAACAGCGCGAAACGCGTTCGTGGATGGCTTTTCTTGATAAATCAAGAAATTGGGTTGGCCAAATATCACGGAGCAAGCTAAATAAACGTTTAGTTTATTTTTGCTCCACTAGATGGCGCTCTGCCATCTAAAAAGCACATGTGCTCGTGGTCAGGAGATGCCTTCTTTATTTTTAATATCAACACCTGACCCACTTATCTTTTATTATTTTCTATTGTTTTTTCATATATATATATATAATATTAAATATATTTGATATAAATCAATTAAATACTGAAATTATTTATCAATTACAAACAAAAAAAACCCTTTAATTTCTACGTTTACAAACTGTTTTTTTGATAATTCCTTTAAACACCATCATATTAAAAAACAATGGATCTTCGAATTATAGCTTTCTTGGCAGAGTGTATTCACAAAACAATATTTTATTGCGCATATTGAGTTGAATTGACTGTTAAGTTTTATTGTGAACTAGAGAATATACCCTGCTTCGCCCTGTTTTTACCCGAGTGAAGGGTTTCCTAATGAACATTTGTTAAAAATATTCTAGCAAACATCCAATCCCTACTGAATCTATACTTGTCAAGATAACTTTATGTTTGATACTCTGCTCCACCTAGCTGTGCCCGTTCACACGTTGCTGTGTTTGAACAAAAAGGCAGTTTTGATACCTCAAACATATTTTATTAGTGATAAAATGTATACAATACATCAAAAAGCAATATAAAAATAAAATTATCCCTAGATATATTTCATTTGAATATAACATATGTACAAAACATAGATATACATAGTTGATGGTAGAATGCTTCTTCACTTGTGATATAAAACAATATTACAAACGAATTTCAATTAAACAAAGATTTTGTAATTATTGAATATAATGAAACGAATGATATTCGATGATTGATGGTAAACTTTATCTTAGTAGTTATAGAATTACAACTCTGAATTTGAATAAAAAATTCAAAAAACCTTCCCGGGGATATAGCTAATAATTTACGAAATTTTCACGGCGATTGGATGTATAATTTTTGAATCTATCTAGTACAGACAGACACACATTACTTTATATATATGTGGCAATATCGTTGCGGGATTTCTTGTTGTTGGATGCGAATGGTGAGATTTGGTTGAAGCGCAGTCGTTGAGTGGTAAGTGAAGCACACAGTTAGGAATAATCAGGACACGTGATTGGGTTTGAAAATAAAAGGCAACTGGGTTGGAGGGAAGAAAGCTTGAGAAGAGTTGAGCGATTTGACTTATTAATTAGTTGATCACATGGCGATGATGGGATTTAGATGAAATGAGCGGAGAGAGAGAGACCTCTAGAGTAGACGTTACCTTGTTGGAAGCCAAGGAGCAACTGTCCGAACTCGGCGAGAGCCACTGAACAACTGTAGGTGTTGTTCCTATGAGAGCGAAAACGTGACTGACCATTCTTGCTTTTCGATTTAACACCAAGACTCAGTTTCTCTCTGATTGGTTGAGAGATGATCACCTGATCTTTCCCTTTTGGTTGACCTGTTTAGATGCTATCTTCTGATTGGCCGGCGGCTTCCTTTAGTGTTAGTTACGCCCGGCCTGGGTCAGGAAGTGTCGGGTAGCTTGACGCTTATAACTTCGACGGATATTAGATACGTCCTGTCTTTGCCGGAAATATTGGGTGTTAGCTTTAACATTTATAACTTCTGGTCACTAGATACGTCCTGTTTTTCCAGGAAGTGTTGGTTTAAACTTAGCTCGCAGGGACCTGGGGTCAGAAGGTTAACTGCGTCGTTATTAATAAATATGCTCTCCTCTAGATCTACTTTCTATGTCTTTTGTTACTTTCTTTCCTCCAGTTACCTTATTCTTTTATTAAATCTTTGAAAATCATACATGGTACATACATAGTGGGTCGGGGTTGCATTTAATTATATACAAATTATGACAGATGCGCCCCCTACATGTGAAGAATTCAAGAAGGGGTTAGCCTGAGAGAATTCTGTAAAGTGAAAAATAATTTTGTGGGAAAATTAGTTGTGGGTATTGAGGGGCTATATACAAGCATTGCTGGTGACATAAAAGTAAGATAGAATGGTGTTGATGATATAGGTTGAGTATAATTAATAGAAATCAAAAATTTTTAATTGTAAGAAATCAATGAATGCTATGGTACATAGTGGGCTAAAAAAGGAAAATGTGCCTAAACGAATTCTACTCGATATAAGAAAGAAGATCGAGGGAGTTCTATTAAGGTTTTTGAAATCAAAATAAAAACAATATAAAAATAGTTGAATGAAATCAAAATTGAATGTTTTTGGTTGAAAAAGAAAAATTATTTTGTTGCATGGTGATAAGGGGAAATGCCTAATTACTTTTTTTGCTCGAATTTGGAAAAGAATTCGAGGGAATTTCACAAGGTCTTTTGAAATCAAAATAAAATAAAATAAAAGTTTTTTGAGCGAAATCAAAGTTGAGTGCTTGGTTGAATGGCGAAAAAAAAAAGGAAAAATGCCTAACCATATTCTATTCGAGGTTGGGAATGAAATCGAAGGAATTCTATTAGGTCTTTTGAGAAATCAAAAATAAAAATAAAATAAAAGTTTTTTGAGCGAAATCAAAGTTGAGTGCTTGGTTGAATGGTAAAAAAAAAAGGAAAAATGCCTAACCATATTCTAGCTCGAAATTGGGAATGGAGACCGAGGGAATTTTATTAGGGCTTTTGAGAAATCAACATAAAAATAAAATAAAAATAAGAGTTGAACGAAATCAAAGTTGAGTGCTTGGAAAAAAAGAAAAATGAAAAATAAAAAGGTTTCAACAACAAAGGGTGATTTAATGTTTTTAGTTTAATCGAAAACCAATGAGTTTTCGTTGATAATTGAGTTGTGGCAGTTTAAGCTAAGTGGTAAATAGAATGATAATTGATAAATAAAAATGATAATATAAACTAATTGGAAAATAAAAATGATAATTAATGATTAAAAGTGGTAATAAGTTGAATAAATTGATAAATTGATTAAATATTTAAATTTTAATTGAGAGAAACTAATGAAAATGATTGATATGAAAAATAAGGTGTATTGGTTGGAACCCTTTGGTATCTACATGCCCTGATCTACATGTATTGATTGCTCCATTTTGCCCTATAAATGTTTTACTTGCTCAATTATGCCCTATAAATTTTTTGTCTCATCTGTAGCGACACTTAGGTGAAAAACGTGATTCTAGCCCTCAAGTGCGTTTATGCTGTGTGTACAGGAGACATGGAAATCTATATAACCTTTATGTGTAATTTTTTGTCTTTGTGTGTGTGTTGTGAAAAAATGTTGGAAGTCTGTTGTGTAAGAAATGTGTGAGCTAGTTCTATGTGTTGTCTCGTGGATGTGTAATTGGGTGGTAAAAATCGATATGTAGACTCGAACTGGAATCAAAAATCGGTGGCATAGCGAGGTTCCCAGTTGACCTCAATAGGGGATCTTCTCATTGTAATTAGAGGTACGGAAGTGGGGTGTGTCGGGCACACGAGAGGGAATGAAATTGGAGATCGGACGAAGGCGCTCCGCTTTGTTTACAGAGGCCGAATTTAACCGCCGCGGACTACACTTCCTGTCGTGGTGTTTCAAATTCTCATTTCCTGCCGTCTATTTATTTTGGGGTGTGGCTCGGGGCTTGTTTTTGGAGCGTGATTTCTCCGACATTGTTTGGTCATCTTTTCAGTTACTGCTATCTCTTCGGAGTTTATTTAGATTTTCTGCGAAGATGGTTCCTAAAATTATGAGAAGTTTTATAAATGTTTGTCCACAATGAAGAACTGCTTGTCCACAATGAAAAATTGTTTGTCCAAAATTAAAAACTGCTTGTCCTAAATTAAAAACTACCTCTTGTAGTTCGAAGATTTTCTGAGCGGGCATGGCATAGATAAACAGGTAATTAATGAATAAAATTGGGATACAGTTGTACGGTAGAACTAATAAACAAAGGATAAAAATCAGATGAAAGATAGGATATTGCCCCATGTTCGTCCACATTTTTGTAACTGGGGACTCTGAAATATTTGCTTGAACCTTATGAATTGTAGAATTTGAATGATTGGTAGGTTCGCAGTTCTCTTGTTTGATATCTTTAGGGAGTGGTGTGATATGATTGAGCTGGTTGTCAGGTTTACAGTTCTCCTGTTTGATCGTCAATGGTTTTATTAGAGATATGTCGGCGGTAATTGGTTTAGGTTGAGATGTGTGATCGTTTCTCTGACGTGGGTGTGGTAATTTTGACATTGTTTGTGTTGTGTGTACGCTGTGCTTTATGTACGAATTTTGTTTTG
The DNA here is from genome assembly GCA_030710605.1 of Cordylochernes scorpioides. NCBI lineage: Eukaryota > Metazoa > Arthropoda > Arachnida > Pseudoscorpiones > Chernetidae > Cordylochernes > Cordylochernes scorpioides. The sequence continues at coordinate 58,857,851 of CP092867.1, forward strand.
CTTTGGTGCCTGTGTCGGTATTTTTACGTGAAGGTTGGTTGTATTCATCGATTCTTCTAGCGAATCGGCAGGTGGGGCAGGTTTTTACCTGTTTTGCGATGTCTTGTGTCATGTTCTGCCAGTAATATTGTGACGAGATGAGTCTCGTCATCTTGGAGATGTTTGGATGGTGGTGTTGAGTGTGTACGGACTTAAGGAGTCTGGTTGTAAGTGAACTTGGGACTATAGTTTTAAGTACTCCTTTTCGGGAGACGGTGCGCAGTTTATTGTGATCTATAGTCACGCGAGATTTTCCCGGTGGAGAAGACTGTTGGCTCTGTATGAGTGGTGTATCTAGAAAGCCACAAAATGGGATACGAGTTCCAACGCCCGTTTCATGTTGTTGTACTCCATTTATGCTACGGACTTCATATTCGTATCTTGACAATCTTAACCTCCATCGAAACAATCTGCCTGACGGAGCTTTGATCTCTTTCAACCACTGCAATGCGGGATGGTCAGAAAATATTGTAAACTTTCTGCCCATTAGACAGGTGCGGAAATTATCCACACTTTCCACAATGGCTAGGCATTGTAGTTCCAAGTCTGAATAATTTCGCTCGTGACTACGCAGAGATCGGCTGAAATGTTGAACGGTGTATGTCTTCCCATCAGGGTAGACTTGTTTAAGAACGCCTGTAATGCTGAATGTTGAGGTGTTACAGTACACCTGGCATGGCAGATCTTCCTGGTAAAGGTGTAATGTGGGGTGTGTGTTAAGGTTTTCTTTCAGGTTAGTGAACGCTTTCTGGCATTTGTCATCCCAGACCCATACGACATCCTTTTTTAGAAGGTTGACAAGTGGTGTCCGCAAGCGGGCGTGGTCTGGAATGAACTCTTTATAGGCGTTCACAGCTTTTAGGAAAGATCGTAATGTTTTTCGATTGTGTGGTTGTTTGGTGGCGTGAATTTTTTCTATGTTTTGTGTAGACGGGATGATTGTGTTATTCTTAACGGTTGTGTATGCGCTTGTTTGTCGTTGTTGTTGTCTTTTGGCGTGCGTGTTGTGTTTGTTGTGCGGGTTGTGTGTGTTTGTTGTGTGGTGGCGTATGGGTGCGTGTATGTTGTGAGGTACATTTGCATAATTATGGTGTGGCGAAGTGTGGTCATGTGTGGATTTTGTGTGGTAAGTGGGTGAGTTATGTCGGTGTACAGACACTTTTTTGGGCATTATTGGAATTGTAGGTTGAAGCCGTAGTGGCTTTATGTGTTGTGGGCATGAAAAGTTGCGTGGTGTGAGATTAGAATGGTGGCATGTAAATATTTGGGGTTTGGGCAATGAATGCAGGCAAGGGTTTCCATGTGTGAAAGCTTTGGGTGCTGTGCGAGTCCTTTGGGACAGGTTTTGGCCTAGCCCGTGCTTGCATTCATTTGACACATGTTTAAAGTGGTAGATGGTATTAGACAATGGGACGCCAAGTTGGAAAATAGTGCCGCGATTATAATTTAGTTTTAAATTATATTGATAAAGGGTTTTTAAGGTAAGAACTCCAAATGGCAAGGATGCATTTACCACGTGGAAGTTCTCTCTACGGGTTATTTGGCCTATTGTCAGAGGGAAAGTTAAATGTCCTATTATTTTCGTAAAGCTATTTAGGGTGGATAGATCAAGGGAAGGTTTTTTAATACTTAAGTTGGGAAGTTGTGCTTTTAATCTATTGTATAAATGATACGGCAATATGTTCGAACCTGCGTCTGGTTCAATTAGAAAGGTACATGGTAGGTCCTGGGTCAGATACAAGTCCAAAGTCAATTTGATGGTGTCATTGGGTGGATTGCCTACCTTAGTCTCGAAAGGACTCCACTGTGGCGTCTTCGGCTTGGTATGGCTGGCTTGGAATATCTGTTGGACCGGGTCGGGACTGCTTGCACTGTCCGCGCAATTGAAAGGGAAATTTAGTCATTTGTACTGCTTCCATTCGAGTGGACCGCGTTGTCGGTACACTGGGCCCGTGTCGCGTGGATTGCTTCTGGGTGCACGGGTACGGCATGGCGGGTGGCGACTCCTCGGTGGGTGTCAGGTTGTTCGGACACGTACCGGCGGTGCGGGCGTCGGCTGTCCCGAGGGTGGCGCTCCGGAAGACCGCTTCCAGTTGCGGGGATCTTGCCCCTTGTAGCGCGGCGGTCAGTTCTAAAATTACCGTCGCCAGGGTGTGTCTTGTCGCTTCGTTCGTTGTCAGTTTCTTTCCGCTCGTTGCCAGTTTGTTCTCTCTTGGTTTGTCATTGCCTTTTGTTTTGCTGGCGCCTGGGCTAATTTCCATAATCTTTATCCTGATTAAGCTCTATAATCTTTATCCTGATTAAGCTCTATAATCTTTATCCTGTCGACTCTGTGTAATATGATGCAATTGTTATTACATCACTGCAATATTTGATGTATTACACTGTTGTAGAATCCTGTCGACTTAACCGTTCTGTGGCAATATCGTTGCGGGATTTCTTGTTGTTGGATGCGAATGGTGAGATTTGGTTGAAGCGCAGTCGTTGAGTGGTAAGTGAAGCACACAGTTAGGAATAATCAGGACACGTGATTGGGTTTGAAAATAAAAGGCAACTGGGTTGGAGGGAAGAAAGCTTGAGAAGAGTTGAGCGATTTGACTTATTAATTAGTTGATCACATGGCGATGATGGGATTTAGATGAAATGAGCGGAGAGAGAGAGACCTCTAGAGTAGACGTTACCTTGTTGGAAGCCAAGGAGCAACTGTCCGAACTCGGCGAGAGCCACTGAACAACTGTAGGTGTTGTTCCTATGAGAGCGAAAACGTGACTGACCATTCTTGCTTTTCGATTTAACACCAAGACTCAGTTTCTCTCTGATTGGTTGAGAGATGATCACCTGATCTTTCCCTATTGGTTGACCTGTTTAGATGCTATCTTCTGATTGGCCGGCGGCTTCCTTTAGTGTTAGTTACGCCCGGCCTGGGTCAGGAAGTGTCGGGTAGCTTGACGCTTATAACTTCGACGGATATTAGATACGTCCTGTCTTTGCCGGAAATATTGGGTGTTAGCTTTAACATTTATAACTTCTGGTCACTAGATACGTCCTGTTTTTCCAGGAAGTGTTGGTTTAAACTTAGCTCGCAGGGACCTGGGGTCAGAAGGTTAACTGCGTCGTTATTAATAAATATGCTCTCCTCTAGATCTACTTTCTATGTCTTTTGTTACTTTCTTTCCTCCAGTTACCTTATTCTTTTATTAAATCTTTGAAAATCATACATGGTACATACATAGTGGGTCGGGGTTGCATTTAATTATATACAAATTATGACAGATGCGCCCCCTACATGTGAAGAATTCAAGAAGGGGTTAGCCTGAGAGAATTCTGTAAAGTGAAAAATAATTTTGTGGGAAAATTAGTTGTGGGTATTGAGGGGCTATATACAAGCATTGCTGGTGACATAAAAGTAAGATAGAATGGTGTTGATGATATAGGTTGAGTATAATTAATAGAAATCAAAAATTTTTAATTGTAAGAAATCAATGAATGCTATGGTACATAGTGGGCTAAAAAAGGAAAATGTGCCTAAACGAATTCTACTCGATATAAGAAAGAAGATCGAGGGAGTTCTATTAAGGTTTTTGAAATCAAAATAAAAACAATATAAAAATAGTTGAATGAAATCAAAATTGAATGTTTTTGGTTGAAAAAGAAAAATTATTTTGTTGCATGGTGATAAGGGGAAATGTCTAATTACTTTTTTTGCTCGAATTTGGAAAAGAATTCGAGGGAATTTCACAAGGTCTTTTGAAATCAAAATAAAATAAAATAAAAGTTTTTTGAGCGAAATCAAAGTTGAGTGCTTGGTTGAATGGCGAAAAAAAAAAGGAAAAATGCCTAACCATATTCTATTCGAGGTTGGGAATGAAATCGAAGGAATTCTATTAGGTCTTTTGAGAAATCAAAAATAAAAATAAAATAAAAGTTTTTTGAGCGAAATCAAAGTTGAGTGCTTGGTTGAATGGTAAAAAAAAAAAGGAAAAATGCCTAACCATATTCTAGCTCGAAATTGGGAATGGAGACCGAGGGAATTTTATTAGGGCTTTTGAGAAATCAACATAAAAATAAAATAAAAATAAGAGTTGAACGAAATCAAAGTTGAGTGCTTGGAAAAAAAGAAAAATGAAAAATAAAAAGGTTTCAACAACAAAGGGTGATTTAATGTTTTTAGTTTAATCGAAAACCAATGAGTTTTCGTTGATAATTGAGTTGTGGCAGTTTAAGCTAAGTGGTAAATAGAATGATAATTGATAAATAAAAATGATAATATAAACTAATTGGAAAATAAAAATGATAATTAATGATTAAAAGTGGTAATAAGTTGAATAAATTGATAAATTGATTAAATATTTAAATTTTAATTGAGAGAAACTAATGAAAATGATTGATATGAAAAATAAGGTGTATTGGTTGGAACCCTTTGGTATCTACATGCCCTGATCTACATGTATTGATTGCTCCATTTTGCCCTATAAATGTTTTACTTGCTCAATTATGCCCTATAAATTTTTTGTCTCATCTGTAGCGACACTTAGGTGAAAAACGTGATTCTAGCCCTCAAGTGCGTTTATGCTGTGTGTACAGGAGACATGGAAATCTATATAACCTTTATGTGTAATTTTTTGTCTTTGTGTGTGTGTTGTGAAAAAATGTTGGAAGTCTGTTGTGTAAGAAATGTGTGAGCTAGTTCTATGTGTTGTCTCGTGGATGTGTAATTGGGTGGTAAAAATCGATATGTAGACTCGAACTGGAATCAAAAATCGGTGGCATAGCGAGGTTCCCAGTTGACCTCAATAGGGGATCTTCTCATTGTAATTAGAGGTACGGAAGTGGGGTGTGTCGGGCACACGAGAGGGAATGAAATTGGAGATCGGACGAAGGCGCTCCGCTTTGTTTACAGAGGCCGAATTTAACCGCCGCGGACTACACTTCCTGTCGTGGTGTTTCAAATTCTCATTTCCTGCCGTCTATTTATTTTGGGGTGTGGCTCGGGGCTTGTTTTTGGAGCGTGATTTCTCCGACATTGTTTGGTCATCTTTTCAGTTACTGCTATCTCTTCGGAGTTTATTTAGATTTTCTGCGAAGATGGTTCCTAAAATTATGAGAAGTTTTATAAATGTTTGTCCACAATGAAGAACTGCTTGTCCACAATGAAAAATTGTTTGTCCAAAATTAAAAACTGCTTGTCCTAAATTAAAAACTACCTCTTGTAGTTCGAAGATTTTCTGAGCGGGCATGGCATAGATAAACAGGTAATTAATGAATAAAATTGGGATACAGTTGTACGGTAGAACTAATAAACAAAGGATAAAAATCAGATGAAAGATAGGATATTGCCCCATGTTCGTCCACATTTTTGTAACTGGGGACTCTGAAATATTTGCTTGAACCTTATGAATTGTAGAATTTGAATGATTGGTAGGTTCGCAGTTCTCTTGTTTGATATCTTTAGGGAGTGGTGTGATATGATTGAGCTGGTTGTCAGGTTTACAGTTCTCCTGTTTGATCGTCAATGGTTTTATTAGAGATATGTCGGCGGTAATTGGTTTAGGTTGAGATGTGTGATCGTTTCTCTGACGTGGGTGTGGTAATTTTGACATTGTTTGTGTTGTGTGTACGCTGTGCTTTATGTACGAATTTTGTTTTGCTTTGGTGCCTGTGTCGGTATTTTTACGTGAAGGTTGGTTGTATTCATCGATTCTTCTAGCGAATCGGCAGGTGGGGCAGGTTTTTACCTGTTTTGCGATGTCTTGTGTCATGTTCTGCCAGTAATATTGTGACGAGATGAGTCTCGTCATCTTGGAGATGTTTGGATGGTGGTGTTGAGTGTGTACGGACTTAAGGAGTCTGGTTGTAAGTGAACTTGGGACTATAGTTTTAAGTACTCCTTTTCGGGAGACGGTGCGCAGTTTATTGTGATCTATAGTCACGCGAGATTTTCCCGGTGGAGAAGACTGTTGGCTCTGTATGAGTGGTGTATCTAGAAAGCCACAAAATGGGATACGAGTTCCAACGCCCGTTTCATGTTGTTGTACTCCATTTATGCTACGGACTTCATATTCGTATCTTGACAATCTTAACCTCCATCGAAACAATCTGCCTGACGGAGCTTTGATCTCTTTCAACCACTGCAATGCGGGATGGTCAGAAAATATTGTAAACTTTCTGCCCATTAGACAGGTGCGGAAATTATCCACACTTTCCACAATGGCTAGGCATTGTAGTTCCAAGTCTGAATAATTTCGCTCGTGACTACGCAGAGATCGGCTGAAATGTTGAACGGTGTATGTCTTCCCATCAGGGTAGACTTGTTTAAGAACGCCTGTAATGCTGAATGTTGAGGTGTTACAGTACACCTGGCATGGCAGATCTTCCTGGTAAAGGTGTAATGTGGGGTGTGTGTTAAGGTTTTCTTTCAGGTTAGTGAACGCTTTCTGGCATTTGTCATCCCAGACCCATACGACATCCTTTTTTAGAAGGTTGACAAGTGGTGTCCGCAAGCGGGCGTGGTCTGGAATGAACTCTTTATAGGCGTTCACAGCTTTTAGGAAAGATCGTAATGTTTTTCGATTGTGTGGTTGTTTGGTGGCGTGAATTTTTTCTATGTTTTGTGTAGACGGGATGATTGTGTTATTCTTAACGGTTGTGTATGCGCTTGTTTGTCGTTGTTGTTGTCTTTTGGCGTGCGTGTTGTGTTTGTTGTGCGGGTTGTGTGTGTTTGTTGTGTGGTGGCGTATGGGTGCGTGTATGTTGTGAGGTACATTTGCATAATTATGGTGTGGCGAAGTGTGGTCATGTGTGGATTTTGTGTGGTAAGTGGGTGAGTTATGTCGGTGTACAGACACTTTTTTGGGCATTATTGGAATTGTAGGTTGAAGCCGTAGTGGCTTTATGTGTTGTGGGCATGAAAAGTTGCGTGGTGTGAGATTAGAATGGTGGCATGTAAATATTTGGGGTTTGGGCAATGAATGCAGGCAAGGGTTTCCATGTGTGAAAGCTTTGGGTGCTGTGCGAGTCCTTTGGGACAGGTTTTGGCCTAGCCCGTGCTTGCATTCATTTGACACATGTTTAAAGTGGTAGATGGTATTAGACAATGGGAAGCCAAGTTGGAAAATAGTGCCGCGATTATAATTTAGTTTTAAATTATATTGATAAAGGGTTTTTAAGGTAAGAACTCCAAATGGCAAGGATGCATTTACCACGTGGAAGTTCTCTCTACGGGTTATTTGGCCTATTGTCAGAGGGAAAGTTAAATGTCCTATTATTTTCGTAAAGCTATTTAGGGTGGATAGATCAAGGGAAGGTTTTTTAATACTTAAGTTGGGAAGTTGTGCTTTTAATCTATTGTATAAATGATACGGCAATATGTTCGAACCTGCGTCTGGTTCAATTAGAAAGGTACATGGTAGGTCCTGGGTCAGATACAAGTCCAAAGTCAATTTGATGGTGTCATTGGGTGGATTGCCTACCTTAGTCTCGAAAGGACTCCACTGTGGCGTCTTCGGCTTGGTATGGCTGGCTTGGAATATCTGTTGGACCGGGTCGGGACTGCTTGCACTGTCCGCGCAATTGAAAGGGAAATTTAGTCATTTGTACTGCTTCCATTCGAGTGGACCGCGTTGTCGGTACACTGGGCCCGTGTCGCGTGGATTGCTTCTGGGTGCACGGGTACGGCATGGCGGGTGGCGACTCCTCGGTGGGTGTCAGGTTGTTCGGACACGTACCGGCGGTGCGGGCGTCGGCTGTCCCGAGGGTGGCGCTCCGGAAGACCGCTTCCAGTTGCGGGGATCTTGCCCCTTGTAGCGCGGCGGTCAGTTCTAAAATTACCGTCGCCAGGGTGTGTCTTGTCGCTTCGTTCGTTGTCAGTTTCTTTCCGCTCGTTGCCAGTTTGTTCTCTCTTGGTTTGTCATTGCCTTTTGTTTTGCTGGCGCCTGGGCTAATTTCCATAATCTTTATCCTGATTAAGCTCTATAATCTTTATCCTGATTAAGCTCTATAATCTTTATCCTGTCGACTCTGTGTAATATGATGCAATTGTTATTACATCACTGCAATATTTGATGTATTACACTGTTGTAGAATCCTGTCGACTTAACCGTTCTGTGGCAATATCGTTGCGGGATTTCTTGTTGTTGGATGCGAATGGTGAGATTTGGTTGAAGCGCAGTCGTTGAGTGGTAAGTGAAGCACACAGTTAGGAATAATCAGGACACGTGATTGGGTTTGAAAATAAAAGGCAACTGGGTTGGAGGGAAGAAAGCTTGAGAAGAGTTGAGCGATTTGACTTATTAATTAGTTGATCACATGGCGATGATGGGATTTAGATGAAATGAGCGGAGAGAGAGAGACCTCTAGAGTAGACGTTACCTTGTTGGAAGCCAAGGAGCAACTGTCCGAACTCGGCGAGAGCCACTGAACAACTGTAGGTGTTGTTCCTATGAGAGCGAAAACGTGACTGACCATTCTTGCTTTTCGATTTAACACCAAGACTCAGTTTCTCTCTGATTGGTTGAGAGATGATCACCTGATCTTTCCCTATTGGTTGACCTGTTTAGATGCTATCTTCTGATTGGCCGGCGGCTTCCTTTAGTGTTAGTTACGCCCGGCCTGGGTCAGGAAGTGTCGGGTAGCTTGACGCTTATAACTTCGACGGATATTAGATACGTCCTGTCTTTGCCGGAAATATTGGGTGTTAGCTTTAACATTTATAACTTCTGGTCACTAGATACGTCCTGTTTTTCCAGGAAGTGTTGGTTTAAACTTAGCTCGCAGGGACCTGGGGTCAGAAGGTTAACTGCGTCGTTATTAATAAATATGCTCTCCTCTAGATCTACTTTCTATGTCTTTTGTTACTTTCTTTCCTCCAGTTACCTTATTCTTTTATTAAATCTTTGAAAATCATACATGGTACATACATAGTGGGTCGGGGTTGCATTTAATTATATACAAATTATGACATATATATATATATATATATATATATATATATATATATCGTAATATGCTATGCTGGGAAACCTTACTTTTGGGGTTGATGATTGTTGAAGTGGTGGCGCAGTCGTGGTGGCTGAGTGGGAAGGTTTACACACCAGGGGAAATAAGCCAAGAGACACGATTGATTGCTGAAATAAAAGGCAACTGGTGGGAGGAAAGAAAGGCTTGAGAAGGTGGAGCGGATTTGATTAGTGGCCTATTGATTCACATGGCGGTGATTGACCTTAGCTATGGGATGAACGGGGGAGGTCTCGAGAGCAGATGTTATCTCGTTGGGAGCGAAGCGACAACTATAGGTGTTATCCCGATGGGAGCGAGTCGAAGACTGCCAATCCTAGGTTCTCGATTTAACACGAAGACCTATCTTACTTCCCATTGGTCGAAAGGTGGGACGTGGCCGTTTTCTATTGGTTGACCTTTGGGAAGGTGCTTCCTAATTGGTCCTTGCTAATTTCTTTGTCTTTGGACTTGTCCTGACATGACCAGGAAATACTATGTCGTTGAACTCAACTTTTATTCCTTCCGCGTTAATAAAATTGGATGTAATTTTGCTAATGATTCTGCTCACTTCTAAGCCTCTTTTCTAGGCCTTGTTTCTCTAAGTCGTTCTATCCTCCAGTTACCTTATTCTTTATTAAGTCTTTGAAACATACATTGCATACATATTGGGTCGGGGTTGCATACAGCTATTTACAAATTATGACAGATGCGCCCTCTACATGTGAAGAATTTATGAAGGGGTTTTAGTCTGAATAAGTTATTTACACCAAAGAAAATAATTTTGGGCGAAAATTAATTGATTATAGGGAGGTTATATACAATCTTGATAAGGATATAAGAGATTAAAAAAAAATGTAGTGTTAATGAAATATATTTGGTTGTTAGTTAATAGAAATCAAAATTTTATAAAGGTGCATCTTATGTTGAGTACTAGGGTACACAAAAAAAAGGAAAAATTGCCTAACTAATTTTTGCTCGAGATTGGGAAAGAAAACGAGGAAATTTCATAAGGTATTTTGAAATCAAAATAAAAATAAAAAAAATAGTTGAATGAAATCAAAGTTGAATGTTTGGTTGAAAAAGAAAAAAAAATGCTTTGTTGCGTAAAAAAAAAAAGAAAAAAAAAGAATGTTTTGTTGCCTTGGTGAAAAGGAAAAAATGCCTAATTACTTTTTGCTCGAATTTTGGGAAGGAAATCGAGGAAATTTCATAAGGTGTTTTGAAATCAAAATAAAATAAAAGAGATGTTGAGCGAAATCAAAGTTTAATGCTTGGTTGAAAAAGAGAAAAAAAATGCTTTGTTGCGTAAAAAAAAGAAAAAAATGTTTTGTTGCATGGGTGACAAGGAAAAATGCCTAATTACTTTTTGCTCGAGTTTGGGAAAGGAAAACGAGGAAATTTCATGAGGTATCAAAAATAAAAATAAAAGAAATGTTGAGCGAAATCAAAGTTGAATGCTTGGTTGAGAAATAAAAAAAAAATGAAAAAGGTTTTTCAAAAATAAAGGATGACTTAATGTCTTAAGTTTAACCGAAAACCAATGAGTTTTCGTTGATAAATGAAGCTACGATAATATAACTAAGTGGTACATAAAATGGTAATTAATGGTTAAAAGTGATAATAAATTGAATAAGTTGCTAAATTGGTTAAATATTTTAATTTTAATTTGAGAAAAAATAGTGAAAATGGTTAATATATAAACAATAAACAAAATAGATATTGGTTTGAACCCGTTGTGTATCTACATGCCCTGATCTAGATGTCTTAATTGATTAATTATACCCTATAAATTTTTTGTCCTCTTCTGTAGCGACACTTAGGCGGAAACCTGATCCTAATCCTCAAGTGCGAATTTATGCTATGTGTACAGGAGACATGGAAATCTATATAACCTTTGTGTGTATTTTTGTCTTGTGTTATTGTTTTTTTGAGATCTCAAAAGTCGCTATGTAGGCTCGAACTGGAATTCAAGATTGGTGACCTATTTTTATGTGTTGGCCAAAAGAGGGATCCGGGGTGGTAATTGGATCCAGAAATGGGGGGAACTAAGCTCCCTCTATTTGCATTAGCTGGCTGCTCGAATTTTATGGCCTCGCGGAGCTACGTTTCCTGTCCGCCGTCTAATTGTCTTTGTGCTAATTGAATCTTCTACTTTCGGCACTGGTTTGTTAATTTTCTAGTTTCCTCTATCTGGGAAGAATGATGTAAATCGTTTTTGTTTGTCGTAGGTGGTGTAATTTCGGCATTATTTGTATTTTGAAAATCCGGATATTGTATCTATTTATTAAATCGAATGGTCGTTGTGACTTTAGAAAAAATGCTATTCAGTGATATTAGGGTGGAATTGAGTGAAAGTGAGGCTTCGACGTGGACACGTTTTGAGGTGATAAGTGTCACAGGCGTGGTGAAGGCGTCTGTGGCCTGAAAAGTGAAAATGTTTTGTGGTGTGACCTGCGACACGAATCGAAAAAAAAAAATGTGAATGAAAAGGTGTCACCCGAAGTCTTTGTACAAAATCTAACCTGTTCTCACTATGAACAACAAATTATTAAAGTCATGGGTGCTGGTTGTACGAACATATATCGAAATTTTTATTGTTAGTGCATATGGCACTTTTTAATGTGAAAATATTTAGTGTTTTGGGTAGACGAGATGATTGTCTTATTATTAACGGTTGGGCATGCGCTTACTGGTTGTTGTCGTCTTTTGGCGCGAGTGTCGCGCTTGTTGTGCGGGTTGTGCGTATTTGTTGCGCTGGTGGTGTGGGTTACCATTGTGTGGTGACGTATGGGTGCGCGTGTTGTTAGCGTGAAAACCGTCCTGTTGGATGGATGTTGTCTGTGTTTTGTTGTGAGGTACATTTGTGTGATTGTTGCGTGACGCCGTATAGTTACGTATGAACTTTGTGGTAAGTGTGTGAGCTGTGCTGTTGTACGGACACGTTTTTGGGCATTATTGGGATTGTAGGTTGAAGCCGTTGTGGCTTTGTGAGTTGAGGGCATATAGTACTGGTAATTGGGTTGAGTACAAAGTTGCGTGGTGTGAGATTAGGATGGTGGCATATAAAGAGTTGTGGTGGGGTCAATGAATGCAGGCAAGGGTTGTCCTGTGTGAAAAATTTGGTTGCAGTGCAAGTCCTTTCGGACAGGTTTGGCCTAGCCCGTGCGTGCATTCATTGGGTACAAGGTTGGATACATGGTTAAAGGGGTAGGTAGGGTTAGATATAAGTCCAAAGTCAATTACTTGACGCCATAGGGTGGGGTGCCTACCTCAGTTTCCTCTGGGGCGTCTTGGGTTGGCTGCTTGGGGCTCGGGACTGCTTGCACTGTCCCGGGTCGCGCGGATTGCTTTCCGGTGCGGTGTATGGGTACGGCATGGCGGTGGATGACTCCTCGGTGGTCGGTGTCCGGCCACGTTGACACTTGCCTGGGGTGGTGGCACGGGCGTCGGCTGTCCCGTCCATCTTGCCTGGGGTTGTGTCCGGCGGGTGGCGCTACGGATCGCCGTCTCCAGTTGGGTGGACCTCGCTCCTTGAAGTGCGGCGGTCAACTGCAAAATTATCGTCGCCAGGGTGTGTCTTGTCGCTTCGTTCGTCGCCAGCTTCTTCTCCCTCGGTTTATCATTGCCGTTTGTTTTGCTTGTGTCTTGGTTACTTTCCATCTTTATCCTGTCGACTTTCAATAGCTATCGTAATATGCTATGCTGGGAAACCTTACTCTTGGGGTTGATGATTGTTGAAGTGGTGGCGCAGTCGTGGTGGCTGAGTGGGAAGGTTTACACACCAGGTAAAATAAGCCAAGAGACACGATTGATTGCTGAAATAAAAGGCAACTGGTGGGAGGAAAGAAAGGCTTGAGAAGGTGGAGCGGATTTGATTAGTGGCCTATTGATTCACATGGCGGTGATTGACCTTAGCTATGGGATGAACGGGGGAGGTCTCGAGAGCAGATGTTATCTCGTTGGGAGCGAAGCGACAACTATAGGTGTTATCCCGATGGGAGCGAGTCGAAGACTGCCAATCCTAGGTTCTCGATTTAACACGAAGACCTATCTTACTTCCCATTGGTCGAAAGGTGGGACGTGGCCGTTTTCTATTGGTTGACCTTTGGGAAGGTGCTTCCTAATTGGTCCTTGCTAATTTCTTTGTCTTTGGACTTGTCCTGACATGACCAGGAAATACTGTGTCGTTGAACTCAACTTTTATTCCTTCCGCGTTAATAAAATTGGCTGTAATTTTGCTAATGATTCTGCTCACTTCTAAGCCTCTTTTCTAGGCCTTGTTTCACTAAGTCGTTCTATCCTCCAGTTACCTTATTCTTTATTAAGTCTTTGAAACATACATTGCATACATATTGGGTCGGGGTTGCATACAGCTATTTACAAATTATGACATATATATATATATATATAGATTGAAAGAGATAGGCCCTCACAATATCTTAATCTTCCTCACCCTTACTCTAATCAGCAATTGTTGAATTTCTTTAAAAACGTTTTTTTTTATTATAATATTTTCTATTCCCAATTTTTCACATATATGTTTTATAAAATAAATATATCATATTAAATAAAGAGACCATGATAATCATGGTTGTGGTTAAAAAAGAGGTTGTTTTAACATTTCTTTCTCGGTGCCAAAACTCTGCATTTGAATATAAAAGAATAGATAAGAAGAAAAAATATATAGAAAATCTGGATTCATGATGATCTATACACCTATAATTTCTATTATATCTCCCTTACAGGAATTGATAATCTCATAATGTGTCTACACGGGTAGAAGGCAGTTCGGTTTGAATTTACAAAATAGCAACACAGGTTTGGTTACATATATTATACTGGAAAAATAATAGAAAAAAATAATCGTGTCAGGTGTTGATATTAAAATAATGAAAGCATATCCTGACCAGGAGCACATGTGCTTATAGATGGCAGAGCGCCATCTAATAGAACAGAAATCAACTAAACGTTGATATAACCTGTTCTCTGATAAATATAAAAGGCACATGTGCTCCTGGTCAGGATATGCTTTCATTATTTTTAAAATCAACACTTGACCCTATTAATTTTTATTTTTTCTATTGTTTTTTTATGTGTTAAGCGTAATAACTCAAATTTGGCCTTAAATACCTATTTATAGGTTTTTCAAGAGGCCTCTGATACCAAAATTATTTTTGGTCGCAGTGGTACAGCCTGCTCCACGCTGAAAAGCTTCAACAGCGCGAAACGCGTTCGTTGGTGGCTTTTCTTGATTTATCGTTTAATAAAGAACAATCAACCTTACTTTATCCAATACCTGTAGCAATTTACAAAAATAGATGGATTCACATTTTGTTAAATCTCTACAAATACAAGTAATTGGAAAATATAATAATATAAATATTATTTTTGGCAAGAACGGTTCGAGAAGGACTGTGAAACCCAGTTTGGAACCCAGATTCTCTTAGTTCAATGAAAGCCCGAGATGAAATTGTATTCGAGACCTGATTAGACACATGTTCAGAGCTTATTGAAAGCCCGTAGTGTCTTCATTGCTGATCTGAACTTCAAGTTGCAACAAGTGGAGAAATCCGCATTACAGGCGGCCTTTCAATGAATCCTGTAATACTTGGCCAAGTACATTTATATTCACCAAATAGATGAATACAGAAGATATTGACTGCATGATCTATCATAGGCGACACAGCAGTTCACAGATAATCCTTTTAAGAAAAAGCCTAATCTATATACTGAAATTAATTCAAACGCGCATACATTTAAAAGGTGTTGTATCAATGTAAGTTGTCGAATTTCATTTCAACAGCATGTAGCCATTAATTATGATATATATTTATGATATATTTTATAATACAAAAATGAAGAATGTGTTCACTATATATATACAACTTTGCTTACCTTGATCAAAGACGAATTCTTTTCATCTGAAACATATTCCTGATTTAAGCAAAGTTTTTGAATCTAAAGGTAAAATCAATCCACATCTAATGATCATGCACATTTAAATAATAAAAATATATAAATACACATTCAAATATAGATATATTAAATTTATATTTCAGAATAGAGTCATTTACTAGTATATAAATCTTAAATATTTATATTTTATACATGTTTTGTAAACTATTGTTTTTACTTTAATATGGTATTTTCTTTTATTATCATTATATATATATATATGCATGCATTTCACCTGTTGATATTCCGATGATACCTTTGCAAACACCTTTGAGTTTATAGTCACCTCTGCAGAGCATGTCATTTCTAGAGCGATGTCTAGAGATAAGCTTTTGTTTTTAGAGATTTCTTTAGTGTTGGGAGAATTGCATATGTAAATTGTCAATATTTATACCCAAAACCTTACATTAATATGTATTTTTAGTATATTTTGTATTTATATTTCATTGTCGGTTATCTCTATTTCTCTAAAAAGCGTTTAGTCCTTTAATTATTTAAGTTAAAAGGTGATCCATTGAATATCTCTCACTTGTCCAACTTCAGTTCAGGCGCATTTAGAAATATCAAGTAGAGATATATTTCAGTTTCATATATAAACATTTTCTTATAAGAACAAATCCATATAGAAGGAAAAAAACGGCCAATATTGATACAAACGGTTTAGAGATTAAACTGGCGAACAATCTATAGGATTCACCGATAATTTTTTATAAACTTTCGATGCTATTTAGAAAATGTATGTTGCCATAATTTTGATATCAATTTTGATTTTATTTATTTGAAAATTTCTAAAATATATATCACAAAGTAAGGAAAAAATATAAATTTTTAGGAGAAAAATCAATAAATTCAAAATATCGATAAAAATAACATTCCTCGCTAATTCTTACAAAGAGCTTATTACGCCTGAATAAATTTATATAACTTCTAGATTTGTTATATAGAATTAAAAAAAAAAAAACATTTTGAAGATTTTTTATAAAGCCTTGACTTCTTAAAGAAAATTTTCATATATATTATTTGACGAGGTTTCAAGTATAAGTTCAGGGATGTTGCTGAATCAAATCAGAAGATGAAACATCACCTTAATTGTAATTAATCAGAGGATATGAAGTTGTCAGAAGTCTGGTTCATACAGGAACATCAAAGTACTTATGTCAACTCAATCTTGCTCCATATGTTATGTTCCTTCGGCATATTTATCCGCCATCAACTCTGTACAGCGTCGAGCTACTGGTTTAAATATCTAAAGAATCATGTTTTCTTACTGAAATTATAATCCGATTATATGAAGAATATCGTATCAAATATTCAAATAAAATTATATATTTTTCGTATATTTCTATAGACGTTTAAATGTTATATTCTATATCGTTTGTATTTTTAGCTGGAATAAAATAATAATTAGGGTTTCTAGGTTAGGCGTCTCTTCAACAATCGGTCAATTCGTCTAGAGCAGGGGTCGGAAAACTTTTGAGTCGAAAGAGCCAAAAAATACAATTTGCAAAATTTTGAAGGTTTTAAATAGCCACAAATATTTTTCTTGACAGCACTAAATAGTACAAACATAAATAATATTTTCGTATGGAACTATATAAAGAGCCGCAGCTTCACATCCAAAGAGCCACATGTGGCTCACGAGCCGCAGTTTGCCTACCCCTGGTCTAGAGTCCTGGTCAGACTGATAGCATTTTACATCTGTGTCCATTCTCTCCATCTCCTGCAGTCAATGGTTTGTGCGAACCTGAGCATTCCGATGGTTTAAGTGCTGCCAGGAGAGGAAAGTAAAGATCTATAGGGGGTATATCAACTTAATGATTCTAAGGGTCTAACTGCCACTCATAAACAAAGGTAACGTGCTGAAGCAGATACTGGTGTGGTGGCATGGAAACGATGCCATAAAAATGTAAAATAAAGACCAAATACCCGCACATACAATTTTTATATACGAAGAATAATCACTTGGTAATACCTTAAATAACGACAGTAAGTCAATAAGAAAAACATGTCTTTCAATTGGTGTAAAGGGCATGTTATCGACGCTCGTCAATTGGCTGTACGGATACAGCCAATAAATGAGTGTCGTGATGGAAATATTTCGTTTTTCAACCAATAAAAGAAACGCTTTTCTCAAAAACTTTCTATCTTCACATACCTATAAATTAAATTAAACCATCAAAATTAATCAAAATTTAATTCTTAAAACATTATGCCCTACTTGATTTACGAAAATATATTGCCAGAACATTATCACATGAGGCAAAGCAAGTTGAGACTATAATACAATATAATTTTCGAAACGAAATTAACTTTGCCGTATCTAGATTTATCCTCTAGTTTTAAATACCTTTTTTTAAAATCCGTTAACTTAGCCGAGGTTTGACCAAACTCTGATATTAAACTGGCAAATCGACTGCCCAATAGGCACCCAATTTGTCGAAATCGGCAGATAACATTGTCGTTGAAAGCTCTGTGCCTAACCTATTGTAGAAATAAAATATGATATTCACGTAGAATTATAGGAAAAAGTAAAATTCTATGTAAATAAATAATAAATGTTTATGTGTGTGCTTGTTCTGCATAAACTCCCACAATATTGGATCTATCCTGATATTTTGGCGCTTAAACATAAAGAAATTATTAGCGCGATAATGTCCTATACATGGAAGAGAATCAAAGGACGGTTTACAGTGTGGTTGTTTTATATATTCAAGCTATACAATAAATCTTTATCTGGCATGATATATACGTGAAGCTTATTAAATGTCAAGGTAAGAATTAAACACATCTCACCAGGTGTGGATCCAGCTGAAACCACAATGGTCACACAGCAGAAGAGAAGAATCAACTTCATTTTGTTCTGGAATAAACAAATAATTAAAATGTAAACTTTATAAATCATAATCAAACATGCCTTTCTACTATAACATAACACATATTGTATTTTATGTTAGCGTTTCAATTAGTTACCTTATTTATTTTATTTCACTTTTATAAAAGAGTATGTTTTAAAGAAGCATGTACATTATATACTGTAAATTTTCAGAATTTGAAAGGTGTATTTTTAATTTTTGTATATGAAAAACGGAATTATTAAAATCCGAATTTGTAAAATAATTTAATATGATAAATTCTCTGCATAGAAGGTTAATAAGCTGTTTTTGAAATAGAATTGTGAAATATAAACATTAACACATAGCAATAACGCGTCATCTATACATATAAAATGAAAGGATTTAAATGCACGAATGTTTCTTTTATGCATAATACAAATCTCTACTCCCTTACTGAGATGAAAAAATATAATGGGATGGCTTGGCTCATCAGTGGTGAATCCTCCCAGCGGCTTCGTCAATTTAATCCACCAGACCGCTTCTCAGAGCTCTAACACTCTATTGGACGATTCTGCTTATATACGCAGCACTGAAGGGTGGAATCTCAGAAATGGTTTTCAAGAAAACTATGGACATAAGCTTATAGGACAGTAGAATTACTCGTACATTTAAATATTTGCGTCCAATACAGTATTAGAGCTCTGAGAAGCGGTCTGGTGGATTGAATTGGCGAAACCGCTTAGAGGGTTCACCACTGATGAGCCAAGCCCTCCCAATATATTTTTTTCATCTCAGTAAGGGCAGTAGAAGTTTGTATTATGTATAAAAAAACATTCGTGCTTTTGAATCCTTTCATTTTATATATAAACAATATTATTTCACTCTCCCTTGTGAATATTAATTTATATTAGATAATAAAAAGGCATATATTGGATTGAATAAAATATAAGCAATTAAATATTTTATTCAATCCAATATATGCTTTTTATTATCTAATGATTTAAATATGGATATCTCTATATTCAGAACTATTAATTCATATATAATCATATATAGAAAATAACTAATATTGAATATTATAAATAAATATTTCACTAATTTATTTGAAATATATACATTGAGAAAAATATGTGAGAGAGAGAGAGAGAGAGAGAATTTCTATATCTCAAAATTCTCTGTCGTAAAAAAGCAAACTATAATATAAAAGAGCTTTTATATTAGAAAGTAAAATAATATTTAAAAGTTACAAAGTATATCTACTATTTGTAGTAGTTGATGCCGGGAATAAATGAAGACTACGGGTAAAAATGCACATACATCATCAAGGAACTACTTACCTGAAGTACCTTCTTTACCGATAGTTAAATCCTGGAGAAGAAGACAGCTTATATAGTATTTTGCTTTGTTTTGAAATAAAATGTCAGACGACTTGTTCAACATTTTCCGAAAGATTCCGAATTTTCCTCCAGATGTTCAAATATTGTCACCATAACTTCAACTCTATATATTTATGTATCTATTTGCGCGTTGTTCTATGTATATTTATGAGAGGAGGTTATTTTTTATTGAGGCAAATCCATCCATATCTTTATTCAAACTAGAGTACAAATGTTGTATATCATATAAAGAAGGCCATATTTTATTATCAAAATATTTAAATATATACATATTTTATTATCCCTAGTACAGACGTGGTACACGTGGCCATGATAATCTTGGTGATTAGTTAGCGACTGCTTTTACTGTAAATGCACCACATGTCTACAAATGTGAAAATCAGTTCGACTTTTGCACTAACAAATATACCAGAACCCCGTTCGGTTACCTTTACTTGCTGGTGGGGTTGGACTTTTGTAAAAATCGGGAGGCATTGGAGAATATTATAAAAAAAAGTTCTCAATGCGGGATTCGATCCCGGGTCGTATCGGTCCTAACCAATGGTTTAGAGTAACTTCCACCGACCCCCGTTATTTAAAATATAAATAAAATATGTAAAATAGTATAAAATTCACTAACAGAGAGTTATTAGTTGTAAAGATATTTCAGAAATATTCTCCACACAAAGATGCTAAACTATACATAGCAATCTATATACCAACATTTTTAATATTATTTGCTCCATCCTATTGCTTTTATTTTCATTTATATTATAGTCAGATTAATATTAAAAGGTTTTTGATCATTGATATTCATCCCCCTTGTAAATATAAATGTAATTATTCTGAAATAAATAATAATAATATGGATAATTTAACGTAACAAATGGTTAATATTTTTGTACTGTTCCTCGCTTGTAATGTAATAATGAATTGTTTGGATGCTTTAAAGATTGTGTTTGACCTTAAACAAATTACAACGTCAAGTTAACTTTACATCCATACCTTTTATTTATAATCTCATAATATTATTTTTAGTTATAAAAATCACTAGTCATTATTACTTGTTTAAAAAGCACGAGCCATCACTCTCTTCTGTCTCACTCACTTTCAACACTTCCCGTATGTTTCTCCAAACAAGGAAGTATTGACCTTTCATAGTTTAAGTGGAAGGATGGTCTAAACCGTTGGTTTTTGACCGCTACGGCCCGGTTTGATTCCCGCATTGGGAACTTTATTTCTGATAAGAAAAATGCTCCAATGGCCCCCGATTCTTGCAAAAGTCCAACCCCAATAGCGAGTGAAAGTAACCAAACGGGGCTCTGCCACATTTGTAAATGCAAAGTCGAAATGTATTCGCAGCTAGAGTCGTTTCTTCTGGTGGTTTGAAGCTGCGCGATGGTTGTTCCAACTGGGAGATAAAGCTGGACTTTAGATCTCAGCTTTATTTTAGAGAGTATAATAGAAAGTATTATTAATAAGTTGAATAAATGTGGAAATCAAACTGTATGAGGGCCCAAACAAAAAGTGACTCGATGACAATATACCATCTGTTGATCATAAAATCTGATTTCTAGGCTACTGTGTGTAAGAGATGTTCCAGATGTGGTGCTACCACCACTTCGTGGCGTGACTTCGTGCCAGCTCTACTGACTAGGTTGTTATAGGATAGCGACTAGATAGTACTGTAACATGTCAACTTTGGGTAGTGAGTAGATAGAACTACTATAGATAGATATCTATAGAATTTTATCAAATTATGTAAATATAGGATCCGATTATATTTAACTCGTGTTCTATTGGCGAATTATTATACCAAGTTTTCTCTTGTAGAAGGGCGTCCGTGCCCGAGAGTTAGAGAATAAAATGTTTGAAAATACACTTTTGCCTAGAGGCCTCTGATTAGTTTTACTCAATATGGTTACAAGGGATTATTTTATTGAATTGACTAGTAAATAATTACAGTGGGGTTAGTGAATAGATTGTATTGTAACATGATGGAATCAGGTAGGGGATAGTGAGCAGTTAGTAGTGGGGCATGTTGTAAGTGGGTTCAGGAAAGACCCTAGATAGAACTGAGATGATAGTAGGTTGGAATAGTAAATAGATAGTACTTGAAGGTGTCAAATATGGGTCGGGGTATTAAATTGATAGTACTGGTGCATCAGAATAGTAGCTCGATGATAGCAGCTAGATTTTACTGGAATTTGACAAAGTTTTCCAGGCTATTGACAAGATAGTATTAGAATGTTTAATAGAATTCAATATTGATCATTAAAACATTCAGTGAAATATTACACAGTAGTGGGGATAATGGACCGCCCTGTGAATCTTTTTTTTTTTTGTTAATTTATTTTCTGTAATGATAAAAATTCGCATTAGAATTTGGCGACTACTTTTACTGTAAGTGCACCACATGTCTACGCATATGAAAAGCAGTTGGACTTTGCACTTACAGATGTGCCAGAACCCCATTTGGTTACTTGAATTCGCTCTTGGGGTTGAACCTTTGCAAGAATCGGGGGCCATTGAGCCTTTTTTCTATCAGAAAAAAGTGCCTATTGCGGGATTCGATCACGGGTCGTATCGGTCAAAAACCAACAGTTTAGACCCCCAGTAATTATTGTTATTTTGATTATGTTTTCATATTTTAAGGAAGATTTGATGCCAGAGATATAAGTCTATAAATTCTGAGCGAATGATAATTTATTTTATTTTTTCCGGTTTTAGGATTATCTTGAAGATAGAATATATTTTTTTCTGGATAGTATCTTTAATAAAAGTTAATATTGAATATTTAATGTGAAATTAGTATACCAACGAGTTTAATCATATTTTTGATGATATGGTCAGTAGGTTCAAGATAACATCTATATTTATTATAGAGACAATAGTTCTGTTTTAATATTCGGGTTTATAATGCCTAATCATGTTATGATAGCATTTATCTAATATTTTTTCATCGTCCGAAAATGTTTTACTCAGTAAAATATTCGTTTTGTTTATCCTATTCTAATTTTTGAATATTTTATCTTCTTCAACATGGTCTTAAATCAAAATATACCTCCTTTATACTATAAACTATGAACTTTTCTTAATAGACAAACTAGTGTAAATAAGCAAATAAACTTTAGATGTATTTATTTAACTCCTTTCCATCTGGAGGAAAATGAGCGCCAAATATTTCTTCACACAGAAATAAACATGTGCGACACATTTCTAAACCTAAGATATCACCTCAAAGGATCGCTATATATTCCACGGTTCAGTTGATTTTTCCACCAGACGTCTTGAAAATCTCAAGGTAAGTACACAATTAAAGAAAATATTGGTCCTCTAATTTTATAAAAGGAATAAAGTTGAATACTTATATCTTACCTATACTACCATATATACTGTTTATCTTCGTTTACTAAACAGTTTTAGTATTTGATGTCTGTTTTTTAAGCAGAAGAGCTGTGATCGAAGCTGAAATAAGCGTGACATTTCTATAATTATGAAAGCATCCTTCTATATTCTAATTAAACACACCATCAGCCCAAATTAATTTTTAAATACAGACTATATAAGCAGAATAAACAAAAAATATTGTGAGGAAGAAATAATTATATTTTATTATTTAATTAAATTATTCAATGAAAATATTGAAACAGATTTTTATTAATTTATATTTGTAAAATCATCATTTAGTTGGCTAGCTTGCTTGCTCGATATTCTCTAGCTGTAGATAGTTGGGTTTGTTTGTTGATAATTGTTGACTAGTCGTACTGACGTCACATCAATAAATACTTTCACATCTTAAGATATTTCAAGATTTGCTTTATACGCTACAATATTTATAACGATCTGGTGGATGAAATTTGCGAAATCTCTGGGAAGGTTCATCACTGAGGATCCAAGTCTCTTCCCAATTCTTTTTCAACTTCAATTCACTAATTGTAGAAATTGGTCCTTTATTTTAATAATCAATAACCTTATATATAGTTTAACCATTCTAGTTTTTACTTTTGAAATATCTTCCTTTGCTAAATCCTGTAGAGGGGAATCATGTATAGGGTTGGATGCCCCAATAAAAAGACTTGTGTGTGTGTGTGTGTATATAGTTTAACCTCTGAATTTACTATTTTTTTCGATATTAATGATGATTATCTTTATAGAAAATATTTCGAGATGTTTTTATTTTTATTTTATTTTATTATTATTGTTTTAATATACACTCGCAGACAATTCAGTTTTAATAAAGTATTTTATTTGACTGTGAATTCTTGATAACGAAGAGAGAGCCCACAAATATAAATATTTAATATATATATGTTATGAACATAATGTTTTGTTACTGAAATGATGGAGAATTGAAGATGCAGTCATGAAAATAGCAAAGATAGTTATTTACTTAACCAAGTAGTTTTTATTTGAATTATTTGAAGCAAATTATACATTAAATATTTAACACAATTATATAGGATATAAAATGAATCCTATATTAGTCAATTAAAAAAAAGAGGTAGGTTACTATACATACAGTATTTACAACAATAATCAGAGTTTTATCTTCTAAAACTATGGTAAAAAAATGTAGAACAGTCAATGAATGGATATAAAATATATGTTTTTAGAAAATAAATTATTTGCATTCTAGATTATATAATATATATATTTATTTATTTTTACTGCTACTACAGTAATTAAAACTACAGTACAATAAATGCGGGAAGCGTAATCTTTTATCTGGCTGTAATTCAATGGAAAATTCCTCAAGGTGCTAATAATTACTTTTTTGATGGCAGTGCATCATCAGCCATGTACAGTTCCACCGTCAGAATTTAGCCTTTCATCATATCACCCTGATCTTCTCTTTCTTTAAATGCTTTTAAACCTATTATGTACATTTAGGAATTGTTCAAAGCGCAATATAAATTGAATATTGCATAAATTTATTTTATAAATAATAAATTAAGTACATGGTTTAACCTTAATTTTAATACAAATGTATTGATTTCAGAAAGGACAATGAAGCTTTTCATTATTCTCGGAATTTTGGGATTTGCTGCCCCTACTACAATATCTCCAAATGGTATTTTTTTTTAAATATCAATTCTTACACTCATATATAATATTGATATGTTTTACTTAGATTTTCGGGAAGATAACAACATTTGAACCGTTAATATAGCAGACAATAACAATTTTACAATGATTTCGAATTTTGGTTCAATATTGACGATAAAGCACGAGTATAAAAATTGATTTTTCACACTTTTCACATACATTTCAGCAATAATGTGCTGAATTCTGGTAGAGGAAGAAATATTAAAATAAATTAAGCTCT
This sequence comes from Cordylochernes scorpioides, assembly GCA_030710605.1. Taxonomy (NCBI): domain Eukaryota; kingdom Metazoa; phylum Arthropoda; class Arachnida; order Pseudoscorpiones; family Chernetidae; genus Cordylochernes; species Cordylochernes scorpioides. The sequence continues at coordinate 58,882,378 of CP092867.1, forward strand.
TTAACCAAGATATTTCATTCTCTTGAAGAATAAGAAAAGCCATTAACACAAAATTGAATAAATGAACTTGTACACAGATTTGAAAAAGAAAATGACATACAGTCCACACAGAGCTTACTGGATGTTACTACTACTGACAACACGACGTTACTCTATTTAGAGAAGCATATATAGAGATACTAATTATCACAATACGCATGACAATAATAAATTAATACACTACATACCACTGAATTTGCGATCCCAAGAATTAGTAGGAAAAATAATTGTGAAAATCGGCATAAACACCGTACCAATAACGAACAACAAATGTACTTTATTAGAACAGAATACACATATACACTGAGCGACATCACCGTCCACTCAATATGTCGTGGGACCACCGCGGGCGGCTATGTAGACAGCAACACTTCTTGGCACTGACTCAATGGGGATGGTGTCCTGAGGGATGGCTGCCCATTCCCTGTTAACCACCATCCACAGATTATCTTCTCAACTCATCTGTGGCAGCGCACTCAAACTATGTCTTTTTAAGTCCTAGACGTGTTTTATAGGTGAAAGATAAGAAGATACTGGTGGACATGGAAGCCCTGAGGTTTCATGCAGGACATGTTGGCTGCTGCGTGCTGCGTGGGGTCGGGCGTTATCTTACAAGGGTAGCGTCACCGACCGTAGCACCTTATCCACGTATTGTTGGGCCGTCATGGTATTCTCAATACGAGTTAGAAGTAATCTAATATCATAAGTGATGACTTCCAAAACCATAATGTCACGTTGTTGTGAGGTGCGGCGTTCCACAGATGTGGCCTAATTTGAGCTGTCACCAAGATAGCGCCAAACTCTTACTTGGTGACTGTCATTGCTGAAACAGAAGCGAGATACATCTGAGAACACTTCCTTGTGCCTTTACGCTGTTTATATGGCTGGCGGTGGCCTGGCGCATTCTCTGCTGATAAACGTTTTCTCAGAATCGAAAAAAAAGGGTTTCAAATGCTTTACGAGTCAGACAGGTGTGAATATTGAAAAATTCACATATTCCTTTTCTTATATCTCAATCAACATGAGCGTGTTATCAATAAATATTCATCGCTTACATAATTCGTCGAACAAACTTTAACTTGAAATTCGCATATTTTTCTGCCCATTAATTCTTTGAGCTGTAAATTCAGTAACACGCAGTGTGAATAACACGATTATTTTTTAAATATAAATATATCACATTTTAGTATATTCTATATATATCACAGTATAATTTGTGTTTCAGATGTGATGAATGGGGCGGTGCAGGTTGTAAGTATATATTCACTCATAATCTTCCTTATTCTCGCTTTCTTTCTCTTAAAGGAGAATAGTTAGAATATCAAATATACATGAGTATGCCAAATATATATATCTTTTGCCACTATTATTGTTCTGTTCAAAGAATATTCTTATAGAATAATATGTTTTCAGGCAATATAATCATCCTGTATTTTTATTGTTTTAGACTTAACCATAGAAAATAAAAATATTTACAATATAAAAATAGGATTAAAAATATTAAATATATCTTTTATGTAAAAAATAATAGAAAAAATAAATAATCTATTATTTTTTCACATGTTAAGCCTATTTACGCAAGTTTGGCCTTAAATACCCATTTCTTGGTTTCTCAAAAAGCCTCTTGGACCAAAAATATTTTTGGTCGCAAATGTACAGCCTACTCCACGCTGACGAGCGCCAACAGCGCGAAACGCGTTCTTGGATAGCTTAACTTGATTTATCAATGGGTTGACCAAATATAAGGCTAATTCAATGTTAAGTTGATTTCTTTTCCACTAGTTTATATTCTATATTAGAATAAATAGAAAAATATTTTTATATGTACACTAATAATATATATATTTAATATTATTATATCATAAATAATATAATGAAATATAAAATTATTCAGTTTACCGACTCATTTCCTGTTTCAGATTAAATTAAGTATCCAAATTGCACGAGATAATATCCTGAAAATCAATCCAAATACTGAGGTGAGTTGTAGAGATGTAGATAATGTTTTATTGTAAACAGCACATCCCATGTTAAGTAAATTTTAAGTACAACTCGAAGCATATTTCTTATACACTGGTGTCCAAATTTAAGGTAACAAACACTTAATATTAGTTTCCTAAAAATATATATAATTTTTTTAAACGAAAATATGTAGGTAGATAGACAAAACTATAACATATAAAGTTAACAAAATTATTTTATTTTTGAAATATATTTTACAGATTTTTGCAAATTTATGTTAATTAGTTCAAATGTCAGGTAGATGTTGACCAATATTTGATGACCTAATATGGTGTGTGGTTGTCTCTAACAGTTAAACAGCTGTCACAACGGTATTTCATGATGTTTATTAGGCAATTAAATAGCTCTTGAGGCAACAAATCCCACTCTTCAACCAAAGAAGTTTTTAGTTCTTGGGTGGTCCTGGGTGGGGGGTGAACGAGATTCAATTCGTCTCCCCAAACATTTTCTATAGGATTGAGGTCTGATGATCTGGCAAGCCACTCCCTTCTTTAAATAACCTCACTTTCAAGATATTCGTCTACCATCAGGGTTCTTTAAGGACGAGCATTATCATCCATAATGATGAACGAGGGTCCGACCACACCTCTAAAAATCCTTACATAGGGCTCCAGTATCTCGTCTCTGTACCGCTAAAAGGTCAGTGTGCCGATATCAAACACATGTAGTGGCGTGCGTGCGTCTAACATGATACCATCCCAGACCATGGCACCTTGGCCACCGTAACTGTCCCTTTCTCTGATGTTTGGGGGATGGTTTCGAGTCCCGGTTTCTCTCTAGATCAGTACACGTCTAGAATATGTGTTAAGACCAAGCTTTGACTCATCATTTAAAAGAACAGGAGCCCACTGATTTTGGGTCCAAGACTGATGTTGTGTACACCAATTTAGACGAGCCGTTTTTTGGAAGGCAGTGAGAGGGATACAAACCTTCGGCCTTCTTGCATACATCCCTCTCTCGTTGAGTCTTCGGTAAATTGTTTGCCTTGATATCATGGTTCCTATGGCTAAAGAGGGCTCAATTGTTAGATGTTTGACTGTCTTTTGGTTTTGTTTCGTTCGGCCGTTAACTTCCCATAACGTTCTTCTGATGTGAATGTGATTCTGGCGGGCGACCTTGTCCTTCTCTTCTGGAGATGTCTTCTTTTTATTGAAATTGTTTCCATTGATTCGAAACCACCTTTTTGACGCTTCGAGCCATCTTGCAATTTCTGCTTGGAACTTGCCTGCCTCTATACTACCAATGGCCTCCACCTCAATGAGTCTGCTAAACGTCTATGACGTTCCATGGATAGATAAAATGGGAGAAATGTTGTTTAAATAAAATTGTAAAGTTGGGGAAAAAGTCAGGCAAAAGCGGACGTTTTAAAAAAAACGACCCTAATTAGCATATTAGGTGAAGATTAAAATTATTTTCATTGGTTAGCTAAACCGTGTGGTGCAATTTGAATATCATATAATTCTTTTTATTTATTATTATTATTATTTTATCAAGGATACTAGCCGAGTGACCCGGGCAACGCCCCGGGTTTACTCGAAGGGCCCGCAGGTGAGAAACTATAGGCATTGGTTCCTATGCCTAAAAAATTATTTAAAATGAAAAAAGAAGAAAAATACTAACAAATCAGAAAATAATAGTGCAAACAACACATCTACACTACTTCAAGAACATGAGAGCACATGCACTGTGTAACCATACGTGTACCATTCGTAAAGACCCTGCTTAGGATTAAAATATCTCCGAAGCATAACAATACAACCAACTCATGTTTGCTAAGCAATTTCAGGAAAGAAACTATAGGCATTAGTTGAAGAGTTTAAATAAATATATTTAGAGTGAAAAAATGACACAAATCAGCAAATAAAATTGCAAAAAATGCTACTATATCGCAGATAAGACAACATATAAAAGGAATGAAAATATTTCAAGGACCTCATTAAAACTACAATTCTAGTTTTATATATACAATATAACCTCGATAATTCGACCATGTTTTGTTGTCTTGACCTACAGCCTATCATATAACAAAGTGTAATTCAACACTATCGATAATTCGACCATTTTAAATTTCAACAATTGTTTGTTGCTCAAATATAACTTCACTGCTATACAGAGAAAATGGCTGACATTGTAAATGTACAAAATGTATGTATAGAGCAGGGGAATAATAAATAAAGACCAAAATCAAATTAATTGATAATAAATAGATTATTGCCAAAAAAAAAATACAAAAAATATTTTTTTCTCCTTTCTTATCTTCACTCAATCATATTAGAGTGTCAAGCTTGTAAAGCTTGAAATTAACAACCATCACGATTGGGTGAAGTAGAATGCGTCTGCCTTTGTCATCAAGACTGGGAGCACTACTCAGTGGCAGGCCACTGACTTAGCTCCAAAAGAATGTATCCCTGGATTAGGAGCCCTTACAAGGTACTATCAGCCGGGCCAGCTGAGCCCAGGTTTTTTTTAGTGAGCTTGTTACTGCTCCCCCTCCTCCTTTTTCATCCTGGCTTGGGACCGGCAAAGGCGGAGTTTTTTTTCTTTCAGGTGAGAAACTTTAGGCATTGGTGAAAAGTGTAAATATATATTCTGGAAATGAAAAAAAAAGGATAAAATAAATCAGAATATAAATTTACAAACTATATTTCAGAGGAGACGATTTATAATAGGAATTCATTTAAATGACCTTATTAAAAACTACATTTTATATATACTTGGGTTCAACTTTACATGTATGCTATCCAAAGTTCGCACACTTGAAAAAGTCACATAAAGTCATCTGTGCGTAAACACAGGCTCTTGCAGCAAAGGTTTGGCCTTGAGCCCTCTTTATAGTCATATATTTCAGACATTATACAGTGTGTTCAACTTTGGGTACTGTCAGTATATGTGCTTCAAGGACATGAGAGCACATGCGCTAGAACACCATACCTGTTCCATCGCAAAGATCCTATAGGCATTGGTGAAAGTGTAAATAAATATTTTGGAAATGGAAAAAAATTGCAGATATGACAACATATTAAAGGAATAAATTCATTTAAAAGACCTCATTAAAAACAACAATTCTATATTTTTATATATACAATATAATCTAATTAATTCAACACACGATAATTCGACCATTTTTTGAATGTCTCGACCTACGGCCTATCATATGACAAACTAATTCGACACTTTCGATAATTCAACTATTTTGGAAAATCAAATCTCAACAGTTGATATTTGTCTAAAACCCCTATTATTAACAACATATTAGACTGCAGAGTGCAAAAATGTAGAAAAGTGTATGTATATAATTGTATGCATATATTTGTATGTAAATAATTGTATGCAAATAATTGTATGTATAGATGAATGAGTAAAATAATTTTTTTTTTGCTTATCCCTAGTACACGTGGTACAGGCCTTGATAATCATGGTGGGTAGAGTAGGCGACTGCTCTAACTGTAAATACACCACATGTCTAAACATGTGAAAAGCAGTTCGACTTTGCATTTACAAATGTGCCAGAGCCCCGTTTGATTACTTGCGCTTGCTGGTGGGGTTGGACTTTTGCAAGAATCGGAAGCCATTGGAGCATTTTTTTTAATTTTTCAGAAAAAAGTGCCCAATGCGGGAATCGAACCCGGGTCGTAGCGGTCGAAAACCAACGGCTTAGACCATCCTTCCACCAACCCCCAGTAAAATAAGTACGTAAAAAGAAGACCAAAAATAAGTGATAATAATTTATTGAATAACAAATAAAATAAAAAATCTTTCAGGTGAAAAATTATAGGCATTGGTAAAAAAGTAAACAAGAGAAATAGCAATTGGGGTTTTGTGTCTGCGGCGAGTCATATTAGCACGCCTAGCTGTTAGGGGAGTGAGTCTTCCACGGCCTTTTCGAGGCATGACAGAAGACGCTGAAAAAAAAAAGGTAAAATAAGAACCAAGCAGAGGAAAACTATAAAACTGAAAGCCAGGACAGGCATAAAAAGAAAATTCCAAGCATGCGAGGAAACAATTGATGAAAAAAAAAAAGGATTCCAAAAAAATACTGCAAAAAATAAACCAGACACAAAAAGCAACAATTGAGTACACAAATACAGCATCAGCCTATTTATGAGAAGAAAAAAAAACGACAGACACAAAAATGGAGCTAAATTTAAATGAAAAACTATAACAGATCAAGTAATCAAATCAGGCATTATGAAAGATACTGTAAAAAAGAAAATCAGACACAAAAATCAGACAAAAGAATAAATGAGATTTTATTCTTTAGTTCATTTATTAAATAAGACACAAAAATGGAGCTAAATTCAAATGAAAAACTATAACAAATTAATAAAAAAAAGACCTAATCCAAATGTCACCATCATCAGACAAAAGAAAAAATGAGATTTTATTCTTTAGTTCATTTATTCTTTTGTCTGATGCTGTTGCTGAAACGTCACACACTATTAAATTATTTGGATTAGGTCTTATTAATGAGAAAAAAAAGATGCCAAAGAGAGATGAAAAGATGCCAAAAAAGATAACCAGATACAAAAATTGTGCTAAATTCAAATGAAAAATTATAACAAACACTTATAAAAGATAATTATTATAGAATAATCAAATATATACAAAGATTCAATCTACAATTCGAAAAATAATATAACCTCAGCCTATTTATGAGAAAAAAAAACGTTGCCAAAGACATTAGGAAAGATACTGCAAATAGAAAACATACACAAAAATTGAGCTCTATTTAAATGAAAATCTATAACAAAGTACTTGCAAATTATAATCATAATCAAATGAATCAGAAATATATATTATAAATAGCGAACCCGGCCACGCGTTGCTGTGGCTAAATTGTAATATGTTAAATTAACATTATACTAAACTATTCAGTACAGTAAAGTTAATATTCACTTATAAAGATAAAAATGTTTTAGCCGATCTAAAGCCCTACGGGATTGAGAATGGAACGTTACGTTAAAATTTGAAAGTGATTTTTTATATATATCGATAATATAGCCCTTCATTGTCAGTGAACTCGTTTATATGTATTGTTTTTTGTTTTCGAGATATTCTAATAGAACGTTCTAACATTTTCTGTTAAATATTAATATATGCACAAACACAGAATATAATCACTATGTCTTAATTTCGCTATAATTATTGTTATAAATATTATTCTAAAATAATTCGCCAGAAATCGTCCTGATAGTATACTAAACAACTTCCCAAAGTTTCATGGCAAACATCTAAAATAAAATAATACTTTTAATACTTTGCTACAATATTAAAAAGAGGGGGGCTTAGGTGTTTAAAATGTAAAATGTGCTCCAAATAGTATTACATAGAGCCTTCATAACAAACATATTTAAAATAAACCAATCAAAATATAATAATGCTGTAAAAACAGACCTTTCTACAATAATATAAAAGAAACGAAAATAAAAAAAGACACCCACGCTGAGCCTCGAACCTAGGTTTGTTACAAATATTATTAAAAAATTGTGTATGTTAATTTTTATTTTAAAAAGCCTACATTTTAAATAAAATAATATTTTTAATAATTTGCTACAATAATATAAAAGAAATGAAAAAAAAAAACACCCACGCTGAGCCTCGAACCTAGGTTGCGGGGGTACGAAGCTGTGTACCTAATCTATAGGCTAAACTTGACGTTACAAATAAGCTCATGCGAGGCTATTTAAGGCCATACTTCTTCCGCGAGGGGGCGCTGATTGCGAGTGAATCTACGTTTTATCGTAAAAAAAATGCAACGAAAGGTTATTTCTAAAGAGTAATTAGCCAGAAACCATCCCGGTAGTATACTAAACATCTTCCCAAAGTTTCATCACAATTGGTTGTAGTAATAAGACAAAAGAACGCATTTCAAAACAAAGGAGTTGATGATGATAAATGCAAAAAATCTACGATTGTAAAATAGATTAAATTAAAAAATAAAAATAACTGTTAACATTAGGAAAATAAAAACAGGCCTATCATACGAAGAAAAAAATAACGAAAATTTTGGTATATAGATCGTTATGTGTAGTTCAGAATCTTTGGAGGAGATAGCTCAGGACTTTACAATGGAAAACTCTGTTACGGTATTATCTATATAGATAGTGTTTGTTACCTTAATATTGGACACTAGTGTATACTCAGATATTATTCAATTTATATATATATATATAATACTTTAAAATTCTAAAACATTTCTATGAGGAGGTGGCTGTTTTCTCAAGGCTATCCTATGACACAGTTGTTATCACATTGATACCCTAAGTAACATGGGATCTAACAGAAATATATGCAAGTTAACACAGGTTACTCAAGAAGGTACAACTCAAATGAAAAGTTTATTTAATGCAGAATAATTAACAAGCTCTTGCGCGTGGAACTTCTCTCAATAAATATATGCGTGTCTCATCATATTAACTTATATTTTGCATTTTATGATATTATTAGCATATATACAATGCTATTTTCAATTAGAAATGAAGACACAATAACCATAAAAGGGTTTATGGTCACACATCGACCCAATGTTTCCCTTTTTCAAGGTGGAAAGCTTTAAATCAAGCTCAACCTCTGTAAATAATTTAGTCTTTGAAATATATAAATAGGGGAAACGTGTAATGAGAGATATGATGCAAATTAAAATATAAAATATATATCTTATATTTATATATAAATTTAAAAAACTGTAAAAATGTGTAAATAGGTACATATTATATTAAAAATGCATTAAAACTTCAATTTTTATGGTATTTATGAAAAACATGTACATTCTTGATAAGGAGAAAGAGGAATTGATCCATTTTATCAACATTTTAATTTTAAACCGCCCCTCGCATTGCCACAATATACAGTGAATCTTTTTGGGTGATGTGGCATCTAGAGAATTTATCAATATAAGTTGATTTGATGGTGGTTTCCTGTAGCTTATACAACGTTTGAGTCAAGTTGCACACCATAATATATGTGGGGATATTGGTGTGATTAAGTGATAAACTGAGATGGCTTCTAACTATTTCGATTTTCTTTTGAAAACTTCAAAATGTTTCAATATAGTGTCAAGTGTATTTAAGAATTTCGTTTGAAAAAAAAACGTTCAAAAAACTATGGAGATTTTATTTTGTTGTATAAATTTTTAGTGTTTTACAATTTCTCTCAGCACAGCTCTCCAGCTGTAAATATAGAAAAACATAAAGAGGACTTTTGAAACACAATTTTAAACAAAAATAATAGTACACCGTCTTTATATGCTATTACTTTGTTGGCTATAGGTGACAAAGGCCCGAAACGAAGGTAAAACAGAGTAAAAACGTGATTTTAACCACATAGACCAGGTTCCCTCCCTTGAGACATTTTATATTAAATTATTCCATGCTAAAAAAATAACTTGCGGATTTTTCTCAGGAAATTATAGCATTACAAGATGCTTTACACCAAATGCAGGATGAAGACATAACAGAGTTGGCTTCAAAAATAGTTGAGGTTCTCAAAAACAACCAAGCGAGAAAAATTACAAGTAAGTATATTTTACGCTCATGATATATATATATTTTAAAGATTGAGCAATCCATATTAATATCTATAAATAAATATAAAGCATATATAGCCGTTTAATAAATTTAGATCCAATATATGCTTTATATTTATTTATATATATATATATATATTGAAATTTTACCGGGAGGAAATTGATCCAAAGAGACAATGGTCGCCTCTCCCGTCAAAACAGACGTCTAAAACCAGACGCCATCTCTTGACCGTCGCCGCAATTAGCGGCCTCGGGTCGGTGACAAAGCCACAACACCAGCTTTGGCAAATTGAAAAGCGTCCACCTAGAGACCATGGTTTCGGGCTAATGGCCCTCGTCAATCTAGGGCGGACTTAATTCCATGAGATCCGCACGGGATCTAATGGAATCTTGACAATCTCTTTGGATCAATATCCTCCCGGCAAAATTTCCATCTATATTTTAGCCATAGATATGGCCCAGCCACTTTGCCAGCTAAACACCTCTTTGGCAGATTGCCAAGATTCCATTATATCCCGTGCGGATCTCATGGAATAAAGTCCGCCCTAGACTGACGAGGGCCATTAGCCCGAAACCACGGTCTTTAGATGGACGCTTTTCAGTTTGCCAAAGCTAGTGTTGTGGCTTTGTCACCGACCCGAGGCCGCTAGTTGCGGCGACGATCACTAGATGACGTCTGGTTTTAGACGTCTGTTTTGACGAGAGAGACGACCCTTTTATCTTTGGATATATATATATATATGCAGGGTGTACCAGGTAAATTGGGAATTTCAACAATGGTATTTTAACTGAAATTTTTTGCAAGTAAAAATTAAAATATCCGAATGAAATTTGACACAAGAGTAGATAAAAGGATATAGTTTTTATTTATTCAATGTAGTTTCCATTATTAGCTACAACAGTCTCGAGCGAGTGCGGAATGAAGCACAGGCCTTGGCGACGATGACCTTGTCCATTTGGGTCATCACCGTGTGAACTGCTTTCTTGACAGACTGGATGGAGGTATGAGGAGCTTTGTTGACATCTCTCTCAACAACGCCCCATACATAGTAGTCGAGGGGATTGCAATCTGGAGAATTAGGGGGCCAAATATCAGGACCCCAGTGACTAGGGACGTTAAGTGTCAGTCACGATTGTGTCTTTTTTGCCTTATGGGCTGGAGCTGAGTCCTGTTGGAAGACATACTTCCTTCCTGCGGCCACCATGTCCATCCAAGGCATCACAACGGTCTCCAGAACATTGATGTAGGTGTCAGCGTTCATCCTAAGGCCCTTCTCAAAGAAATGGGGAGGCATGACATCACCTTCACTGCTGATAACGCCAAGGACCATTACGGAGGCAGGAAATTTCGTGTGCATCACGACAGGTATCTCTGAGGGGTCTTTACAGATCCAGCGATCATTCCTGGGATTTACCTTTTGGTCCACGTCAAAGTTCTTTTCGTCAGAGAAGAACCTTAGCATGCCAAAAGAGTCGTGTTTCAGGTTGTTGAGGAGGGCAGCAGCCTTTCCTTTTCTGTTATTCTTCATATTCTCAGTCAGCAACTAGCCTTTCCGAAGGGCATAAGACTTGAGACCAAGGTCCTCATGGATAGTTCTGACAATTGTCATAGAGCCAACGTCCATTTCCTTGGCTATGGCCCTCATGCTCTTCCCAGGGTTTCCATCAATCTTCTCCTTGACATTTTTGACAAATTCTTCGCCTCTTACCCTGTCCGATCGACGCGAGTGCTTTTTCCTTGTAGCTATCCCCTCTTTGTTACTGTCGGCCTCATCAAACTGCTTTTTGACACGATAAATAGTGGTTTTGGGCAACTTAAGAAAATCCACTATCTCTTTGGGGCTCCTTCCGGCGCGCAGAGCAACGATGATGGCAGCTCGATTTTCAAATTCTCGGTTACTCTTAATCACTACACTGCGCACACATGTACTGTTGCATTTTACATGAATATGGCTACGTAATGAAAAAAAAACAAGTTTTTAATCTCAGGTAGTTTTTGTTTTATGGACTGTCAAAGTTAGTCCCAATTTACCTGGTACACCCTGTATATATTATGTAATTTTGTAGTAAAAACATGGTTTTTATATTTTAACTTGTTTAATTGTTGACGCTATATTAATAATGAAAATGATTTACTTTGGTTTACAGTAATAAAAGGTGTTGTCTCGATCAAGCCAAATGAAGAAGCACAAATATCAGGCGTAAGTGACATTTTACACATGATTAATCTATGATTCATTAGCGTGCCATCTGTTATGAAACTATTAAAGACGCGTATGATTCTTTTAAAAATAAACAATTTCTACTGCTCTTAATGCAATGGAAATTTCAATGGGAGGGCCTGGCTCATCCGTGATGAACCCCCCCAGTAAGGGCAGTAAAAATTGTTCAATTTTCAGAAGAATCATAAACGTCTATAATAGTTTCGAATGATTAATCTATATATATATATATTAGATTAGTGGTAAACAATGTAGAATTTAGAAAAACATTCCTAATAATGAATCCTGAAAGGGCAATTTTTTTTTTTTGGAAATACCAAACCGCTTCAATAATCCATTGACTTGTACATATATAAAGTCTGTTTCTACATCTTTGAACATTTGATGTTTTTTATTAAGAAAATTCTAAATTCTCTTTCAATCTTTAATATCATGGTCGACACATTCAGATTTTGTAATATAATATATATATTTTTTAAATAGAGCAATCCATAAATGAATCTTCAAATAAAAAGGCATATATTGAATCAAATTATCATTTATTTTACCAATATTTCAGTTGGATGAACCTTGATAAAGGTTGGCGTTCAGCCAACTGAAATATTGGTAAAATAAATGATAATTTGATTCAATATATGCCTTTTTTATTAAATATATATATAAAGAAAAATTTGAATTAAAATCTTTAGAAATAAATAAACAAAATATATATCAATCGTGCTCCTCTCTTTGTAAGATATATATATATATATATTTAAAAAATCATAAATAAAATATTTCAAAAGTGATTTTTTTTACAATGAATTCATTAGTAAAACTTTAAAACGCGGTATGAATGCATTTTATATTTTACTCATTTTATCACAGGTTTAGCGCATTTACGCAAATTTGGCTTTCAATATATATATATATATGTTATATAAAAATATTATTTTATTTCAAATTATATTTCATAGATTAAACTATTGTGTTAAGTCTACCACCAGATGTCGCGACTTCCCTTTATATAACTATTGTTGTTGTTTCCCGTTGGCCGGCTCAAACCATTTGTAATTATGTAAATAAGTCTTTTGTTTATCTTATTCTTTACGCCTCAAATCAGGTATTTCTTCCTTAATTATGTTTCATTAGCACAATTAAAGACATTTGTGATTCAAAGTTAATTTTATTAATATTGTAACAAAGTATTTATTATTTTATTAGCAGATTGTTATTTTTTTATGTTTATATTTTGCTATACTCTGTACATTCCCGCTTTTGCTCATCTTTTGTTTATCACTCATAGTTTGTTCTTGCCTTAACTAAAATTGCTGTCTCAGCCCGAAGTTGTCTTTCCTAATTTTCCACGTGGCAATATCTTTCCCTCGACTGCAAAATAGTATCATAATGATCAAACAACCCCCTTATACAAAACCCTCTATCTCAACAATTCCAAAATCAACAGAAAAATATATTTTATTATAATATATATATTATAAAAAAGATATGATTCTGTTGCAGAATTAGATCTATAGGATTATTGCTTGATGCTGATTATTTTGAGAATAGATAATATTGTTGAGCATTTGCTTGATCTTGGAATCCATGAGTATGTGATATTGCAGTCGTGGTAAAATAATATGAACAGTTTAGGTCATTATTTGCCAGTCCGTTTTAATTTAGCAAAATATATAATATAAAAAATATTGCCTGATTTAAGGCGTAAGAATAAAAAAATGAAAAGCTTATTTACATAATTTGCAAAAGGTTTGAGCCGGCCAACGGGAAAAAACAACAATAGGCCTATATAGGGGAAGCGCGACCTCTGGCGGTCGATTTACAGAGTAATTCTATTCTATAATTTATAATTTGAAAATAAAATATAATTGTAATATAACATAAATATAAGTCAAAAGGCGAGATATGACAACAGATACAATCAGTGGATTTCTCCAACGACATTTTATGACTTACGAAGGTTGAAAGTAAGAAGATTGCTGAGAGCAGTCTCGATCCAATATTGATATTTAAATTATATATAACTGTTATATTAAAATGTTATTAAGATATTCGTTAGTTTATCGCATATGTATATTTCAGTACAAAATAATTATATTCTTAATTATATAAATGTTAAAGGTCATTAAAATATATTTTTTATATTTCAAATATTAAATCTTATATATATAATTACTATCTATTTGAATGTTATATGTTTTATAAATACAATAATAATAATAGAGAGAGAAGAAACATTTAGGCAGGTTGGAAATGAAAATATTAATACATTTTTCTATCTTATACTAGAGTAATCTCGGTATAGTTCATAGGAGAAACATAGTTAGTGATTATTCTACAGCAAAGTATATTCTGTCTTCTTATAATAAAAAAAACACTTACAATGTTCCAAGGTTTCGTCTGATTTTTAGTATTCACTATTCTACAAACATAAAATACTTTATTAAGACTTTATCATTATATAGATCCTACAAGCATGATTTAAAAAATAAGAAAGCAAATAAAACACACCAGAGGAAATATATACACTAATATATAACTAAATGCTATATTTATCTATATTGATAGTCATTTTATATCATTTTCACAATAAATAAATTTAAAATTTATATAGAGAAATATCACAATGAATATAATATTAGTATGGAAGAATAATTAAATATAAATATGTGAAAAAATGTTAAAAATAAAATAATAAAAAGGTCAGGTGCTAGTATTAAAATTAAGATAGGCATATCCTGACAACGAGTACATGAATATTTTAGATGGCAAAGCGCAATCTAGGGGAACAGATCGGAACTAAACGTTGATGGCTTTTCTTGATATACCAAGAAAATGGGTTGACAAAATATCAGGGAATAGCTTAAATCTACATTTAGTGGATTTCTGTTCCACTAGATGGCGCTCTGCCATTTAAAAAAGCTCATGTGCTCTTGGTCAGGATATGCATTTTTGATATTAATAAAATATCTATTTACATATGTTTACATAACAGAGAAAGTTAGAAGAAAAATAGGAAAATTATATATGGGAGGAAAACTATACTCATTCCTTTTTTGCAGACTCCCATCTATTACATTTACTAATTTTGGTAAAAACTTCTCATTTCAAAATCTTGATTATTGGAATTCATTAGAGTTTTCTATATCATGTCAACATATCGCTAAAATACAAGTACAAGTTGTATAATCAAATAGTTATATTTTTCTATATTCCTTTCTTCAAATTGCAGTTAAACCTCTCTATAACGCCTACTTTTGAGACTCACCGAAATAGGGTGCTATAGACAGGTCACTTTTAATGTAAAATGTTTACACTTTAATGTTTGAAATCGAGCGCTATAGAGAGGAAGGCGCTATTTAAAGGGGCGATATAGACAGGTTTAAATGTACATTTCTTCAAACTACTATAGCGACATGTGTATAGGTTTATAATATATTTGATGTACTTCGCATATGGTTTTTTTTGCAGATGATAGACATTCTAGAAGAATACCGTAAATCGATATTGGAGGTGATAACTGACAACCAGGTATGTATCTTTTTTATATAATGACTAGCCGAATGACCCGGGCAACGCCCGGGTTTTACCCGATTAAATGTTTTTATACAAATACTATTCATTACAATTTTAAATTGGCACCGTGGATGTCACTTTTGTGAAACGTCCCGCTTCAAACTTTGTGTGTTTTTAAAATATAAAAATTAAAATGTAAATTTTCACAACGATATTTGAAAATTATATTATTTTGATTTTCAAATACTATTCGTTACAATTATAAATTGGCGCCGTGGATTTCACTCTTGTGAAACGTCCCGCTCCAAACTTTATGTCTGAGAAGCGATATTTTTATAGAAAGATGATTTGGCTTTTGTTTTCTGCTCGAATGAGTGTTTTTCTGTTAGAATTTTGTTCCTACGTACAAGAAAATGAACTGGTTTCACCCGTGGTCTCTGCTTTTTGAAAATTTTCCCGATATAATTTTGTATCTGATAATCAAACATAATACAGCAATATTGCCATCATCATTTTCTGACTAAAAACAACTTTTAATGCCCAGAACCTGTTAATTTCAATTTTTCTTGCCTAAAAATGCGAAAAATATGTCCTGTTAAAACACGTTTTACATGTACATTAGGTCAGCTGATATTACTTCCCATCTTCACCGCTAGAAGCGCTGCTTGCGAGCGAAAGGGCAAATTTGCAACGCAATTTGCAAATAACTCGAAGAATATTCGGGAGAGAGACCTGAAATTTTCACTATAAGTTTTTCCAGATTCTAATATATATACTGTTAAAATTTCAGTCAGATTAGTTACGTATTGTGGACGTGTATAGCCGACATAGAAACAAACACACATACATACACTGACTTTTATATATATAGGGATTGACAACCATATATCCATTTACTTATTCAAATAAAAATCACAGTGCGTTGAATATACATTTAGTAAACTTGAACTCTGATAATTTTTAAAAGAAATTTCATATATGTGAAAAAATAATAGAAAAAAAATAAAAATATTTAAAAATGTGCTCATATGCTCGTGATCAGGATATGCCTTTTTTGTTTTTGATATTAACACCGGACCTTTTTATTATTTTTATTTTTTCTCTTTTTTTTTTCACATTTTAAGTGTATATACCTATTTCTTGATTTCTCAAGAAGCCTCTGTGACCAAAAGATTTTTGGTCGCAGTGGTACTGCCTACTCCATGCTAACGAGGGCCAACAGCCCGAATCGCGTTCGTTGATGGCTTTTCATGATTTATCAAGAAAATGAGATGGCCAAATATCAGGGAATAGGCTAAATCAACGTTTAGTTGATTTCTTTTCCACTAGGTGGCGCTCTGCCATCTAAAAATCACATGTGCTCGTGGTCAGGATATGTCTTTTTTGTTTTTAATTTCATATCTTTTCTCAAAAAAATATTTTCAAACGTTTGCGATTAGCTATTCTAAAGATACAATATTGTAAATGTATTCTTTAAAATATCGGTAAAATTCAAATAAGATTACATTAGAATATTTACGGAGAGCCTTGTTGATAATTAAATAATTTACAAGATATTAATATTGTGTGTGTGTGTGACAAAAGATTTAATGAAGTTTTAATGAATTTCAACATTCTACGTTGAGATGTATCATTTGTATTATTTCAATATCATTTCAACTCGATTCTTGAAACACCCGAAAAATCATGAAAAAGCCTTATAAATGAATGTTTATAGTCAAATTTGATATTTAACACACAGTACAGATGAGCTTGTTTACACCAAATATAAATGCGTTATTATACATTGATAAAGGTTGGCCCCTTTTTTCAATCGAAGTATTGACAAGTTAAAACTTTTTGTTGTGTTTTTTTTTTGCGATCAGATATATTTAGTTATGTAGGTGAGGATTTAATTCTGTTGCTTGCTCTTTCTATTTGAAAAAAATATATGAAATCTTATACCTTTGTTTTGTACTAATGAAGTTGTGAATAAATTTGACAAAATCTTGTTATGAAAGTAAAGCAATCCATAAATATATTTTCAATTAAAAAGCATATTTTGGATAAAAAAATCACCCTTTATGAAGGTATTTTATATGATTATATATATAATTAATATGTTATAATACGTTGATAAAGGTTGGCGTTCAGCCAACTGAAATATTGGTAAAATAAATGTTTTTTGACCCAATATATGCCTTTTCAATAAAATAATCTTGTTAATTAAAATAATTATTGTATCGCGGACGGAAAAAAGAGAACAAATGATGTTTCAGATTCTCAAGAACCTCCAAAAAGCCATTAAGAACCTCGGCTAGAATTCCATGAGAGAAAGCGCTAAGGCGATATTGAATGTGAATCCATAGTCTCCACACTATGGGCTCAAGTATCTTCAAATATTCTGTATTCAGTTTTTATGATCATTAAATAAATATATCTTCAATTTTCACGTGTTTTGATTACTATAATTATATTGTCATGTATTTAATATTTTTGCATAGTATTATTTTACCAAAATTTAGAGTGTCATGTATTTAAAATATCAAAATGTACCTATTTATATTAATCAGCATATTTATATTTAAATAAAGATTGTAAATACAAAGTTGTTACTATTTTTTGATTAACAAAAAGTTCTCTTTTCTTATTGTTCTTCTTTTTCCTTTTTTTTGTACTTATTTCAATTAGCATATTTTCATTTAAATACAGCTTATAAGCAAAAGGTTATTACTAATTTTATAAAAAAACATCTTTTTTTTAATAACAAAAAGTCCTCCTTTTTTATTGTTCCATTTTTTGTTGTTGTTGTTTTCTCTTCTTCTTTTTTTTGTGATGATAAGTTCTATGTTTTTATTTCCACTGATGACCCGTGACATTTATCCCCGCTTTAAAGAATTTATTCTCTAGGAATAAATTTCTTCAATTGAGAAATATGCACTCGTATAGAGCTCTCTTGGTCAATTGCAATTCCTTCATAGGTTACATTGGAGAATTTATTCACAACCTTGAAGGGTTCTTCATACTTTGGAGACGTCTTGATTAATCTCGAATCTTTGAATGGAATTCTTCTAAGGAAAAGATCACCGACTTTGAATGATATTGCCAGATGCTTCGAGTCAAGTCTTTCCTTCCAACTGTCTCTATCAATAGAAAAAAAACCCTGTTAAATTCATAAATAAGTTAAAACAAAGCATCTAGGGCTGCGTATCTTTTATTTCATAATTATAACACAAGCTTTCGGGCTCATACGCCCTTCTACAGGAGTTAATAAACGACTAACCATCTAATCTGAGATTACATTTTATATATGTAGCTATTATTTTGCATATTGGCCTGATTGAATAATTAACATATTTAGATTTACATATAGGTTGCACAATTTGAGAAGTATTAATTCTAATTAATCTGTGGTTATATGAATTATTTTTTATGAATATCACGTTGCATGTAATTTTCGTTTTATGTCATATTATTTTGAAATTTTGAAATTTAAGGGATCCCACTAGATATGTAATATCTATTAATGTAAATGTAATTGTTTTATTTTATTTAGGTCTAATGATTCATATGCTTCTGGTAAATCGATCCTGCGGTTTTTACTATTATATTGTTTGGATACTATTGCTTCTATTATTAAACTCTGAAATTTATTATTGATGTTATTGTAATGTACTATGGGTTCATTTAGGTTAAATGCATGTCCTGTTATATTGGTGTGCTGTACTATTAGTGATATTGGATCATTTTTGTTTATATATCTTTTGTGTTCTGTTATTCTATTGTGTAATTTACTCCCAGTCTCCCCTACGTATCTGACATTACAGTTATTACATTCTATTGAATAAATTACTTCTTTTTTATCTGTTATGCAGTCTGCTCGACTATTTTTTGTGATCGGATTTCTTAGGATACCTAATAAGTTAGGTGAGTTGCTGTAATAAGTTTTTATTCCGTACTTATTAAGTTTTCTGGATATGTTAACTGATTTCGGGTAATATGGGATATAGCAATTTTGCCTATATATTTTTGTTTTCGGCGTTAATGTGGTAGATGATTCTGGTAGAAATATTTTAAAATGAATGTTAAAACAAATAAAACTCATTTATATATTATACAAGAATGACATCCACGGCGCCAATTTATAATTGTAATGAATAGTATTTGAATAAAAGCATTTTATCGGGTAAAACCCGGGCGTTGCCCGGCCATTCGGCTAGTAATAGTATAAACCGCAGGATCGATTTGCCAGAAGCATATGAATCAATAGACCTATATAAAATAAAACAATTACATTTACATTAATAGATATTACATATCTAGTGGGATCTCTTAAATTTCAAAATAATATGACATAAAACGAAAATTACATGCAACGTTATATTCATAAAAAATAATTCATATAACCACAGATTAATTAGAATTAATACTTTTCAAATTGTGCAACCTATATGTAAATCTAAATGTTAATTATTCAATCAGGCCAATAGGCAAAATAATAGCTAAATATATAAAATGTAATCTCATATTAGATGGTTAGTCGTTTATTAACTCCTGTAGAAGGGCGTATGAGCCCGAATTCTTGTGTTATAATTATTAAATAAAAGATACGCAGCCCTAGATGCTTTGTTTTAACAGTCTCTATGTTATTTGATTCTGAGTATTGCCAAGTTATTCGCGTCTTCTACCTTGATTGATGCAGTTTCATCAGCAAACTATGGCTGATGGCGATAATCAAAGAGCAGAAAGGAATGAGTAAATCCAGGTTTGTGAAGTGGAGTGTTGTTATTCTTTACCACTTTAAGTAGAAGAGTCGACCATTTGACTTTCGTGTTGTCATGCAGTGCAGTTTTTAATTTTTCATTAGTGTTCCATTCACTTTTTCACACAATCCATTACACTGAGTATGGTATGGTATGGTATTGTATATGTATATCTGATAATGTGGATCTTGAGTAACTTGTTGAACTCTTTTAAAACAAAATTATTTTAATTTTCAATCAAGACACATTTGACTGGTAACGAGGTTTGCAGCAGGGTGGTGACATTTTTATGGTATTTTTTGCAGTATGGAATGCTCAAACATATCTGGTTAGATGATCCACAAAATATTGAATGTACTTATGTCTTGTATTGCTGGCAGCTGACTCCATTACTATTGTATCTGCTCCAATCAACTGCATTGGATGTATTTCGGAATCAGGAGTTATTAATTCCCCAAAGTTGGTTGATGACTAACCTTGGTTAATTGACATGTTGATCAAGATCTCACATATGTTTTAATTTACTGTAACATATTTGGCCATCAAAAGAAAGGGTAAATTAAATTGATGGTTTTATTGATGGATGAATCATGTTATCATGGTTTTCTTCAAGAACTTGTTGCTTGAACTATTCAGGTATTACAATTCTGAACAGTTCCCGTATGTTCAACCATCAGAGTATTTTGATGTTTTAAACAGTTTTTCAGAAAACTGAGATCTGCCTGTTGCTGATGGTGTTGTAAATCTGATATGGAAACATGATTTAATACTGGAGCTCTAGATAAAGCATCAAAATGTACTTGCTTATTACCTGACCTATGTATTATAGTGAAGGTCTTTGTTGATAAATTAACTATCCACCTGAAAAACTTGGACTTGGGCTTTTTGACATTAAATAGCCACTGTAATGCAGAATTATCAGTAATCACCTGAAAGTCTTGTTCTCCAGGTAAACTTCAAAATAGTCAATAGCCTGTATAACTGCAAAGCATTCCAACTCATAAATTGAATAGTTTTGTTGGTGCTCAAGTAACCTTTTTGAATAGTAGGCAATGACATGTTTTTATCCAGAGGTTTTTTGTGCTAAATGCCTGCAATTCCAACTGCAGACGCATCATTATAAAGTTTGCATAGCAAATCTGGATTAAAAGTTGAGAGTACTGGCTCAGATATCTATGATGCCTTTATATCTGAAAAGGACCTTTCATCTTGTGGAGTCCACAAAACAATTTATTCTTCTGAGTAAGATTTGTGAGTGGGGGTGAGCAAGTTCAGCAAATCTCGGAATGAATTTTCTGTAATTATTTGCTAATATATAAATATCTTCATATTTCTTTTACTGTTGTAGGCGAGGGAACTCTGCTGCTGATTTATTTTTTTCAGAATCAAGCTCAATTCGATTATGTTCTATCACATGACCAAGATACTTGACTTCTTGTTGAAAAAATGAATACGTATCAAACTTTAGCTTAATGTTAAACTTGAACAATTTTTCAAAAACTTGCTTTAGTAAATCTATGTGCTGTCACAAACATGATGAATAAATGATATATCATCCTAGAAAAAGCAAGTACCTTTCCATAGAAGATCTCCAAGAACAACTTAAATAAATATTTGGAAAGTGGATAGCGCATTTCATAATCCAAACGGCATCACTAAAATCTCATAATGCCCATCCTTTGTCACAAATGCTGTTTTACTAACAGAATAAGGGGACATTTGGACATGCCAATAGCCCCAATCTATATCCAGTGTTGTGAAATATTTTGATCCATGGATTATATCAAATATGTCTTGAATAAGTGGTAGAGGTTGTTTATCATCAATTGTGATTTCATCGAGTTCACTGTAGTATATACATAGTTCCCTTAGTTCCATCTTTTTTTCTGAACCAAAACTACAGGAAATGCCCATATTGAAGATGATTCTCTGATTAGACCTTTACCCTTCAATTCTTTGACTTGTTTTGAAACTTCGTCATATTATGAAATTGGTCTTCTGTATGGTTTTAAACATATTGGAAGGTGATCCTTTGTAACAATTTGGTGCTTAATTGAAATCTTTACTATATCTGTTTGATTCTGGCTAAAAATATGATTATAATTTAGCAACAGACTATCCAATTATTTTTTATGACACCTTTCTAAAGAAAGAACTTGACCACGACTGGTATTTACTTCTGGCTGCTTAATGTACACTGATTTGTCTTTTGCATCAACCAAGAGTTCAAACATTTTAGCAATATCTAGACCAATGAGAATCTGTTTTTTTTTTCATTTCACAGTTGAAATGATTTTAAAAATGCAAAGTAAGTGGGGGAAATTTGTGCATAAAAATATTATAAATATTACAATCAAAATAAGTTAAATATCTTGAAATATTAAAGGAAAAAAATAATGAGGTCTATTCAATATTTTAAAAATATTTTTAATTATTACATAAATATAATTCAACAATAATTCGTTGGGAGATAAAAGTAAAAATATATGTTTCTAATAAAACATTTGAAAATAAATTAAAAATGATTCAAACAAAAACTGGAAAAACTATTTTTTACATATACGATATATATAAAACATATCATTTATATAGATAGTAATTATATATAACATTTCTAATATTTGAAGTATAAAATATATTTAAAGGCATTAAGCATTCGTAATTAAAAATATAATTATTTTTGTACTGGTTATAACATGCAATAATGATAAAGAGAAGCGTGGACGCGGCACCGCTTGGAGGCGCTGCATGAAAATGAACTGACCAATGGGAATGGCCCACCTCAACAGTCAGTCTTCTTCCTTGTTTGTAAATAAGACTGCCTTAGTTTTTTACCGATGTGTGCGGTTGTTCTTTGTTCTTATATCCTCAATGTATACTTATAATTAAACATATATACAGTTAAACCTCCTGTCTATAGCGCCCCCTCTAGGGAATTACCAAAATAGGGTGCTATAGAGAAGGGGTGCTATAGACAGGTCACTTTTTGTAAATCGCATTGTATTACGTATTTAAAATCGGGCGCTATAGTGAGGGAGGCGCTATTTAGAGGGGGCGCTATAGACAGGTTTGACTATATATAATCACTTATTTTTCTCTTCTTTCAAAACGCCGACCCACAACAAATAAGAGTTAAGAAATATCTGGAAAACTTTAACTTATATAAAATTACAAGGCTGTTCAGTCATTTTACTTTTAACTATCGTAAGTCATAGTACGGCCTTGGAGAAATCCACTGATCGTATGCAGTAGGTGTAATATTAATCCCTGAATATCTCACGGAAATTAGTTCTCTCTCTCTCTATTTTTAATCGTCTCTATATATTTATTTCATCTTATTCATTTTATTTATTCAACTAGCGGATGTGCCCGGCTTCGCACGGGTTTTACCCGAGTGAATGTTTGTCTAACGAACATTTGTTAAAACAATTCTCTATAAACTATAAAACGTACTCGGCTTCGCCCGGGGTTTTACCCGAGTAAAGGTTTGTCTAGCGAACATTTGTTAAAACAATTCTCTAAAAACTTATTTAAAAAAAAAAAGATATATTTTGATAATTTGAAACTCGTAAATTTGAATCTCTCGGTAAAGTGAACATTTTTTCCCGGTCCCTGTGTACCGTGTCATCCTGAATTTTGTCTTTCCTAATTTTATACATTAGAAAATCATAGTTTTATCTAGTGAACATTTTTTCCCGTGTCACATTGCCGTGTCATCCTGAGATAATCTTACTTTTGATAAATAATATTTAAGATAACAAACTCAGTGATAAGAAAACTTGTTATCATCGTCACAATGGGGGCGCTGCTTGCGAGTTAAATCTACAAATCTGCAAATAACTCTAAGGATATTCAAGATATTCAGGAAATTATTTTTCAAAAACCTTCCCGGTGATATACCTAATAATATGCCAAAATTTCACGGCGATTGGATGTATGGTTTTTGAATCTATAGAGTACAGACAAACAGACAGACAGACATTCAATTTTATATATATAGATTATTTTATATTTAACATTATAAATTCCTATATGAATGATGAATGATTCAGTTTCAATCTCATCCTCTCTCTTGATCACCTTGGAGACTTTCATAACCTGCTGGATATCCCAACTTTATTGTCGCGTAACATTTCCTCAAGAGATTTAATAACATCTACCCATGTTAATACTCTAGTACACTTTATTGATGAAAATTTCTTCACTATTTTGAATGGAAGATCTCTTAGTAATAAAAATTGAAATTTCACTTTTATTTCTATTTCTCTCTCTCTAAACCTACTTTATCTCTTTAAAAATGTTCAACATGATGGTACATATTTTACAAATCCCAAGAAGTTTTAAAAAATTGATGAAATAATCCATACTGTGGGTATAATAACGAAACTAGTGAAATTTAAAAACTCAATCTAAGCTAAAGTCTTAAAATTTCTTAGTACACATGGGAATTGGAAAAATATCGGTGATATATTTCTATATATTTGTGGGTGCCGAGAGACCACGTCGTCGGAAAACATGGAAGCAGGGTCATGAAATAGGAGATGACCACCGCTGCGTGGCGCGGCAGATCGGCGGAAGTCAATGAGGACCCAATAGACATTCTAGGGTGTTGTCCATTTGTCTTCCTCTAAAATGTAGCTAATAAGTAATTTCAATAAAAAGGTCATATTAAGCATTATATTCATACAAGAGGTCAGCCAATTTACTCAAAAGACCCTCAAATTCTCCTTGGGCGAGTCCACTACATTTAGTTTAAAATGGACGATTCTCTAAGACCTTGTGTGGTGATTATAGAAGAATCAATGCAGTTACACTTCCAGACCGTTATCAAAATCCTAGACTGGACGATTTTTACCACATCTTAAAAGGTAATCGTGTGTACTCAAAAATAGACCTATGCGAGGCATTCTATCAGATTCCAATTGCAAAAGAGGATAAACCAAAAACTGCCATTGTTCGAATTTGATGTAATGAGTTTTGGTCTTAGAAATGCTATTTCCACCTTTCAGAGATTCATGCATGAAGTCTTAAGAAATTTTGACTTTGCGTTTGTCTACTTAGATGATATACTGGTAGCCTCTAAAACGTAAAAAGAGCATTACAGCCACATTGAAACTTTATATATATGTCATAATATATGCTCTTCCAGGATTAATAAAACAAACATACAGTCAACGAGAGAGAAATGGGCAGCTAAAGCGAGACACTTTAGACATCACGACATTCCAAAGGGGCGGCAAAAGGGGCCCGCCCGTCAACACCTGGGGACTATTTTGGTAGTCGGGGGGTGACCACACAGGCAGTCGTTCAGCGGACAGCGCTCTCGCTCCCTCTCTCTCTCGGATGGCTTCCAGATTCCTCTTCCAACTCGTCGTGTGATTATTTCTCTCCTCACCACATTATTACCACTATATTGCCACATTAAAAGTCGACAGGATAAGACCTGGCCGGGAGGCAAATCCCTCATATACCGGAGTATGAAGAAACAAGAAGCCAAGCCACGATAATCGACCAAACCCAACTCAACTGTAACCACTCCTCTTCGAGCCCTCAACCCTTTCTTCGCCAACCTTTGAACCGTGATCCCGAAGAAGTATCCACCTACGACGGAGATGGAGCTGCCACGCACTTCTTCCAGCACTAGATCTGCCCAAGAACGACCGCCGTGCCAGAGCAGGACACCTTCCACCATCATGGACAAGACTCCGCCATATCCCTGCCGCTACTGTGATGTACAACACTGGTACGCACAGTGTCACAGACAGAACTCTCCCGAATCTCAATGAACTTACCTGCTCACTAAACCAGCATAACCTGTAAGTGAAATTGTTTTACCCCTTCCATTCATTCTTTAAAGAACTCACTCCTTGTAAACTCTGATGCCAATCTTTACATAATTAGCTTCATTTATTTTCTCCACGCCTATTAACAATGATTTTATTCTCCATACTATTTAGCTAGATATTTGTAACCCATTTAATTAGTTATCTTACCATTAGAATTTAACAATCGTCATTTTAATTAAATAATTTCCATTTTAACGTAACTCTTAAAAAAAAAAGATGGAATTCTACCTATTAATACTTTACGATTTTTACTATTAACAATAGGTTTTTCATTATCAATTTATCTATAAAAATATGCCTCCAACACCTAAACATTTGTATACCTATTTGTATATGACCTCTCCTACTTGTAAGCACGGCTCACGAAAAATAGTTTCTTTCCCTAAGCGACTCAAAATTCACCCTGTAAGTCAGGCGTCGAAGAATTCCAACCACCACGTGAGCCTTGCTTACAACCAACCCTTGGTGACTCTTACCTATCTTCCCCTGAATGCATCTCTCATTCTTACAACTTTGTTAACCTTATACCAGCTCAGGACCTTTTATAGAATTATTGAGTAATCAATTATCGAACTTCTATTCTATATTGTCATTTCAAAATCCTAATCTTCGCCCTTCATTTATGATAATATATTTCGTAGTTCATCTCTAGCATATCCACCGACCCACACCATCTAGCCAATGGCGTGTTCGTCACAGGGTGCAGATTGACTAACCGCTAGATATTTATCAAACCCTTTTTGTTCGCACTTGAACAATCTGCATCGAGCGACACAGTTCGCCACACGGACCCTGTCTTCAAATCTATGTTTGTCCATTGTCCAAACCAGCACGATATAGCCTACCTCCGATATTTCCCACGGAGGTACGTTAAACATCATCGCTGATTCTGTCCGGTCCGTCATCATTTCGCGCAGACATGGGTCTTACGTTCAACCCACCGCGAAATCATCGCCTTGCACAAGCTCCCACGACGGTTCAAACACCTCGTGTCCGAGCAGCTTGTCACTTGTAACGGACAACGCAGTCCTTGTCCCAATTTTTGGCACTGTGCGCGCATAGTTTCCGCAAATTAAATATAAGTCCATTCGACTTCCTCACCTACACACGGGACTTTTCCCCTCGGACTCGCTACACAAGTAACTGCATAGATAAGGTAGATTGGCCCAGGGCAAGTTTCCCCTCGCCCTGTTCGCCAAGGTTCTAACATTGTATGTAGTTTTATATTTACCTTAGTCCTGAGCTCACACAATTGCCAACCTCAATCTCATTTCTCGTACTCTACACCTATAGCATAGAAAGCCCATGACAAGTTTCCCCTTGTCATGTCCACCTGAAAAATAGCTTAAAGTGTAGAGTTCCCCAGCCTTAATGATCCCCAGAATTTCAACATGTGTTTGTGACTCCCCTTCTCCTTGTTCACACTCCTCAATGTCATTTCCCATATAGTACATTAGATTTTGTTGTATATAGCCTTTTATAACCTTGATATTTTCAAAGACTTCCTTAAATGTCAAACTCTCCGGTGTTGTAAAACTGCTTGCAAATAATATTTACTTGTGTACTATACAATATTTTATTTACATAAAACTATGTCACCATTACCTTAACTAATTTCAACTGTGAAATTATTTTCTCAATTTCTGGCTTCTCCAGCTTTAAATATACTTAAACCATGTTCAGCCTTTTCCAACGGGGGCCATATGTCATAATATATGCTCTTCCAGAATTAATAAAACAAACCTACAGTCAACGAGAGAGAGATGGGCAGCTAAAGCGAGACACTTTAGACATCACGACATTCCAAAGGGGCGGCAAAAGGGGCCCGCCCGTCAACACCTGGGGACTATTTTGGTAGTCGGGGGGTGACCACACAGGCAGTCGTTCAGCGGACAGCGCTCTCGCTCCCTCTCTCTCTCGGATGGCTTCCAGATTCCTCTTCCAACTCGTCGTGTGATTATTTCTCCCCTCACCACATTATTACCACTATATTGCCACATATATATATATGTCAAACTCTCCGGTGTTGTAAAACTGCTTGCAAATAATATTTACTTGTGTACTATACAATATTTTATTTACATAAAACTATGTCACCATTACCTTAACTAATTTCAACTGTGAAATTATTTTCTCAATTTCTGGCTTCTCCAGCTTTAAATATACTTAAACCATGTTCAGCCTTTTCCAACGGGGGCCATATGTCATAATATATGCTCTTCCAGAATTAATAAAACAAACCTACAGTCAACGAGAGAGAGATGGGCAGCTAAAGCGAGACACTTTAGACATCACGACATTCCAAAGGGGCGGCAAAAGGGGCCCGCCCGTCAACACCTGGGGACTATTTTGGTAGTCGGGGGGTGACCACACAGGCAGTCGTTCAGCGGACAGCGCTCTCGCTCCCTCTCTCTCTCGGATGGCTTCCAGATTCCTCTTCCAAATAGATATTGCTCTATTCCATATAGCTACGGCTCAGAGAGAATTGCCCGAATTTTAAAGAGATATAATATAATTACAACATATCAATCTGCACAAAATCTACAACAAATCTTACGCCACTCAGATACAAAAAAATATTTCAAACCAAGAAAATACAACCAATGTAATTTACAAAATTCCCTGCCAAACATGTCAAGCTACATACATTGGAGAAACAGGTAAATCACTTAAAGATCGTGTCAATCAACATAAAGCAGCTTTAAAAAACTACAAACCATTATCCCTCCTAGTTGACCACTCCCTAAATAATAGCCATATACCAGATTTCAAACAGGCATCAATTATATACAAAAATATCACAGAAAAACATTGTAGACTGTTTTTAGAAAGTTGGGCTTCTGCCGAAGATAAACACAGTATAAACAGAAAAATTGATTTTCCAGAAATTTATAAAGAATTCATATCCTAATTGTTTGTAAATAGCTATGTATATACTTTTAATTTGCTCATTTATTTTCCTCCAAAATTTTATCATTAATTTAGAATTAATATGTATGCACACAATTATTTACGGTTGCACTGTTGTATATAAATCCCTATTTCAAGCACAATGTGTAGACAAAATAATAATAATGGTATTTGTCCGTAATATTATATATAATTGTTAGCTGTATATATACTGAATGTAATGTTTAAATCAAAGATGCAATTCTTTCATTGGCCTTGTGGAACGAGAGTGGTGTACGCGTGCGCGCATGCTTTAGTGCAAAACACAAACATCCTCGATAAAGAGAGGCGAGTTGCCCCTCGAAATATTGGAATAATAAATTCATTAAAAAATCCAATATATGCATCTTTTTTAAATATAATTTTAATTATGGATTGCTCAATCTTCAAAATGATTTCAACCAGTTTTGGTTCAGAAGCTCTTCGTCTAGCAAGAACAATTGAAAGAATTCAGTTAGCTATCAACAGTTGGAAACTTCATTTATATTTCAACCACAGATGTCTCGAATCAAGAATAATTCCTCCTTCACTGCTCCTTAAAGACCCTGTGAAAACAAAATTTTCAAGAAAGATTATATTAGAAACGGGCAGAAAACTTTTAAATGCGAGAATAAAAAACTGTCACTATTATTTAAATAATTATAAAATAAAGATGGAAATTTTAATCCCCAAGTTAAAGGGAATATTACCTAATGATCTATTTGACAATTTGAATAAATATTTGGACACCAAATGCCAAAACAAAACAACATTAATTCGCAATATTCAGTCAAATAAACTAGAAAAATGGACACAAAAAATTCAACCTAAATCACATCATGTTGTGAATCTGTCAAAACAGTCGATTTCACCTGATATTGTAACACTTTTATCTAAAGGATTGAATTTTGTTCCATCACAAAAAATACATATTCCTAAAACCTTAGCCTCTATAGAAAATTCTATAAAGCTTTTACCCGATGACGATAAATCTAAAGTTAGAACAGAAATAACACCGATTATTAAGAAAATAGAAAGACAAAATAAGACCAATTTACACCAAGATGAAAGAAAGGCAATTAATCTATTAAGACAGAACAAAGATATAATCATAACACCTTCCGATAAAGGAAGGAATACTGTAATCATGGATACCACTGAATATAACTCTAAAATCGAACAATTACTACAAGATAAAGAAATTTACGAACAATTATCAAAAGATCCATTGCCTAATATCACTAAAGAATTTAATAAAAAACTAAATAAAATTATACGCACACATAAGCTTAATAAAAAATCGTTCGAAAATTTAAAGGCAGAAGAAAAAACTCTACCCAACTTTTACGGCCTACCTAAAATCCATAAGCCAAACATTCCATTACGACCAATAGTGAGCTATGCTGGTTCTCCTCTTTACCCTCTCACGAAATTTCTATCTTCAGTCATCTCTCCATTCCAAAAGCAACTACCTCACACAGTCCCCAATCCCATAGTAGCTGTTGAAGCTATCAAAACCGTTCAAATATCAAATGACAGCAGGATGGTTTCCTTCGATATAGAATCTCTCTACACCTCAATCCCGCACGATGAAGCACTCCTGGCCCTTCAATCATTTCTTGAAATCCACCCAGAAATAGTTCTTCCCCTCTCTAAAGTAGCATTAATAGATTTAATCAAACTTTGTTTAGACCATAGTTATTTTAGTTTCAAAGACAGATTCTTCCGGCAAATTAAAGGCCTACCAATGGGCAACCCGATTTCATCTGCATTAGCCAACATTTTTATGAATGAAATAGATGAAAAAATAATTAATTCAAACCAATTTAAAATAATATTATGGCAACGATATATTGATGACATTTTTTGTCTAACAGAAACAAACATTGACAGCTTCTTACGTTTTCTAAATAGTCTCAAACCTTTTTTAAAGTTCACACATGAAAAAGAAAGCAATAATTCCCTAGCCTTTTTGGACATTCAGCTTAAAAGAAATCAATATAACATAGAAACTTGCATATACAGAAAACCTACTCACACCGGAAACTATTTAAATTTCAGCTCCTTTGGCCCTATACATAATAAAATCGCCGTAGTGAAATCTCTTACCAAGAGAATAGAAACACATCACTCAAATAGAAATAGTGCAACAGAAGAAAGAAATAGAATTTTCAAAGAATTGATAAATAATAATTATCCTAAAAAATTTATTGAAAAACATTTTCATAAACAAAGAGCTATACCTTCAAATAATAGTCGTGATCAGTCTCAAAAAAGATATTGCTCTATTCCATATAGCTACGGCTCAGAGAGAATTGCCCGAATTTTAAAGAGATATAATATAATTACAACATATCAATCTGCACAAAATCTACAACAAATCTTACGCCACTCAGATACAAAAAATATTTCAAACCAAGAAAATACAACCAATGTAATTTACAAAATTCCCTGCCAAACATGTCAAGCTACATACATTGGAGAAACAGGTAAATCACTTAAAGATCGTGTCAATCAACATAAAGCAGCTTTAAAAAACTACAAACCATTATCCCTCCTAGTTGACCACTCCCTAAATAATAGCCATATACCAGATTTCAAACAGGCATCAATTATATACAAAAATATCACAGAAAAACATTGTAGACTGTTTTTAGAAAGTTGGGCTTCTGCCGAAGATAAACACAGTATAAACAAAAAAATTGATTTTCCAGAAATTTATAAAGAATTCATATCCTAATTGTTTGTAAATAGCTATGTATATACTTTTAATTTGCTCATTTATTTTCCTCCAAAATTTTATCATTAATTTAGAATTAATATGTATGCACACAATTATTTACGGTTGCACTGTTGTATATAAATCCCTATTTCAAGCACAATGTGTAGACAAAATAATAATAATGGTATTTGTCCGTAATATTATATATAATTGTTAGCTGTATATATACTGAATGTAATGTTTAAATCAAAGATGCAATTCTTTCATTGGCCTTGTGGAACGAGAGTGGTGTACGCGTGCGCGCATGCTTTAGTGCAAAACACAAACATCCTCGATAAAGAGAGGCGAGTTGCCCCTCGAAATATTGGAATAATAAATTCATTAAAAAATCCAATATATGCATCTTTTTTAAATATATATATATATATATTCAGCAGATTAAATTCCTAAGGATTAAGAATCAATAATTAAAATATAAATTCCTGGTACAGGAAATGGATTTTCTTGGATAGTTAATTACCTATCACGGTGTTTAACCACTCCCTAAAAAAAAAGGTTCAAACTATTCTAGAATATAAGAAACCAAAATCAGTTCATGAATTACGCATATATTTGGGTATCATAAACTTTTATCGTACCTATTTGAGCAATGCAGCAAAGAATCAGGAAATCCTTCATGAATACTTAAGGGGTGCCAAGAAAAAGGATAGAAGCGAAATAAATGAACTGAAGAAGCTGGAGTTCAGTTTGAACAATGCAAACAAGCCCTAGCTAATACACCACTGTTAGCCTACCCCGATACTGAATTGCCTATCTCACTCTGTAAAGATGCTTCATATCGGGCAGTTGGATCGGTTCTCCAACAGCTTGACAAAAAACATGGAAACCAATAGCATTTTTTAAAAATTAAATCCTGCTACATGAAATTATAGTACATATGATAGAGAGGTTCTCGCAATTCATTTGTCCATCAAATTCTTCAAGCACCTGCTTGAGTCACGTGAATTTACAATTTCAACAGATCACAAACCTTTAATTTACGAATTCAAAAAAAAAAAAAAAAAAACAGATACATATCCCAATTCACTACTGACATCAGGTTCATAAAAGGTACTGACAACATAGTCTCCGATGCTCTGTCCAGAGTTGATGCTATTACAACCATCGACTATGAAGAGATCGCCAAAGAACAAACTAGTCATTCAGAACTACAAAACCTGATATCAAAGAGTACTTCTCTGAAAAATAAGCAATGCCCACTACAATCAGGTAAATTGTTTTGGTTTAACGCGTATACCAATAATATTAGACCATTCATTCCAATTAAATTCCGAATGATGGTTTTTAGGAACTTCCACGAACATTCACACCCAGGCATCAAAGCCACAACTAAACAATTAACCTCAAGATTTATATGGCCTAATATTAATAAAGACATAAGGAAATAGGCTAAAGCTTGTGTGAACTGCCAAAAGTGCAAGGTGTCGATACACACGAAATAAGAAATAGGCAAATATCAAGAAGTGGATGAAAGATTTAGTGTTGTGCACAATCGATCTAATTGGTCCTTTACCTCCATCGAATGGTAAAATATACTGTCTGACCTGTATCTACAGATACACCAGCTGGATGGAAGTTGTTCCGCTATCAGATATGAAGTCTGAAACGGTAGCGAGAGCGTTCTGCGAAACCTGGATTGTTAGATTTGGAGTACCGCATACAGTGATATCAGACAAAGGAAAGCAGTTCACTTCTCAACTTTTAAAAGATTTAACAACACTGTGTGGTATCAAACCTTGTCATTCCATGGCGGACCACCCTCATTGTAACGGAAAGATTGAAAAGCTTCATAAAACCATCAAAACTGCCATTCGTGCCAACAATAATATTAAGTGGACAGAAACGCTGCCAACATTTCTCTTAGGCTTGCATTCTGCTATCCACAAAGAAAACAACCATTCTTTGTCTCAAATGGTATGTGGCAAAACCTCCAGACTGCCTGGTTTATTCTTTAAAGATTCTAAACATCACATGGATTCAGAAGAATTTGTTCAACAGCTTCAAAAGCAAATGGAATTGCTCAAACCCTTGAATGAAAAACATCATTCGATGACTAAAGTATGTGTCTATAAATATCTGAAAACATGTTCACATGTATTTATCAGGACAGATCGAGTAAAGAAACCTCTGGAGCCACCATATGAGGAACCATTTTCAGTCCTTGATAGAACGAACAAGTACTTGACACTCAAAATGAAAGGAAGCAATGTGACTATATCGATTGACCGATTGCAACTTGCTTACTTATTGGCAGACCTGACTAGGACGAGGTCGAGGAGAATAATCAAGAAAGGGTGGGATTTAAGGAGCAATAGACTATAGTTCCCCTTTTTTTTTCTTGCCTACATTGATGAGGTATATATATTGTAATTAACCACTTTGTGCACCGAATCGTAACCTCGCCGCTGGAAGGGGAGTACTGTGGGAGCCGAGAGAATTCCTTCCAGCCTGCTGGAATGACGGACCACGCCGTCGGCAAGCATGCAAGCGGGGTCTGGAAATAGGTGATGACCACCGCTGCGTGGCTCAGCAGATCGGCGGAAGTCAAGGAGAACCCAATAGACATTCTAGGGTATTGTCCTTTTGTCTTCCTCTGAAAATGAAGCTAATAAGTAATTCCAATAAAACACTAACTTTGAAATACTTTCTGGGCCATCGCTGGACTAATAAATCGAAACACAACATATTTTATATATCGATATTCAAATTAGAATGAAATTTGTTCTATACGTGCGGGATACATAATTAATATTGAAAATGGATCTTAATATCTTTTTATATTTGGCAAGATATCCTAGGATCTGTTTCCATGTTAGGCGCTTAAATATATAAAAGTATAAAACAGTTTTAATTTATATAAAATTAATATGTTGTCTCACATGAGTCATGTCTGCCAAAAGTATGGATTCTCCTGGTTTCTCATTGTACCATATATCAATAGCGACCCTGCTCAGAAGTCCAATCCCTCCTCTACGTGGCGGGCGGGAGAAGAAGCACATGTAAGGGACTGCCCTGTAGGGCAAAGTACAGTGTCGTGTGCCTCCACCATCAATAGTGATATTTTATTCTCAACAGAAAAGATTTGTTAAAATAAAAGACACTAATGGGAATAAAATATTTTATTTGATATGTGGATTTATAAAAATAATAAATGTTTATAACAACATATCGCTGTCTATATAGGCATCGATTTGTGATAAGGCTTCAATAGGAGTTTTGCCCAATCTTCTAAATCTTTCTCGGTGAGCATACTAACATTCTCTTTCAGCTTCTTGATTTTCTGGAAACATTTTTATTTCGGTCAAAAATACATAAATATAGAAGAACCTGGAACAACAATGAGGACAGTGAAAACACTCAGGGACAAAACTTAAGTGAAACGTCGTTCATGTCGCTGATCGTCTATATATATATTTAGGGAGACAATGATAAATTTGTTCACACTTGGTTATCTCATATGTAAAAATATCAAATATCTTTTTTGAAAAATCCTGAATCCCTATATATATTATAAAAGGTGCAACTTTCTTACGTTTTGTCCATAAGAGTGTATAAATCAATGTGTAATTATAAAAATAATAAAATAAAAATAATTACCACATCGTCGACAATAACATCATTCATTATATTCCTATAAATTTTCAGCCAATTTTCTAACTGCAACAAAAAGAGTTTCATTTATTTGTTTATAAATACATTTATATAATGATCAAAACTGTTTCAGACTTTTCCAATTGGGTGTGTGTACGCTTTTCTTTTTATGCACCGAAAAAAAAAATCTATAATGAAAAGTACATTAATAAAAAGGTTTTTTGTTTGTTTTAATCATGTTGTGGAACTGTCAAAGGTTTGTGAGACATATTAATAGAAATGGCCAAGAAATCAATTTATAGCTTTAACTTTCTAATTTAGCTCAAACGACCCTTAAAAAAGATGAACCATATAACCAATATATAAACAATGAACCCTGACTATACTGAAACCTGTAAACTAAATCTAGGGACTAATGTCATAATATTGATCGAAGTAAAAACCCAACGAGAATAAAAAAACTAACCATTTGTAAAATTTTATTAAGAATTTTAATATTTTTAGATAAAAAATTCTCACATTTCTTAGATGAGATTACTTAATAGACACCACTCTCAATGAAACCCACCTAAAATTATTAAATGAATTTATAAAGAGAAGAGAGAAATGTGTTTAGGAATTATAAAAAAAAATAAAATTGACCAAATTGAAGACTTGAAGATTGTGTAAAATATTTCAAGTTAGACTGTTTAATTGTCTTCTTATCATTCTTTCTTATCACCACTCAATCATATTAGGGAATCATTTTCATGACTGGGTGAAGTAGAATGCGTCTGCCTTTTTCATTAAGACAGGGAGCAATAATCAAAGGCAGGCCTACTTAGCTTAAAAAAATTGCCGCCTCTGACATGAGGAACAGACACCGTGTGCAGCCGCTCCTAACATGGAGTACAAACGCTGTTCAGCCTGCATCTCTGGATTAGGAGCCCTTACAGGGTACTATCAGCCGGCCCAGCTGAACCCAGGGTTTTTAGTGAGCTTGTTACTGCTCCCCCTTCTCCTTTTTCATCCGTTTTGGGACCAGCAAAGGCGGAGTTCTGTTTAATTTTAAATGGGAATATTACAAATTCAAAATAAAACATAAGAATAATAAATAAAAACCAGCAATATAACACGTGCAACTTGAGTCAAATATATCTCATTTAGAAACAAATAACAACTCATTTATCAGGGTCCGCATATGTAATTGTAGTAGAGCACAATTTAACTAAACTCATAAACCCAACTTCATTTTAACATCATATGACTAATCTATTCACGGCCTAAAATTATTGTATATGTATGTATAGACAAATATAAAGGCATACATGTATGACAGCGCAAGAGTCCTTAGGGGAACATAGCGCTTTAAAAATTGAAATAAAATAATTAAATAAACCCAACTTCGGTGAAAAAGGGGCTTATTAACTACAATCAAAACTCAAAACCAACTCTCTATTTAAGAAGTTATTCAAATCAAGGTTATATTAGGGCTTGATTCCACTACCCTGGCTTTGATAAGAATTGATCCTTCAACAGCTGCCCCCTGCAAGGATAAGAGCTATTTCTATGTAAATCACGACATGCGCAGATTCCTATGACAAGTTTATCCATGATAAAATGTATATCTATATGGTGGTGGTGTCTTGTCCACCATGAAAAGGAGGAGTGCCATTGCCCCGTTAGTCAGCCACATTTCAGAATTCCCTGTTCACGGTTACCGTAGCGGCTTGGGGCTCACGACACCGTACTTCGCCCTACTGGGCAGTCCCTTACTTGTGCTGCTTCTCCAGCCCGCCGCGTAGAGGAGGAGTTGGTCTTCTGGGCAGGATATATACATGAATATACATTACACTTACCCGTTGGGTCGAGCTCTTTAATCGCAATGCTAATGATATAGCTGTTTGATCACGTATTTGATTGTCCGATTCTCTACTTTAATCATAAAAATCAATTCTTTCAATTACTTTTTTTTTGCTCATCCCTAGTACACGTGGTACAGGCTATGATAATCATGGTGGGTAGAAGTAGGCGACTGCTTTTACTGTAAGAGCACCACATGTCTAAACATGTGAAAAGCAGTTTGACTTTGCATTTACAGATGTGCCAGAACTCCGTTTGGTTACTTGAACTCGCTGGTGGGGTTGGACTTTTGAAAGAATCGGGGGCCATTGGAACATTTTTTTTTAAATCATAAAAAACTCCCCCATTCAGGATTCGATCCCGGGTCGTAGCGGTCGAAAACCAACGGTTTAGACCATCCTTCCATCGACTCACCCCACCTTCAATTACTAGAAGTAAACGTTTAAATTAACTTTCCTGAAAAGAATGAGGCTTTTATATCATATCATTCAGTCGGAAGTAGGATGATATAAATTTTGATCATTCATCGCTTGATCATCCAAATTTCTATTTTCCCTCTTGTTATTTAAAAAAATAACTAATCAAATAAATTATTTGTTTTTTCTTTTTAACCCCAACAGGAAATAATATAAACAGAGGTGATATAAACAACAAATATTCTATATATGATTGATGTCATATGTAAAAATGTAGATAAGTAAATGGCCAATACACTAGAACTTGGATAATTCGACAACGTCTTTAATTCGAATATTTATCTTAGTCCCTAGAATCTCCTCTAGATAGAATTTCCGTTTTTAATTAGAATTTTTGGATAATTCGATTTTTTTTTCTGGTTCCTTGGGTTTCGAAATATCCAAAAATTCAATTAAATTATCAGGTTTTTTTTTCTTAACCCTAACAGGAGATAATATAAACAGGGGTAATATAAACAACAAATATTCTATATAATATTGATGCCATTGTAGAAATGTAGATAAGGAAATGGCCAATACACTAGAACTTGGATAATTCGACAACGTCTTTAATTCGAATATTTATCTTAGTCCCTAGAATCTCCTCTAGATAGAATTTCCGTTTTTAATTAGAATTTTTGGATAATTCGATTTTTTTTCTTCTGGTCCCTTGGGTCTCGAATTATCAAAGTTTCAATATATAAAAATTAATTGTAGAATTACTTACGTTTCTATTAACTTCAGGTTTCAATATATCTCCTACAGACATACATATGCATTATAAAATTTAAATTTAACATTAAGTTGCACCTACCTTTTTCAGAGAGTTCCTTCCTATAATTTTCACGAATTCTTAACATGGCCCGTGCCAGAAATTCTAATTCTCCTTTGACTTCAAACCACTAGGGCTCTTCCTCCGCCTCCCTTGGTACCCCACAAACTGGGCATTTTCTCATTCTTCTTTATCCCCAAACCACTAGGGCTTTTCCTTCTCCACCCTTGGCCCCACACCACCTGCGTCTTTTGTCATTCTCCTTTTACTTCAAACCACTAGGGACTTTCCTCCTTCTCCCTTGGCCCCCCACCACGTGGTCTTTTTCTTATTCTTCCTCAGCCCCAAACCATTAGGGCCCTTCCTCCTCCTTTCTTTTCTTCCACCACCTGGGCCTTTTCTCATTCTTCTTTGGCCCCAAACCACTAGGGCTCTTCCTCCTTTTCCATTGACCCCTAACCACCTGGGCCCTTTCTCATTCTTCCTCAGCTCCAAACTACTAGGGCTCTTCCTCCTCCTCCCTTGGCCCCCACCACCTGGGCCTTCTCTCATTCATCTTTGACCTCAAACCACTAGGGCTCTTCCTCCTCCTCCCTTGATACCACACTACCTGGGCCTTTTATAATTTTCCTTTGGCCCCGAACCATTAGGGCTGTTTCTCCTCTTCTCTTGGCCCCACACTACCTGGGCCTTTTCTTATTTTCCTTGGCCCCAAACCACTAGGGCGCCTTCTCCTTCTTTCTTGGCCCCCACCTCCTGGGCTCTTCTCATTCTCCTTTGGCCCCTACCACTAGGGCTCTTCCTCCTCCTTCCTTGGACCCACACCACCTCTTTCTCCTACTGGGCCAAAGTCTTCTTATTCTCCCTCCTATGCCACTTCTTCTTTCCATTGTCTTGTACCTCCTGGGTAGCTTCTCCAGTGTCTATCATTGAAGATAGTCAAAACAACGTTTGGAGTCTAAGACTCAATTGATTCAACTCATTTGTTGCTGAATGTTCAAAGATATGATAAATTACATATTTGAATAAAAATTATTCTTTACTCTCTTTATTTTCAATTCTACATCATACCTATATCACATCTTTTGATATTTTGAACTATCTTTACATTTTTTTTTTTAATTTCATGGAGATTGACTTTTTTTGTAAATATAAAAATTGATAAATATTGAATATAATTTCAATTTATATGATGTAAAATAATTTAATTTTTATCATTATGTATGTCACAATCTAGATGTTTATGTGTAATATTGAACTTTAGAATATTCAAGAATAAAGTTTTAAAAATTGCGTCCAAGGCCTACGTTTCTTGTACTGGCCCAACATCTCAACAGTAAGTACAAGTTACCAAACAGGGCTCTGGCAACATGTAAACATATAATTCACTTACAGTTAAACAGTTCACTCATATCATCTTGGCCAAATGAACATTGGGTAAATCGAATTAAAAAATTGCGGTGAAGCAACAAAGAATAAAATAGTGATGAATTAACTAATAAACTGTTCTCTTCAGTTACTAAACAATAGTTGTTCTGTTATAATATTGTATGTCTATACCTCATATGACATGTCTTTGTTACTTTCGAGGGTGAAGTCGTTCTCCCACACTTGACGTATTTAGGCATTTCTCTATATTGAAATTTGTGTAGTGATAGTTTTAAGACCTGTGAAATATCCAAGATGCCTCGAATACCCGGTAGACCTATATTTTGTACTCTCGTCGTATATGTCTGTGGTGGTGTAAATTTATTTGTAGTCAATTCCTTTAGGAAGCGTCACCTGTAGTGTAGTTGAAGTCCCTTCCTCGTTTTCTGTTTACATAAGTTTCCTCCAGCCCCCTGCCCAAGTAAGGGCAGAATCGTCCAACACAGTGTTGTGTTAGAGCTCTCAAAACGCGGTCTGGGGGATTAAATTGGTGAAACTGCAAATAGGGTTCCCCACTGATAAGACAAACCCTTCCCAATATTATCTCGCAAGAGTAAGGACAATAGTAAGTTTGTTTTATATTTAAAAAAATTAAAACGTGCCTTATAGTTTTTTGTTGTTGTTGTCGTGTCCAATGAAGAGCCTCAGATGTCCCCATGCATCTATATTATAGCAGTCGCAATGTTTTCTATCTTGATTCCGTAAAGCTGCTGCTCTGGGTCCATGTCAATTTTGTGCAAGGCTAATGCCATTGCTGAAAATGAGAATATTGCATTTAAAAATCGTCATCCAATTCTTCTACTTTTGACGAAATAGTGTTTTATTAATTTATCATTTGATATTATTAAGGTTCTTTCCTAGTAATCAAAAAGAAAAAATACTTGTCGATCAGTTATATTTTTCAATTTATCAAAAAATTTAGCCGCTGAATCTTTGACTCTGATAGAGCGCCATATAGCGAAAAAAATTGTAACTAAAATGAGATTCGAATTTTTCATCATTAGACCTAAAAGTTCCCATTGCATCCTGAACACAATGGTGTTTACCGAATTGCTCTAGCGCAAATATTCGCGGAGTTATTATTTTTTTAAGTTGTGCAAGACTTTTGGATCACCCTCTATATTTGGTGAAATTATTCCTATTTGGGATATCTATCGTGTATGAAATGTAAAAATAAATAATGAATAATAAAATCAGGGTACATATCGAAGTAGAAGAAATGAAGAAATTAATCTCTAATATTAATGTTAAAAAGGCGTCTGGAATAGATAGCATAAGCAATAATAAGATCAAATATGCTTCCCCCAAAATATTTTCGTTGCTTAATAAATTATCTAATAATTGTATTCAAAAAGGATATTAACCTGATGATTGGAAAAGAGCAGCTCTTAAAATAATTCTAAACCTAACAAAACAAATTTAGAAACTGCTTAAGCTATCGACCTATATCTCTAATATCAAATCTCTGCAAGATTTTTGAAAAACTACTAAAAATAAAATATATTAATTTTATCAAGAAAATAATATTTTAAGCAATAGACAGCATGGATTTATAAAAACGAAATCAACGATAACATGCTTTAGAAAAAATAACAGAAGTTATATTAGAACATAGACAGAATTATTTAGTGTCGCTAATTCCAATCGATATAGAGAGTACATTTGACAATGCATGGTGTCCAGCTTTTTTTAAAATAATAGATCAAGATAATTTACCCCCTGAATTTATTAAAATATTGAAATATTTCTTGTATAATAAAAAAACAACTTTCACATATGGTGATCAAAAGGTTAATAAAGCAATAACAAAAGGCTGTCCACAGGGCGGACCACTGACTCCATTACTATGGCTGATATTACTGAA
Source organism: Cordylochernes scorpioides (assembly GCA_030710605.1). Taxonomy (NCBI): domain Eukaryota; kingdom Metazoa; phylum Arthropoda; class Arachnida; order Pseudoscorpiones; family Chernetidae; genus Cordylochernes; species Cordylochernes scorpioides. Next base: position 58,923,949 of record CP092867.1, read on the forward strand.
TGATTTGTTAAGTTAAATGCTGATACCCAATTCTGAAATACTGTGTTATGCTGATGATCTGACAATAATAGTTTGGAATAAAGACAAAAATATACTTAAAAATTTGATAATATTAACTAACATTCTGAATTTTCACAATAAAGACCTGTCCGAAATAAAGTTTAAAAACAAAATAATTATGCCAGTACAGAAAATTAAAATTTTAGGAGTCACACACACACACATTCGCAAATCAATTTAGAAAGAAAGAACTTAATTTCAATCCTCACATAGATATTATAACAAAAAAAAGCAAAAAAAATCAAAAAAAATCTGCTACTGTCAATTTTCGGAAAATCAGAAGGTTTGAGTACCCATAAGATACTTAAATTATACAAAACAATATTTAGGCCAATGCTTTATTATGGATCGGAGATATGGTATAAATACGTAAATAATAAAATTTAAATAAATTAGATTCATTTCAATACCAGATGCTATTATGGGGCACGAAATCATATAAAACGACGAGTTCTAATTGTATACACAGCATTGCCCTTGACTTTGTTTTTCAAGACTATAGAAGCGACAATAATTTAATTGTATCATATCCAAATATATTCATTTCCAGTAAAAAAATGTTTATTAAATTTAATACCTTTTTAGATATATTTCAAATTATATAGCAACAAATATATTTTAAAAAACTGCTAATTTATTATGTTGAGTGTAAATATTGCCAGGCATTTATATCTCTGTTCTCGTTTTTTCTCTCTCTATTTCTCCTTCTTAATATCAAATGATTATTCTTTACGGCCTAATATTATTGTAAATATAAATATACAATTATAAAGGCATACATGTGTGACAGCGCAAGTGTCCCTAGAGGGGCATAGCGCTTTAAAATGGATTAAATCAATCAAAAGGTTTTAAATACACTGCGTGACATTGAAAATGGAACACCAAGAAATAGTGGCCAGAAAATTATGCAAATTTCAGGGTAGACGCGCCTAACCGAGTTATGCAAATGATGTAAAATGCGCAGCTCTCGTGCGCACATGGAGTAAGATATAAGGGAAGGAACTTGCAGAAAGGACAGTATTCGTGTCGTTATTTCTTCAAGGAAAATCATTGTAGAAATTTTGTTCTTGTGTCAAAAGACACGTGTAATAACAGAGAATGCCAGGTCATTGTAAACGGAGGCAGTTCAAGCAGACAGACGCTTTTACGAGGAACATGGTGATCGGACTGAAAAGGGCAGGTTGGTCCATAAGTCAAATCGCAGCTGATACACACCTTGGTGCGTCCACGGTGCACCGACTGTGGAGAAGATTGTTGGAACAAGGAAATGTGGCAATTTATAGGAATGCCGGTGCAACCAGAGTGACGTCAGCACGTGTGGATCGGCGTATCCTTCGACAAGCAGTGGCGGCCACACAAGCCACTTGTACCGCCATCCTGCAACATGTGCAAGACACCCTAGATCATTCCATCTCGACCAGAACCATTTCCCGTCGATTGGTTGCTAATGGCTTGCACTCATGCCGTCCGCTAAGAAGACTGCCATTGACCCCACCGAATAGGCGCCAACGTTTGGAATGGTGCCGGGCTAGATCGACGTGGATGACGGAATGGCACAGGGTCGTGTTCTCAGATGAGTCGCGTTTCTGCTTGTCCAGTGATAGTCGCCGTGTACGCGTGTGGCGTCGACGTGGAGAAAGGTCCAATCCGGCAGCAATTGTGGAACGCCCCACCGTGCGACAACGTGGAATCATGGTTTGGGGCGCAATCGCGTATGATTCCAGGTCACCTTTACTTCGTATTCAGGGCACTATGACGGCCCAACGATACGTTGATGATGTGCTGCGACCGGTGACACTCTTCTACCTTCAGGGGGTACCCAATGCCCTTTATCAGCAGGATAACGCCCGACCGCACACTGCTCGCATTAGCCAACAAGCTCTGCAAGATGTACAGATGCTTCCCTGGCCACCGTACTCTCCTGATCTCTCACCAATCGAGCACGTCTGGGACATCATTGGACGCCGTTTTCATGCCTTGCCACAGCCGCGTTCAGAAGACGAACTGTGGCAAATTGTTGAGAGGGAATGGAGAGCCAACCCTCAGGACGCCATCCGTACTCTGATTGACTCTCTACCTAGACGTGTTGCTGCGTGCATCGCCGTCCGCGGTGGTCCTACTTGCTACTAAGCCGACGCCGTTCTCGCTCTGTATTATGACTATCATTTTGAAATAAAGATCACTTATTGTTCGTCCCTGTCTCTCTCCGTCTGCCGAGTTTCATCACTTTCTGGCCACTATTTCTTGGTGTTCCATTTTCAATGTCACGCAGTGTACTTGATGCTACAATAGACCTATTTGGGGCGTATTTGGAACATATTTTTATATTGTCATCGTTAAATATGTAAAATATCATATTGTAAAAAATATTATTTTAAAAGCAAAAAATAAAAGCTGAAAACAAAGGAAACCTCATTCAAAGCGCTATTTCTGAGATAAAAAAAAATCTTAAATAGAGAGAAAGTGAAAACACATGACATATTTAGGACTGTATTCCCATTGATGAATTTTTTGCTTTTATATTTTAAATGAATAAGACTCTTGTTAAACAATGGATTAATTTAGTTTCCAATAGAAATATGTCTAATTTTCAATATTTATGATTGACCAAAAGTTTAATATTTTCTTTTAAAGCATGTGGGTTTAGTAAAAGTAATGTTTTAAATTTCATTTAGTGTGAATTAGATATACATATATAGGAGGAGAAGATACTTTAGAAACAAAGCACTGAATGCAATTAATGCACTTTGGAGAATCCTTACAAAGGCGCGAATAAAGTCCTTTACCTCAGTGATGAAACTTCTTGACACTATTGTTCTTCCTACTTTACTATATGCGGCACCAATGTGGGCAATCAACCAGCTGAAGACAGTCAATAATACCCAAGATGCATTTCTTCGTCGTCTCTTACACTTACCAAACTTCACACCAGGATATGTCCTCAGAAGAGAATGTGGAAGAATATCAACTGAACTTAATGCTGTAAAACTCACATTAAAGTTTTGGGTCAGGATTTTAAAAATGGAGACGAGCAGATTACCACATGCTTGCTTAAACTATCTCTGGAAAGTCACCGCGAAAAAGGAAATAGAAAACAGTTTTACTCAAAATTTAATAAAAATTCTAGACTCCAAGGGATATTCCTTTCTGAAGGGCTGCGAAGACTACCTAGCCATACAGAAAGAATTGCCAGGCATAATTAGAACTACCACAGACCAACTAATTCAAAACGATCAGATGAAAATCACTGATTCAACCCACTTTGCTCACTACAAATTTTTGAGTGAATCATTCATGACAGAGGAGTACCTACGATTAAATATCTCGCTTCCCAACAAAAGACTAGTTGCACAACATAGAGTTCTATGGCAATTTTTCAGGGAAGAAAGAAAAGACTTCTGGAAAGAAAATGGCCGGAATTGTTTACTTTGTAAGGATCTCATGGATGATAATTTGGTTCACTATTTCTTCCAATGCCCTCTCTTAACAGAAAAACGTACTGAAATTTTCCCAAGCCCTACCTCTGGTCAATTTGGATACCATAGCATGTGTCAACTTCTCTCTTCAGATCTGAATGATAGATTACTGATTGATAGATACGTTAAGTTCTGTACGGAAGCTGGGCGCATGAGAAAGAATGCAGGGCAAAGGATACTGGAGGATGATCCATCTGTAAATAGGTAACAAACCTTATTTTTGTTGTAAATGTTTCCGCTTCCCTCTCCTCTTGTTGACGTGTAAATACGGCGAATCCTGTATTGGGCGAAATGCCCTAAATAAAGGCTTTTGTTGTTGTTGTATATAGGAGGAGAAGAAAAAAATAATCGATAATTTTGGGATTATCTGTCATATTGATTTTTTTGAAATTTGACCACTTGAAAAATCGGATATGTTGCAAGAAATCTCAAGCAAAATAATTGAATTAATCAAGAAAAAATGGAATAATAGGTATAACGGCTTATGTAAATTAACATTGTCTTAAGTAAATAAAAACGAGACAAAATTATAAACTCGGATGTTAAAACTTTTATAAAATTGATATAAAATTTCAAAATAGACTATTTTCCCATGTTGGAATCCTGAAGAAATTCAGTATGTGATAGGCTGAAAATACAAGTATAATTCATTATATTTTGACCTATATCAACTCTGAATGAAGAAATAACAAATGATGATATCAGAACAAACTCTTAACTTCTATATGATTATATATAATTTTTGCTGAAGATTTCACACAGAAAGGTAAGAATTTCTATGATTACTTTAGCATTCACACAAATAAAATATCTATTCAACTAACTCTCTTGTATCAATCTAGGATATTATTTTGAGTCTCACATCCCTTCGGATGAGGGTCACAATCTTATTTGTTAATTTCACTGAACAAAATAACGTTTAAATATATCCTTTTTGACCGAAGTACTTTAGAGCTTGAAGTTGACTAATATAATGTGATACGGATTGATTCAACTAATTGGCCTAAATGACATAAATTTAATGACGTCAAGTGCAAGTACTTTTATCTAAGAATCTGAGAAAACTTCTGAAACCTTTAAAACTCTTGGCGGAATGATAAAATATTTCATTAAAAAATTCATATAGTTTGGAGATAGCTACCATTATGATAAGAGTAAAGACTACACCTACTTTAAATGACAAATAACAAAACCCAGCCATATTATATACAGAAAAGAAAGTTTTTACCAAAGAAGAATTTACCAAAATAGCTCTTTCTATCAGCAATGCAATATTTAAATATATAGATACAAGAAAATGATAACTGGAAAGTGAGAAAGCACACGTCGTATTTTGGAAAATTTATTTAAAACCTATTATTTTAATATAGTCAAACAATTTATATTACGGTGCACTAGCGCGCCATCTGTTATGAAAATGAGAAAAAAATTTAGACGCGTGAGATTCTTTTTGAAATTAAACAATTTCCACTGCCCTTACTGCGATGGAAAAATTAATGGGGGGGGGGGGGGGGGGGGGCTGGCTCTTCAGTGGTGAACCCTCCCAGCGGTTTCGTCAGTTTAATCTACCATACCATATTAATTTTTCCATTGCAGTAAGGGTAGTAGAAAAATTTTTAAATTCAAAAATAATCTTACGCGTCTGAAATTGTTTCTAATTTTAATAGTCAAACAAGTAAGATTTAAAAATAATCGGGTAAAATATAAAGCTATTTTATCCTCCAACCTGTATTTGTATAGACCTCTATTTTCTGTGGAGTTTATGTAATGATGATCCACCTTACCAAAACAAGTTCTCTTTAAAAGCTTTATAAGTGCTATTATATATCGAATAGATTGTACTCTTGTACTGGCTTTTTATTTGAAGAAATATACTTTGACTGGAATTGAGGAAAATAGGGGAAGAAGTGTAACGCTCTTCCTGTGAATATTACCGTTACTATCTTATACCGTGCTGAGCGGTGAAATAAAATTGGGACTCGGTAACATACCCGATTGTATCATTAAAGTTTGAATTCCCGGTTATTGTGTATAACAGGATGTTCAAGCCTAGAAGTGTCACTTAGATACAGCTCTACTAATCAGCTTTGTTGCCGAATTTAGTTAGTGACTAAACAGTAGAGGAATATATAGAAAGTGGCAGAGTTTGTGTTTATGCCCCGGTCTCTGCCCTCGCGATGCTGGCATTAATGATGCATTTTCTGAGATCCTATAGATAGAGATACTGGGATCAAAGATATGTATATTCTGAGATCCTATAGATAGAGATGCTGGGATCAATGATGTGTAAATTCTGAGATTCTATAGATAGAGATGCTGGGATCAATGATGTTTTTTTCTGAGATCCTATAGATATATATAATGGGATCAATGATGTATATTCTGAGATCCTATAGATAAAGATGCTGGAACAATGATGTATTTTATGAAATCCTTTAGATAGATATGATAGGATCAATGATGTATATTCTGAAATCCTATAGATAGAGATGTTGGAACAATGATGTATTTTATGAAATCCTTTAGATAGATATGATAGGATCAATGATGTATATTCTGAAATCCTATAGATATAGATGTTGGATTCAATTGTGTGTTTATTCTAAGACCTGAGATTTGCGTTGCAAATTTGCCCTCTCTCTTGCAAGCAGCTCCTTTAGCGGTGAAGATGGGAGGCAATATCAGCTGACCTAATGTACGTGTAAAACATGTTTTTCTTGTCGCTTCCAAAATAGTATAAAAATAATATTTATAAATTATATTTTATTCACTTAAATATTTTAATGTAAATACCAACATTTTATTACAGTCCAGTGGACCATGCAATTTTGGGAATTATCCTTTCTACAGCGGTGGTGGTGACAAGTTACGTTTGCGCGCAAATGCGTGGAGGAGTGTGGATATATGCTGTTGTTTTTCGACGAAATTGGCGCGGGGAAAACAACTGCTTAGGCAAGAGACGATTATACTTATTTTGTTTATAACTAATTCCTCCATTTTAAAGCTATTTTAAATCCGTTATATATTTAACCTCCTTTTTTACCCTATTTTTATTTAAAATAAATAATACCTATTCGTATAAAAGTCAGTGTATGAATGTATGTATGCTTGTCGGCTATACACGTCCACAATATTTAATAAATTGGCTGAAATTTTAAAAATATATAGAGTTGAATCTGGAAAAACTTATAGGAAAATTTTAAGGCCTCAATCTCGAATATCCTTGGAATTAATAACAAATTATTGACATATTTTCCCAATTTCACTCGCAATAAGCTCCTCACTGCGGCAACTGCGAAATGTAAAGTTGGGGAAGGATGAACCACGTGGGGCGACGGGGATTGGTAGTGCGAGACGTTTCCCAAGAGATTTTACCCGATTAAATATTTTCATTCAAATACTATTCGTTACAATTATAAATTGGCGCCGTGGATGTCACTCTTGTGATACGTCCCACTCCAAACTTTGTGTGTTTTTAAAATATAAAAATAAAATTGTAAATTTTCACAACGATATTTAAAAATTGTATTTTTTATTTTTATATGAATGTTATTTAAATTTGATATATACAAAAATGATAGATAGTGATTTATTGCCCCTACTTTGTCATTACGTCACTCGAAGTGACTATCAAATCCCGTTGCGCCGTGTGAAGGCTCCACGTGGTTGTTTACTTCTCGAAGCTACCGCAGTGAGGTGCTGGTTGCGAATGAAATAGGGAAATTTTGTTGATAATTTGTTAATACCTCCAAGGATATTCGAGATAAAAGCCTGAAAATTTTTACATAAGTTTTTCTAGATTTAACTCTATATACTGTTAATATTTCAACAATATTAGTTACATATTGTGGACCTATATAGCCGCATACATACATACATACATACATACACACACTGACTTATATATATATATAGGGATATATTTAAAAAAAAGAAGGCAAATCCTGACCAGGAATACATGTGCTTTTTAGATGGCAGAGTGCCATCTAGTGGAACAGAAATCAACTAAGCATCGATTTAGCCTGTTCCCTGTTATTTGGTCAACCTATTTTCTTGATAAACAAAAAAAAAAGCCATCTACGATCGCATTTTGCGATGTTGGCGCCCGTCAGCATGGAGCAGGCTGTACCACTGCGGCCAAAAAGAAATTTGGTTACAGAGGCTTCTTGAGAAACCAACTTTCGTAAATACGAAAATAGGCCTTCTTTATTTTTATGATCAACACCTGACCTCTTAATTTTTTTTTCCAATTATTTTTTCACATGTTAAGCGTATTTACGCAAGTTTGACCTTAAATACCCATTTCTTGGTTTCTCAAGAAGCCTCTTGGACCAAAAATATTTTTGGTCGCAGTGGTACAGGCTGCTCCACGCTGACGAGTACCAACAGCGCGAAACGCGTTAGTGGATGGATTTTATTTATTTATCAAGAAAATGGGTTGGACAACTATCAGGAAACAGGCTAAATCGATGTTTTGGTTAATTTACAAGGTGTGTCCCATATGTTCCCGGACTGGGTCCATAAAAAAAAAGGTAAGATATTTTTTTAAAATTTATTAAAACTTTTTAAAGTAATCCCCCCTTGCCTCAACGCACCAGCGCCATCGTTTCCCAAAATTGTCGAAACAGTTTTTATATAGCTCTTTTGGAATGCTCTTCAATGCCAACAGCAATTTTTCTATTATGTCATCCCTGGTGTCAAAATGTCTTCCTTTTAGAACTGTTTTAAATTTGGGGAACAGGAAAAAGTCATTTGGTGCGATGTCTGGGGAATAGGGTGTTTGAGGTAGGATTTCTGTCCCGTTTTTAGCCAAAAAAACTCGTCACCAAGTGCGCTGTGTGAGGGCGGGCATTGTTATGGTGTAGGATCCAGTCACCATTAGGCCATTTTTCTGGCATTTTTTTTCGAATCGCTTCCCTTAGATGGCGAAGAATGTCCAAATACATTTCCTTAATAACCGTTTGGCCTGCAGGAAGATACTCGTGATGAACAATGCCTTTGTTATCCAAAAAAGCGACCAGCAACACCTTGTTTCTGGATTTCAATATCCTGGATTTTTATGGTCTAGGCTCACCCTGACCTCTCCACTCGGCAGATTGACGCTTGGTTTCAGGGTCATTGTCATAGACCCATGTCTCGTCGCCTGTGATTATCTTGTCTTTCCATTCCGGATCCGTTCTTGTCATTTCCAACATGTTCTCACAGGTTGCAAGCCGACACAGTTTTTGCTCATTAGTGAGGAATCTTGGGATGAATTTTGCAGGAGTCTTTTTGAGCTTCAAATCTTTGGTTACGATCCTTCCAATAGTTGTTTTAGAGATGCCTGTGTTTTGCTCTAGCTCCAGCAAAGTGGTTCGAGGATTTTCTTTTATCAAATCGGTGATTTTTTGCACATTTTGGGCGTTCTTGCTGAGAATCATCTTCAATATAAATTCTGCCAGCTTTAAATCTAGAATGTCATTCAAAAACAGTTGTTCTTTTTGGGAGGTCATTGGGGAATGCTTTATTAGGCATTTTAAAAGTTTCGGTTGCTGATATTTGAAGTTTCACACAAATTTCTATGCAAATCCTCTGCTTCAATTTTTGTTCCATCGTAAAATCGCCGCAGCGCAAGGTGTAACCTTTAAATAAATTAGAATAACTTTGGCGCACGCGCACGTACCGCCTCGATATTGGTACCACCGTGTTGCCAGATATTTTTCTATAATGAACTGTCAAATTTATTTACATTTTTCATTTATTTATTTTTTTATGGACCTAGTCCGGGAACTTATTGGACATTCCTTGTATGTTCCTTTAGATGGCGCTCTGCCATATGAAAAGCACATGTGCTCCTAGTCACAATATACCTTTTTTATTTCTATGATCAACACCTGACCTTTTTATTTTTTTCTATTATTTTCACACACACACAAACAAATATATATATATATGTCATAATTTGTATATAATTAAATGCAACCCCGACCCACTATGTATGTACCATGTATGATTTTCAAAGACTTAATAAAGAACAAGGTAACTGGAGGGAAGCAAGTAGCATTAAGATATAGGAAGTAGACCTAAGGCTGGCACGACTATTCTGGGCACCCCTGTGTCAATACTGCAGGGGCAGAGACCGGACGTCTCTAGTGACCACAGAAGTTATTTTAGCCAAGATACACTCAATACTTCCGGCAAAAACAGGACGTATCTAATATCCGTCGAAGCTATAAGCGTCAAGCCACCCAACACTTCCTGGCGAAATCGGATATATCAAACAGGCGATGTCTCATCAAGGGGAGCCGCGGGCCAATCAAAAGACCGCACCTTAAGTAGGTCAACCAATAGGAAAAGATCATGTGACATCTCTCGACCAATCATAGAGAAACTGAGGCGTGGTGTTAAATCGAAAGACAAGAATGGTCAGTAGTGTTTTAGCTCTCATAGGAACAACACCTGCAGTAGCGACTTGGCTCTCACCGAGTTCGGAGCAGTTGCTCCTTCGCTTCCAACAAGGTAACATCTACTCTAGAGATCTCTCTCTCTCCGCTCATTTCATCTAAATCCAATCATCGCCATGTGATCAACTAATTAATAAGTCAAATCGCTCAGCCCTTCTCAAGCTTTCTTCCCTCCAACCCAGTTGCCTTTTATTTTCAAAACAATCACGTGTCCTGATTATTCCTAACTGTGTGCTTCACTTACCACTCAACGACTGCGCTTCAACCAAACCTCACCATTCGCATCCAACAACAAGAAACCCCGCAACGATATTGCCACATATATGGTAATTTAACCAACAACCCTATATTGTATAATTACTTATAACAAGATTGCCATGTTGTATATAGAAACACATCTATAAATAATTTAATGCATGATTAATCTGTGTCATTGCATCACCATATGTAATGTATTTTGTACAAACTAAAGACAAATAAATAAAACTATGTAATAGATTAAGAGCTGAGTTAAAGCAAGATTGAAAAGTTCAAAAACGTCTACAATCGAGACAACTCTAAAGGAATTTGGCAGTCGTTGCCATCAAGGTCAAAGGGTGCAGACGTCCAAAGTTCACATTCTCAGACATCTCCAACCCCCCTCCTCGGGGATGGTATATAAACACCTCGGTTTTAGCCGACCAGAGTTAGTCAGCAGTCACCCCTTTCACCGTCGGCGCGAGCCCTTGTCGCTTATAGCCAGGACCACCTGATCGCCATGTAAAACAGTAAGATCTCTTCTAACTCCATCTTGCTTTTACCTCTACTCCTGTCTGTTCATGGAACTTTCCTACTACAGCTGTGTCTCTTCGTTTTGTGTGTGTGGACATTCCCAAGCTTTCCACTCTGCCTCGACCACGACTGCCTGTACTCTGTGAAAACTGTTAAAGGTCTTCCAAAGTGCAGAGAGGTACTGGAAAACTCTCCACGCCCTGACTGTCCCTCTCGGCTACTACAGGTTTGACCACCGGTTACCACAGCTTATAGCGAGAGTCGACAGGATCCCATCACGGATAAGTCGACAGCAACTCTTTATCACATATATACTAGCCGAATGACCCGGGGAACGCCCGGGTTTTCCCCGATTAAATGTTTTTATCAAAATACTATTCGTTACAATTATAAATGGGCGCCGTGGATGTTACTCTTGTGAAACGTCCCGCTACAAATCACCCTCTGGACTACTACAGCCCATTCCCCTAGCCAACTTTCCTTTCGAAAGAATTGGAATTGACTTTGTTGGTCCATTGCCATCTACGAAAAACAGGAAGAAAAAAAAGATAATTGTGCTGACGGACTGCTACGCTAGATATGCAGAAACAAGAGCATTCTCGGAAGCAACAGTGAAAGAAGTTTCTATATTTCTAGTAGAGGATATTTTTCTCCGGCACGGAGCCCCACAATATCTTATTAATGAAAGGGGCTCTCAATTTACCAGTAATTTAATGAAGAAGGTGATGAAAATGTGCAAGATTAAACCTTGCTTCACAACGAGCTATCATTCCCAGACTAATGGATTGACAGAGCGGTTAAATAGAACATTGATCAATATGCTCTATATGAATGTGAAGGCTGATCAGAAGAATTGGGTGGAAATACTCACATTCATCACTCATGCTTACAATACTAAAATTCAGGAAACTACAGGATATTCTCCATTTTTATGATGTTTGGAAGAGAACCCACGTCCCTTTTGGACGACAGGAATATCTCGGTGGACATTGACAAGGATGATTATGATGAATACCAAAAACATCACTTAGACAAAATAAACATAACAATAAAATTATTTATTAACAACACAAAAAAGACTCAAGAAAGAATGAAAAAGAACTATGACAAGAAACACACAGAAAGAAGCTATGAACCAGGAGAATTAGTAGCAGTTTGAACACCAATTAGGAAAATAGGAGAGCGTGAGAAACTTCTGCGAAAATATTTTGGTCGATATAGAATATTAAGGAATATGTCTAGCGTCAATTATTTAATAGAACCTAAAGATAACCCGGGCCAAGACCCTCTGATAGTTCATGTTTCGAGACTCAAGCCTTATTATGAGAGAATGGATGAGGTCATTCACGAGGACGTGACAACCTCTGGAGAGGGGGAAGTGTTGCATCAATTTTAATGCGCTCTACATTTATTCAAAATATTCCACGATATTTAATATTTATTTAAAACAGATTATTCAGATTATCATAATTCCTTTTTATAATTTCATTCCTTTTGTAATATTTTATTGTACATATATCTTGATTGGTTATTGGAGCGAGAGAGGACCTAGACAAAGACTGTAGATTGCGACCTACGACAAAACAACGAATAAATAAATGCAATACCTTTAAAAGGTAATTCATTTTATTTACTTTTATTTATTTGCCTTGAGTATTGAAACCCGCTCGGGAAACGTGAATAACACCAAGAAGGAAGAAACAGAGGTCAACGACCCTGCAAAGCTGCAACTTGGTGCAACAATATGCTCGTAGCTATCTAGAAGCTTCTTTGAAAGTCAGAAAATTCGAAAAAATTCACCATCCTTCTTTTGTCATGGTTTGGTGGAGAGTTAGTTACCAAGGTGTAACAGATCTCCACTTCTGTGCCAAAGGGGTAAAACTACGGCTAAAAACTATCAAGAAGATATTTTGGAACAAATAGTAAAGCCTCTGAATACAAAAATGTTTAATAGAGATCATTGAATATTTCAACAAGATTCAGCTCCTGCTCACAAAGCTAAGTCAACTCAACAATTTTTGGAGACGAATGTTCCGGAGTTCATAAAGGCCAATGAATGGCCTTCTGGAAGCCCTGATTTAAATTCCCTCGATTACAGTTTGTGGGTATATTTAGAGGAGAAGGTGTGCTATAAAAGATATCATAATTTGGATCAATTGAAATCAGAATTGGCGAGAGAAATGAAAGAAATACCCTTAGAAAAGGTGCGTGCCGCCATAGATCAGTGGCCCGAAAGTTTGAGATCCTGTGTTAAAAATAAGGGAGGACATTTTGAATGATTGTATATATTTAAAATCTACGTCCTATTGGCTAGTATTTATATTCCATTAGTTTTTGTTCTTAATCATTTAATTTATGAAATTGTTTGTAACAGAATTCGTGGCTAGACTGTATACAGTACATACAGTTTATTTTGGTAAACTCTATTAGGTTAAAAAGGGAAAAGCTTTACTAAAATAATTACCCTATTTCCAATACTTTTTTTTGAGACTCCCAACAACTTCGATTAATTCTTTATTTAAGAGAACAATTCGTAAAATAACTCAGCAAATTACTACATAAATTATATACACATATATATTCAATATGTTATTGCCAATTCTTTTAACCGTTGTAAGCAGTAAATATCTATTTGCAACCCGGAATATTGGTTTGCTTAGAGATGGGAATATATAGTGTCAAAAATGTAAAAATACAATAAACAAATAGGATTTATATAAATTTATTAATATTATATGAAAATGAATTCAGTTGTTCATCTTTTTGTGCATACCAATATGCAGTTTGTCTATTTTGTCAGCAATTTCTTCGATGTCTTCACTATTGAGATCTCTAACCGCACTTTGTAGACTCTTGACCTTCTGAAACCAAAACACCAAGTGAAATTAGGATAGTATACTTTGCATCAAATAAAAAGATTAAAAAAGAAGCGCTAGAGACTATTTAAAATATATATAAAATGAGTGTATTTTGTGTCAGCGAGTGAATGTATGTAGTGTGTGGAGTGTAGTCTTTGTAAGTGGGTGCAGTGACGAGTTTATTTGAGTGTAGCATGAGTGTGAGTGTAGTGTGTGTGTGATTGAGTGTGTCTTAGTCTCCTGTGTGTAAGTGTAGTGTGTGCGCGTGAATGTGGGTGTAGCGTGTGTGTGGTAGTGGGTGTGTGACTGTAATATGTGGTGTGTGAGTGTATTGTTTTTGAATGAGTGTAACGTGTGTGAGTGAGTGTGTATGGGCGTAGGGTGCTGTGTCTGGTAGTGGGTGTGTGACTGTAATGTGTTGTGTGTGAGTGTAGTGATTTTGAATGAGTGTAACGTGTGTGAGTGAGTGTGTATGGGCGTAGGGTGCTCTGTGTGGTAGTGGGTGTGTGACTGTAATGTGTGGTGTGTGAGTGTAGTGTTTTTGAATGAGTGTAACGTGTGTGAGTGAGTGTGTATGGACGTAGGGTGCTGTGTGTGGTAGTGGATGTGTGACTGTAATGTGTGGTGTGTGAATGCAGTGTTTTTGAATGGGTGTAACGTGTGTTAGTGAGTGCGTATGGGCGTAGGGTGCTGTGTGTGGTAGTGAGTGTGTGTGACTGTAATGTGTGGTGTGTGAGTGTAGCGTTTTTGTATGAGTGCAACGTGTGTGAGTATCTATGAGCGTAGGGTGCTGTGTGTGGTAGTGAGTGTGTGTGTGACTGTAATGTGTGGTGTGTGAGTGTAGTTTTCTTGTATGAGTGCAACGTGTGTGAGTATCTATGAGCGTAGGGTGCTGTGTGTGGTAGTGAGTGTGTACCATCTACCCATAGTATACAAATATTTATAGAATATCAGCATATATTAGACTTACCAACACCAAATATTTCTGAGAATTATTTTTAATTATTAATATTAAACACATTTATCTGTATATACAGAAATTATCTGAGTTTAAATAGATAAATAATATAAGGTAGCATAAAGGTAGAATATTGTTTTTTCAATAGATGTATAAAAATATATATTTATATTATTTATATGATTATATTTATCTGAATATATACATTTATATGAATTTTGAGAGGGAATAAAAAAGACAGACAATTACCTCGGCTTGAGATTCGACATCCAGGAGGATTTCACGATAAACATTCAGCAACCTTATTATCTGAAATTCACAATTGACAATTTTTTCACACAGAAACTACAATATTATAAAAAAGATAAATTAAGGTTATTCCACTTAAATGAATCATGATTGGCCAAGTCTAAAATTCTGGTAAATTGTATATCACAACACGGCCAATCAATAAGTATGAATATGTCTCACGTGACACTACCTCAGATCTGCTGGAAATGTCTTTCCTTTTATATATAAAAATATTAATTATCTAATAATAGAGAGGCATTAAGAGAAATGTGCTGAGTAACAATATAGCAATGTTAAAATATGTTGATTTAAAATTATATATTCGGTTACAATATAAATACAATTCTAAATCTGTGTTCTTTGTTGTTATTTTTCAATATAAATCTATTACTGAAATAAGTATTGAGAAATTTATCATATAGGTAGATGAAATATAGTTTAAAATACAGACTATTCCAAACAAGAAAAAATTCTATTGTGCCAAGTTTAACAAATTGAATAATCCCATTTTCTGTAGTTCTGTACTTTTTATTACTTGGGAAATATCTGTTAGGGCTCTTTAATAATTTGTTGCCATAGATTGAGGTTATTTTGCGAAATTATAATTATCGAATTAACGACCGGATAAAACCTAGGTAGGACCGGGCTAATTCGGATAGCATTTTTAATCATAATATAAAAATAAAATGCTAGTTGGATGTTTGTTTCTCTTTTTAACACAAAACTACAGATTTAATCATTAAGAAAGGTTCGACGTAAGCGCGCAGATGAATATATTATTTAACATTAAGATTGAAGATACTGCCACGTGGAAAATTAGGGAAAAACAAACTTCTGGATGAAACAGCAATTTGCTTAAGGCAAGAACAAACTATGAAGGATAAAAGAAGTATAAGGAATGAAGGAAGTTTACAGAGTAGTAAAATGTAAAAAAAAACATAAAAAATATACTCTGTTAATTCCAGTGTAAAATAATAAATACTTCGCTACAATATTTAACATTGAAGATATTAGTAGGGTTTTCAAAATTAAAAAAATATGTGTGATAAATTTGGTAAATTTAAATTTTTGTAGCTCTATTTATTTTACACTGAGGCGGCAATGGTAGAGCTAATGCACATTTTTAGTTGGCTATTATTTAGCACAATGTATTTGGAAGTACATTTATTTAACTGGTGAGACGCTCTATCAAATCTAGCTGAAATGCACCATTACTATTGTGATTTCACCGCCACTCTGTGTTGTGACGACGATATAAGTTATATAGAGGGAGTCGCTCACCTCTATTCTTGATCGGCGGGGTTGAAGGTTCAAAATTGATGCGTCGCTGCTTATACCACTTTCGTCTTATAATTTAAAAGTGGTATAAGCAGCGACGCATCAATTTTGAACCTTCATTCTTAATTTATAATAAATATAATTTTCCCAAGAAAAATAGTAAAGGATTATTTAATGAATTATATATTTAAATTAAATTTACACTATACGAATCGGAAATCAGGGCAAATTCTCGCGTTCGAAAGTTGTTTACAAGTTCTTCTTTTTTGTTTTTTTCATTCTAGCCGCTGCATCCCGTAGCCCCCTTCGTCGGCCTCCCATTGGCTGCCCCAAACTCCTTATTTTCCAACAATTACAATACTCCCTTAGATAAAATCCATATGACTACTATATCTGTGTGTATTTTATTTCAGAAGTAATTCAAATATAAAAGCATATTTCTTTAATCAACCTAAAATTTAGCAACCTAATGATAATAAAATATTTTGTGTTCAATGGTTCAAATTTTAAGATCTATTTTGAAGCATATACAAATATGAAAATTAAACATAATATATTCCAATTAATAATTAATTTTTATCTCACAATCCGGAATATCATGATGAATTCAAACTATAAGTTCAAATGTATACAGTCGATTTATAACTCCAGAGGTAGAATCCATGATATCCCCTCAAAATACAAAATTATCTGTACATATAGATAGTCAATTAGAAATAGATACTATACTTACACTTTTATTACCATCTTCATTTTTAATAACCTCTGGTGAAAACAGAATAATTATAGATGTGGGTTATAATTGAAACATCCAATACACAACTTACCAGGACCAGGGTAGAGCTTCTCTCTGTAATTTTTAATCTTGGCCAAAACGCCTTGTGACAAATCTCTGATTTCTGCGTCGTTCATTTGTTCTAGAGCGTCTTGTACTTTCTTGATCCTCTGAAAATACCATCTTTTACCTTCTAGTATTATTTCGTAGAGGTGATATCTCTTAATTTTCTCATTATAGTAGACAAGGGATTATACACACTTTGATAACCCGAAGATTCTAGATAAATATGATAATTGATTATGACACATTATTGAACATAATGAATATATACAACAACACATAGTACAAGAAATGACAATAATTTATTGCGATATATATTTTATAAATGAAACAGGTTTCTTTACTGTCCTTAATGCGGTGAAATATATTGGGAGGGAGTGTTTCACCAATGTTGAACCATCACAGCGGTTATACCAATTTATTCCTCTAGACCAGAAGTCGGCAAACTGCGGCTTGCGAGCCACATGCGACTCTTTGGATGTGAAGCACTTTAAATAGTTCCATACGTAAATATTATTTATGCGAGTACTCATTATTGTTCGCAAGAAAATATTTTGTGGCTCTTTAAAACTTTGATATTTGTAAATTGTAATTTTTGACTCTTCTTACTCAAAAGGTTTCCGGCCCCTGCTCTAGATTGCTATGTATTGCATGTGCATGCATCTAATATGATATTGCATATACTATGATGTAGCCTCTAATATGATATTGCATATACTATGATTTAGCCTCTAATATGATATTGGACTAATAAGAAAATACACTTAAGCCGGGTTACCTGATCGACAAACGCTAAATACCCAGAACATTGAACTTTTTTTTTTCTTATTTGCGAAATTAATAAATTAGTGAAACTCCTGGGATGGTTCATATCTGATGAGACTCAAAATATTTGTAAAATCAGTAAGGGGACACAGTCTGAATCAGTTTTATTTATAAAAGAAAGAAGGGTGCTGGATTTTATTAGTTTGATTTCTTATTAATAGATATGACGTGATAATAATTCAGGTTGAAACAATTTGTAGTGGAAGCTGAATTATAAAACTGAATTTAAGTTATTCATCTTTTTGCTAAATTTCATTAGAATCCCAATGTTATATTGATTAGAAAATATTTTTCAATTGATTTATTTAAATTTGGAGATATCTGTTCATATATTGCCATATAGAAAAGTGCCAGAAAAAATTTTAAGGAATATTTCTAAATTCATTAATCCGTGAATAAAATTATAAATATATTTATATATATATATATATTTACTTATCATTTCGTATTCTCTCCGTGGAACTAATACTATTTGAACCATTCTATTGAATGTAACCAACTTTTGTCCTTTTGAGAGGAGAAAATTGATTCAGGATTTATTTACAAATATTTAAATCGATGAAAAAAATCAGATATTGCCTTTAACTTGGAAAATGGTGAATAAAATATTAGATTTGGCTCCTAAAAATATGGCTTATTTTATTTTCGCTAATATATTTTATATTTATTTGCCGACGCTTTTTGAATTTGATATTGCTTGAAAAGCCAGAACGTCAACTAAAATAAAACATTGCATAACAGAAAATAGAATATTTAAACCAATTTCACTAATTAACTAATTCTCGAACTGATTCCTAGGTTTTGCATTTATGTGATCATATTTTGGAAGTGTAAAAAATATATATAATATTCTTGACAGTAAATTAATTATCCTTTCGTGGATGCAGATATTTTAAGCAAGAATATTTTAAAATTTGCCAAATGTGATATGAGAAAATATTTCTAGTACGAGGGTTATGCCAATATTTTGAATAATTTTCAGCGATCATTTCGCAAAACAATCAATCAAACCTTTTTATCAATACTCACATCACCTTTCTAATTATCAATCAAATATTTAAAAATCTCCCTAATATGTCAGCCTCTTATTACCAAAACCTGGAATATCATCAATTCTAACATTACGTCTCCAATATGAACACAGGTAGAACTACCGGGCGCGATTGAAAAAAAAAGATATCAGAAAAAATGATTCGAATAATTATTTGAATTAATATAGATATTATACACTTCAATATGCATCCCCATGATATTTTGTTGAGCCTCTATGAGGCAAAATTTCAACATTTATTGTGCAAGATAATATAGTTGTGTGTGATAAATACGTAATCTGGTGATTTTATGAATAACATATGAGCCACACACACACACAAATAAAGAAAATATTTAAAAGTCTAACTTTAATTTCAGGCTAAGAAACTCATCAGTAAAATAACTGCTTAGAACGAGAGTAGTTATAAATTCTTCCGAAAAACTGCCTTGAGGTGTTTTAGATGTTGTAATGTTTGGACCTATATTAGGCTATTGCACACTTAACAAGTGATGAATGAAGAATGAATGATGAATATTTTACAAATCAAGATATAAGGTATAATTCCAAACCTACCTCATTGTCGCCGGGGATTCTCAATATCCATTTCCCAACCTCCCGCACTCTTCTCTCCAGCTGGAAATACATTTACATACATTACTTCAAATTTATTTAATATATATATATAATATTAGAGATATTTGATATAAATCAATTAAATACTGAAATTATTTGACAATTACAAACAGAAAAACCCTTTAATTTCTACGTTTACAAACTTATTTTGATAACTCCTTTAAACATCATCATATTAAAATACAATGGATCCTCCAATTATAGCTTTCTTGGCAGAGTGTATTCACAAAACAATATTTTATTACGCATAATGAGTTGAATTGACTGTTAAGTTTTATTGTGAACTAGCGAATATACCCTACTTCGCCCGGTTTTTACACGAGTAAAGGGTTGCCTAACGAACATTTGTTAAAAGGATTTTAGCAAACATCTAATCCCTACTAAATCTATACTTGTCAAGATAACTTTATGTTTGATACTCTGCTCCACCTAGCTGTGCCTGTTCACACGTTGATGTGTTTGAACAAAAAAGCAGTTTTGATACCTCAAACATAATTTATTAATGATAAAATGTATACAATACATCAAAAAGCAATTTAAAAATAAATTTTCCCTAGATATATGTCATTTGAATATAACATATGTACAAAACATAGATATACATAGTTGATGGTAGAATAAACATGCTTCTTCACTTGTGATATAAAACAATATTACAAACGAATTTCAATTAAGAAAAATTTTGTAATTATTAAATATCATCATGAAACGAATGATATGTTAGTAGTGCTAGAATTACAACTCTGAAATTAAATAAAAAAATTCAAAAACCTTCCCGGGGATATAGCTAATAATTTACCAAATTTTCACGGCGATTGGATGTATAATTTTTGAATCTATCTAGTACAGACAGACACACATTATATCAACATATATAGTCACGACCGTCTTTCCACCGTCATGTCACGGATGCGCGCGCATCATCATTATGATCATTATCATTATCTAATGATAATAATAATAATAATTATATTATTATTATTATTATTATCAACATATATAGTCACGACCGTCTTTCCACCGTCATGTCACGAATGCGCGCGCATCATCATTATGATCATTATCATTATCTAATGATAATAATAATAATAATTATTATTATTATATTATTATTATTATTATTATCAACATATATAGTCACGACCGTCTTTCCACCGTCATGTCACGGATGCGCGTGCATCATCATTATGATCATTATCATTATCTAATGATAATAATAATAATAATTATTATTATTATATTATTATTATTATTATTATCAACATATATAGTCACGACCGTCTTTCCACCGTCATGTCACGGATGCGCGCGCATCATCATTATGATCATTATCATTATCTAATGATAATAATAATAATAATTATTATTATTATATTATTATTATTATTATTATCAACATATATAGTCACGACCGTCTTTCCTCAATCAATTCTCATCGCTGTCACGGATGCGCGCGCATCATCATTATAATCATTATCACTATCTAATGATAATAATAATAATAATTATTATTATATTATTATTATTAATATATATAGTCACGACCGTCTTTCCTCAATTCCTCATCGCTGTCACGGATGCGCGCGCACAGGGAGGTCACGTGCTCGCCGGCAGCCAACGGGCGCGCGCCGCCGGCATTACGTCATAGATTATAAACACAAGGTAATAAGGCCAAATAAAAAAATAGTGTGTGATAAGGCACAATTTGGATTATATACTTATATAATTGCCTTATTCTGTCTGTGTGAAGTTCACTGTGTGAAGTTCACGGATAGATTTTGGTCAGAATGGATAAAATAAAAAAAAGTGTCAAGGGATGGGAATCGAACCCACGACCTTCCGCTTACCGGGCAGATGCTATCACCACTAAGCTACCCTGGACATATTTTTCGTTCACATTTTTATTTTTATATTTTCAAGACACACACAGTTTGGGGCGGGACATTTCACAAGAGAGACATCCACGGCGCCAATTTATAATTGTAACGAATAGTATTTTAATTAAAACATTTTTAAAATATATACGCACTCGGGTAAAACCCGGGCGTTGCCCGGGTCATTCGTCTAGTATATATATATGTAATAAGTTGAGGTCTGGTAGCCTCTTGTAGAATCCTGTCGACTCTCGCTATATGCTGTGGTAACCGGTGGTCAAACCTGTAGTAGCCGAGAGGGACAGTCAGGGCGTGGAGAGTTTTCCAGTACCTCTCTGCACTTTGGAAGACCTTTAACAGTTTTCACAGAGTACAGGCAGTCGTGGTCGAGGCAGAGTGGAAAGCTTGGGAACCACACACACAAAACGAAGAGACACAGCTGAAGTAGGAAAGTTCCATGAACAGATAGGAGTTGAGCTAAGCAAGATGGAGATATAGAGTTCTTACTGTTTTACATGGCGATGATGTGGACCTGGCTACAAGCGACAAGGGCTTGCGCCGACGGTGAAGAGACTAACTGCGGACTAACTATGGTCGGCTAAAACCGAGGTGTTTATATACCATTCCCGAGGAGGGGGGTTGGAGATGTCTGAGAATGTGAACTTTGAACGTCTGCACCCTTTGACCTTGATGGCAACGACTGCTGAATTCCTTTTCAGGGTTGTTGGATTTCTCTCTCGATTTTAGACGTTTTTTGAACTTATTAATCTTGCTTTAACTCAGCTCTTAATCTATTACATAGTTTTATTTATTTGTCTTCAATTTGTACAAAGTACATTACATATGGTGATGCAATGACACAGATTAATCATGCGTATAATTATTTATAGATGTGTTTCTATATACAACATGACAATCTTGTTATAAGTAATTATACAATATAGGGTGGTTGGTTTAAATTACCATAGATGAGCCCCGGGAGTGAAAGGGTTTATCCGGGTTTAAACGGGTAAAGCCTCTCTAACACAGGTAAGTAATTAAAATTTATTTTAATTAATTTAAACTGTGAGGGTTAAAAAGGGCTATAACAAGATGTTTTGTTTGGATATATCTGCAAATTATAAAAAATACAACTTATGTTTAATTTAAAAGTTATGATATTCATATAAAAGAGAAATTAAGATAAAACCTTTGTTTGATAAAAAATAATGATGATGTTTTAAGAGATTGTTGGCGGGCGTTGGAAAGGGTTAGTGGTTAAGGAATATGCAATTGTAAGTATTACACAGATAATCAAATACTTAGGTCCAGGTGCAAAGCGAGGATATAGACTTGTGCGTCTTCCGAGGCAATGTTTCACCTGTGATCCTGTATAAGGGTTACAGTGCTTTGTCACAATTGTAGGGTTATTGCGTTGAAAAGTTGTTGAAGAACAAGTTGTTAATATGATTGAAAGGGGTGAAATGGAGTCATGCGTTAAGTAGAATTGTTGTAGCGACAGTAGGTGATCCGACTTGACTTAAAATCAAAGGTTGATTGTGGTCCGCTAGAGCTAAAAAATTGAGTTGTGAGAGTTGTGGACGCTTTGTGTTTGCGTGGGTGATTATGCTCTAGGGATGATTGTAGTAAACTTTTGAAACGTGTTCAGACCAGAAGTTGGGATTTTTACTTCTGGGGAACTTTGATCAAATAGTTTGTTGAAATTATGAAATCAAAAAATTGTCAAGCAGTACTATCGTTTTTCTACGTTGATGTGAAGCAATGACTAAGAAGATAGTAGTGTTAAGTACACTGAAGTGGTTAGAGAAATAGATTGTTGTATGCCCGAAAGTTAATGATAACATAGTCATTTTATAAAAAGGTATAAAACAAATATAAAATGAATAAAATATAGAAATATCATTGTGGTTGAATAAAGTTTAAGTGGATAAAATCAAACAATCAATATATAAAAGTGATAATAATGAAGAATTAAAGTGATTTTTGACAACAAATATATCTTTTGTAATACTAAAATAATATTATGAAAAATAAAATTGATTTTTTATATATAATGTTGGATTAAAAACTAGTGGTTATATAATTGAAAGGCAAAAATAAAAAATAAAAAATAAAATATTTTATACAAAAAAACAGAATATAAGTAAAGATTGTGATCTCAATTTAACATGTAAAATGTTTGATATGTAGAAAAATTAGAGATTTACACTGGATCAAAATATCGAAAATGTTCAATTTAAGGTAGGTCTTGTTCAAATTCAAATGTCCAAATGTTTAAAAGTTGGGTTAAGATATCGACTGTAGAAAAATGTGTGGAATTAAAAGGAATGCGGGACATGGGGATGGAAGGACTGGGGGCCTCTGGGGGGAAGAGTGGCGATAGATTTAGGTGACGCGGCATGGTGTCTCGAGAGTATGTTAACTAGTGTCCATTTTTATGCTTATTTTGGGTAAGAGAGCGTGCTATCTCTCTAGTTCTAGTTATTTCGGGGTATGGATTAAGATGAATTATTAGATCTGTGTGGATAACATTGAACATTAAATAGGTGGGTGGAAAATTTGTGACAGAATGGGGTGTGTTATTAGAAATTTGCGGATTTTTTCTGAGGTAAAAGCGGGCGCTCTGTCAGATAACAGACATTTTGGAAATCCTTGTTGTAGTACAGTTTTGAGAGTTTGAATGTACGTTAGGGTACTGGTTTACTGGTTAAACTCCCTTTGAGAGTGGTGAAAGCTTGTTGGTAGTTTTATGGTGTATTTGAAAGAGGTAGTTTTCTCGGTTTTCGTAAGTGCTGTGTATCGACATTGTTGCGGAAAAAAAAAATGTTATTCAATGATGTCAGGTTTAGATGTGGGTAAAAGTGCGACTTTCGACGTAGCCACGCTTTGGGATGAAATGTGTCACAGGCATGAAGGCGTCTTTGGCCTGTTAAGTGAGAAAAATTGTTGTGTTTCGCTTTGTGACACTAGTGAAGTGAATTGAATGGAAAGGTGTCACGTGAAGTCGTTGTTGGTACAAAATCTAACCTGTTTCACCATGAATAACAAATTTACTAGTCCTGAGTGGTGGTTGTACAAAACACATCGAGATATCTTGGTTGTTAGTGAATGTGGCACGTTTAGTGGCGACGGAGCTTGTGTTGCTCGAATTCGATTTGTTGCTAAGTCGCGCGCTAATAGATGGTGGCCAATTGTAGAAAGTGATGGGAAGTGTGTTGTAGTTTGTTGAGAGAGATGTGTGGATAATTAATAATTATGCATGTAAAAGGAAAGGACGAGGGAGTGAAACTATGTTGGGATTTAATGATTGTAATAGTTTTGGAAGACTGTGACTTAATTTAGCTACTGACGTGGTAGTTGATGGGATTTTTATTTTTAACTTTTTTGGGGAAAGATAGTTACTTTTTTAGTTGTGATTTTGAAGATATTGTATCTTTCGATTTTTTGCAATTTAAAAAAAAAAATGCGTTTCACCTATGTTTATTAAAATTTGAATATATTTTTTAAATCGTTGATTATGGTAGTGCAAATATTATCCTTGTAAAAGGGGTAATGGCGTTATAGTGACTTATAAATTGAATGGGGCGTTTATATAAAATATTGAACATAAAAATGATTTTTGCAAAGTTTTGAGCATTTGATTAAAAAATTGGTGTTTTGGTATAAAAATAAGATATTAAGAAAAACACACAAATAAGTTTAGAATTATGATTCGAGTAATTAAAAAAAAAATAATGATTTTTTAAAAATGTAAAATTTAAAGTAATGATTTAAAATTTATAGGTTGCTTAAAATGAGGTAAAAATTGATAAATGAGGGTGTAAAAGATTTAAAATTTGAATTTAAATGATATAAAAATGGTAAAAATTGATTTTAAAATGATTTCAGTGAAAATAAACATTAAACTTATGGAAAATCAAGTTGTGAGCATGAGGAGAAAGTTTTTAAAAACTCACAGTTTTGAGGATTGTTCAGTCAGGAGACTTGGTCTTTAGTTGTCGTCCTACTGATGTCGTGGAAGACGCTCCGAGTAGAGCTTGTAGAAGTTTGTAACTTCTGTTTGGTGACGGCAGCATGTCGCCTGGAAGATGGTTGTGTTGTAAGGCCGAAGGTGGGGAACTTCTCACCGGCTTATTTTGCGGGATTTTCGGCTGTGTCGTTGGGGGGAAGATTGATTGGTCGTTTCGTTGGACTGGCGGCGGGTTTGTTCCTCCATCTTTGCTCTTCTCTCTTTTCTATCTGGACAGTCTTCTTACCTTCTTCACTGTGGTGTCCTTCGTTTGGGTTATCCTGTCGACTCTCTGTAATAAGTTGAGGTCTGGTAGCCTCTTGTAGAATCCTGTCGACTCTCGCTATATGCTGTGGTAACCGGTGGTCAAACCTGTAGTAGCCGAGAGGGACAGTCAGGGCGTGGAGAGTTTTCCAGTACCTCTCTGCACTTTGGAAGACCTTTAACAGTTTTCACAGAGTACAGGCAGTCGTGGTCGAGGCAGAGTGGAAAGCTTGGGAACCACACACACAAAACGAAGAGACACAGCTGAAGTAGGAAAGTTCCATGAACAGATAGGAGTTGAGCTAAGCAAGATGGAGATATAGAGTTCTTACTGTTTTACATGGCGATGATGTGGACCTGGCTACAAGCGACAAGGGCTTGCGCCGACGGTGAAGAGACTAACTGCGGACTAACTATGGTCGGCTAAAACCGAGGTGTTTATATACCATTCCCGAGGAGGGGGGTTGGAGATGTCTGAGAATGTGAACTTTGAACGTCTGCACCCTTTGACCTTGATGGCAACGACTGCTGAATTCCTTTTCAGGGTTGTTGGATTTCTCTCTCGATTTTAGACGTTTTTTGAACTTATTAATCTTGCTTTAACTCAGCTCTTAATCTATTACATAGTTTTATTTATTTGTCTTCAATTTGTACAAAGTACATTACATATGGTGATGCAATGACACAGATTAATCATGCGTATAATTATTTATAGATGTGTTTCTATATACAACATGACAATCTTGTTATAAGTAATTATACAATATAGGGTGGTTGGTTTAAATTACCGATAAGGAGATGCCTTTTTCTTAATTTATGCACCTTATCCCAGTACAATGTTACATTTGTACTATTTTTTACATATATATATATATATATATATATATATATAGATTGAAGGAAATAGGCCCTCGGAATATTGTAATCTTCCTCAACCTTACTCTAATCATTAATTGTTGAATTTCTTTAAAAACTTTTTTATTATTTATAATATTTTCTATACCCAAATTTTCATATATATGTTCTGTAAAATAAATATAGCATATTAAATAAAGAGACCATGATAATCATGGTTGTGGTTAAAAAAGAGCTTGTTTTAACATTGTTTTCTCGGCCAAAACTCTGAATTTGCATATTAAAGAATAAATAAGAAAACAAAATATATATAAAATCTGGAATCATGATGATTTATACACCTATTATTTCTATTATATCTCCCTTACAGGAATTGATAATCTCATAATGTGTCTACACGGGTAGAAGGCAGTTCGGTTTGAATTTACAAAATAGCAACACAGGTTTGGTTACATAAATTATACTGAAAAAACAATAGAAAAAAATAATAGGGTCAGGTGTTGATATCAAATTAATGAAAGCATATCATGACCAGGAGCACATGTGCTTATAGATGGCAGAGCGCCATCTAATAGAACAGAAATCAACTAAACGTTGATTTAACCTGTTCTCTGATAAATATAAAAGGCACATATGCTCCTAGTCATGATATGCTTTCATTATTTTTAAAATCAACACCTGACCCTATTATTTTTTAGAATTTTCTATTGTTTTTTTATATGTTAAGCGTAATAACTCAAATTTGGCCTTGAATACTCTTGTAGGGGTGTAGACAAGGTACTTGGTTACACTTAGGACAAGAGCCTTGCACTAACTAATTTATTAAAGCATAGGTTATATAAAGATTAAAAAGGGAAAGAGAGGAAACAAAGAGGTTACATCCTCCGTAGAAGGTAAACAAACCACCGCGTCGTTAGGCTAAACATTTACAGTCAGTTGGAGAGGGGGGTGCCGACGTCATCCTTCCAGTCACGTGTTATACTTGAGTAGCGGCGCTCGGTGTCCAACATATCCCCTCCCGGAAAAACTTCAGCTGGACGTTTATTCTGATAGTCCATCAGCGCTCTACAGTACTTTTCATGCTGGCTTCTAGCAAGAGGCTTGGTAAGGAAGTCAGCAGGGTTCTCAGCACTCGGAGTGTAGGAAAGTTCGATTGCTTCTTCTGAGATCTTTTCTCGAACAAAATGGTACTTTACGGCAAAATATCTAGTTTTCGATTTGTCGATGTAATTTTCCGCATGGGAAATTGCAGCTTGGTTGTCGCAGAATACTTTTGTTTCTCCACAAATCAAACTTGACATTTTCAGCTGTTCCATCAGATTCCGTACCCATGTGATGTCCTTCACAGCTGATGACAGTGCAATGTATTCCGATTCCATAGTACTCAAAGCGGTAACGGTTTGTTTGGTGCTTCTCCAAATTATTGGTGCTCCAGCTAAAATGATGAGATGTCCAGATACTCCTTTTCGGTCTACAATGTCTGAGGCCCAACTTGCATCCGAAAAGGCAATCAAAGGTTTGCCAGTGGATCTGTAAGTTATGCCAAAGTCCTTGGCGCTCTTCAGATAACGCAGCACGCGTTTCCCAGCTTCCCAGTGTTTTCTTGTGTAGTTATCACAGTATCTGGATAGGATCCCGACTGCGTAGGCGATGTCGGGCCTGGTTCTCTGAGAAAGGTATGACAGTCCTCCGATCAGTTCACGGTATGGAAACCGCTCATTGGAATTTCCATTTTTCCTTACACGCAGGTCAAGATTGGTTTCCATTGGAGTCGAGACACCTTTTGCATCCTGTAGTCTGAAACGTTGAAGCAGTTCTTCTATAAGAAAGAGTCATACTTCCATCTTCTGAATTCTTGAAGGATAATCCAAGCATATGAGAAATTGGTCCTAGAAACTTCACTTCAAAACTGGAATTTAAGAGTTCTCTGCATTTGTTTCTCGCTGCTTGATTCTCTGAAATGGCAAAGATGTCATCCACATAGATTGAGAGAATGATCCTTCCTTCTTCAAGTTCAACTTCGTAGATGCTCGGATCAATTGGGTTACGTTGGAATCCTATTTCGTGAAGTTGTTTGTTTAAGAATTTATTCCAGCTTCTTCCGCTCTGTTTTAATCCATAGATTGATTTCTTAAGCTTGCAGAACAAGTTTCCTTCTCCTGGTTTCTTGAAGCATTCTGGTTGCTCCATGTAAATAGTCTCATTGAGTGTCCCATGAAGATATGCACTCTTCACGTCGAATTGGTCAATGAACCAGTCCTTTTCTGTTGCTATCGCCGTTAATAGCCTTATAGTTTCAAAACTGGAAACAGGAGTATAGACTTCGTTGTAGTCAATTCCTCTACGTTGAGTGAAGCCTTTGGCGACTAGACGTGCTTTGTATCTAGTGGTACCATCCACTACATTGATTTTCTTATTTAGTACCCATCTACATTTTAAAGGTTTGATACCTTTCGGCAATTCCTGCAGTTGCCATACATCATGTCTTTCGAGCGATTCCCTTTCTTCATCAATGGCTTCTATCCAATTAGCTACCTCAGGGCTGTTCATGGCTTCTTCATAAGTGGGGTTATTGTCCTCTGCACTTGTGGCATTTATCTGTCCACCACTATTATCCTCTTCCGGAGATTCTGCCGTCTTTCCATGACTTCGGAGTGTCATTGGATGGCTTCTCAGGTTCTCTGGGAGAGTCTCAGATAGCTGATCTATTCCACCTGTAGTTCCAAAAAGTTCTTCAGTTTCTCGGTCTACTGGTTGATCTGCATTACTTTCTTCTTAAAAGGAGGCCTCTTTCGAGGAGAAATGGACAGATGGTAGAGTATCCCTTTCTCTTTTGGGCTGTTTATAGAGGATTTCTTCTTTGAATACACAATTTCTAGATTCCACCACTTGGCGTTTTTCAGGAATCCAGATTCTCCAACCTCGTCCCTGTAAAGAATAACCCACGAGAATTCCTTTAGTGGCTCTTGGCTGAAGCTTCGAATTCCTTCTTTGTTTTGGAACATGAACAAAGGTTTCGCAGCCGATTGCTCTCAGATGTTGCAGAGCAGGTCTTTTTCCAAACCACAATTCAAAAGGCGTTTTCTCTTCATTGTGTCTGTTTGTAACACGATTTCTCAAGTATGCTGCTGTGTTGGTGAGCTCTGCCCAAGAGGCAGTTGGCAGATTGCAACTGTTCACAGTACTCCTCACTAAGTTCAGCAATGTCCTATTCATGCGTTCGCGACACCATTCTGTTCAGGTGTGTAGACCATGGTGCGTTCATGTACTATACCATGGGCCTTCGTGAAAATATCCCAAGGAGATGAACAGAACTCTAGTCCATTATCTGTACGGATCCTCTTGAGAGAAAATCCCGTCTGATTTTCAGCTTCTTTCATCCATTCCTTGAATTTTTCTAGAGTATCGCCCTTCCTTTTGAGGAAATATACCCTTGTATATCTTGATGCGTCATCAATGATGGTCAAGACAAATCTTGATCCACTCCAGCTCTCAATGTTGAACGGTCCCATTAGATCACAGTGAACAAGGGCTAGTGTCTGAGTTTCCTTGGTAGATCTCAAATTCAGGAAAGGTCTTTTTGTCGATTTTCCAATCATACAATCAGAGCACTTATCAGGCTTTCCAGCCTGACAGTTCAAACCAATGACAACTTCTCTTTTCATCATGTCTACTATGGTGTCATAGTTGATATGCATGAGTCTCTGATGCCATAAATATAGTGGGAATTTACGAAAATTGTTGGTTTGAGCAATGGAATTTGAACATTCTCCTGATTCTGGAAATCTGGACGGAGCAGTCCTGACGAGATAGAGCCTTCCTCTCTTCTCTGCTCTGATCATCAAGTTATGATCATTGTCGTAGATATGACATCCCTTCTTGTCGAATATAACCTCATGACCATTTTCCACAATTTGTAGAACAGAGAGTACACCATGTCTGATCCCAGGTACGAACATTGCATTCTGAGCAACTATGCTTCTAAGTTGTCCAGAATTGTTGATCAGATCTACTTGAGCATTACCTCTTCCTATGTTTGAATGTGATGTACCATCAATGGTGGTCACTTGTCCTACATTCTCGTCATTCAACGTGGAAAAATACCTTTTGTTCGGAGTCATATGATGCGTGGCACCTGAATCAATTACCCACGTATCCTCTTCTGATACAACTGCTGCATTATACATCACATTCAAGTTCTTCGCTTCGTGATGTTGATGTATCGCTCCCTTTTCCTGTTGTTTACCGTTATTCTTTTTCAGTTTGAAACAGTCCCGTGCAATATGCCCTGTTTTCCCACATCCGAAACATTTTCTAACAGTTTTAGAACATTGATGTTCATGAGGGAATTGTTTCTTGTTAGAGTTCCTGACTGACAGTGCACCCATCCCTTCATTTGTTGTAGCATACCGGCGCTCTGCCTCAGCTAACAATTTACGTCTGATGTTGGCACTGGTGAACTCTGACTCTGGTAAGTTACACATTGTTGATATAACATTATCCCAGTCCTCGGGCATTCCACAAAGAATTAGCATGCTTAGATCACCGTCTTCAATTTTATCCCCTACACCTGTGAGTTCACTCACTATTAGATTTATGCTTCCCAAATAGGCATCCATGTTCGCATGTTGACAGAATTTCTGGGAGTACAACTTTCGACGCAGTTGGAGAATTCTGTGTTTGCTATTCCCTGGGTGCATAAAGTCTTTGTAATTCATCCCAAATTTCTTTGGGGGAATTTAGATGTCTGATATGGTTTTGCTGCTCCTCACCAATAGAGAGACATATCTTTGCTAAAGCCTTATTCTGCCTCGTATTAAATTTGTTGATTAGACCAACACCCCCTCCCTCGGGTTTGACTTCGCCTGGGTCAACAATTGACCATAAGTCATTGTCCATCAGAATGAGCTTAATTTGGAAGCTCCATGAGGAATAGTTTAATCCATTTAGCTTGGTAATTTTCGTTAAACTTTCGTTAGCTTCCATTATAAGATGGCGTCCACTGAAGGGGGGGGAGAGAGAACAAAAAAATAGGCTTACCGTTCAATGCTTCAGGCAGCTCCAATCAGTCTCATAATCTTTTCTTGTAGGGGTGTAGACAAGGTACTTGGTTACACTTAGGACAAGAGCCTTGCACTAACTAATTTATTAAAGCATAGGTTATATAAATATTAAAAAGGGAAAGAGAGGAAACAAAGAGGTTACATCCTCCGTAGAAGGTAAACAAACAACAGCTATGTCAGGCTAAACATTTACAGTCAGTTGGAGAGGTGGGTGCCGACGTCATCCTTCCGGTCACGTGTTATACTTGAGTAGCGGCGCTCGGTGTCCAACAAATACCCATTTCTAGATTTTTCAAGTAGCCTCTGATACCAAAAATATTTTTGGTCGCAGTGGTACAGCCTGCTTCACGCTGACAAGCTTCAACAGCGCGAAACGCGTTCGTGGGTGGCTCCTCTTGATTTATCATTTAATAAAGAGCAATCAACCTTCCTTTATCAAATATCTGTAGCAATTTACAAAAAGAGATGGATTCACATTTTGTTAAATCTCTACAAATACAAGTAATTGGAAAATATATTAATATAAATATTAATTTTGGCAAGAACGGTTCGAGAAAGACTGTGAAACCCAGTTTGGAACCCAGCTTCTCCTAGTTCAATGAAACCCCGAGATGAAATTGTATTCGAGACCTGATTGAAAACGTGTTCAGAGCTTATCGAAAGCCCGTATCGTCTTCATTGCTGATCTGAACTTCAAGTTGCAACAAGTGGAGAAATCCGCATTACAGGCGGCCTTTCTATGAATCCTTTGATACTTGGACAAGTACATTTATATTCACCAAATAGGTGAATACAGAAGATATTGACCTCATGATCTATCATAGGCGACACAGCAGTCTACAGATAATCTCTTTAAGAAAAAGCCTAATCTATATACTGAAATTTATTCAAACGCGCCTCCAATTAAAAGGTGTTGTATCAGTGTAGGTGTCGAATTTCATTTCAACAGCATGTAGCCATCAATTATGATATATTTTATAATACAAAAATAAAGTAGGTGTTCACTATATATATATATATACAACCTTTGCTTACCTTGATCAAAGACGAATTCTTTTCATCTGAAACATATTCCTGATTTAAGCAAAGTTTTTGAATCTAAAGGTAAAATCAATCCACATCTAATGATCATGCACATTTAAATAATAACAAATATAAATACATATCCAACTATAGATATATTCAATTCATATTTCAAAATAGAGTCATTTACCAGTATAAATATTTTAAATATTTATATTTTATACATGTTTTAAAAACTATTGTTTCAACATTAATATGGTAATTTATTTTATTGTCATTATATATATATATTATATAATCTAAAATACAAATATATATATTTTTTTTAAAACATATATTTTATTTTTTCATTCATTGACTGTTCTGCATTTTTGACCATATATTCAAAACATACCATTTTTTTAAAATTATTATTGTTGTCGTAAATATGTATATTTAACCCTACCTATCTTTTATCCACGATTATAGAAATCATTATATAAATTCTATATTCCTGTGATATAAATAATTTTATATGTATATTTTTACTTCAAGAGATTCAAAATAAAAATCTGCTTGAAAGGTAAATAATTATTTTTATTTTTCCACGACTGCACCTCTTTTCAACAATCAAACACACAAAAAATTTCTAATCTATAACATATATATATATAATTATATCACATTAATATGATTTGCGTTCATATATATTGCATGCATTTCAACTGTTGATATTCCGATGATACTTTTGCAAACACCATTGAGTTTATAGTCACCTGCAGCATGTCTTTTCTAGAGCGATGTCTAGAGATAAGCTTTAGTTTTTAGAGATTTTTTTAGTGTTGGGAGAATTGTATATGTAAATTGTCAATATTTACATCCAAAACTTTACTTTAATATGTATTTTTAGTATATTTTGTATTTATATTTCATTGTCGGTTATCTCTATTTCTTTAAAAAGCGATTAGTTCTTTAATTTTTTTAGTTAAAAGGTGATCCATTGATATCTCTCACTTGTCCAACTTCAGTTCAGGCGCATTTAGAAATATCAAGTAGAGATATATTTCAGTTTCATATACATACATTTTCTTATAAGAACAAATCCATAGAAGGAAAAAAAAAACGGCCAATATTGATACAAACGGTTTAGAGATTAAACTGGCGAACAATCTATAGGATTCACCGAAAATTATTTATAGCTCTTCATTTTTATTTTATTTGAGCATGTACTTTAAAAATGATTAAAAATAACACAAATATATTAGACACTTTCGATACTATTTAGAAAATGTATGTTGCCATAATTTTAATTTCAATTATGAATTATTTATTTGAAAATTTCTAAAATATATATCACAAAGTAAGGCAAAAATATAAATTTTAGGAGAAAAATCAATAAATTCAAAAATATCGATAAAAATAACATTCCTCGCTAATTCTTACAAATAGCTTTTTACGCCTGAAGAAATCTATATAACTTCGAGATTTGTTATATAGAATTAGAAAAAAAAAACATTTTGAATATTTTTTATCAAGCCTTGACTTCTTAAAGAAGATATTCATATATATTATTTGACGAGGTTTCAAGTATAAGTTCAGGGATGTTGCTAAAACAAATCAGAAGATGAAACATCTCCTTAATTGTAATCAATCAGAGGATATGAAGTTGTCAGAAGTCTGGTTCATACAGGAACATCAAAGTACTTCTGTGAACTCAATCTTGCTCCATATGTTATGTTCCTTCGGCATCTTTATCCGCCATCAACTCTGTAACAGCGTCGAGCTACTGGTTTGAATATCTAAAAAATAAAGTTTTCTTACTGAATTCATAATCCGATCATATGACGAATATCGTATCAAGTATTTAAATAAAATTAAATATTTTCGTATATTTCATATTTCTATAGACGTTTAAATTGAATATTCTATATCGTTTGTATTTTTAGCTGGAATAAAATAATAATTAGGGTTTCTAGGTTAGGCGTCTCTTCAACAATCGGTCAATTCGTCTAAAGCAGGGGTCGGAAAACCTTTGAGTCGGAAGAACTAAAGAATGCAATTTACAAAATTTTAAAGTATTTAAAGAGCCACAAAATTTTTCTTGCCAACAATAAATAATACTCGCATAAATAATATTTGCGTATAGAACTATAGAAAGAGCCGCAGGTTCACATCCAAAGAGCCGCATGTGGCTCACGAGCCGCAGTTTGCCTACCCCTGGTCTAGAGTCCTGGTCAGACTGATGACATTTTACATCTGTGTCCATTCTCTCCATCACCTGCAGTCAATGGTGAATCTGAGCATTCTGATGGTCTAAGTGCTGCCAGGAGAGGAAAGTAAAGATCTCTAGGGGGTATATCAACTTAATGATTCTAAGGGTCTAACTGCCACTTATAAACAAAGGTAACGTGCTGAAGCAGATACTGGTGTGATGGTATGGAAACGATGCCATATAAAATGTTAAATGAAGACCAAATACCCGCATATACAATTATGTTATATAGGAAGAATATAATAAATAATAATGACTAAATAACGACAGTAAGTCAATGAGAAAAACATGTCTTTTAATTGGTGTAAAGGGCATGTTATCGACGCTCGTCAATTGAATGTACGGATACAGCCAAAATATGAATGTTGTGATGGAAATATTTCGTTTTTCAACCAATAAAAGAAACGCTTCTCACAAAAACTTTCTATCTTCACATAACTATGAATTGATTTAAACCATCAAAATTAATCAAAAATCAAATCTTAAAACAATATGCTCTACTTGATTCACGAAAATATATTTTTAGAACATTATCACATGAGGCAAAGCAAGTTGAGACTATATTACAATATAATTTTCTAAACGAAATTAACTTTGCCGTATCTAGAATTATCCTCTAGTTTTAAATACCTTTTTTTAAAATCCGTTAACTTAGCCGAGGTTTGACAAAACTCTGATATTAAACTGGCAAATCGACTGCCCAATAGGCACCAAATTTGTCGAAATCGGAAGATAACATTGTCGTTGAAAGCTCTGTGAAGAACCTATTGTAGAAATAAAATATGATATTCACGTAGAGTTATAGGAAAAAGGTTAAATTCTATGTAAATAAATAATAAATGTTTATGTGTGTGCTTGTTCTGCATAAATTCCCACAATATTAGATCTATCCTGATATTTTGGAGCTTAAACATAAATAAATTATTAGCGCGATAATGTCCTATACATGGAAGAGAATCAAAGGAATGTTTACAGTGTAGTTGTTTTATATATTCCAGCTATACAATAAATCTGTAGCTGGCATGATATACGTGAAGCTTATTGAATGTCAAGGTAAGAATTAAACACATCTCACCAGATGTGGATCCAGCTGACACCACAATGGCCACACAGCAGAAGAGAAGAATCAACTTCATTTTGTTCTGGAATAAACAATTAATTAAAATTTAAACTTTATAAATTATAATCAAACATACCTTTCTACTATAACATAACACACATCGTATTTTTATGTTAGCGTTTCAATTGGTTACCTCATTTATTTTATTTCACTTTTATAAAATATTAATATCTACAACTACTGAAAAAAAGAAGATAGAAAATATAAGCATGACTTCTCAGTTGTGAATTCTTAATTCGGTGAAAGCCGTTGACAGAGTGCAGCATTGATAATCCAGGCTCTTCCACTATTTTGAATAATATATTTCTATTTGTTTGTGTGGAAATATTCAGATGAAAGTGAAAAACAATAAATAAGCATCGATGGCAAAAACCTACATATTAATATAATTTTGGAGAGCGAACAATTCAATTTAATATTAATTAGAAATCACATCCCAAGTTTTACCAACAGGGAAATCATTTTTATTACTGAAAAGGAAATAAAGGATTTGTGCTCGAATCTTAATATCAGAAAGGCTCCTGGTCCAGATAACGTGAGTAATTATATGATTAAGCACTCATTATTATCAATCCTACCCAGTTTAGTCAAACTCTTTAATGAGTGTCTGGTGCTGGGTTACTATCCTGAAAGCTGGAAACATTCGGTATTAAAAATTATTACGAAACCGCAAAAAGCTGACTACGAAGCAATTAATAGCTATCGCCCAATTTCACTAACATCAAATTTCTCAAAAATATTTGAAACGATCATTAAAAATAAAATACTCAATTATTATAATCATAATAACTTACTGAGCCATAGACAACATGGATTTACGAAAAGAAAATCTACAATAACGGCATTGGACAAAATAACCGAGACCATACTGAAACACAAACAAAACGAATTGGTTGCATTGATTGCCATTGATATAAGTGGTGCATTTGATAATGCGTGGTGGCCTGCCTTAATAAAAAGAATGGACGAAGACCACGTCCCAGCAGTTCTTATAAAAATTATCCAATCATTTTTAAATCGGAGAAGAAAAACAAGTCTCACCTTCTCGAATACAACAATTTCGAAATATTTATCAAAGGGATGTCCTCAAGGCGGACCATTATCACCTTTATTGTGGAATATAGTCCTGAATGATTTGTTGATCAACTTCGCATCCCCAAATTCTGAAATAATCTGTTATGCGGATGATGTTTCGATTGTTTGCTGGCACAAGACCATAGAAGGGTTAAAAAATGAAACAGAAAGAACTTTAAATTATGTAATACAATGGTGTACAAGAAATAAGCTAAAGCTAAGCCCGGAGAAAACCGGCTTAATACATATGCACGGCAAACAAAATATTCCAATGGGAACTCCAAATTTCATAATAAAACCAGTGGAAGAGGTAAAAATTTTGGGTATAAAATTTTCTAATCACAGAATTAAGTCAAAAATTAACTTCACACCCCACATTAATGATATTCTTTGTAAAATCAACCGTATGAAAAATCTTTTGTTTTCGCTCTGTGGGAAGATGTGGGGATTGGATGCTAAAAAAAGATTAATTTTATATAAAACTCTTTTCAGGCCAATACTAACCTATGGATCTGAAATATGGTATAAATTTATTAATAAAAGAAGTAAGCAAAGATTAAACTCTCAGCAATATCAGATTCTTCTTTGGGTAGTGAGAGCCTATAAAACGACCTCGTCAAATTGTATTCATAGTTTGGCAAAAATACCTATTCTCACAGATGAAATAGAATCGTTGATAATAAAATACGATTTGGCCAATTTATCAAAAGAAGAAATTAATGTATTCAGACCGCATGCCCCGACTATAATTCATAACTACATAGAATCAAGAATGGCTGAAACAATAGCTAACACTAATGAAACATTCAGAAAATTTTTCCCATTTGGAATTCCTTTTTATTTTCGTCCGAATTTTTATAACTCACAGTTCGTCACGGGTCATGGTAATTTTGGAGAATTTCTGTCGAAAATCGGGGCAACGGATGATCCTAGCTGTTTCTGTGGAAAAGAAAACCAAGACTCAATGCATTTATTGTTGGAATGTCCGATATTCCACAGCTACAGAAGTAATCATTTTTATCCCATCGAAGAGGTTTGCGAATTTGTATATAACAAAGACACTTATGTAAAATTCAATAATTTTTGTAAGTTCATTTTGGATTTTCTCTTCTGTTTAGGAAAACCATAGTTTCAGTTTTAATTGTGTTTTTAACCGGTTATTGTGTTGTATATACTGAATTGTATATAGGTTGCTAAAATAATTTATTTTGGATTTTCTCTTCTGTTTGAGGAAACCATCGTTTCAGTTTTAATTGTGTTTTTAGTCGGTTATTGAGTTGTATATAGGTTGATAAAATAATCCATTTTGGATTTTCTCTTCTGTTTTAGAGTGCCATCGTTTTAGTTTTAATTATGTTTTTAGTCCGGTTATTAAATTGTATAAAATGAATTGTATATAATCTACTAAAATGTATTTAGGCGCAAGTATCCCGAGCTGGGATATCGCGTCCGATATGTCAAATAAAATAAAATAAAATAAAATATCACATCTAAATAAATGAAATATAAATATATTATAAGCATATATATTAGATTAAGATAATTTCTAATTTCGCGCGTTCCTGAATAAAAATTATCGTTCACCATTCGCGTAAATTATATCATAAAAAAAAAAAACTCGATGAAGAGAAGCTAGTTGCTCTTTAAAATATTTTACTAGAACTATATATATAAGTTTATATTATATTTATATATATAAAAAACTATTTTTAAAACCTAATATTCCTGTGTGTGAAATATTCATGTAATTTGTAAAGATAGAATCATATACTTAGTAATATCTCACAATTCTTAATTATAATGCATTTAAAAATTGTTATTCGAATAACTCTTTAAAAAAAATAATATCTTTAAATTTTAACTAAATTTCTCTCTCTCTCTCTCTATATATATATATACTATATATATATTGAAGATAATTAAATACTCGTATTTATATTATCGTGTTTTATTTATCTCAAAACCGTGGTGTCTCAACCTTTTTGGCTCTTGGACCATTAAAATTTTGAAAATACTTTACGGACCGGTGATTTTTTTTTACTACTCATTATGTTCCAAAGAAATGCTGCATATTTAAAAATTATTATTTTTATCTTTGAAAAAAAAGCTAAAAATGGTATTAATTATATA
This sequence comes from Cordylochernes scorpioides, assembly GCA_030710605.1. Taxonomy (NCBI): domain Eukaryota; kingdom Metazoa; phylum Arthropoda; class Arachnida; order Pseudoscorpiones; family Chernetidae; genus Cordylochernes; species Cordylochernes scorpioides. Next base: position 58,963,076 of record CP092867.1, read on the forward strand.
ATAGTATATAACATTTTGGCTTTTTCTAACCCAAAAATTGATATTTTAGTACAGACATAAATATCTGAGTCTTGTGAAAATGTGGTCTGGAATTTATAATAGTTACTCTTTCTATACCATTCACACATGATATCATGAATATTTACAAATTAATATATTAAAAATAGAAAAACATAGGCGTCAAAATAAACTCATGGACAACACTTAAGAAAGTTGTACATTTTAGCATGTATATCGGTATTCAGACAATAACTCTGAAATATTTTGATACACAGTGACATTTATTAAAGTCACACAAGATATAACCAAGTGTGAACAAAATTACCTCTATCTCATTAAAAAAAAAACAGACAACCAATCAAAGACGTACACTTCCTTTAATTTTGTCCATGAGTATAGGTTGCATTTCCTATATTTTTATTAATTAATATTAATTAAGAGCAATTTCTCTCTCTCTCCCCCCTAATTTATAATTCTAAATTTGCTAAATATTTTACTCATTGTATATGCTAAAGAGTGTGTTTTAAAGAAGCATATACATTATATACTGTACATTTTTATAATTTGATAGGTGTATTCATACTTTTTGTATATGAAAAAACGGGATTATTAAAATCTGAATTTTAAAAATAATTCAATATGATAAATTAACTGCATAGAAGGTGGTATAAGCTGTTTTTGAAATAAAATTGTGAAATATAAACATTTCACAAAGCAATAACGCTCCATCTATACATATAAAATGAAAGGATTTAAATGCACGAATGTTTCTTTTATACATAATACAAACCTCTACTCCCTTACTGAGATGAAAAAATATATTGGGATGGCTTGGCTCAACAGTGGTGAATCCTCCCAGCAGCTTCGCCAATTTAATCCACCAGACCGCTTCTCAGAGCTCTAACACTCTATTGGACGATTCTGTTTATATACGCAGCACTGAAGGGTGGATTCTCAGAAATGGTTTTCAAGAAAACTATGGACATAAGCTTATAGGATAGTAGAATTACATTCAAATATTTGCGTCCAATACAGTTTTAGAGCTCTGAGAAGCGGTCTGGTGGATTAAATTGGCGAAACCGCTTAGATGGTTCACCACTGATGAGCCAAGCCCTCCCAATATATATTATTTCATCTCAGTAAGGGCAGTAGAAGTTTGTATTATGTATAAAAAACATTCGTGCTTTTGAATCCTTTCATTTTATATATAAACAATATTATTTCACTCTCCCTTCTAAATATTAATTTATATTATATAATAAAATGGCATATATTGGATTGAATAAAATATATATTTGCCAATATTTCGGTTGCCTGATAAAAGTTAGCGTTCAGCCAACCGAAATATAGGCAATTAAATATTTTATTCAATTCAATATATGCTGTTTATTATCTAATGATTTAAATATGGATAGCTCTATATTCAGAACAATTAATTCATATATAATCATATATAGAAAATAACTAATATTGAATATTATAAATAAATATTTCACTAATTTATTTGAAATATATACATTTATTTTCAAAGAGGGTGATAAGATTTGTGATCTCTGCAAAGAAAATATGGAAACTGAACTATCTTATTATATCTATGAATGCCAAGATATTAGTGAGGAGAGAAGGACATTCTTTTCAATGGTAGACACCAGCCAACTTAGGTCAATCCAAATGATGTTAACCAGTGCCCAAACAAGCAGACTAGTTGCTCAGGCCCTATATAATTTTTACAAGGCAGTAGGTGTAAAGAGGCAGAAAAGAGAACTTGGAAGCTATTGTTCTTACACCTCAGAATGATGACGAAACATCGAGGGGTCGACCTTTCATATTAAATCTTACTTTTCCTTAGTACTAATAATTGTAAATAGATAAAAGAATTGCTATAAATTATTAAATAAAAACAAACGATGGCAATGCGTCTCTTTATACGTGAAATTTATTATGCTAGCTTTCGGATCTTATCGATCCTTCCACAGGCCAAGCTGTACGCTGAGAGAAAGAGTATATATAGATGTAAAATATTATTTATATACACCTAACGAAGATAGAAAATAAAATAAATATAAACACATTTCACGAGTTCACGTTTTCTCGTGGCCAGGCTGCAGTTGTTTCATCTTTGTCCAAAGCTCAGTTTGTTTTCTTTTAAAATTAATTCTATCTACATGCGAACAAAACATGGTGTATAGGGTTATGGGTGTGAATGTGAAACTGGGGAAGATGAGGAAGGATCTGGTGAAAAGGAAGGGCTGGGCTGTTTTTTCTTGAATGAGTGGTACTGAGATGGTAGTTCTATACGCCTGTTGATACTGTTTAAATCTTGAGAGACGAAGGATTCTATTAATAATCTTTGATATTTGGATTTGATGTTGTGGTAATGACAGGTTGGGTCGGAAAGGTTGAAGGCATGGCCGGTTTTTGAGGTATGCTGAAAGATCAAAGATTTGGGATCTCTGTTTATTATATTTCTGTTGTGCTCGGAAATTCTGTTGTAAATGAAGCGGCCAGTCTCACCCACATATTTTGCGTTGCAATCTTGGCAACCTATGGAGTAAATGGCATATGGTTGCTGGTCGGGGCGTTTCTTAATATTAGATTTGGTGATGGGGTTCCGGAGTATTTGGCCTATTGAGAGGTGGTTGGTGAAAAAGGTTCTTAAACCAAATTTCTTGAGGGAGTGGGCTATTGATTGATTTTCAAAGGAATAAGGTATAATGCAGGTGTTACGGTTTACTGCGGGCTGAGTGTGTTTGGAAGGGTTGAAACTATGTCTAAGTATGAAGGGAAGTGGATAGCCTCTTGCTGTTAGATTACTGATGATGGTTGTCTTTTCTATTTTTTTGAAGGCTTATTCCTTTGAAAATCAATCAATAGCCCACTCCCTCAAGAAATTTGGTTTAAGAACATTTTTCACCAACCACCTCTCAATAGGCCAAATACTCCGGAACCCCATTACCAAATCTAATATTAAGAAACGCCCCGACCAGCAACCATATGCCATTTACTCCATAGGTTGCCAAGATTGCAACGCAAAATATGTGGGTGAGACTGGCCGCTTCATTTACAACAGAATTTCCGAGCACAACAGAAATATAATAAACAGAGATCCCAAATCTTTGATCTTTCAGCATACCTCAAAAACCGGCCATGCCTTCAACCTTTCCGACCCAACCTGTCATTACCACAACATCAAATCCAAATATCAAAGATTATTAATATAATCCTTCGTCTCTCAAGATTTAAACAGTATCAACAGGCGTATAGAACTACCATCTCAGTACCACTCATTCAAGAAAAAACAGCCCAGCCCTTCCTTTTCACCAGATCCTTCCTCATCTTCCCCAGTTTCACATTCACACCCATAACCCTATACACCATGTTTTGTTCGCGTGTAGATAGAATTAATTTTAAAAGAAAACAAACTGAGCTTTGGACAAAGATGAAACAACTGCAGCCTGGCCACGAGAAAACGTGAACTCGTGAAATGTGTTTATATTTATTTTATTTTCTATCTTCGTTAGGTGTATAAAAATAATATTTTACATCTATATATACTCTTTCTCTCAGCGTACAGCTTGGCCTGTGGAAGGATCGATAAGATCCGAAAGCTAGCATAATAAATTTCACGTATAAAGAGACGCATTGCCATCGTTTGTTTTTATTTACTAATAATTGTATATAGTTGCGGAACTACTGGTTTCCTGTGCTGCTCTTTTCCTGATATTGCACCTTGTACGGAGAATCTGTATAAGACTAATGTCTTAATAAAGGCTTTGAGTGTGTGTGTGTGTGTGTGTGAAATATATACATTTAGAAAAATATGTGAATTTCTATATCTCAAAATACTCTGTCGTAAAAAAAACAAACTATAATATAAAAGAGCTTTTATATTAGAAAGTAAAAAATATTCAAAAGTTACAAAGTATATCTACTATTTGTAGTAGTTGATGCAGGGAATAAATGAAGCTTACGGATAAAATGCACATAAATCATCAAGGAACTACTTACCTGAAGTACCTTCTTTACCGATGGTTAAATCCTGGAGCAGAAGACAGCTTATATAGTCTTTTGCTTTGTTTTGAAATAAAATGTCAGACAACTTGTTCATCATTTTCCGAAAGATTCCGAATTTTCCTACAGATGTTAAAATATTGTCACCATTACTTCAACTCTATATATTTATGTATCTATTTGCGCGTGTTTCTATGCATATTTATGAAAGGAGTTTTTTTTTGGCAAATCCATCCATATCTTTATTTAAACTAGAGTACAAATGTTGTCTATCATATAAAGAAGGCCATATTTTATTATATCAAAATATTTAAATATATATATGTAATGTTTTGAAATATAAGTTGAAGTCCTGGTAGCTCTTGTTGTACTGTGTTGACCAAGAGGAACAGTCAGGATGTAGAGTTTTCCAGTACCTCTCTGCACCTTGGAAGACCTTTAAAAGTTCTCACAAAATACAGGCAGTCGTGGTCGAGGCAGAGTGGAAGGTTTGGGGATGTCCACACAAAAAACGAAGACACAATTGCACTAAGAAAGTTCCGTTAACAGATAAAAGTTGAGCTAGGAGCGCAAGATGGAGATAGAAGTTTCTTCCTCGTCTACATGATGGATGAGATCGACATGATATACGACCGACGTGGCTTGCACTAAGGGTGAACTAAACTGTCAAGTGACTGTGAAGGGACTGTATTTATAGGTTAAAGACGGGGGCCTTATGTGACAGGGGCGTTTCTGAGAAAAGGGGGCTTTGCATGTCCAGGTGTGAGAGGGGTCTCTGCATTCCACCACATGTGACCAGTGTGGGTGGTCTTGTTTGTGGGAATTATTATTATTATCCCTAGTACACACGTGGTACACGTGGCCATGATAATCTTGGTGATTAGTTAGCGAATGCTTTTAATGTAAATGCACCACATGTCTACAAATGTGAAAAACCGTTCGACTTTTGCACTTGCAAATATACCAGAACCTCGTTCGGTTACTTGCACTTGCTGGTGGGGTTGGACATTTGCAAAAATCGGGAGGCATTGGAGAATATTTTGAAAAAAAAAGTTCTCAATGCGGGATTCGCTCCCGGGTCGTAGCGGTCGAAAACCAATGGTTTAGAGTAACTTCCACCGAGAGAGACCCCCGTTATTTAAAATATAAATAAAAAATGTAAAATAGTATAAAATTCACTAACAGAGAGTTATTAGTTGTGAAGATATTTTAGCAATATTCTCCACACAAAGATACTAAACTATACATAACAATCTATATACCAACATTTTCAATATTATTTGCTCCATCCTATTGCTTTCATTTTCATTTATATTATAGTCCAATTAATATTAAAAAGTTTTTGATCATTTAATTTATCCCCCTTGTAAATATAAATGTAATTATTCTGAAATCAATAATAATCATATGGATAATTTAACGTAACTAATGGTTAATATTTTTGTACTGTTCCTCGCTTGTAATGTAATAATAAATTGTTTGGGTGCTTTAGAGATTGTGTTTGACCTTGAATAAATTACAACGCCAAGTTAACATTACATCCATACCTTCTATATAGATAATACCGTAACAGAGTTTTCCATTGTAAAGTCCTGAGCTATCTCCTCCGAAGATTCTGAACTACACATAACGATCTATATACCAAAATTTTCGTTATTTTTTCCTGCGTATGATAGGCCTGTTTTTATTTTCCTAATGTTAACAGTTATTTTTATTTTTTAATTTAATCTATTTTACAATCGTAGATTTTTTGCATTTATCATCAACAATTCTTTTGTTTACAATTGCGTACTTTTATAGAGAGAAATAAAGAAATACATAATTGATTAGATACAAAAGTGTGAACCAGAAAGTCGATTTTTAAAAATGTTATTATTTAATATAAACTTATTTTAATTTAATTTTGAAATGAAAAGGTAGTGTAAAAGTGTATATGAGGTTAGATTCAAATAGGTTAAATTATGTTAGTTTAATCGCTAAATAAGGTTAGTTTTAGATAAGTTGAATTAGGTTAGTTTCAGATAATTAAAAAAAATAATGTTCGTTTTTAGAAAAATAAATCGAAATAGTAAGTATATATATTAATATAAAAGATCGAAATGTAAAAATCACTATGTCCAAAATCTTCGCTTTAACTCGTGTAAAACGGCTCGAAGGTACGGCGGTGTCAACGTACAGCGCCGCCTACCAAAGTTAACCTTTTCTGGGAACTCACCAGGTTATATTATTTTTCGAATTGTAGATTGAATTATTACTTTTATTCTATCTTTTATAAGTGTTTGTTATAGTTTTTCATTTGAATTTAGCACAATTTTTGTATCTGGTTATCTTTTTTGGCATCTTTTTTTTTCTCATTAATAAGACCTAATCCAAATAATTTAATAGTGTGTGACTTTTTTTTTAATTAAATTATTTGGATTAGGTCTTATTTTCTTTTATTAATTTGTTATAGTTTTTCATTTGAATTTAGCTCCATTTTTGTGTCTGTCTTTTTTTTTCTTCTCATAAATAGGCTGATGCTGTATTTGTGTACTCAATTGTTGCTTTTTTTTTAATTAAATTATTTGGATTAGGTCTTATTTTCTTTTATTAATTTGTTATAGTTTTTCATTTGAATTTAGCTCCATTTTTGTGTCTGTCTTTTTTTTTCATCTCATAAATAGGCTGATGCTGTATTTGTGTACTCAATTGTTGCTTTTTGTGTCTGGTTTCTTTTTTGCAGTATTTTTTTGGAATCCTTTTTTTTTTCATCAATTGTTTCCTCACATGCTTGGAATTTTCTTTTTATGCCTGTCCTGGCTTTCAGTTTTATAGATTTCCTCTGCTTGGTTCTTATTTTACCTTTTTTTTTTTTGAGCGTCTTCTGTCATGCCTCGGAAAGGCCGTGGAAGACTCACTCCCCTGACCGCTAGGCTATTTCTCTTGTTTACTTTTTTACCAATGCCTATAATTTTTCACCTGAAAGATTTTTTTTTATTTGTTATTCAATAAACTATTATCACTTATTTTTGGTCTTCTTTTTATTTACTTATTTTACTGGGGGTTGGTGGAAGGATGGTCTAAGCCGTTGGTTCGGCTCGAAGGTACGGCGGTGTCAACGTACAGCACCGCCTACCAAAGTTAACCTTTTCTGGGAACTCACCAGGTTATATTATTTTTCGAATTGTAGATTGAATTATTACTTTTATTCTATCTTTTATAAGTGTTTGTTATAGTTTTCCATTTGAATTTAGCACAATTTTTGTATCTGGTTATCTTTTTTGGCATCTTTTTTTTTCTCATTAATAAGACCTAATCCAAATAATTTAATAGTGTGTGACTTTTTTTTTAATTAAATTATTTGGATTAGGTCTTATTTTCTTTTATTAATTTGTTATAGTTTTTCATTTGAATTTAGCTCCATTTTTGTGTCTGTCTTTTTTTTTCTTCTCATAAATAGGCTGATGCTGTATTTGTGTACTCAATTGTTGCTTTTTTTTTAATTAAATTATTTGGATTAGGTCTTATTTTCTTTTATTAATTTGTTATAGTTTTTCATTTGAATTTAGCTCCATTTTTGTGTCTGTCTTTTTTTTTTCATCTCATAAATAGGCTGATGCTGTATTTGTGTACTCAATTGTTGCTTTTTGTGTCTGGTTTCTTTTTTGCAGTATTTTTTTGGAATCCTTTTTTTTTTCATCAATTGTTTCCTCACATGCTTGGAATTTTCTTTTTATGCCTGTCCTGGCTTTCAGTTTTATAGATTTCCTCTGCTTGGTTCTTATTTTACCTTTTTTTTTTTGAGCGTCTTCTGTCATGCCTCGGAAAGGCCGTGGAAGACTCACTCCCCTGACCGCTAGGCTATTTCTCTTGTTTACTTTTTTACCAATGCCTATAATTTTTCACCTGAAAGATTTTTTTTTATTTGTTATTCAATAAACTATTATCACTTATTTTTGGTCTTCTTTTTATTTACTTATTTTACTGGGGGTTGGTGGAAGGATGGTCTAAGCCGTTGGTTTTCGACCGCTACGACCCGGGTTCGATTCCCGCATTGGGCACTTTTTTCTGAAAAAATAAAAAAAAAAAGCTCCAATGGCTTCTGATTCTTGCAAAAGTCCAACCCCACCAGCAAGCGCAAGTAATCAAACGGGGCTCTGGCACACTTGTACATGCAAAGTCGAACTGCTTTTCACATGTTTAGACATGTGGTGTACTTACAGTAAAAACAGTCGCCTACTCTACCCACCATGATTATCAAGGCCTGTACCACGTGTACTAGGGATAAGCAAAAAAAAAAATATTTTACTCATTGATCTATACATACAATTATTTGCATACAATTATATACATACAGTTTTCTACATTTTTGCGCTCTGCAGTCTAATATGTTGTTAACTAGCCGAGTGACCCGGGCAACGTCCCGGGTTTACCCGAAGGACCCGCAGGTGAGAAACTATAGAAGAAAAATTTTAACAAATCAGAAAATGAAATTGCAAACAATGTCCTTTAAGGACATGAGAGCACATGCACTGTATCACCATACGTGTACCATTTTCAAAGACCCTGCTTAGGATTAAAACTTCTCAGAAGCATAACAATAGTACCAACCTAGAGGTTAACTGGTGTGGATGCATTCCTCTGGGAGTAAGACTATTGAGAAATTCAGTAGGGAGTTATTTTGCTTCTCCGCATTCTAACACTCCAACTGTTAACACTGTGGAAACACTGACTCATGTTTGGTAAGCAATTTCAGGGAAGAAACTATAGACATTGAATTAAATAAATTATTAATTAAATTGCATTAAATAAAAATTATTAGATTTAAATAAATATTATTCGAGTGAAAAAAAAAAGAAAAAATTAACAAATTAGAAAATAAAATTTCGAAAAATACAACTATATTGCAGATAAGATAAGAGGACCTTATTAAAAAATAAATAAACAAACTGTAATTCGACACTATCGATAATTCGACACTTTCGATAATTCGACACTTTCGATAATTCGACCATTTTAAAAATCAAATTTACAAGGTTGATTGTTGTTTAAATACAACTTTGATTTTGCATGCATAAACACAGGCTCTTGTAGCAAGAACCCAACTTTAGTGAAAACTGATGCCTCTTCAGAATGAATGGAAGACTGAAATCTGAAGGAGCAGAAGATATGGGTCATCTTTACATGTATGCTATCCAATGTTCGCACACTTGAAAAAGCTACATATAAAGTTGTCCGTGCGTAAACACAGGCTCTTGTAGCCAAGGTTTGGCCTTGAGCCTTATTTATAGTCATAGCAAAAGCCAACCTTAGTGAAAACTGTTTTAATGTCCATCTATACAGAGAGCCAAACAACAACTGACTCACCCGTGCAGCCGAGGTCACGCTCCGCTGCGTCACGTGGGGAAACATAGGTAGATGTTTTCTTACATGTTCTCAGCACATCCCCCTTTTTAAGACTTGAAATATATATATACATTACAAACTTTAAATGCATAATATAATTAATAATGAAGGCGATCCACAGGTTTAACAATTCGTCCACTCCGGGTTCTTATCTGGCCGTCTTCTGAGTCGTTAGAGGGATAATCCACAACTGGGGTCTTTTCATTTTCAACCAGTTCCTCCCCCGAAAAGGTCGGCGTCGATGGGTCGGCTGGATATTGCACTGCATATCCTTTTCGTAGATGGAACCTGTTTCGACGTAAAGTCCCAACTGGAGTATCAACCATATATGACCTTGGTGTCGATGCTTTCTGCTTTACAATCCCCCAGGTTCGCATATCTGTAATCCAAACCGTGTCACCTTCGGATAGCTCCTCCATGTCCGTAGCTCCGCAGCGTCGATCATATCTGGATTTCATATCCTTTCTCCTTCTCCCCTCCTTTCTTTTCAGGGTCTGAGAGTCCACCAACTTTGGATTAAGATTCTCTGGTGCAATTGGCAAGGTCGTTCGGAGTTTACGTCCCAGATGGTTCACCATGCCAAGAAATCTTCTTACGCCATGAACATCTGTCGGAGCAGGCATCTTCGCCACTGCTTCGATTTTCGCTGGATCTGGTCGGATACCGTCTTCATCCAGTATGTGCCCAAGAAAATTAATTCTTGGCACGCCGAATACACACTTGGCCTTGTTTAGTGTAACTTTCGCCTCTTTCAGTTTTCGGAGCACTAAACGAAGAATTCGATCGTGAGTCTTGGAGTCGGAGGCAAATATCAGGATATCGTCCAGGTAACACATTACACCGTCCATGCCTTGCAAGATTATTGACATAACTCTCTGAAAATACTCTGGGGCGAGTGAGATTCCAAATGGCATTCTGCAGTATTTATATCTCCCAAAAGGAGTGATGAAGGTCGTTAAATGCTGGCAGTCCGGGCTCAACGGAATCTGGTGAAAGCCACTGTTCGCGTCCAGTTTCGAAAATAATCTTGCTTCCCCCAGTTGCCCCAGCATGTGCTCCACCACTGGCATGGGATGCACTTCGCGCTGTACATGTTCGTTCAGCCTTGAGAGATCCACACAGAGTCGTATGTCGCCATTCGGTTTACCAGCAATCACAGTCGGTGCACACCATTCAGTCGCAACGTTAACTTGTGCTATGATTCCCGCCTTCTCGAGCTCTTCCAATCTTGTTTTGAGCTTTTCCATCAAAGGTATTGGTACCCGTCGAGGAGTATGCACAGCATATGGTTTTGCTCCAGGTTTCAATTTGATTTCGTAAGGGTTTCCGATCTGTCCCAGTCCTTCAAATACTTCGGGAAATTCCTTGATCGGGTTAATTCTCGTCGCAACCACTTCAATCCGCCTCGCCAGGTTCAAGAGCTCACATGCCCGGCGACTCAGAAGAGGTTCACTCAAACGACGAATGACATAAATCTTCTCCTTGATTTCATAATTGCCATTTCGCAGCGTTGATATAAACATACCCACAGTCTGAAGTTCGGAGAATTCAGCAGCTCTAAGGTTGATATCACTTTCCACTAGTCGTTGCTGTCCCATTATCTTCTTGAAGAGACACAGAGGAACACATGTAACATCCGCCTGGGAGTCGAGCTTGAACTTCACCTTTTTCCCGTTCACTTGGATTTCTGCTGTCCATCGCCTCCTGCACTCGCCTTCATCATCATCGATATTAGATGAATCCTCCACAGCTGAGACCTCCAGGAGAAAACCAATTTCTTCATCAAGTTCAGAAACAGCTTTGACTTCCGCAGTCTTCGCCTGCTTATCTGGGCAGCAATTTGCAAAATGGCCTGTTTTTGAACACAGGTTACATTTCTGTCCTTCAGCACGGCAGGCCTGTCCTTCCCTGTGGGTGAAACCTCCGCACTTTGGACATCGTGATCTTGTTTTGGCTGACTTCTCCTTCTTCCTCGAAGGCTGCTGTTGTTGTTTCGGTGATTGTTTCTTCGAGTTGAACTTCACCTGATTAACCTTTTGGCTTGTTGAGGGACGCTGCAGGTCGACTTGCTGCTGTCGAACGGCTTCCTGCTGTCGAACCATTTTCACCGCCTTTTCCAAAGTCAATTCGCTGTCCAACTGCATTCTTTCAGATAAAGCTTTGTCCCTCACTCCAACCACTATTCGGTCACGGATCAACTGCTCATGAAGACCCTCAAATTCGCAACTATCAGACAATTTGTACAATGAAGTGATGAATTCGTCCACTGGCTCCCGATCCTCTTGGATTCTTGAATTAAATTTCGCACGTTCGTAGATAATATTCTTCCTGACACAGAAGTGGCTGTCGAACGCCTTGAGGACGGAATCAATTTTCGTTGCCTCTTCCTCCTTTTCGAACTTGAAGGTCCTGAATATATCATCAGCGCGGTCACCCATCAAGTACATGAACAAATCGATCTTGTCCGCCTCCTCTTTCTTCTTCATTCCACTGACCACGAGGTATCGTTCGAATCTCTTCCTCCATTTGGGCCATTCGTTGGGAGTCGAGAAGTCGAAAGTTTCTGGAGGTTGAATCTGAGCCATGTTGAATTATCTTCCAAGGTACACAAAAATCGATATTTTGCAATATACGGGTTCGTATTTTATCCAGTTATCGCTGCCACCATGTTTTAATGTCCATCTATACAGAGAGCCAAACAACAACTGACTCACCCGTGCAGCCGAGGTCACGCTCCGCTGCGTCACGTGGGGAAACATAGGTAGATGTTTTCTTACATGTTCTCAGCACAAAAACTAACGCCTCTCTAGAATGAAGCGAAGGTTGGTATCCGAAGGGGCCAAAGATATTTCAGACACTATACAGTGTGTTCAACTTTGGGCACTGTCAGTATATGTGCTTCAAGGACATGAGAGCACATGCGCTGAAACACCATACGTGTTCCATCGCAAAGATCCTAAAGGCATTGGTGAAAGTATAAATAAATATTTTGGAAATAAAAAAAAAATACATATATATATAAGAAAATAAATTGGAATAAAAATTTACAAACTATATTTCAGAGTGGATACATATTTGAAAGGAAAAAAAAAAAAAGAAAATTGCAAACAACAAAACTATATTACAGATATGACATGAAAACTAACGCCTCTCTAGAATGAAGCGAAGGTTGGTATCCGAAGGGGCCAAAGATATTTCAGACACTATACAGTGTGTTCAACTTTGGGCACTGTCAGTATATGTGCTTCAAGGACAAGAGAGCACATGCGCTGAAACACCATACGCGTTCCATCGCAAAGATCCTAAAGGCATTGGTGAAAGTATAAATGACCCATATATTCTGCTCCTTCAGATTTCAGTCTTCCATTCATTCTGAAGAGGCATCAGTTTTCACTAAAGTTTGCTTTTGCTATGACTATAAATAATATTTGGGTTCTTGCTACAAGAGCCTGTGTTTATGCATGCAAAAGCAAAGTTGTATTTAAACAACAATCAACCTTGTAAATTTGATTTTTAAAATGGTCGAATTATCGAAAGTGTCGAATTATCGAAAGTGTCGAATTATCGAGTGTCGAATTACAGTTTGTTTATGTATTTTTAATAAGGTCCTCTTATCTTATCTGCAATATAGTTGTATTTTTCGAAATTTTATTTTCTAATTTGTTAATTTCTTTCTTTTTTTTTTCACTCTAATAATATTTATTTATATCTAATAATTTTTATTTAATGCAATTTAATTAATAATTTATTTAATCCAATGTCTATAGTTTCTTCCCTGAAATTGCTTACCAAACATGAGTCAGTGTTTCCACAGTGTTAACAGTTGGAGTGTTAGAATGCGGAGAGGCAAAATAACTCCCTACTGAATTTCTCAATAGTCTCACTCCCAGAGGAATGCATCCACACCAGTTAACCTCTAGGTTGGTACTATTGTTATGCTTCTGAGAAGTTTTAATCCTAAGCAGGGTCTTTGAAAATGGTACACGTATGGTGATACAGTGCATGTGCTCTCATGTCCTTAAAGTAGTGTAGTTCTGTTGTTTGCAATTTCATTTTCTGATTTGTTAAATTTTTTCTTCTATAGTTTCTCACCTGCGGGTCCTTCGGGTAAACCCGGGGCGTTGCCCGGGTCACTCGGCTAGTTTATTTATAATCTCATAATATTATTTTTTATTATAAAAATCACTAGACATTATTACTTGTTTAACAAGCACGAGTCATCACTCTCTTCTGTCTCACTCACTTTCAACACTTCCCGTATGTTTCTCCAAACAAGGAAGCACTGACCTTTCATAGTTTAAGTGGAAGGATGGTCTATACCGTTGGTTTTCGACCGCTACGTCTCGGGTTCGATTCACGCATTTGGAACTTTATTTCTGATTAGAAAAATGCTCCAATGGCCCCCGATTCTTGCAAAATTCCAACCCCAATAGCGAGTGAAGGTAACCAAACGGGGCTCTGTCACGTTTGTAAATACTAAGTCGAAATGCTTTTCGCATTTGTAGACATGTGATGCAATTACTGTAAAAGCAGTCGCCTACTTCTACCCACCATGTTTATCATGGCCTGTAACACGTTTTATTGGAATAAGGAAAAAAAAAGATTTAGCATGGCAGTCACCCATCATTGACCTTGGCTATTTTTGGAAGAACACAACTTGCTCTCGATAAACAGTTTAGCGAGCTTAATTCGTTAATACACTACACTGACTAATATTTTGTCTACACCATAAGCGTATCCAAGCTTCTTTTGAGACTATTAAACTCGCCCATGCCCGCTGTACACGCCCGTTTCCCAAAGTGTCAGCGGTGTTCGACAACAGATAAAAAGGCTAGAATTAATAAAATAAAATATACTAAAATTATCCTGTTATTGCTCGCCAGTGTCAAAAATGTTTATATTTTAAAGTGTAAATAAATATTAGAACTAATCTTAAACATGTTAGACAAATTAATCAATGTAACTAAAAGAACTGAAAAGATAGAATAAAAAACATGACCAAAATATGATAAATAATTACAATATTTATATAAAAAGGAAAATATTTATATCCCTATTGATCCTCTGAGGTGTAAATGCAAAGTCTTGAAGAATAAACTTGAGGTGGCAGCTAACAAAATCCAATGAACACTAGTGACTAGTGTCCGAATCAAAGGTATTATTGATTCAAGCAAATATCCTTTCGCATTCTCTGAGAACATTTTTATATATAAGATCGGACGTTATTAACAAATTAAATGCCTAGGAAAATTATCTCTTTTCAAAAAGAAAAACCATATTAGGTGCAGCAAAGTTAACAAATATTTGAGATATTCTAAAAAAATTATTTGGCAATTATATAAAGTGGCACATTGCCATGATAAACATGGTGGATACTTACTAACTGGCTTTCTCTGTATTCGTACCACATTACTACACATGTAGAAACAGTTACGCTTTCACATTTACGAAGTGCCAGAGTCCTGGTCAGTCACTTTCTCTCACTTTGGCGTTGGATTTGCATAAATTTCTGGAACCACTGAGGCAGAAAATTGCTTAATTTGGGATCTGTTTCCTTATTGTTTTTTTTTTATTATTATCCCTAGTATACGTGGTACTGGTCATGATAATCATCATGGTGGGTAGTTAGCGACTGGTTTTAGTGTACGTGCACCATATGTCTACACATGTGAAAACCTGTTCGATTTTGCATTTATAAATATTCCAGAGCCCTGTTTATCTACTTGTACCCGCTTGTGGGGTTGGACCTTTGCAAGATTCGGGGGCCATTGGAGCATTTTTTTTTTATTAGAAAAAAGTGTCCAATATGGAAATCAATCCCGGATCGTAGCGGTCGAGAACCAATGGTCTAGACCATCCTTTCACCGACTTCTCGATCCCATATCGTGGTTTTGTGAATTTCTGGTATATATCTACTATCCATCTTGAAATACCAGTGAGGAGAAATACGTATCCAATCATTCTGCGTTCTAGGAATGTCTCTATCTCTATGGAAGGTTTCCACAGCTCTGCTAGTGGAGAAATACCAAACCTATCATATCTAGATCTATCTATCTTTCGCTATCTTGCTGGACAACTGAAAATAAAATGAATGGCAGGCAATATAGCAAATTAAAAATATATTTTGAAGAAAATTCTCTAATTATAATGTCTGATGAAATAATTAACGAAAACAAAAAATCTTTGAACTCTAAAATTATTTTGAAGCTTTACTTTGGATAAAATATTTGAAATAGTTTTGTTTAGAGAGAGTTACAATGGATTAAAATGTTTTGTGTTTGAAATAATCCAAACATATTTGAAAATAACCATATTTTGAAGCTTTACTTTGGATAAAATATTTGAAATAGTTTTGTTTAGAGAGAGTAACAATGGATTAAAATGTTTTGTGTTTGAAATAATCCAAACATATTTGAAAATAACCATATTTTTCATCGTCATTTAAAATTGATTTATAATCACTAAATCCAATTTCAAAAGGATTTAATATTCGGATTCTGTATTTGGAAGCCGAGAAATGAAAAGAAGAGTAAAATAATTTCTCACGCACATATTCCTGATTCAATTTAAAGTAGTTTGAAAATTATCTATGAAATTATCGATGATTTTAATGTTTTGAATAATTTTGTGTTGGAGAGTAGAAAGAAGATTCTACCAAGGGCCCAAAATTCAATGATGTTCATATATTCTCACACTTAAGACGAAGAAAGAAAATGGCATCACAGAACAAACAGGTAACTTCAATTTACGGAGAAATAGGTTGGAGTTTCATATTATCACACCGGTCTACCAAAATCATGGAAAAAATCAACAGGAATTCCCCAACTCTTGTAACAATTTTATATATGTGAAAAAAATATAAATATGCTCCTGTTCAGGATATGCCTTTTTTATTTTTAATTTTATATATAAACTCTTGTTGGATTCTGATCTCCTTTCTCTTGAATCCTCTCTACTGATGAAGAAAGTCGTTTGATTCTACTTTTTAAAAGGGTGATACTCATTTAGGATAATTTTCTCGTTCTTGAAATGGGGTATCATTCAAGAGAAGAGCTACACACAAACCAATTGAAAGTGAGACCAGCTGATTGGTAAAATTGACACAAACATGACGCTTTTAAATAAACCTGAACATAGACTCCTATTAGAGAAATTTGATTTTTAATGATACCTTATCAAAAAGGTAATGTGAAAAAATCATTTTATCTATTTTTCTCATTTCAACATATTCCTTGCCTGAGATCACATAAGATTTGAAGGACCACGAGTTGAAAGGAAGTTGTTGAGTGTCTTGTAGAAAGTTGGCTACTTGTGTTCGCAGCTAGAGTCGTTTCTTCTGGTGGTTTGAAGCTGCTCGATGGTTGTTCCAACTGGGAGATAAAGCTGGTCTTGAGATCATAGCTTTATTTTAGAGAATATAATATAGAATATAATAGAAAGTGTTATTAATAAGTTGAATAAATGGAAAATCAAACTGTATGAAGGCCCAAACAAAAAGTGACTCGATGACAATATACCATCTGTTGATCATAAAATCTGATTTCTAGGCTACTGTGTCTAAGAGATGTTCCAGATGTGGTGCTACCACCACTTCGTAGCGTGACTTGGTGCCAGCTCTACTGACTAGGTTGTTATAGGATAGCGACTAGATAGTACTGTAGCATGTCAACTTTGGGTAGTGAGTAGATAGTACTGTAACATGTCAACTTTGGGTAGTGAGTAGATAGTACTACTATAGATAGGTGTCTATAGAATTTTATCAAATTATGTAAAATAGGATCTAATTATATTTAACTCGTGTTTTATTGGCGAATTATTATACCATGTTTTCTCTTGTAGAAGGGCGTCCGTGCCCTAATGTTAGAGAATAAAAGGTTTTGAAAATATACTTTTGCCTGGAGGCCTGATTAATTTTACTCATTATTGTTACAAGGGATTGTTTTATTGAATTGACTAGTAAATAATTACAGTGTGGTTAGTGAATATATTGTATTGTTTTTTTTTTTTTGCTTATCCCTAGTACACGTGGTACAGGCCATGATAATCATGGTGGGTAGTTAGCGACTGCTTTTTACTGTAAGCGCACCACATGTCTACACATGTGAAAGCAGTTCGACTTTGCACTTACAAATGTGCCAGAGCCCCGTTTGGTTACTTGCACTCGCTGGTGGGGTTGGACTTTTGCAAGAATCGGGGGGCCATTGGAGCATTTTTTTTTAAACAGAAAAAAGTGTCCAATGCGGGGATCGAACCCGGGTCGTAGTGGTCGTAAACCAAACGGTTTAACCAGCCTTCCACCGACCCCCATGTATTGTAACATGATGGAATCAGGTAGGGGAGAGTAAGCAGTTAGTAGTGGGGCATGTTGTAAGTGGGTTCAGGAAAGACCCTAGATAGAACTGAGTTGATAGTAGGTTGGAATAGTAAATAGACAGTACTTGAAGGTGACAAATATGGGTCGGGGTATTGAATTGATAGTACTGGTGCATGAGAATAGTAGCTCGATGATAGCAGCTAGATTGTGCTGGGATTTGACAAAGTTTGCCAGGGTATTGACTAGATAGTATTAGAATGTTTAATGGAATTCAATATTGATTATTAAAACATTAAGTAAAATATTACATAGTAGTGGGGATAATGGACTGTCCTGTTAATCTTTTTTTTGCGTTAATTTATTTTCTGTAATGATAACTTCGTATTAAAAGTTTACTTTTATTTTTAGTAATATTGGATAGTATCCGTAATGAATTAATATGAACGTTATCCTTAACCATTCTATTTACTAATTATGGCTACCTCGATTGTCGAATGATTCTGCGATATTAACTGCTATCAATTAGGACTATTCATTTTACATATATGATAGTATAACTTTTCTGTTTTTTATTTATTCATTTTTTTATTCCGCTAATAGTTGTTTTATATTTTTTAAAACAAGGTTGTCTTGTACTCACTAAATTTATCTTTATATAAGAGTAATTATTTTTTTTTTTGTTTTTACTAAGTACACGTGGTACAGGCCATGCTAATCTTGGTAGGTTGAATTTGGCGACTACTTTTACTGTAAGTGCACCACATGTCTACGCATGTGAAAAGCAGTTGGACTTTGCACTTACATATGTGCCAGAACCGCGTTTGGGGTACTTGAACTCGCTGGTGGTGTTGGACCTTTGCAATAATCGGGGGCCATTGAGCAATTTTTTTATCAGAAAAAAGTGCCCAATGCGGGATTTGATCACGGGTCTTATCGGTCGAAAACCAACGGTTTAGACCATCCTTCCACTGACCCCCAGTAATTATTGTATGTTTTCAAAGATTGAAGGAAGGAAGATTTGATGCCAGAGATATAGGTCTATAAATTCTGAGCGAATGGTAATTTATTTTATTTTTTTCCGGTTTTAGGATTATCTTGAAATAGAATATATTTTCATCTGGATAGTATCTTCAATAAAAGTTAATATTGAATATTTAATGTAAAATTAGTATACCAACGAGTTTGATCATATTTTTGATGATATAGTCAGTAGGTTCAAGGTAACATCTATATTAATTATAGAGACAATAGTTCTGTTTTAATATTCGGGTTTATAATATCTAATTATGTTATGATAGCATTTATCTAATATTTTGTCATCGTCCGAAAATGGTTTACTCAGTACACTATTCGTTTTGTTTATCCTATTCTAATTTCTGAATATATTATGTTCTTCAACATGGTCTTAAACCAAAATATACCTCCTTTATACTATAAACTATGAACTTTTCATAATAGACAAACACGTGTAAATAAGCAAATAAACTTTAGCTGTATTTATTTAACTCCTTTCCATCTGGAGGAAAATGAGCGCCAAATATTTCTTCACACAGAAATAAACATGTGCGACACATTTCTAAATCTAAGATATCACCTCAAAGGATCGCTATATATTCCACGGTTCAGTTGATTTTTCCACCAGAAGTCTTGCAAATCTCAATGTAAGTACAAAATTAAAGAAAATATTGGTCCTTTAATTTTATAAAAGGAATACTGTTGAATACTTATATCTTACCTATACTGCCATATATACTGTTTATCTTTGTTTACTAAGCAGTTTTTAGTATTTGATGTCTGTTTTTTAAGCAGAAGAGCTGTGATCGAAGCTGAAATAAGCGTGACATTTCTATAATTATGAAAGCATCCTTCCATATTTCAATTAAACACACCATCAGCCCAAATTAAGTTTCAAATACAGACTGTATAAACAGAATAAACAAACAATATTGTGAGGAAGAAACAATTATATTTTAATTTTTAATTTAATTATTTGATGGAAATATTGAAACAGATTTTTAATAATTTATACAGGGTCCATTATAAAAGTAATGAGCATAATGTTATTGTGACGCGACGATAGATAGCAGCAAGGTAAAACCGTGGGAAATGTGGTGGAGGGATATGCCCTTTCAATCCATCCGGTCGTCAGTTGAGCTCGAGCAGTGTGAGGGGAGATACATGCCTCCGCTTGAAGTGTGTTTTCAACTTTTGTAACATAGCGCGATAGAGCGTTCGCTTGAACAACGATACGCCATAAAGGTTTGCGTGAGGCTTGGAAAAAATGCAACCGAAACATTCCAGATGCTGCAAAAAGCCTTCAAGGACGATTGCATTTTAAGATCAAAGTCTGGAAAGTGGCACAAGGCGTTCAAGGAGGGCCGGGAGGAGGTCGCCGACGAACCCCGTTCAGGACGCCCAACAACGGCCAGAACTGACGAGAACGTGGATCGTGTGCTCGAAATTTTGCGTACCGACCGTCGATTAAGCATCCAGCAAATTGCAGACACATTACACATGTCCACATTTGTGGTACATGGGATAGTGACCGAGGATCTGCAAATGCGTAAGGTCTGTGCGAAGCTTGTGCCGAAAGTGTTGACGCAAGACCAGAAAGAACTTAAGAGTTTTGCGCTGTCAAGAATTGTTGGATTTGATTCAAAATGAACCGGACTTTCTGAACTCTGTAGTAACCGGAGACGAATCCTGGATGTTCGAATACGACCCAGAGTCAAAAAGGCAGAGCTGTGCGTGGCACACAAAATCATCCCCACGCCCCAAGAAAGCGCGAATGAGCAAGTCGCGCATCAAAACGATGATCATTGTATTCTTTGACATCCGAGGAATAGTCCATTGTAAGTTTGTACCGCAGGGATAAACTGTAAACTCAGCTTTTTACCTGGAGGTGCTCAGGAGATTGAAACGCCGGATCGCACGCGTGAGGACTGACATTAAAGACACGGTCAAGCTCCACCATGACAATGCCACCAGCCTTCATCATTACTAACTTCCTGGCCCGGGGCAACACCCCGGTGATCTCTCACCCCCCTTACAGTCCCGACTTAGCTCCATGTGACTTATTTTTGTTTCCGCGACTCAAGAGAGAGATGAAAGGAAAACATTGGGAAACCGTGGAAAACATCCAACACCATGTTACAACGTTCTTGAGAAGCATTCCTGTCGAGGAGTTTCAGGGTGCCTTTCAGGCATGGCAAACGCGTCTCCGCAAGTGTATTGATGCAGGAGGAATGTACTTTGAAGAATATTGAAAATTCGCACAAATTACGATCAATAAATGTATTTTGCCAGTAAATTATCATTACTTTCATAATGGACCCTGTATTTGTAAAAACCATTTAGTTGGTTAGCTTGCTTGCTCGATATTCTCTAGCTGTAGATAGTTGGGTTTGTTTGTTGATAATTGTTGACTAGTCGTACTGACGTCACATCAATAAATACTTTCACATCTTAAGATATTTCAAGATTAGATTTATACGCTACAATATTTATAACGATCTGCTGGATTAAATTTGCGAAATCTCTGGGAAGGTTCATCACTGAGGATCCAAGTCTCTTCCCAATTCTTTTCAACTTCAATTCACTAATTGTAGAAATTGGTCCTTTATTTTAATAATCAATAACCTTTTATAGTTTAACCTCTGAATTTACTATTTTTTCGATTTTAATGATGATTATCTTTATAGAAAATATTTCGAGATGTTTTTATTTTTATTTTATTTTATTATTATTGTTTTAATATACACTCGCAGACAATTCAGTTTTAATAGGATATTTTATTTGACTGTGAATTCTTGATAACGAAGAGAGAGCCCACAAATATAAATATTACAACAGTCACCTATAAAAGGAAGTTCCAAAAATGCAATATAACAGCGGTATGGTAGATTAAACTGGCGAAACCGCTGGGAGGGTTCACCACTGATGAGCCAGGCCCTCCCTTTAATTTTTCCATCGCAGTAAGGACAGTAGAAATTGTTTTATTTTAAAAAAGAATATTACGCCTCTAAAATAGTTTTATAATTTCATATATACATGTCATAATTTGTACATAACTGGATGTAATCCCACCACAATATGTATGCAATGTATAAGTTAAAGATTTTAATAAAAACAAGGCGTAGAAATCTGGGAGAAAGGTTTAGAGAGAAAGGCCATCAAAGAGGAAGCAGTCATTAGCAGGTTTTATTATCCAGGAACTCATAAAACTGGGTTCAAGAACCTAGTCCTTCCTGGATCATGTCAGAACAAGATAAGAACAAAGGGATATCAAAGATCCAATCAGAGTCCAGGAGGATTAGCTAGGAACCAATAGAAAGCTTACACGAGTCAACCAACAACCAATGAGAACCCAGAGAGGTTTTCGTGTTAAATCGCGAACTGAGTTTAGTTAGTCAGGAACGTGGCACCATTGAGACCAGTCAGGAGTTCGCCGCCGTTGAGACCAGTTTGGAGCCAACACCCATCTTCTCAACCATCAGATAAGTCCAATCCTCAATAATGTGAACAGCCATAGTTAATAGTCAAACCCGAAAAATAGCTTCAACCCTTTCTCCCTCGATCGCTGGCCTATTTCAATTCAACTCTGTGTCCTCGTTATTTTCCCTTGTGAATACCTTACCAACTCAGCAAATACGACTGCGCCCACCACAATTAACAATCAACTCAACCCATCTCAAAAGGTAATCGTCCAAACGTTACAGTGATAACTTCAACGTTACAGTGAGTCGATAGGATTCTATAGTGTAATACTTTCAATTATTACAGAGAGTCGACAGGATTCTACAGTGTAAAACTTCAATTATTACATATATGTTATGAATATAATGTGTTGTTACTGAAATGATGGAGCATTGAAGATGGAGTCGGGAAAATAGCAAAGATAGTTATTTACTTACCCAAGTAGTTTTTTTATTTGAATTACTTGAAGCAAATTATACATTAAATATATAACACAATTATATAGGATATAAAATGAATTCTATATTAGTCCATTAAAAAAAGAGGTAGGTTACTATACATATATATACAACAACAATCAGAGTTTTATCTTCTAAAACTATGGCAAAAAATATAGAACAGTCAATGAATGGAAATAAAATATAGGTTTTTAGAAAATAAATTATTTGCATTTTAGATTATATAATATATATATATATATTACTGCTACTACAGTAATTAAAACTACAGTACAATAAATGCGGGAAGTGTAATCTATTATCTGGTTGTAATTCAATGGAAAATTCCTCAATGTGTTAATAATTACTTTTTTGATGGCAGTGCATCATCAGCCATGTTCAGTTCCACCGTCAGAATTTAGCCTTTTATCATATCACCCTGATCTTCTCTTTCCTTAAATGCTTTTAAACCTTTTATGTACATTTAGGAATTGTTCAAAGCGCAATATAAATTGAATATTGCATCAATTTATTTTATAAATAATAAATTAGGTATATGGTTTAACCTTAATTTTAATACAAATGTGTTGCTTTCAGAAGGACAATGAAGCTTTTCATTATTCTCGGAATTTTGGGATTTGCTGCCCCTACTACAATATCTCCAAGCGGTAATTTTTTTAAAATATCAATTCTTATGCTCATATATAATATTGATATGTTTTACTTAAATTTTCAGAAAAATAACAACATTTGAACCGTTAATATAGCAGACAATGACAATTTTACAATGATTTCGAATATTGGTTCAATATTGACGATAAAGCACGAATATAAAAATGGATTTTTCACACTTTTCACATACATTTCAGCAATAATGTGTTGGATTTTGGTAGAGGAAGAAATATTAAAATAAATTAAGCTCTTTAACAAAGATATTTTATTTTCTTAAAGAATATAAAAAAGCCATTAACACAAAATTGAATAAATGAACTTGTACACAGATTTGAAAAAGAAAATGACATTCAGTCCACACAGAGCTTACTAGATGTTACTACTACTGACAACACGACGTTACTCTATTTAGAGAAGCATATAGAGATACTAATTATCACAATACGCATGACAATAATAAATTAATACACTACATACCACTGAATTTGCGATCCCAAGAAATAGTAGGCAAATAATTGTGAAAATCGGCATAAAAACCGTACCAGTAACCTACAACAAATGAACTTTATTAGAACAGAATACACATATACACTGAGTGACATCACCGTCCACTCAATATGTCGTAGGACCACAGCGGGCGGCTATGTAGCCAGCAACACTTCTTGGTACTGACTCAATGAGGATGGTGTCCTGAGGGATAGCTGCCCATTTTCTGTTAACCGCCATCCACAGATTATCTTCTCAACTCATCTGTGGCAGCGCACTCAAACGATGTCTTATTAGGTCCCAGACGTGTTCTATAGGTGAAAAATGAAAAGATACTGGTGGACATGGAAGCCCTGAGGTTTCATGCAGGACATGTAGGCTGCTGCGTGAGGTCGGGAGTTATCTTACAAGGGTAGCGTCACCGGCCGTAGCACCTTATCCACCTATTGTTGGGCCATCATGGTATTCTCAATACGAGTTAGAAGTAATCTGATATCATAGGTGATGACTTCCAAAACCATAATGTCACGTTGTTGCGAGGTGCGGCGTTCCACAGATGTGGCCTAATTTGAGCTGTCACCAAGATAGCGCCAAACTCTTACTTGGTGACTGTCGTTGCTGAAACAGAAGCGAGATACATCTGAGAACACTTCCTTGTGCCATTACGCTGTTTATATGGCTGGCGGTGGCCTGGCGCATTCTCTGCTGATAAACGTTTTCTCGGAATCGAAAAAAAAAGTTTCAAATGCTTTATTAGTCAGACCGGTGTGAATATTGAAAAATTCACATATTTTTTTACTTATATCACAATCAACATGAGCGTGTTATCAATTATCATCGTTTACATACCTCGTCAAACAAACTTTAACTTGAAATTCGCATATTTTTCTGGCCATTAATTCTTGGAGCTCTAAATTCAGTAACACGCAGTGTGAATAACACGATTATTTTTTAAAATATAAATATATCACATTTTAGTATATTATATATATATTACAGTATAATTTGTGTTTCAGATTTGATGAATGGGGCGGTGCAGGTTGTAAGTTTATATTCACACATAATCTTCCTTATTCTCGCTTTCTTTCTCTTAAAGGAGAAGAGTTAGAATATCAAATATACATGAGTATGGCAAATATGTATATGTTTTGCCACTATTATTGTTCTGTTCAAAGAATATTCTTATAGAATAATATGATTTCAGTCAATATAATCATCCTGCATTTTTATTGTTTTAGATTTAGCCATAAAAAAATAAAATATTTACCATATAAAAACAGGATTAAAACAATGGTTGCCTGTAAAGTCGGTTTTACGGGCGAAGATTTTACGTGACAACGGTAGAATATTTATTGATAAGAATATAATTAAATTGCACAATAGGAACAAGAATTGAATGAAAATAAGAATTGCACAAATTTTAACTATAGAAATATATTTTGTTTACTAAAACATTGTACATGTAAACTTAAACTTAACTAATTCCTATTTGAGTGTTTAAGGAAGTGTTTCTGCTGTAATGTGTCTTGCGAAAGTCAAGTCGATAGTTGTTCCTTTTAACGTAGTTGACTTAGAAACGTTTGATACGCAATCAAGATTATACGTTTTTTCATGAAATTAAGAAACGAGTTGTCAGGCTTTACGTTTTTGTTAAAATCACCACACAGAAGAATCGGTATACTAGAATCAACTTGCACGAACGGTGGCACGTACTGGCTGTTGTGAATGTACGGACCGAGTCCTTGCCATAGTAACATTCCAATATCCTGCATACTAGCTCCTGGATGAATATATACATCACCGAGTATAAACTTGAAGCTAGTATTAGCGGCGAAGCAAGTAACTTCAGTCATGCACATGTCACCCTTGGTTTTAATGACACGAGTTACGTCTGTAATCGCAACTTGGAACACTTCCGCCGTAGATGTCGATGATAATTTACGATAGATCGCCACTCCACCAGCCGCGTTGGTATTTGAAAATCAAAACACTTATTCAGATCGAAGGTTCAAATTATTGCTAAATAAATTTGAAATTAAATAAAATTTGTAATTGTAAATGATGAAGTTGAAAATTAAAACATTTACTTAAATTAGATGTTAAAATTCTTGCTCAACACAGTTTAAATAAAGTTTACTTATATCTGCCACTTTTTCTTAATATTTGTAATTTTAAAGAATCAATTCGAAAATCAAAACATTTATTCAGATCGAAGGTTCAAATTTTTGCTAAATAAATTTGAAACTATTTAAAATTTGTAAAATAATAATTAATTAATTAATTATTTTTAAACTAATAATTTACACCACACGTGTGAACTTGTATTATGACGCTTTCTTGTTTTTCCAACGCCAAGAACGTTCGAGAAAGACAAAGACAGAGACAAGCATGCGCCGATTCAATGCGCCTAATTCTCTAGCGCTGCGCGCGCAGCTGCGCGCGCAGCACTCTCGTTCGGTGACTCATCGTAACGTTACCGGGCGTTACACTTTTTCATAAGTGACTCCCAGCCGCAACCTAATTTAAGACGTTGTCACGTCAAAATATTAAATATATTTTTTATGTAAAAAATAATAGAAAAAATAAAAAAATCTATAATTTTTCAACATGTTAAGCCTATTTACGCAAGTTTGGCCTTAAATACCCATTGCTTGATTTCTCAAGAAGCCTCTTGGACCAAAAATATTTTTGGTCGCAAATGTGCAGCCTACTCCACGCTGACGAACACCAACAGCGCGAAATGCGTTCTTGGATAGCTTAACTTGTTTTATCAATAGGTTAACCAAATATTAGGGAACAGGCTAATTCAATGTTCAGTTGATTTCTTTTCCACTAGTTTATATTCTCTATTAGAATAAATGGAAAAAATATTTTTATATATGTACACTATATATATATTTAATATTATTATACCATAAATATTATGATGAAATATAAATTTATTCAGTTTACCGACTCATTGCCTGTTTCAGATTAAATTAAGTATCCAAATTGCACGAGATAATATCCTGAAAATCAATCCACATACTGAGGTGAGTTGTAGAGATGCAGATAATGTTTTATTGTAAACAGCACGGCCCATGTTAAGTAATTTTTAAGTACAACTCGAAGGATATCTCTTATACACTGGTGTCCAAATTTAAGGTAACAAACACTTAATATTAGTTTCCTAAAAATATATATAATTTTTTTAAACGAAAATATGTAGGTAGATAGACAAAACTATAACATATAAAGTTGACAAAAATATATATTTTTTAAATATATTTTACAGAGTTTTGCAAATTTATGTTAATTAATTCAAATGTCAGGTAGATATTGACCAATATTTGATGACCTAATAGGGTGTGTGGTTGTCTCTAACAGTTAAACAGCTGTCACAACGGTATTTCATGCAGTTTATTAGGCAATCAAATAGCTCTTGAGGCAACAAATCCCACTCTTCAACCAAAGAAGTTTTCAGTTCTTGGGTGGTCCTGGGTGGGGGGTGAACGAGATTCATTTCGTCTCCCCAAACATTTTCTATAGGATTGAGGTCTGATGATCTGGCAAGCCACTCCTTTCTTTGAATAACCTCACTTTCAAGATATTCGTCTACGATCAGGGCTCTTTAAGGACGAGCATTATCATCCATAATGATGAACGAGGGTCCGACCACACCTCTAAAAATCCTTACATAGGGCACCAGTATCTTGTCTCTGTACCGCTAAAAGGTCAGTGTGCCGACATCAAACACATGTAGTGGCTTGCGTGCGTCTAACATGATACCATCCCAGACCATGGCACCTTGGCCACCGTAACTGTCCCTTTCTCTGATGTTTGGGGGATGGTTTCGAGTCCCGGTTTCTCTCTAGATCAGTACACGTCTAGAATCTGTGTTATGACCAAGCCTTGACTACTCACTAAAAAGAACAGGAGCCCACTGATTTTGGGTCCAAGATTGATGTTGTTTGCACCAATTAGACGAGCCGTTTATTGGATGGCAGTGAGAGGGATACAAACCTTCGGCCTCCTTGCATACATCCCTCTCTCATTGAGTCTTTGGTAAATTGTTTCCCTTGATATCATGGTTCCTATGGCCAAAGAGAGCTCAATTGTTAGATGTTTGACTGTCTTGGTTTTGTTTCGTTCGGCTGTTAAGTTCACATAACGTTCTTCTGATGTGAATGTGATTCTGGCGGGCGACCTTGTCCTTCTCTTCTGGAGATGTCTTCTGTTTATTGAAATTGTTTCCATAGATTCGAAACCACCTTTTTGACGTTTCGAGCCATCTTGCAATTTCTACTTGGAACTTGCCTGCCTCTATTCTACCAATTTCCATCCACCTCAAATAGTCTTCTAAACGTCTATGACGTTCCATGGATAGATAAAATGTGAGAAATGTTGTTTAAATAAAATTGTAAAGCTGGAGGGAAGAGGCAGGCAAAAGTGGATGCTTTAAAAAACGACCCTAATTAGCATATTAGGTGAAGATTAAAATTATTTTCATTGGCTAGCTAAACAGTGTGGTGTAATTTGAATATCATATAATGATTTTTATTTTATTATTATTATTATTTTATCAAGGATATAGTGTTTGTTACCTTAATATTGGACACTAGTGTATATTCAGATATTATTCAATTTATATATCTCTGTATATATAAAAGTCAATTTCTGTCTGTCTGTTTCGCGATAAACTCAAAAACTACTGAACCAAATGTTACCAAATTTTGCATGTCGCTTTTTATAAACCTGAGGAAAATTTTCGGCTGCATTTTGATTAGTATTTTTGGCTATTTCTTTTTTTCATTTCAAGAACTTTTTTTTACGCGGACTAATCCGGAATGGAATGAAAACCTAAATATGGCCATTTTTTTAAAGCATCGGTGGTTCAGTGGTAGAATGCTCGCCTGACACGCGGGCGGCCCGGGTTCGAGAACCGGCCGATGCATTTTTTTTTTACAATTTTTAAAACTCATTTATATTATATATAATATAAATATATATTATTATATCAACTATATTAATTAAATCAAATACCTAAACATTTTATATATTATTTTATATATTATATAAATATATAATGTAACGAATATTATTATCATTATTATCATAATATTCTGTGTGTTCCGGAATATTATTATCAATAATATTCGTTAGGCAAACTTTCACTCGGATAAAACCCGGGCGAAGCCGGGTACACATCCGCTAGTGTATATATTCAACATGATCAAAAACAACAGTAATCATATCCTTTTTTTATATTATAAGAATAAGTCGACAGGATATTTACCTGTTATGCCAAAAGCAAAATTTTTCGAATTCAATTATGCAAATTCTCCAATCAAAAATAGATCATTTCAATCAAAAATAACTCATTTTAAACCAAAAATAAGCATCTTCAAGCAAACATAGCCGTCACCATCTCAAGAATTTTCAAGCATCCTTCTCCCATCCGAGGTTGGATATCACCAGCCATCCTACCTTCCGCCCAACACCAGCCATCTCCCGAGAATTCAACTCCAGCCGGAATCATCCAACCCAAGGTACTTTGTATCCACAATATTTCGTAGTTTTCCTCATTTTAACTTGTAGTTACACCCAATATTTACAATAGTTTTCAATCGCCTATTTACTTATATAGTTAATACCCTTTTTGTCAAATTATTTTTCTGTATCAATTTTACCATAGTTTTGACCTTTAAATTTTATCACACCTTTGGTCCTTTTAATCCTTAGTTTTTCTTTGTATAGGTAGCTCCTAAATGCCATATTATAACCCATGTCATTTTTTATCTTTAAATAATATAAACCATTTGCAAATATCATTTTTTAAAATTCTAGATGTAAAGCAGTCGGCCGGGAACACAACAACAGAATAATATTTCTCACATGTTCAATCTTTAATAAAAATTAATCTTTGTTAATCATATTTCAATTATATATTTTCGTTAATGACCTCAATACCTTATTGCTTCACATTTCTACCTTGTATTTAAAATTCCCTAAATTTTGATATGTTATTTTCTTATTTAATCTCATAAAAAATGTTTTATTTACAAAATTTGCATTTTTACCCCTTTTAAATTTCTTTTTAAATGCCATAGTATTTTAATGTTTCTCATTTTCGCCTAACAAATATGTAAATTTGGCGAGACCAACTATGTAAATTTTACCTCTTATAATTATCCACCTTGATTCTTTTTTTTTATGCCCATTCACTATTCTTACCATTACCTTTTTTAATCTTTACATGTTCATTCCTTGTTTTTGCATTTTGCCTTTTTTTTACATATTACCCTTGCCTTTTTATTACTTTTTCACAAATGCCTTTTATTTTTCTTATAATCATCAATGTTTTTTTTTCAATGCTATCATATCATATATTTTTCATTCATATACATTTTAATAATTCATGCATTTTATTTTTCCTTCC
Source organism: Cordylochernes scorpioides (assembly GCA_030710605.1). Lineage (NCBI taxonomy): Eukaryota > Metazoa > Arthropoda > Arachnida > Pseudoscorpiones > Chernetidae > Cordylochernes > Cordylochernes scorpioides. Next base: position 58,993,275 of record CP092867.1, read on the forward strand.
TCATTTTTAATATTATATATGTGTATCATTTTTTCTTGTCTGTTTCCAATCTATTGGTTAATAACAAACCAATATGATTGTGGAATATCACCTTTTTACTCTCAACCATATTTTTGTTATCATCATTCACACTTTGTAATTTCCAATCTATTGGTTAATAACAAACCAATATGATTGTGGAATATCACCTTTTTACTCTCAACCATATTTTTGTTATCATCATTCACACTTTGTAATTTCCAATCTATTGGTTAATAACAAACCAATATGATTGTGGAATATCACCTTTTTACTCTCAACCATATTTTTGTTATCATCATTCACACTTTGTAATTTCCAATCTATTGGTTAACAATAAACCAATATGATTATGGATTATCACATTTTTATTTTCACTTGCTCCCAATTGTTTTGTTATTATTCATTTTTATCATTTATATAATTTTGTACGTTCCTGTCTATTGGTTACCATATTTAAAACCAATATGATAAGTGAATATCACCTCTCACATTATTTTCTTTCCATCAATCATTTTATCTTTTTTTTTAACAATATATTTTTTTTATCACTTTTCTCTGAATGAACCCATATTATTTTCTTCACAGGGGGGAAATGTTATATTAATATATTATTTGAAATGTTATATTGAAATATTTTATTTAATAATGTTATATGTTAAAATGTTGTTTTATTTAAAGTTATAATTTCATTGATATAAATACTCTGTTTTAATCGACCGCCAGAGGTCACGCTTCTACTATATAAACTGATTGTTGTTCTTCCCCGTTGGCCGATCCAAATATAATACTTTAACATTCTAAAACCTTTCTATGAGGAGGTGGCTGTTTTCTCAAGGCTATCCTATGACACAGTTGTTATCACATTGAGACCCTAAGTAACATGGGCTCTAACAGAAATATATGCAAGTTAACACAGGTTACTCAAGATGGTACAACTCAAATGAAAAGTTTCTTTTATGCAGAATAATTAACAAGCACTTGCGCGTGGACCTTCTCTCAATAAATATATGTGTCAATTGAAAAAGCCCTGTACGATTTATAAGTGAATAAAACAAAGCATCAAGGTCTGTGTATCTTTATTAGAACAAATATATACGAGCTTTCGGCCCGAAAGCTCGTATATATTTGTTCTAATAAAGATACGCAGCCCTTGATGCTTTGTTTTATTCATTTATAAATATATGTGTGTCTCATCATATTAACATATATTTTGCATATTATGATATTATTAGCATATCTATAATTATATTTTCAATTAGAAATGAAGACACAATAACCTTTAAAGAGTTTATGGTTACACGTCGACCTAATGTTTCCCTTTTTCAAGGTGGAAAGCTTTAAATCAAGCTCAACCTCTGAATATAATTTAGTCTTTGAAATATATAAATAGGGGAAACGTGTATATTGAGAGATACGATGCAAATTAAAATATAAAATATATATCTGAAATTTATATATAAATTTAAAAAACTGTAAAAATGTGTAAATAGGTATAAATTAGATAAAAAATGCATTAAAACTTCAATTTTTGTGGTAATTTTGAAAAACTTGTATTTTACATAAATTTTTATTGATAAGGAAAAGAGGATTTGATCTATTTTATCAACATTTTTATTTTAAACCGCCTCTCGCATTGTCACAATATACAGTGAATCATTTTGGGTGATGATGGCATATAGAGAATATATCAATATAAGTTGATTTGATGGTGGTTTCCTGTAGCTTATACAACGTTTGAGTCAAGTTGCACACCATAATATATGTGGGGATATTGGCGTGATTAAGTGATATACTGTGATGGCTTCTAACTATTTCGAATTTCTTTTGAAAACTTCAAAAAGTTTCAATATAGTCTCAAGTATTTGAAAATTTCGTTTAAAAAAAAACGCTCAAAAAAAACTATGGAGATATCATTTTGTTGTATAAATTTTTCAGTGTTTTACAATTTCTCTCAGCACAGTTCTTCAGCTGTAAATATAGAAAAAACATAAAGAGGACTTTGGAAACAAAATTTTAAACAAAAATAATAGTACACTCTCTTTACATGCTATTACTTTGTTGGCTATAGGTGACAAAGGCCCTAAACGAAGGTAAAACAGAGTAAAAACGTGATTTTAACCACATAGACCAGGTTCCCTCCCTTGAGACATTTTATATTAAATTATTTCATGCTAAAAAAATAACTTGCGGATTTGTCTCAGGAAATTATAGCATTACAAGATGCTTTATACCAAATGCATGATGAAGACATAACAGAGTTGGCTTCAAAAATAGTTGAGGTTCTCAAAAACAATCAGGCGAGAAAAATTACAAGTAAGTATATTTTACGCTCATGATATATAATATATATATATATATATATGAAAAAACAATAGAAAGAAATAAAAGATAAGTGGGTCAGGTGTTGATATTAAAAAAAAGAAGGCATCTCCTGACCATCTAAAAAGCACATGTGCTCGTGGTCAGGAGATGCCTTCTTTATTTTTAATATATATATATATGAAAATTTTGCCGGGAGGAAATTGATCCAAAGAGACAATGGTCGCCTCTTCCGTCAAAACCGACGTCTAAAACCAGACGCCATCTATTGACCGTCGCCGCAATTAGCGGCCTCGGGTCGGTAACAAAACCACAACACCGAAACATGGTTTCGGGCTAATAGCCCTTGTCAGTCTAGGGCGGCCTTTTTCCATTAGATCCGCACGGTATCTTATGGAATCTTGACAATTTCTTTGGATTAATATCCTCCCGGCAAAATTTCCATCTATATTTTAGCCATAGATATGGCCCAGCCACTTTGCCAGCTAAACACCTCTTTGGCATATTGCCAAGATTCCATTATATCCCGTGCGGATCTCATGGAATCAAGTCCGCCCTAGACTGACGAGGGCCATTAGCCCGAAACCATGGTCTCTAGATGGACGCTTTTCAGTTTGCCAAAGCTAGTGTTGTGGCTTTGTCGCCGACCCGAGGCCGTAAGTTGCGGCGACGGTCAATAGATGACGTCTGGTTTTAGACGTCTGTTTTGACGAGAGAGGCGACCCTTTTATCTTTGGATAAATATATATATATATATATATATATATATATATATATATATATATATATATTAATAGTAATTGTTTTTATATTTGGAAAATAGAGGAAAAGTAATCTATTAAAAACAACAGATTTTGAATTAATTTTGAGTCAGAACAGCAAGCTAATTCTGTATCAAATAGTATAGTTATGAAAAATTTTAAGATTAATAATTTTTTTTAATTTAATTTGAATGTGTGAGGTTTGTTTTTTATTTTTTTTTTGTAATAAATAATTAGTTAGATTATATTTTTAACAAAGAGAAAAAAAAAAGGTAACACCAGCAAAGCATCGGCAGTTACGCGTCATAGGCTGGGTGAAAAAAGGAATAAGCGAAGAGAAAGTTTTAAAGAGAAGAGCAAAGACAGAACCATGATAATAATTTTCCAAATATAAAATAAAGCTAATTAGAGAGAGAGAAAAGTATTTTTTGCTCTATTTTCTCTCTTGATGAGAGAAGTTAGATTTTTGTAATTTTTTTTTTTTTATATATATATAAGCTTATTTTAAAGACAATCTAGTGTAAAAGTGGAGGACACGATATAAAATAATATATTAATTTAGGAAGGATGAAAACCTTAAGGGTTAGACCAATTGAAAACCATAAAGGTTAGACCAGATGGAAAGAGGATGGTACTCAGGTGGGCCTCTTCAGATGAAGACCTGAGCAGCAGTTTCGGCCCTTACTCCATTACTGCCAAACCATACCTCTTCGACCAAATAGAAAGCAATTTTAGGTTGGAACGGAGATAGGGTAATAGCTGAACCTTAGATATACTACAAAAATCAACTAATGAACTGATACATTGTCATCTTCTGCACTTTCAAACCTAACTCAAAACATGCTTTTTCAGTTCAGATGTTAAATTGATTCAGTTCCCTGGACTTATTCAGATTGATACATACTTATCCCTTAGTGTTAAACTTCAAATCAAATTGTTTATTCTTTTGGGTATAAGGACTGTAAGAGACTGATAAAAAATTAGTAATACAGTTAAATGATTATTATAAATATAGGAAAAATTGATCATATCCCAAGCCTTTAACAATGTGCGTCGACAGGGGAACAGGAAATCTAACATTAAAGAACATAGAAAAATAAACTTTGCCTGATGTTAGTAGGTTCAGATTATAGTCCAAATTGTGTTCATACACTCTAAATAATAGGACTGCAGGAAAATAATAAGATATTAGTAGTACGAGAGGAAGTATGATTAAATTCAAATAAGTTAAGAATGTGCGTCATACCATAAATGGAAAAATCAGCTTCATCAGACAAAGACATAAGTCCCTTGTCTGAAGATGGTGAAAATGCTTTACCATAATAGCTCACATCATCAATTTATTTGAACTGGTCCTAACGGAACCGTATATTCTATATATAGTCCTATCTATACTTTTTTTTTTAAATATAATATATGAGGACCATTACCTGTAATTTCTGCTAAATAAGGAAGTTTAGGAATTTAAGTTTTAATGCTTCATATCAATTAGATTGAATGTTCATTCTCTATACCCCCCTTTATAAAGATTGAACACGCATAGATAATTGTTATGTATGCTCTAGGGAGAGAAATAAAATATTCTAAAGTTATCGTATAAATTTAAAGGATCAAACTAAGTAAGAATTAGAGAAAACACAGAAATAAAGGTATGGTATTGGTAAGCAAAGGTAAAAAGAACAAATCCAAAAAAATAAGCAATGTGTGACGTATCGGCATCAGCGTCGCTACAATCTTCAGACAAGTCTGAAGAGGGCCACAATGTCGCTACCGATATGCCACACATCACTCATTCACTCGGTCCCGTTACCTTGTGTTTATAATCTATAATCCTAATTGTGTTTTATCGGTATGGTATTGGTGTTTCAGAATATTGAATTTAATAGTTTCTATTAGTGTAGATGGATTTTTTTTTATTATTAATTTAAAATCTTAATTATTATTTGTTCTAAGTCCAATTAAAAGGGGTGAAGAAAAAAGAAACAAGGAAAACAAAAAAAAGAAAAAAAAGGAAAAATAAATAAATAAATTAGGAAAGGAGAGAAAGATGAGGTGGAATAATGAAAGAAAATTTCTTTGAAAGTATTTATAAAAGCTTATCAGTACACTTAATTAATGTGATAGCATTGGTTATGAATGTTATGATTTCAAGAGTATTTACCTATAATTAAATCATTTATTATCTAGATTAGCGGAATGTAGTTAGTGTTAGTAAATCAAGAAAGATAGATGATGTGACTCTTGTTAGTTGCCTCATTGTCTACAAGTGAAAGTAGCATTTAGATTGAGCATTCCAGTTGAAGTCAGTATTGCTGTTAACATTATTATAGATAATTTAGTTACCTGTATTGAATTACAGTTAATGTTAACAACTTAAAATTCAATATATGTATGTTACAATTAACATCACAAGCAAATTCTACTCACCCAGGGGGGAACGGTTAATGTCTATAAATAAATTTTTGATTTAAAAGTTAGCGGAGATAAACAAGTTTGAATAATCGGTCAAAAGTTAATTAAATTCTCATAGTGAAATTTTTAAAGTCGTTGAAGTTGAAATTGTATGAGAATTTATTTTTGTGAAGATATTTTCAGATTGCTAAAATGTTAATTTTTTTAATTGTATTTTGGCTGAATCCATTTTTTTGAAATTCATCATTTAGGTTTTTAATTTTACTTATAAAGTTGTTTAGTTTGTTGTTAATTCTGTAGTATCTTAAAAATTGTCCAAAATAGATACCTTTAGTGCAATTTTTTGATATATTTGAATCTTGTCTATTATATTTAATAATGTTGAAATCGAAATTTGATCTTTTGTCATATACCTCTATACTTTTTTCTTTTAGATTTATATATAAATCGAGGAAGTTGACTTTTTGATTAAATTTGATTTTTTCATTATTTTTTAGATTTAGATACGGAGGATAGATTTTTTCTATTAATTTTGAAAAATTATTATTATTGAATATAAGGATGTCATCTACATATCGGAACAACCACCAGTTAACTTTGTTAAGAGAGAAGAATTCCCTCTCATACCAAAATAACAGGAGGTTGGCCAATAATGGACTCGATGACGTACCCATAGGTACTCCTTGTTTTTGATTATAAATTTGATTTTTAATTTGAATATAATTGAATTTAAGAAATGTTTCTAAACTAACTTTATTGACTCCAATAAGAACATACTAAATTTTATTAACAAAAACCTTCCCAAACTCAAATCAGTTTATACTTTTGATTTTGAAGACCTCTTCTCTAAACTGGAGTTAGAGGATCTTAAACTCAAAATTATAAATCTATTTTCAGAATTTTTAATAGACAAGACTTTCAATATTCCCTTAATTCACAATGGTAACAAAACTATTGTAATTAACTACAATAAAGCAAAATTAATTTTAGAAACATTTCTTAAATTCAATTATATTCAAATTAAAAATCAAATTTATAATCAAAAACAAGGAGTACCTATGGGTACGTCATCGAGTCCATTATTGGCCAACCTCCTGTTATTTTGGTATGAGAGGGAATTCTTCTCTCTTAACAAAGTTAACTGGTGGTTGTTCCGATATGTAGATGATATCCTTATATTCAATAATAATAATTTTTCAAAATTAATAGAAAAATCTATCCTCCGTATCTAAATCTAAAAAATAATGAAAAAATCAAATTTAATCAAAAAGTAAACTTCCTCGATTTATACATAAATCTAAAAGAAAAAAGTATAGAGGTATATGACAAAAGATCAAATTTCGATTTCAACACTATTAAATATAATAGACAAGATTCAAATATATCAAAAAATTGCACCAAAGGTATCTATTTTGGACAATTTTTAAGATACTACAGAATTAACAACAAACTAAACAACTTTATAAGTAAAATTAAAAACCTAAATGACGAATTTCAAAAAAATGGATTCAGCCAAAATACAATTAAAAAATTTAACATTTTAGCAATCAGAAAATATCCTCACAAAAATAAATTCTCATACAATTTCAACTTCAACGACTTTAGAAATTTCACTATGAGACTTTAATTAACTTTTGACCGATTATTCAAACTTGTTTATCTCCGCTAACTTTTAAATCAAAAATTTATTTATAGACATTAACCGTTCCCCCCTGGGTGAGTAGAATTTGCTTGTGATGTTAATTGTAACATACATATATTGAATTTTAAGTTGTTAACATGAACTGTAATTCAATACAGGTAACTAAATTATCTATAATAATGTTAACAGCAATACTGACTTCAACGGGAATGCTCAATCTAAATGCTACTTTCACTTGTAGACAATGAGGCAACTAACAAGAGTCACATCATCTATCTTTCTTGATTTACTAACACTAACTACATTTCGCTAATCTAGATAATAAATAATTTAATTATAGGTAAATACTCTTGAAATCATAACATTCATAACCAATGCTATCACATTAATTAAGTGTACTGATAAGCTATTATAAATACTTCAAAGAAATTTTCTTTCATTATTCCACCTCATCTTTCTCTCCTTTCCTATTTTATTTATTTATTTTTCCTTTTTTTTCTTTTTTTTTGTTTTCCTTGTTTCTTTTTTCTTCACCCCTTTTAATTGGACTTAGAACAAATAATAATTAAGATTTTAAATTAATAATAAAAAAAAATCCATCTACACTAATAGAAACTATTAAATTCAATATTCTGAAACACCAATACCATACCGATAAAACACAATTAGGATTATAGATTATAAACACAAGGTAACGGGACCGAGTGAATGAGTGATGTGTGGCATATCGGTAGCGACATTGTGGCCCTCTTTAGACTTGTCTGAAGATTGTAGCGACGCTGATGCCGATACGTCACACATTGCTTATTTTTTTGGATTTGTTCTTTTTACCTTTGCTTACCAATACCATACCTTTATTTCTGTGTTTTCTCTAATTCTTACTTAGTTTGATCCTTTAAATTTATACGATAACTTTAGAATATTTTATTTCTCTCCCTAGAGCATACATAACAATCATCTATGCGTGTTCAATCTTTATAAAGGGGGGTATAGAGAATGAACATTCAATCTAATTGATATGAAGCATTAAAACTTAAATTCCTAAACTTCCTTATTTAGAAAGTATAGATAGGACTATATATAGAATATACGGTTCCGTTAGGACCAGTTCAAATAAATTGATGATGTGAGCTATTATGGTAAAGCATTTTCACCATCTTCAGACAAGGGACTTATGTCTTTTTCTGATGAAGCTGATTTTTCCATTTATGGTATGACGCACATTCTTAACTTATTTGAATTTAATCATACTTTCTTGTAGTGTCCAATTAATCCTTATCCTCTCGTACTACTAATATCTTATTATTTTCCTGCAGTCCTATTATTTAGAGTGTATGAACACAATTTGGACTATAATCTGAACCTACTAACATCAGGCAAAGTTTATTTTTCTATGTTCTTTAATGTTAGATTTCCTGTTCCCCTGTCGACGCACATTGTTAAAGGCTTGGGATATGATCAATTTTTCCTATATTTATAATAATCATTTAACTGTATTACTAATTTTTTATCAGTCTCTTACAGTCCTTATACCCAAAAGAATAAACACAATTTGATTTGAAGTTTAACACTAAGGGATAAGTATGTATCAATCTGATTAAGTCCAGGGAACTGAATCAATTTAACATCTGAACTGAAAAAGCATGTTTTGAGTTAGGTTTGAAAGTGCAGAAGATGACAATGTATCAGTTCATTAGTTGATTTTTGTAGTATATCTAAGGTTCAGCTATTACCCTATCTCCGTTCCAACCTAAAATTGCTTTCTATTTGGTCGAAGAGGTATGGTTTGGCAGTAATGGAGTAAGGGCCGAAACTGCTGCTCAGGTCTTCATCTGAAGAGGCCCACCTGAGTACCATCCTCTTTCCATCTGGTCTAACCTTTATGGTTTTCAATTGGTCTAACCCTTAAGGTTTTCATCCTTCCTAAATTAATATATTATCTTATATCGTGTCCTCCACTTTTACACTAGATTGTCTTTAAAATAAGCTTATATATATATTAAAAAAAAAAAAATTCCCAAAAAAAAAAAAAAAAAAATTACAAAAATCTAACTTCTCTCATCAAGAGAGAAAATAGAGCAAAAAATACTTTTCTCTCTCTCTAATTAGCTTTATTTTATATTTGGAAAATTATTATCATGGTTCTGTCTTTGCTCTTCTCTTTAAAACTTTCTCTTCGCTTATTCCTTTTTTCACCCAGCCTATGACGCGTAACTGCCGATGCTTTGCTGGTGTTACCTTTTTTTTTTCTCTTTGTTAAAAATATAATCTAACTAATTATTTATTACAAAAAAAAAATTAAAAAACAAACCTCACACATTCAAATTAAATAAAAAAAAATTATTAATCTTAAAATTTTTCATAACTATACTATTTGATACAGAATTAGCTTGCTGTTCTGACTCAAAATTAATTCAAAATCTGTTGTTCTTAATAGATTACTTTTCCTCTATTTTCCAAATATAAAAACAATTACTATCAATAAAGAAAAATACAACTTTATTGACTCCAATAAGAACATACTAAATTTTATTAACAAAAACCTTCCCAAACTCAAATCAGTTTATACCTTTGATTTTGAAGACCTCTTCTCTAAACTGGAGTTAGAGGATCTTAAACTCAAAATTATAAATCTTATTCAGAATTTTTAATAGACAAGACTTCCAATATTCCCTTAATTCACAATGGTAACAAAACTATTGTAATTAACACTACAATAAAGCAAAATTAATTTTAGAAACATTTCTTAAATTCAATTATATTCAAATTAAAAATCAAATTTATAATCAAAAACAAGGAGTACCTATGGGTACGTAATCGAGTCCATTATTGGCCAACCTCCTGTTATTTTGGTATGAGAGGGAATTCTTCTCTCTTAACAAAGTTAACTGGTGGTTGTTCCGATATGTAGATGACATCCTTATATTCAATAATAATAATTTTTCAAAATTAATAGAAAAAATCTATCCTCCGTATCTAAATCTAAAAAATAATGAAAAAATCAAATTTAATCAAAAAGTCAACTTCCTCGATTTATACATAAATCTAAAAGAAAAAAGTATAGAGGTATATGACAAAAGATCAAATTTCGATTTCAACATTATTAAATATAATAGACAAGATTCAAATATATCAAAAAATTGCACCAAAGGTATCTATTTTGGACAATTTTTAAGATAATACAGAATTAACAACAAACTAAACAACTTTATAAGTAAAATTAAAAACCTAAATGACGAATTTCAAAAAAATGGATTCAGCCAAAATTCAATTAAAAAAATTAACATTTTAGCAATCAGAAAATATCTTCACAAAAATAAATTCTCATACAATTTCAACTTCAACGACTTTAGAAATTTCACTATGAGAATTTAATTAACTTTTGACCGATTATTCAAACTTGTTTATCTCCGCTAACTTTTAAATCAAAAATTTATTTATAGACATTAACCGTTCCCCCCTGGGTGAGTAGAATTTGCTTGTGATGTTAATTGTAACATACATATATTGAATTTTAAGTTGTTAACATTAACTGTAATTCAATACAGGTAACTAAATTATCTATAATAATGTTAACAGCAATACTGACTTCAACTGGAATGCTCAATCTAAATGCTACTTTCACTTGTAGACAATGAGGCAACTAACAAGAGTCACATCATCTATCTTTCTTGATTTACTAACACTAACTACATTCCGCTAATCTAGATAATAAATAATTTAATTATAGGTAAATACTCTTGAAATCATAACATTCATAACCAATGCTATCACATTAATTAAGTGTACTGATAAGCTATTAAAAATACTTTCAAAGATATTTTCTTTCATTATTCCACCTCATCTTTCTCTCCTTTCCTATTTTATTTATTTATTTTTCCTTTTTTTCTTTTTTTTTGTTTTCCTTGTTTCTTTTTTCTTCACCCCTTTTAATTGGACTTAGAACAAATAATAATTAAGATTTTAAATTAATAATAAAAAAAAATCCATCTACACTAATAGAAACTATTAAATTCAATATTCTGAAACACCAATACCATACCGATAAAACACAATTAGGATTATAGATTATAAACACAAGGTAACGGGACCGAGTGAATGAGTGATGTGTGGCATATCGGTAGCGACATTGTGGCCCTCTTCAGACTTGTCTGAAGATTGTAGCGACGCTGATGCCGATACGTCACACATTGCTTATTTTTTTGGATTTGTTCTTTTTACCTTTGCTTACCAATACCATACCTTTATTTCTGTGTTTTCTCTAATTCTTACTTAGTTTGATCCTTTAAATTTATACGATAACTTTAGAATATTTTATTTCTCTCCCTAGAGCATACATAACAATTATCTATGCGTGTTCAATCTTTATAAAGGGGGGTATAGAGAATGAACATTCAATCTAATTGATATGAAGCATTAAAACTTAAATTCCTAAACTTCCTTATTTAGCAGAAATTACAGGTAATGGTCCTCATATATTATATTTAAAAAAAAAAAAAGTATAGATAGGACTATATATAGAATATACGGTTCCGTTAGGACCAGTTCAAATAAATTGATGATGTGAGCTATTATGGTAAAGCATTTTCACCATCTTCAGACAAGGGACTTATGTCTTTTTCTGATGAAGCTGATTTTTCCATTTATGGTATGACGCACATTCTTAACTTATTTGAATTTAATCATACTTTCTTGTAGTTCCAATTAATCCTTATCCTCTCGTACTACTAATATCTTATTATTTTCCTGCAGTCCTATTATTTAGAGTGTATGAACACAATTTGGACTATAATCTGAACCTACTAACATCAGGCAAAGTTTATTTTTCTATGTTCTTTAATGTTAGATTTCCTGTTCCCCTGTCGACGCACATTGTTAAAGGCTTGGGATATGATCAATTTTTCCTATATTTATAATAATCATTTAACTGTATTACTAATTTTTTATCAGTCTCTTACAGTCCTTATACCCAAAAGAATAAACACAATTTGATTTTAAGTTTAACACTAAGGGATAAGTATGTATCAATCTGATTAAGTCCAGGGAACTGAATCAATTTAACATCTGAACTGAAAAAGCATGTTTTGAGTTAGGTTTGAAAGTGCAGAAGATGACAATGTATCAGTTCATTAGTTGATTTTTGTAGTATATCTAAGGTTCAGCTATTACCCTATCTCCGTTCCAACCTAAAATTGCTTTCTATTTGGTCGAAGAGGTATGGTTTGGCAGTAATGGAGTAAGAGCCGAAACTGCTGCTCAGGTCTTCATCTGAAGAGGCCCACCTGAGTACCATCCTCTTTCCATCTGGTCTAACCTTTATGGTTTTCAATTGGTCTAACCCTTAAGGTTTTCATCCTTCCTAAATTAATATATTATCTTATATCGTGTCCTCCACTTTTACACTAGATTGTCTTTAAAATAAGCTTATATATATTAAAAAAAAAAATCCCAAGAAAAAAAAAAATACAAAAATCTAACTTCTCTCATCAAGAGAGAAAATAGAGCAAAAAATACTTTTCTCTCTCTTTAATTAGCTTTATTTTATATTTGGAAAATTATTATCATGGTTCTGTCTTTGCTCTTCTCTTTAAAACTTTCTCTTCGCTTATTCCTTTTTTCACCCAGCCTATGACGCGTAACTGCCGATGCTTTGGTGGTGTTACCTTTTTTTTTCTCTTTGTTAAAAATATAATCTAACTAATTTTTTATTACAAAAAAAAAATAAAAAACAAACCTCACACATTCAAATTAAATAAAAAAAAATTATTAATCTTAAAATTTTTCATAACTATACTATATATATATATATTATGTAATTTTGTAGTAATAGCATGTGGTTTTCATATTTTAACTTGTTTAATTGTAGAAATTATACTAATATAGAAAACGGTTTTCTTTGTTTTACAGTAATAAAAGGTGTTGTCTCGATCAAGCCAAATGAAGAAGAACAAATATCAGGCGTAAGTGAAATTTTACACATGATTAATCTATGATGCATTAGCGCGCCATCTGTTATGAAACTATTAAAGACGCGTATGATTCTTTTAAAAATAAACAATTACTACTGCTCTTAATGCAATGGAAATTTCAATGGGAGGGCCTGACTCATCCGTGGTGAATCCTCCCAGTAAGGGCAGTAGGAATTGTTCAATTTTCAGAAGAATCATACACGTCTATAATAGTTTTGAATGATTAATCTATATATATATATATATATATATATATTAGATTAGTGGTATATAATGTAGGTTTAAGATAAACATTCCTAATAATGAATCCTGAAAGGGCAATTCTTTTTTTTTTTTGGAAATACCAAATCGCTTCAATAATCCATTGACTTGTACATTTATAAAGTCTGCTTCTACATCTTTGAACATTTGATGTTTTTTATTGAGAAAATTCTAAATTATCTTTCATTCTTTAATATCATGGTCGGCACATTCAGAATTTGTAATATAATATATATATATATATATATATATATATATATATATATTAAATAGAGCAATCCATAAATGAATCTTCAAATAAAAAGGCTATATTGGATCGAATTATCATTTATTTTACCAATATTTCAGTTGGCTGAACCTTGATAAAGGTTGGCGTTCAGCCAACTGAAGTATTGGTAAAATATATGATAAATTGATTCAATATATGCCTTTTTAATTAAATATATTTAAAGAAAAATTTGAATTGAAATATTTTGAAATGAATAAACAAAATATATATCAATCGTGCTCCTCTCTTTGTGGGATATATTTAAAAAATCACAAATAAAATAGTTCAATTTATATTGCCATTTATATGGCAGAGCGCTCTTATAAAATATGCTTTATCTATTTTTTACTCATTTTATCACAGGTTTAGCGCATTTACGCAAATTTGGCTTTCAATATTTATATATATATGTTATATAAAAATAATATTTTATTTCAAATTATATTTGATAGATTAAACTATTCTGTTAAGTCTACCACCAGATATATATATATATATATATATATATATATATATATATATATATATATATGTCGCGACTTCTCTTTATATAACTATTGTTGTTGTTTCCCGTTGGCCGGCTCAAACCTTTTGTAATTATGTAAATAAGTATTTTGTTTATCTTATTCTTTACGCCTCAAATCAGGTATTTATTCCTTAATTATGTTTCATTAGCACAATTAAAGACATTTTTGATTCAAAGTTAATTTTATTAATATTGTAACAAAGTATTTATATTATTTTATTAGCAGATTATTATTTTTTATGTTTATATTTTGCTATACTCTGTACATTCCCGCTTTTGCTCATCTTTTGTTTATCACTCATAGTTTGTTCTTGCCTTTAATAAAATTGCTGTCTCAGCCCGAAGTTGGTCTTTCCTAATTTTCCACGTGGCAATATCTTTCCCTCGACTGCAAAATAGTATCATAATGTTCAAACAACCCACTTATACGAAACCCTCTATCTCAACAATTCCAAAATAAACAGAAAAATATATTTTATAATAATATATATATTATAAAAAAGATATGATTCTGTTGATTCCAGAATTAGACCTATAGGATTATTGCTTGATGCTGATTATTTTGAGAATAGATAATATTGTTGAGCATTTGCTTGATCTTGGAATCCATGAGTATGTGATATTGCAGTCGTGGTAAAATAATATGAACAGTTTAGGTCATTATTTGCCAGTCTGTTTTAATTTAGCAAAATATATAATATGAAAAAAATATTGCCTGGTTTAAGGCGTAAGAATAAAAAAATGAAAAGCTTATTTACATAATTTGCAAAAGGTTTGAGCTGGCCAACGGGAAAAAACAACAATAGGCCTATATAGGGGAAGAGCGACCTCTGGCGGTCGATTTACAGAGTATTTCTATTCTAAAATTTATAATTTGAAAATAAAATATAATTTTAATATAACATATATATAAGTCAAAAGGCGAGATATGACAACAGATACAATCATTGGATTTCTCCAACGACATTTTATGACTCACGAAGTTTGAAAGTAAGAAGATTGCTGAGAGCAGTCACGATCCAATATTGATATTCAAATTATATAATATAACTGTTATATCAAAATGTTATTAAGATATTCGTTAGTTTATCGCATATTTATATTTCAGTACAAAATAATTATATTCTTAATCATATAAATGTTAAATGTCATTGAAATATATTCCTTATATTTCAAATATTAAATCTTATATATATAATTACAATCTATTTGAATGTGATATGTTTTATATATATGCAATAATAATAATAATAGAAAGAGAAGAAACATTTAGGCAGGTTGGAGATTAAAATATTAATACATTTTTCTATCTTATACTAGAGTAATCTCGGTATAGTTCATAGGAGAAACATAGTTGGTGATTATTTTACCGAAAAGTATATTCTGTCTTCTTTTAATAAAAAACACTTACAATGTTCAAAAGTTTCGTCTGATTTTTAGTATTCACTATTCTACAAACATAAAATACTTTATTAAGAAATTTATCATTATATAGATCCAAAAACCAGGATTAAAAAGTAAGAAAGCAAATAAAAGACCAGAGGAAACATATATATGTCATAATTTGTATATAACTGTATGCACCTCCGACCTACTATGTATGTACAATGTATGTTTTAAAAGAATTAATAAAAGAACAAAGGTAACTGGAGGATAGAACGCCTTAGAGAAAAACCTAAGAAGTAGGCCTAGAAGAGAACATAACTATTAATAAAGTCACAGTTAACCTACTGACCCCGGAAACCCTGCAAGCTAAGTTTAAGCCAATATTTCCTGGGCAGGGCCGGTAGTATCTTATGACCGCGGAAATCATAAAAGTCGAGTTAACGCCCTGTATTTCCGGAGCAAGGCCGGACGTATCTTAATTCAAGGAAGTCAGTAAGGACCAATTAGGAGGCAGTACCTAAGTAGGTCAACCAATAGAAAACGGGCACGTTCCATCTCTCGACCAATGGTAAAGAAGATAAGTCTTGGTGTTAAATCGAGAAGCAAGAATTGTCAGTTGCTCCTTCGCTCCCAACGAGGTAACATCTGCTCTCGAGACCTCCCCGCTCAGCTCATAGCTAAGTCAATCACCGCCATGTGATCAGATAATTAATAAGTCAAAACCCGCTCTGCCTTCTCTCTAAGCTTTTCTTTCCCTCCAAACCAGTTGCCTTTTATTTCAAAACCCATCAAGTGTCCTGGCTTATTTCCCTTGTGTGTAATCCTTTCTTACTCAGCCATCACGACTGCGCCATCACTTCAACAATCTTCAACCCCAAGAGTAAGGTTTCCCAGCATAGCATATTACCACATACACTAATATATAACTAAATTCTATATTTATCTATATTGATAGTAATTTTATATCATTTTCACAATATATAGATTTTTAGAAGTTATATAGAGAAATATCACAATGAATATAATATTAGTATGGAAGAATAATTAAATATAAATATGTGAAAAAATAATGTTAAAAATAAAATAATAAAAAGATCAGGTGCTAGTATTAAAATTAAAAAAGGCTATCCTGACAACGAGTTCATGAAATTTTTAGATGGCAAAGCGCAATCCAGGGGAACAGATCGGAACTAAACGTTGATGGCTTTTCTTGATATACCAAGAAATTGGGTTGAATAAATATCAGGGAACAGCTTAAATCTACGTTTAGTGGATTTCTGTTCAACTAGATGGCGCTCTGCCATCTAAAAAAGCTCATGTGCTCTTGGTCAGGATATGCATTTTTGATATATTAATAAATAATCTATTTACAAATGTTTACATAACACAGAGAAAGAAGAAAAATAGGAAAATTATATATGGGGGAAACAATACTCATTCCCTTTTTACAGACATCCATCTATTAAATTTACTAATTTTGGTAAAAACTTCTCATTTCAAAATCTTGATTATTGGAATTCATTAGAGTTTTCTATATCATGTCAACATATCGCTAAAATACAAGTACAAGTTGTATAATTAAATAGTTATATTTTCTATATTCCTTTCTTCAAATTGCAGTTAAACCTCTCTATAACGCCTACTTTTGAGACTCGCCGAAATAGGGTGCTATAGACAGGTCACTTTTAATGTAAAATTGTTACACTTTAATGTTTGAAATCGAGCGCTATAGAGAGGTAGGCGATATAGACAGGTTTAAATGTACATTTCTTTAAACTACTATAGCGACATGTTTATAGGTTTATAATATATTTGATGTACTTCACATATGTTTTTTTTTGCAGATGATTGACATTCTAGAAGAATACCGTAAATCGATATTGGAGGTGATAACTGACAACCAGGTATGTATCTTTTTTATATAATGACTAGCCGAATGACCCGGGCAACGCCCGGGTTTTACCCGATTAAATGTTTTTATACAAATACTATTCATTACAATTATAAATTGGCACCGTGGATGTCACTATTGTGAAACGTCCCGCTTCAAACTTTGTGTGTTTTTAAAATATAAAAATTAAAATGTAAATTTTCACAACGATATTTGAAAATTATATTATTTTGATTTTCAAATACTATTCGTTACAATTATAAATTGGCGCCGTGGATGTCACTCTTGTGAAACGTCCCGCTCCAAACTTTATGTCTGAGAAGCGATATTTTTATAGAAAGATGATTTGGCTTTTGTTTTCTGCTCGAATGAGTGTTTTTCTGTTAGAATTTTGTTCCTACGTACAAGAAAATGAACTGGTTTCACCCGTGGTCTCTGCTTTTTGAAAATTTTCCCGATATAATTTTGTATCTGATAATCAAACATAATACAGCAATATTGCCATCATCATTTTCTGACTAAAAACAACTTTTAATGCCCAGAACCTGTCAATTTCAATTTTTCTTGCCTAAAAATGCGAAAAATATCCCTTCCAGATTTTTCTCTATGTCCTGTTAAAACACGTTTTACATGTACATTAGGTCAGCTGATATTACTTCCCATCTTCACCGCTAGAAGCGCTGCTTGAGAGCGAGAGGGCAAATTTGCAACGCAATTTACAAATTACTCGAAGAATATTCGGGATAGAGACCTGAAATTTTCACTATAAGTTTTTCCAGATTCTAATATATATACTGTTAAAATTTCAGTCAGATTAGTTACGTATTGTGGACGTGTATAGCCGACATAGAAACAAACACACATACATACACTGACTTTTATATATATATAGGGATTGACAACCATATATCCATTTACTTATTCAAATAAAAATCACAGTGCGTTGAATATACATTTAGTAAACTTGAACTCTGATAATTTTTAAAAGAAATTTCACATATGTGAAAAAATAATAGAAAAAATAAAAATATTTAAAAATGTGCTCATATGCTCGTGATCAGGATATGCCTTTTTTGTTTTTGATATCAACACCTGACCTTTTTATTATTTTTATTTTTTTCTATTTTTTTTTGACATGTTAAGTGTATATACCTATTTCTTGATTTCTCAAGAAGCCTCTGTGACCAAAAGATTTTTGGTCGCAGTGGTACAGCCTACTCCATGCTAACGAGGGCCAACAGCCCGAATCGCGTTCGTTGATGGCTTTTCATGATTTATCAAGAAAATGAGATGGCCAAATATCAGGGAATAGGCTAAATCAACGTTTAGTTGATTTCTTTTCCACTAGGTGGCGCTCTGCCATCTAAAAATCACATGTGCTCGTGGTCAGGATATGTCTTTTTTGTTTTTAATTTCATATCTTTTCTCAAAAAAAAAAAATATTTTCAAACGTTTGCGATTAGCTATTCTAAAGATACAATATTGTAAATGTATTCTTCAAAATATCGGTAAAATTCAAATAAGATTACATTAGAATATTTACGGAGAGCCTTGTTGATAATTAAATAATTTACAAGATATTAATATTGTGTGTGTGTGTGTGACAAAAGATTTAATGAAGTTTTAATGAATTTCAACATTCTACGTTGAGATGTATCATTTGTATTATTTCAATATCATTTCAACTCGATTCTTGAAACACCCGAAAAATCATGAAAAAGCCTTATAAATGAATGTTTATAGTCAAATTTGATATTTAACACACAGTACAGATGAGCTTGTTTACACCAAATATAAATGCGTTATTATACATTGATAAAGGTTGGCCCCTTTTTTCAATCGAAGTATTGACAAGTTAAAACTTTTTGTTGTGTTTTTTTTTTGCGATCAGATATATTTAGTTATGTAGGTGAGGATTTAATTCTGTTGCTTGCTCTTTCTATTTGAAAAAATATATAAAATCTTATACCTTTGTTTTGTACTAATGAAGTTGTGAATAAATTTGACAAAATCTTGTTATGAAAGTAAAGCAATTCATAAATATATTTTCAATTAAAAAGCATATTTTGGATAAAAAAAATCACCCTTTATGAAGGTATTTTATATGATTATATATATAATTAATATGTTATAATACGTTGATAAAGGTTGGCGTTCAGCCAACTGAAATATTGGTAAAATAAATGTTTTTTGACCCAATATATGCCTTTTCAATAAAATAATCTTGTTAATTAAAATAATTATTGTATCGCGGACGGAAAAAAGAGAACAAATGATGTTTCAGATTCTCAAGAACCTCCAAAAAGCCATTAAGAACCTCGGCTAGAATTCCATGAGAGAAAGCGCTAAGGCGATATTGAATGTGAATCCATAGTCTCCACACTATGGGCTCAAGTATCTTCAAATATTCTGTATTCAGTTTTTATGATCATTAAATATATATATCTTCAATTTTCACGTGTTTTGATTACTATAATTATATTGTCATGTATTTAATATTTTTGCATAGTATTATTTTACCAAAATTTAGAGTGTCATGTATTTAAAATATCAAAATGTACCTATTTATATTAATCAGCATATTTATATTTAAATAAAGATTGTAAATACAAAGTTGTTACTATTTTTTGATTAACAAAAAGTTCTCTTTTCTTATTGTTCTTCTTTTTCCTTTTTTTTGTACTTATTTCAATCAGCATATTTTCATTTAAATACAGCTTATAAGCAAAAGGTTATTACTAATTTTATAAAAAAAACATCTTTTTTTAATAACAAAAAGTCCTCCTTTTTTATTGTTCCATTTTTTTTTGTTGTTGTTTTTCTCTTCTTCTTTTTTTTGTGATGATAAGTTCTATGTTTTTATTTAAACTGATGACCCGTGACATTTATCCCCGCTTTAAAGAATTTATTCTCTAGGAATAAATTTCTTCAATTGAGAAATATGCACTCGTATAGAGCTCTCTTGGTCAATTGCAATTCCTTCATAGGTTACATTGGAGAATTTATTCACAACCTTGAAGGGTTCTTCATACTTTGGAGACGTCTTGATTAATCTCGAATCTTTGAATGGAATTCTTCTAAGGAAAAGATCACCGACTTTGAATGATATTGCCAGATGCTTCGAGTCAAGTCTTTTCTTCCAACTGACTCTATCAATAGAAAAAAAACATGTTATATTCATAAATAAGTTAAAACAAAGCATCTAGGGCTGCGTATCTTTTATTTCATAATTATAACACAAGCTTTCGGGCTCATACGCCCTTCTACAGGAGTTAATAAACGACTAACCATCTAATCTGAGATTACATTTTATATATGTAGCTATTATTTTGTATATTGGACTGATGGAATAATTAACATATTTAGATTCACATATAGGTTGCCCAATATGAGAAGTATTAATTCTAATTAATCTGTGGTTATATGAATTATTTTTTATGAATATTATGTTGTATGTTTTCGTTTTGTGTCATGTTATTTTGAAATTTGAGGGATCCCACTAGACATGTAATATATATTAATATTAATGTAATTGTTTTATTTTATTTAGGTCTATTGATTCATATGCTTCTGGCAAATCGATCCTGCGGTTTATACTATTATATTGTTTGGATACTATTGCTTCTATTATTAATCTCTGAAATTTATTATTGATGCTATAGTAATGTACTATGGGTTCATTTAGGTTAAATGTATGTCCTGTTATATTGGTGTTCTTTACTATTAGTGATATATTGGATCATTTTTGTTTATATATCTTTTGTGTTCTGTTATTCTATTGTGTAATTTTCTCCCAGACTCCCCTACGTATCTGGCATTACAGTTATTACATTCTATTGGATAAATTACTTCTTTTTTTATCTGTTATGCAGTCTGCTCGACTATTTTTCTGTAATAAGTTTTTATTCCGTAATTATTAAGTGTTCTGGATATGTTAACTGATTTCGGGGAATATGGGATATAGCAATTTTGCCTATATATTTTTGTTTTCTGCGTTAATGTGGTAGATGATTCTGGTAGAAATATTTTAAAATGAATGTTAAAACAAATAAAACTCATTTATATATTATACAAGAATGACATCCACGGCGCCAATTTATAATTGTAATGAATAGTATTTGAATAAAAGCATTTTATCGGGTAAAACCCGGGCGTTGCCCGGCCATTCGGCTAGTAATAGTATAAACCGCAGGATCGATTTGCCAGAAGCATATGAATCAATAGACCTATATAAAATAAAACAATTACATTTACAGTAATAGATATTACATATCTAGTGGGATCTCTTAAATTTCAAAATAATATGACATAAAACGAAAATTACATGCAACGTAATATTCATAAAAAATAATTCATATAACCACAGATTAATTAGAATTAATACTTTTCAAATTGTGCAACCTATATGTAAATCTAAATGTTAATTATTCAATCAGGCCAATAGGCAAAATAATAGCTACATATATAAAATGTAATCTCAGATTAGATGGTTAGTCGTTTATTAACTCCTGTAGAAGGGCGTATGAGCCCGAAATCTTGTGTTATAATTATTATATAAAAGATACGCAGCCCTAGATGCTTTGTTTTAACAGTCTCTATGTTATTTGATTCTGAGTATTGCCAAGTTATTCGCGTCTTCTACCTTGATTGATGCAGTTTCATCAGCAAACTATGGCTGATGGCGATAATCAAAGAGCAGAAAGGAATGAGTAAATCCAGGTTTGTGAAGTGGAGTGTTGTTATTCTTTACCACTTTAAGTAGAAGAGTCGACCATTTGACTTTCGTGTTGTCATGCAGTGCAGTTTTTAATTTTTCATTAGGGTTCCATTCACTTTTTCACACAATCCATTACACTGAGTATGGTATGGTATGGTATTGTATATGTATATCTGATATTGTGGATCTTGAGTAACTTGTTGAACTCTTTTAAAACAAAATTCTTTTAATTATCAATCAAGACACGTTTGACTGGTAACGAGGTTTGCAGCAGGGTGGTGACATTTTTATGGTATTTTTTGCAGTATGGAATGCTCAAACATATCTGGTTAGATGATCCACAAATTATTGAATGTACTTATGTCTTGTATTGCTGGCAGCTGACTCCATTACTATTGTATCTGCTCCAATCAACTGCATTGGATGTATTTCGGAATCAGGAGTTATTAATTACCCTAAAGTTGGTTGATGACTAACCTTGGTTAATTGACATGTTGAACAAGATCTCACATATGTTTTAATTTCCTGTAACATATTTGGCCATCAAAAGAAAGGGTAAATTAAATTGATGGTTTTATTGATGGATGAATCATGTTATCATGGTTTTCTTCAAGAACTTGTTGCTTGAACTATTCAGGTATTACAATTCTGAACAGTTCCCGTATGTTCAACCATCAGAGTATTTTGATGTTTTAAACAGTTTTTCAGAAAACTGAGATCTGCCTGTTGCTGATGGTGTTGTAAATCTGATATGGAAACATGATTTAATACTGGAGCTCTAAATAAAGCATCAAAATTTACTTGCTTATTTCCTGACCTATGTATTTTATTGAAAATTTGTTGATAAATTAACTATCCACCTGAAAAACTTGGACTTGGGCTTTTTGACATTAAATAGCCACTGTAATGCAGAATTATCAGTAATCACCTGAAAAGTCTTGTTCTCCAGGTAAACTTCAAAATAGTCAATAGCCTGTATAACTGCAAAGCATTCCAACTCATAAATTGAATAGTTTTGTTGGTACTCAAGTAACCTTTTTGAATAGTAGGCAATGACATGTTTTTCTCCAGAGGTTTTTTGTGCTAAATGCCTGCAATTCCAACTGCAGACGCATCATTATAAAGTTTGCATAGCAAATCTGGATTAAAAGTTGAGAGTACTGGCTCAGATATCAATGATGCCTTTATATCTGAAAAGGACCTTTCATCTTGTGAAGTCCACAAAACAATTTATTCTTCTGAGTAAGATTTGTGAGTGGGTGAGCAAGTTCAGCAAATCTCGGAATGAATTTTCTGTAATTATTTGCTAATATATAAATATCTTCATATTTCTTTTACTGTTGTAGGCGAGGGAACTCTGCTGCTGATTTATTTTTTTTTCAGGATCAGGCTCAATTCGATTATGTTCTATCACATGACCAAGATACTTGACTTCTTGTTGAAAAAATGAATACGTATCAAACTTTAGCTTAATGTTAAACTTGAACAATTTTTCAAAAACTTGCTTTAGTAAATCTATGTGCTGTCACAAACATGATGAATAAATGATATATCATCCTAGAAAGAGCAAGTACCTTTTCATAGAAGATCTCCAAGAACAACTTAAATAAATATTTGGAAAGTGGATAGTGCATTTCATAATCCAAACGGCATCACTAAAATCTCATAATGCCTATCCTTTGTCACAAATGCTGTTTTACTAACAGAATAAGGGGACATTTGGACATGCCAATAGCCCCAAGCTATATCCAGTGTTGTGAAATATTTTGATCCATGGATTATATCAAATATGTCTTGAATAAGTGGTAGAGGTTGTTTATCATCAATTGTGATTTCATCGAGTTCACTGTAGTATATACATAGTTCCCTTAGTTCCATCTTTTTTTCTGAACCAAAACTACAGGAAATGCCCATATTGAAGATGATTCTCTGATTAGACCTTTACCCATCAATTCTTTGACTTGTTTTGAAACTTCGTCATATTATGAAATTGGTCTTCTGTATGGTTTTAAACATATTGGAAGGTGATCTTTTGTAACAATTTGGTGCTTAATTGAAATCTTTACTATATCTGTTTGATTCTGGCTAAAAATATGATTATTATTTAGCAACAGACTATCCAATTATTTTTGATGACACCTTTCTAAAGAAAGAACTTGACCACGACTGGTATTTACTTCTGGCTGCTTAATGTACACTGATTTGTCTTTTGTATCAACCAAGAGTTCAAACATTTTAGCAATATCTAGACCAATGATTCTCAACCTTTTTTTTGTTGCGGCATTATTTTAAAGATTTGAAAATTTGGCGGCACAATTTTAGAATTTCGCGGCACACTTTTGCTAACTTGAATGCAAGAAAATTCAAATTATGTATCAATATTTCTATGCAAAATATGAGTAATATACATCTCTAACATTCAATTTGCTAATTTCGTTATTTTAAAAAGTAAAAAAATGAAAAAGAAAAACTAATACAAACGTGAACATAATCATATGACTAAAATTCGGCGGCACATTTTTAGAATTTCGCGGCACACAAAATTACCGCGGCACATTGGTTGAGAATCACTGATCTAGACCAATGAGAATCTGTTTTTTTTTTTCATTTCACAGTTGAAATGATTTTAAAAATGCAAAGTAAGTGGGGGAAATTTGTGCATAAAAATATTATAAATATTACAATCAAAATAAGTTAAATATCTTGAAATATTAAAGGAAAAAAATAATGAGGTCTATTCAATATTTTTAAAATATTTTTAATTATTACATAAATATAATTCAACAATAAATTGTTGAGAGATAAAAGTAAAATTATATGTTTCTATTAAAACATTTGAAAATAAATTAAAAATGATTCAAACAAAAACTCGAAAAACTATTTTTTACATATACGATATATATAAAACATATCATTTATATAGATAGTAATTATATATAACATTTCTAATATTTGAAGTATAAAATATATTTAAAGGCAATAAGCATTCGTAATTAAAAATATAATTATTTTTGTACTGGTTATAACATGCAATAATGATAAAGAGAAGCGTGGACGCGGCACCGCTTGGAGGCGCTGCATGAAAATGAACTGACCAATGGGAATGGCCCACCTCAACAGTCAGTCTTCTTCCTTGTTTGTAAATAAGACTGCCTTAGTTTTTTACCGATGTGTGCGGTTGTTCTTTGTTCTTATATCCTCAATGTATACTTATAATTAAACATATATACAGTATACAGTATACAATGTATACTTATAATTAAACATATATACAGTTAAACCTCCTGTCTATAGCGCCCCCTCTAGGGAATTACCAAAATAGGGTGCTATAGAGAAGGGGTGCTATAGACAGGTCACTTTTTGTAAATCGCATTGTATTACGTATTTAAAACCGGGCGCTATAGAGAGGGAGGCGCTATTTAGAGGGGGCGCTATAGACAGGTTTGACTATATATAATCACTTATTTTTCTCTTCTTTCAAAACGCCGACCCACAACAAATAAGAGTTAAGAAATATCTGGAAAACTTTAACTTATATAAAATTACAAGGCTGTTCAGTCATTTTACTTCAACTATCGTAAGTCATAGTACGGCCTTGGAGAAATCCACTGATCGTATGCAGTAGGTGTAATATTAATCCCTGAATTCTTACGGAAATTAGTTCTCTCTCTCTCTATTTTTAATCGTCTCTATATATTTAATTCATCTTATTCATTTTATTTATTCAACTAGCGGATGTGCCCGGCTTCGCCTGGGTTTTACCCGAGTGAATGTTTGTCTAACGAACATTTGTTAAAACAATTCTCTATAAACTATAAAACGTACTCGGCTTCGCCCGGGGTTTTACCCGAGTAAAGGTTTGTCTAGCGAACATTTGTTAAAACAATTCTCTAAAAACTTATTAAAAAAAAAAAAAAGATATATTTTGATAATTTGAAACTCGTAAATTTGAATCTCTCGATAAAGTGAACATTTTTTCCCGGTCCCTGTGTACCGTGTCATCCTGAATTTTGTCTTTCCTAATTTTATACATTAGAAAATCATAGTTTTATCTAGTGAACATTTTTTCCCGTGTCACATTGCCGTGTCATCCTGAGATAATCTTACTTTTGATAAATAATATTTAAGATAACAAACTCAGTGATAAGAAAACTTGTTATCATCGTCACAATGGGGGCGCTGCTTGCGAGTTAAATCTACAAATCTGCAAATAACTCTAAGGATATTCAAGATATTCAGGAAATTATTTTTCAAAAACCTTCCCGGTGATATACCTAATAATATGCCAAAATTTCACGGCGATTGGATGTATGGTTTTTGAATCTATAGAGTACAGACAAACAGACAGACAGACATTCAATTTTATATATATAGATTATTTTATATTTAACATTATAAATTCCTATATGAATGATGAATGATTCAGTTTCAATCTCATCCTCTCTCTTGATCACCTTGGAGACTTTCATAACCTGCTGGATATCCCAACTTTATTGTCGCGTAACATTTCCTCAAGAGATTTAATAACATCTACCCATGTTAATACTCTAGTACACTTTATTGATGAAAATTTCTTCACTATTTTGAATGGAAGATCTCTTAGTAATAAAAATTGAAATTTCACTTTTATTTCTATTTCTCTCTCTCTAAACCTACTTTATCTCTTTAAAAATGTTCAACATGATGGTACATATTTTACAAATCCCAAGAAGTTTTAAAAAATTGATGAAATAATCCATACTGTGGGTATAATAACGAAACTAGTGAAATTTAAAACTCAATCTAAGCTAAAGTCTTAAAATTTCTTAGTACACATGGGAATTGGAAAAATATCGGTGATATATTTCTATATATTTGTGGGTGCCGAGAGACCACGTCGTCGGAAAACATGGAAGCAGGGTCATGAAATAGGAGATGACCACCGCTGCGTGGCGCGGCAGATCGGCGGAAGTCAATGAGGACCCAATAGACATTCTAGGGTGTTGTCCATTTGTCTTCCTCTAAAATGTAGCTAATAAGTAATTTCAATAAAAAGGTCATATTAAGCATTATATTCATACAAGAGGTCAGCCAATTTACTCAAAAGACCCTCAAATTCTCCTTGGGCGAGTCCACTACATTTAGTTTAAAAATGGACGATTCTCTAAGACCTTGTGGTGATTATAGAAGAATCAATGCAGTTACACTTCCAGACCGTTATCAAAATCCTAGACTGGACGATTTTTACCACATCTTAAAAGGTAATCGTGTGTACTCAAAAATAGACCTATGCGAGGCATTCTATCAGATTCCAATTGCAAAAGAGGATAAACCAAAAACTGCCATTGTTCGAATTTGATGTAATGAGTTTTGGTCTTAGAAATGCTATTTCCACCTTTCAGAGATTCATGCATGAAGTCTTAAGAAATTTTGACTTTGCGTTTGTCTACTTAGATGATATACTGGTAGCCTCTAAAACGTAAAAAGAGCATTACAGCCACATTGAAACTTTATATATATGTCATAATATATGCTCTTCCAGGATTAATAAAACAAACATACAGTCAACGAGAGAGAGATGGGCAGCTAAAGCGAGACACTTTAGACATCACGACATTCCAAAGGGGCGGCAAAAGGGGCCCGCCCGTCAACACCTGGGGACTATTTTGGTAGTCGGGGAGTGACCACACAGGCAGTCGTTCAGCGGACAGCGCTCTCGCTCCCTCTCTCTCTCGGATGGCTTCCAGATTCCTCTTCCAACTCGTCGTGTGATTATTTCTCTCCTCACCACATTATTACCACTATATTGCCACATTAAAAGTCGACAGGATAAGACCTGGCCGGGAAGCAAATCCCTCATATACCGGAGTATGAAGAAACAAGAAGCCAAGCCACGATGATCGACCAAACCCAACTCAACTGTAACCACTCCTCTTCGAGCCCTCAACCCCTTCTTCGCCAACCTTTGAACCGTGATCCCGAATAAGTATCCACCTACGATGGAGATGGAGCTGCCACGCACTTCTTCCAGCACTAGATCTGCCCAAGAACGACCGCCGTGCCAGAGCAGGACACCTTCCACCATCATGGACAAGACTCCGCCATATCCCTGCCGCTACTGTGATGTACAACACTGGTACGCACAGTGTCACAGACAGAACTCTCCCGAATCTCAATGAACTTACCTGCTCACTAAACCAGCATAACCTGTAAGTGAAATTGTTTTACCCCTTCCATTCATTCTTTAAAGAACTCACTCCTTGTAAACTCTGATGCCAATCTTTACATAATTAGCTCCATTTATTTTCTCCACGCCTATTAACAATGATTTTATTCGCCATACTATTTAGCTAGATATTTGTAACCCATTTAATTAGTTATCTTACCATTAGAATTTAACAATCGTCATTTTAATTAAATAATTTCCATTTTAACGTAACTCTTAAAAAAAAAGATGGAATTCTACCTATTAATGCTTTACGATTTTTACTATTAACAATAGATTTTTCATTATCAATTTATCTATAAAAATATGCCTCCAACACCTAAACATTTGTATACCTATTTGTATATGACCTCTCCTACTTGTAAGCACGGCTCACGAAAAATAGTTTCTTTCCCTAAACGACTCAAAATTCACCCTGTAAGTCAGGCGTCGAAGAATTCCAACCACCACGTGAGCCTTGCTTACAAACAACCCTTGGTGACTCTTACCTATCTTCCCCTGAATGCATCTCTCATTCTTACAACTTTGTTAACCTTATACCAGCTCAGGACCTTTTATAGAATTATTGAGTAATCAATTATCGAACTTCTCTATTGTCATTTCAAAATCCTAATCTTCGCCCTTCATTTATGATAATATATTTCGTAGTTCATCTCTAGCATATCCACCGACCCACACCATCTAGCCAATGGCGTGTTCGTCACAGGGTGCAGATTGACTAACCGCTAGATATTTATCAAACCCTTTTTGTTCGCACTTGAACAATCTGCATCGAGCGACACAGTTCGCCACACGGACCCTGTCTTCAAATCTATGTTTGTCCATTGTCCAAACCAGCACGATATAGCCTACCTCCGATATTTCCCACGGAGGTACGTTAAACATCATCGCTGATTCTGTCCGGTCCGTCATCATTTCGCGCAGACATGGGTCTTACGTTCAACCCACCGCGAAATCATCACCTTGCACAAGCTCCCACGACGGTTCAAACACCTCGTGTCCGAGCAGCTTGTCACTTGTAACGGACAACGCAGTCCTTGTCCCAATTTTTGGCACTGTGCGCGCATAGTTTCCGCAAATTAAATATAAGTCCATTCGACTTCCTCACCTACACACGGGACTTTTCCCCTCGGACTCGCTACACAAGAAACTGCATAGATAAGGTAGATTGGCCCAGGGCAAGTTTCCCCTCGCCCTGTTCGCCAAGGTTCTAACATTGTATGTAGTTTTATATTTACCTCAGTCCTGAGCTCACACAATTTCCAACCTCAATCTCATTTCTCGTACTCTACACCTATAGCATAGAAAGCCCATGACAAGTTTCCCCTTGTCATGTCCACCTGAAAAATAGCTTAAAGTGTAGAGTTCCCCAGCCTTAATGATCCCCAGAATTTCATCATGTGTTTGTGACTCCCCTTCTCCTTGTTCACACTCCTCAATATCATTTCCCATATAGTACATTAGATTTTGTTGTATATAGCCTTTTATACCCTTGATATTTTCAAAGACTTCCTTAAATGTCAAACTCTCCGGTGTTGTAAAACTGCTTGAAAATAATATTTACTTGTGTACTATACAATATTTTATTTACATAAAACTATGTCACCATTACCTTAACTAATTTCAACTGTAAAATTATTTTCTCAATTTCTGGCTTTTCCAGCTTTAAATATACTTAAACCATGTTCAGCCTTCTTCAACGGGGGCCATATGTCATAATATATGCTCTTCCAGGATTAATAAAACAAACCTACAGTCAACGAGAGAGAGATGGGCAGCTAAAGCGAGACACTTTAAACATCACGACATTCCAAAGGGGCGGCAAAAGGGGCCCGCCCGTCAACACCTGGGGACTATTTTGGTAGTCGGAGGGTGACCACACAGGCAGTCGTTCAGCGGACAGCGCTCTCGCTCCCTCTCTCTCTCGGATGGCTTCCAGATTCCTCTTCCAACTCGTCGTGTGATTATTTCTCCCCTCACCACATTATTACCACTATATTGCCACATATATATATATATATATATATATATATATATATTCAGCAGATTAAATTCCTAAGGATTAAGAATCAATAATTAAAATATAAATTCCTGGTACAGGAAATGGATTTTCTAGGATAGTTAATTACCTATCACGGTGTTTAACCACTCCCTAAAAAAAAAAAAGGTTCAAACTATTCTAGAATATAAGAAACCAAAATCAGTTCATGAATTACGCATATATTTGGGTATGATAAACTTTTATCGTACCTATTTGAGCAATGCAGCAAAGAATCAGGAAATCCTTCATGAATACTTAAGGGGTGCCAAGAAAAAGGATAGAAGCGAAATAAATGAACTGAAGAAGCTGATATTGCCTATCTCACTCTGTAAAGATGCTTCATATCGGGCAGTTGGGTCGGTTCTCCAACAGCTTGACAAAAAACATGGAAACCAATAGCATTTTTTAAAAATTAAATCCTGCTACATGAAATTATAGTACATATGATAGAGAGGTTCTCGCAATTCATTTGTCCATCAAACTCTTCAAGCACCTGCTTGAGGCACGTGAATTTACAATTTCAACAGATCACAAACCTTTAATTTACGAATTCAAAAAAAAAAAAACAGATACATATCCCAATTCACTACTGACATCAGGTTCACTGGTCATTCAGAACTACAAAACCTGATATCAAAGAGTACTTCTCTGAAAAATAAGCAATGCCCACTATAATCAGGTAAATTGTTTTGGTTTAACGCGTATACCAATAATATTAGACCATTCATTCCAATTAAATTCCGAATGATGGTTTTTAGGAACTTCCACGAACATTCACACCCAGGCATCAAACCACAACTAAACAATTAACCTCAAGATTTATATGGCCTAATATTAATAAAGACATAAGGAAATGGGCTAAAGCTTGTGTGAACTGCCAAAAGTGCAAGGTGTCGATACACACGAAATAAGAAATAGGCAAATATCAAGAAGTGGATGAAAGATTTAGTGTTGTGCACATCGATCTAATTGGTCCTTTACTTCCATCGAATGGTAAAATATACTGTCTGACCTGTATCTACAGATACACCAGCTGGATGGAAGTTGTTCCGCTATCAGATATGAAGTCTGAAACGGTAGCGAGAGCGTTCTGCGAAACCTGGATTGTTAGATTTGGAGTACCGCATACAGTGATATCAGACAAAGGAAAGCAGTTCACTTCTCAACTTTTAAAAGATTTAACAACACTGTGTGGTATCAAACCTTGTCATTCCATGGCGGACCACCCTCAGTGTAACGGAAAGATTGAAAAGCTTCATAAAACCATCAAAACTGCCATTCGTGCCAACAATAATATTAAGTGGACAGAAACGCTGCCAACAGTTCTCTTAGGCTTGCATTCCGCTATCCACAAAGAAAACAACCATTCTTTCTCTCAAATGGTATGTGGCAAAACCTCCAGACTGCCTGGTTTATTCTTTAAAGATTCTAAACATCACATGGATTCAGAAGAATTTGTTCAACAGCTTCAAAAGCAAATGGAATTGCTCAAACCCTTGAATGAAAAACATCATTCGAAGACTAAAGTATGTGTCTATAAATATCTGAAAACATGTTCACATGTATTTATCAGGACAGATCGAGTAAAGAAACCTCTGGAGCCACCATATGAGGAACCATTTCCAGTCCTTGATAGAACGAACAAGTACTTGACACTCAAAATGAAAGGAAGCAATGTGACTATATCGATTGACCGATTGCAACTTGCTTACTTATTGGCAGACCTGACTAGGACGAGGTCGAGGAGAATAATCAAGAAAGGGTGGGATTTAAGGAGTAATAGACTATAGTTCCCCTTTTTTTTTTCTTGCCTACATTGATGAGGTATATATATTGTAATTAACCACTTTGTGCACCGAATCGTAACTTCGCCGCTGGAAGGGGAGTACTGTGGGAGCCGAGAGAATTCCTTCCAGCCTGCTGGAATGACGGACCACGCCGTCGGCAAACATGCAAGCGGGGTCTGGAAATAGGTGATGACCACCGCTGCGTGGCTCAGCAGATCGGCGGAAGTCAAGGAGAAACCAATAGACATTCTAGGGTATTGTCCTTTTGTCTTCCTCTGAAAATGAAGCTAATAAGTAATTCCAATAAAACACTAACTTTGAAATACTTTCTGGGCCATCGCTGGACTAATAAATCGACACACAACATATTTTATATATCGATATTCAAATTAGAATGAAATTCTAATATATAAATCTAATATAAATCTAATATATAATTCTTAAATATATAAAAGTATAAAACAGTTTTAATTTATATAAAATTAATATGTTGTCTCACATGAGTCATGTCTGCCAAAAGCATGGATTCTCCTGGTTTCTCATTGTACCATATATCAATAGCGACCCTGCTCAGAAGTCCAATCCCTCCTCTACGTGGCGGGCGGGAGAAGAAGCACATGTAAGGGACTGCGCTGTAAGGCAAAGTACAGTGTCGTGAGCCCCGAACCGCTACGGTGACCGTGAAGGCCTACAGTGAACTCTGAAATGTGGCTGACTAACGGGGCAATGGGACCCCCCCCTTTCCATGGAGCAATTGATCAAGACACCACCCCCATCAATAGTGATATTTTTTTTCTCAACAGAAAAGATTTGTTAAAAAATACGCACTAATGGGAATAACATATTTTATTTTATATGTGGATATATAAAAAGAATAAATGTTTATAACAACATATCGCTGTCTATATAGGCATCGATTTGTGATAAGGCTTCAATAGGAGTTTTGCCCAATCTTCTAAATCTTTCTCGGTGAGCATACTAACATTCTCTTTCAGCTTCTTGATTTTCTGGAAACATTTTTATTTCGGTCAAAAATACATAAATATAGAAGAACCTGGAACAAAAATGAGGACAGTGAAAAACACTCAGGGACAAAACTTAAGTGAAACGTCGTTCATGTCGCTGATCGTCTATATATATATATATTTAGGGAGACAATGATAAATTTGTTCACACTTGATTATCTCATATGTCAAAATATCAAATATCTTTTTGAAAAATCCCGAATCCCTATATATATTATAAAAGGTGCAACTTTCTTACGTTTTGTCCATAAGAGTGTATAAATCAATGTGTAATTATAAAAATAATAAAAAATAATAATTACCACATTGTCGACAATAACATCATTCATTATATTCCTATAAATTTTCAGCCAATTTTCTAACTGCAACAAAAAGAGTTTCATTTATTTGTTTATAAATACATTTATATAATGATCAAAATTGTTTCAGACTTTTCCATTTGGGTGTGTGTACGCTTTTCTTTTTGTGCACCGAAAAAAAAAAGAATCTATATTGAAAAGTACATTAATAAAAAGGTTTTTGTTTGTTTTAATTATGTTGTGGAACTGTCAAAGGTTTGTGAGACATTAATAGAAATGGCCAAGAAATCAATTTATAGCTTTAACTTTCTAATTTAGCTTAAACGACCCTTAAAAAAGATGATCCATATAACCAATATATAAACAATGAACCCTGACTATACTGAAACCTGTAAACTAAATCTAGGGATTAATGTCATAATATTGATCGAAGTAAAAACCCAACAAGAATAAAAAAACTACCCTTTGTAAAATTTTATTAAGAATTTTAATATTTTAGATAAAAAATTCTCACATTTCTTAGATGAGATTTTACTTAATAGACACCACTCTCAATGAAACCCACCTAAAATTATTAAATGAATTTATAAAGAGATATGTGTTTAGGAATTATATAAAAAAATAAAATTGACCAAATTGAAGACTTAAAGATTGTGTAAAATATTTCAAGTTAGACTGTTTAATTTTCTTCTTATTCTTCTTTCTTATCACCACTCAATCATATTAGGGAATCAAGTTCATGACTGGGAGAAGTAGAATGCGTCTGCCTTTTTCATTAAGACAGGGAGCAATACTCAAAGGCAGGCCTATTTAGCTTTGAAAAAAATTGCCGCCTCTGACACGAGGATCAGACACCATGTGCAGCCGCTCCTAACATGGAGTACAAACGCTGCTCATCCTGCATCTCTGGATTAGGAGCTCTTACAGGGTACTATCAGCCGGGCCAGCTGAACCCAGGTTTTTTAGTGAGCTTGTTACTGCTCCCCCTTCTCCTTTTTCTTCCGGGCTTGGGACCAGCAAAGGCGGAGTTCTGTTTAATTGTAAATGGGAATATTACAAATTCAAAATAAAACATAAGAATAATCAATAAAAACCAGCAATATAAAACGTGCAACTTGAGTCAAGTATATCTCATTTATAAACAAAATAACAACTCATTTATCAGGACCCGCATATGCAATTGTAGTAGAGCACAATTTAACTAAACACATAAACCCAACTTCATTTTAGAATCATATGACTAATCTATTCACGGCCTAAAATTATTCTATATGTATGTATAGACAAATGTAAAGGCATACATGTATGACAGCGCAAGAGTCCTTAGGGGAACATAGCGCTTTAAAAATTTAAATAAAATAAAATAATAAAATAAACCCAACTTCGGTGAAAAAGGGGCTTATTAACTACAATCAAATCTCAAAACCAACTCTCTATTTAAGAAGTTATTCAAATCAAGGTTATATTAGGACTTGATTCCACTACCCTGGCTTCGATAAGAATTGATCCTTCAACAGATGACCCCTGCAAGGATAAGAGCTATTTCTATGCAAATCACGACATGTGCAGATTTTTATGTCAAGTTTATCCATGATAAAATGTATATCTATATGGTGGTGGTGTCTTGTCCACCGTGAAAAGGAGAAGTGCCATTGCCCCGTTAGTCAGCCACATTTCAGAATTCCCTGTAGGCCTTCACGGTTACCGTAGCGGCTTGGGGCTCACGACACCGTACTTCGCCCTACTGGGCAGTCCCTTACTTGTGATGTTTCTCCAGCCCGCCACGTAGAGGAGGGGTTGGACTTCTGGACAGGATATATACATGAATATACATTACACTTACCCGTTGGGTCGAGCTCTTTAATCGCAATGCTAATGATATAGCTGTTTGATCACGTATTTGATTGTCCGATTCTCTACTTTAATCATAAAAATCAATTCTTTCAATTACTTTTTTTTTGCCCATCCCTAGTACACGTGGTACAGGCTATGATAACACAGGTCTACAAAAAAAACTTTTTTTTTTGCACAAGAGAACCTGATGGTGTTTCTAGTGTAACTTTTCATGCTGAACTCAAATATCTAATCAGAAATTTCCCATCACGTATGGTTTTTGCGTGACGGTCTTTTTTTAGTATTGGGATAAATACATGCATCCAACATGAAAGAAACTTACGAAAACATGAAACTGCTTTTGAAAAAGATAGAATATGAAAGATACGGTTGGAAAATATGCAGCGATTTGAAAGTCGTTGCTCTCTTGCGTGGATTACAGCTTGGATATACAAAATTTTGTTGTTTTCTGTGTGAGTGGGATAGCAGAGATAGGGAAAGGCATTACATTAAAAAAATCTGGCAAAACCGTAAAATCTTTACTCCAGGATATAAAAATATTGCAAATCTACCCCTGATCGATTCAGAAAATATTTACTTACCACCATTACATATTAAACTGGGATTAATGAAGAACTTTGACAAGGCAATGGATCGAAATATGCCAGTGGATTTGCCTACCTAAAACAAAAATTTCTAGTATAAGTGAAGCGAAGATTAAAGAAGGCATTTTCGTTGGACCTCAGATTCGAGAATTGCAGCAGGATGGAAATTTTCAAAATAGTTTGAATGAAGTTGAAGCAGCAGCATGGAATTCCTTTAGAAACGTTTGCAAAAACTTCTTAGGAAGTGTCAAGGTTGAAAATTACCGAGACATAGTTAATGATCTGTTGCTTTCCTACAAGGCACTGGGATGTAACATGTCCCTCAAGATCCATTTCCTGCATTCACATCTAGATTTCTTTCCAGACAATCTTGGCGCAGTTAGCGATGAGCATGGTGAGAGGTTTCATCAAGCTATATCAAGCATGGAGAAGCGGTACCAAGGTAAATGGAGTCCCGCTATGCTTGCCGACGACTGCTGGGCACTCAAGAGGGATCTACCACAAGCAAAGTATAGAATAAAATCCACTGTCACTGCTTTTCAATAATAAATATGTTTCGTTCATATATGCCTATATATTAACAATATTTCCAAATTCAAGTAGGTGTATCTCAGAAATATTGTGTAATAGAAAAAAACTTATGGTATATTTGGATTCAGGACATGTAGATAAGATGCTATTTCTTTGTGGACAAAGAAAAATATTTTTTGATAAACCAGTTACGTGACATTGTTTGCAATTTTTAGTGTATTTATCCCAATACTAAAAAAAGACCGTCACGCAAAAACCATACGTGATGGGAAATTTCTGATTAGATTTTTGAGTTCAGCATGAAAAGCTACACTAGAAACATAATCAGGTTCTCTTGTGCAAAAATCTTGTTGACCAGTGTAATCATGGTGGGTAGAAGTAGTCGACTGCTTTTACTGTTAGAGCACCACATGTCTAAACATGTGAAAAGCAGTTCGACTTTGCATTTACAGATGTGCCAGAACTCCGTTTGGTTACTTGAACTCGCTGGTGGGGTTGGAATTTCAAAGAATCGGGGACCCCATTGGAACATTATTTTTTTTAAATCGTAAAAAAGTCCCCCATGAAGGATTCGATCCCGGGTCGTAGCGGTCGAAAACCAACGGTTTAGACCATCCTTCCACCGACTCACCCCACCTTCAATTACTATGATTTCTGCTAATATTCTAGAAGTGAACGTTCAAATTAACTTTCCTGAAAAGAATGAGGCTTTTATATCATATCATTCAGTCGCAAGTAGGATGATATATATTTTGATCATTCATCGCTTGATCATCCAAATTTCTATTTTCCCTCTTGTTATTTAAAAAAATAACTAATCAAATAAATTATTTGTTTTTTCTTTTTAACCCTAACAGGAAATAATATAAACAGGGGTGATATAAACAACAAATATTCTATATATGATTGATGTCATATGTAAAAATGTAGATAAGTAAATAGAAAATACAGTGGATAATTCGAACGTCTTTAATTCGACGTCTTTAATTCGACAATGATCCCTAGAATCTCCTATAGATAGAATTTCTGTTTTTAATTCGAATTTTTGGATAATTCTTCTTTTTTTTTCTGGTCCCTTGGGTTTCGAAATATCCAAAAATTCGAATTAAATTATCAGTTTTTTTTTTCTTAACCCTAACAGGAAATAGTATAAACAGGGGTAATATAAACAACAAATATTCTATATAATATTGATGCCAATGTAAAAATGTAGATAAGTTGATGGCCAATACACTAGAACTTGGATAATTCGACAACGTCTTTAATTCGAATATTTATCTTAGTCCCTAGAATCTCCTCTAGATAGAATTTCCGTTTTTAATTAAAATTTTTGGATAATTCGATTTTCTTCTGGTCCCTTGGGTCTCGAATTATCAAAGTTTCAATATATAAAAAATAATTGTAGAATTACTCACGTTTCTATTAGCTTCAGGTTTCAATATTTCTTCTACAGACATACATATGAATTATAAAATTTAAATTCAACATTAAGTTGCACCTACCTTTTTCAGAGAGTTCCTTCCTATAATTTTCACGAATTCTTAACATGGCCCGTGCCAGAATTCTGATTTCGGGGTCCGTCAAACTGGCAAGAACTTCTCGTACTTCATTGATATTCTGTAACACAATTTCGAGTCTTTTTATACATACTTTAGGCTATATATTGGAGCGCTTTATTATTTTTAAGAATCTATTTTTAAAATAGGTTCCAGATAATATATATTTGTAACAAATAATTTACTGGCAATGTGTTTCTTTCCAATCACATCACCAAATATTATCTCTACAGACCTTACTGCGATGATATGTTATTGAATGAGAAGGCTTGGCTCATCAGTAGTGAACCCTCCCAGCGGTTTCGCCAAATAATCTCTATTTTCTATAGATTAATTTTGCGAAACCGCTGAGAGGGTTTACTATTGATGAGCCAAGTCCTTTCATTCAATAACTTATATCAATGCAGCAAGGTGTGTAGAGATAAACTATTTTATGATATTATTTAAAAAGAAACACATCGTCAGTAAATTTATAAACATAAAACTATATTCCCTTGGTCGTTTTCTACTTCTCTCTAGTTCTAAACCTTTGAAAACATAATTATTAATTAAGATATTGTGAAGAGAGATTTAAAATCCAAAATATTGATAATGAAACAACCTGAAACGTCAGTGATAATTTTCTTCTATTAAAATATAGAATATCGTTCAAGACCAAAATAAATAGAAATTATTCACCGACCTTTTTTGTTAGTTGTTTTGAACAATTTCAAACGATTTTACACTTTTCTATCTAATATATAATATTCTATTTATATTTTGGTTCTCTCTATTGAAGATGGTATAATTTTAGAGTTTGGTAAAACATTAGAAATGAATAATGGGTGAAAGTAAATATTCAGGTGATTTGTTGTTACAACCTCTGTCTACATACCTTATTATCAGAGGTTAAACAGCTCAGCCACTTGCTGACGTCTTTGACTCTTTCATCCATCTGCGAATACCAGTCGTAACACAAGTTTTAAAAAAGGTTTAGCTATCACATGCTCGTGTCACTGTATTCAAAAAGATAAACTATTTACTCGAGTGTGCGTATGTTTTCTAAATTTTCATCTATATTTTGGCTATTGATTTGGCCTAGCCACTTTGCCAGTTAAACACCTCTTCAGCAGATTGTGAAAATTCCAATAGATCCCTTGTGGATAATATGGGATAAATTCCGCTCTGGGCTGAAGATGGTCATTGTCCAAAACCATTGTTTCCAGGTGGATGCTTCTCAGTTTGCAAAATCTTAAGCTGGAATTGTGATTTTTCACCGACCCGAGATCATTAGTTTACGGCGGAGATCAATAGATGACGTCGTTTGACACTTATTTTGACGGGAGAAAAAGGACTTAAATAATAAATATATGGTAATTTAAAACAACAACCTCATATTGTGTAGATAACTTATAACAAGATTGCCATGTTGTATATAGAAACACATCTATAAATAATTATGCGCATGATTAATCTGTGTCATTGCATCACCTATGTAATGTAATTTGTACAAAGTGGATAAATAAATAAAATCTGTAATAGATTTAATAGTTGAGCTAAAGCAGAGATCGAGCATAGAATTGCCAAAACAACAGAGTCTAAAGATGGGAGTCATAAATCAGGTAGATTCACAGTTCCCACGACAGGCCACCCACACTGTCACATGTGGTGGAATGCAGAGACCCCTCTCACACCTGGACAGGTAAAGGCGCCCTTTCTCAAACGCCCCTGTCACATAAGGTCACCCCGTCTTTAACCTATAAATCATCACCTTACAGTGGCTTGACAGCTCAGTACAGTTCAGTCAGTTGAGTTTAGTTCACCCTTAGCGTCAGCTCACGTCGGTCGTACCTTATGTCGATCTCAACTATCATGTAGACGAGCAAGAAACTTCTATGTCTCCATCTTTCGCTCCTGGCTCAACTTTTATCTGTTACGGAACTTTCTTAGTGTAACTGTGTCTTCGTTTGTTGTGTGGATATCCCCAAGTTTTTCCACTCTGCCTCGACCACGACTGCCTGTATTTTGTGAGAACTTTTAAAGGTCTTCCAAGGTGCAGAGAGGTACTGGAAAACTCTACATCCTGACTGTTCCTCTTGGTCAACACAGTACAACAAGAGCTACCAGGACTTCAACATTATTTCAGTAGTCGACAGGATCTCTACAAAAGCTACTGGAATTCTCATCTTATTACATGAGTCGACAGGATGACCAAACCGAAGGATGACACAACGAAGAGGTAAGAAGACTGTTCAGATAGGAAGCGAGAAAGAGCGAAGATGGAGGAACAAGCCCGACCAGTCCAACGAAACGTCCAAGCAATCTCTCCCCAAGATATTTACGGAAGAAACGCCGCCCCAACGGACTTCCGCATACCCGCTAACCGATCGCCAACGTCGGGAGCAAGCTGACCGCGCCAACGACAGCCCCGATATTCCCGCAAGTCATGGAAACCAAGCAGCGATGTACCCAAACCCTGTGAGAAGTTCTCCACCTTCGACTTGACATCATCGAGACAATGCTCAAGGCAACAAGCGACAAACAACTTTCCAGAAGTTACAAGCTTCTACAAGATCTACATGGAGCGACTTCCCCGACAGCAGGACGACCACCAAAGACTAAGTCTCCTGACTGAACTTTCATCCAAATTGTAAGTTTTTAAAAAACCTATCTTAACTTTATCCTCAAGTTCACAACTTGATTCACCATAATTTTTGTATTTATATTTTCACTTTAAGCATTTTAAAATCAATTTTTTCCTTTTTTATATCATTTTTTATTCAATTTTTAAAACTTTCACACTATCATTTATAAAATTTACTTTAATTTTTAATCAGATTATAAATTTCAAGTTATTACTCTCAATTTTACTTTAAAAAAAAAAAAAAATTTCGCCCATCACGCTTTTTTACCATTTTTACTAATCTTACATGTCGTTCTTAAATTTATCTAAAATGGTACTATCCAAATCTACAACTTGAAAAAAAAAATCATTATTATTATTTTAAAAAAAAATCTCATTCATCAAAATTCTCAACTTATTTTTGTTTTACTTATTAGTTATCTTTATATCAAAAGACCAATATCTTTATCAATTCTTAAAATTTGGTAATGTTCACCATTTCAAGTAAGCGCCCAATTCAAATTATTTGTAACTCTCACGACATTGCCTTTTTACAAGGAACATTTTCACGTTACCATAATCAACGATCAAAAATATCAATTTTTAAATATAAATTAACGTAGGTGAAACACATTTTTTTTTTAATTGCAAAAATCGGAAGATACAATATCTTCAAAAACACCACTAGGGAAAACAACTATCTTTCCCAAAACAAGTTGAAAATAAAGATTCCCTCCACTTCATCGCCAGTAGCTAAATTAGGTCACAACCTACCAAACTTATTAACAACATTTTATTCTAACTTAGATACACTCCCTCATCTCTACTTTTTACATGCATAATTAAGCATCAATAAATCTCTCTCAACAAATGTTACAACACTCACACCTCACTTTATACAATTGGCAACAATTTTTAGTGCGCGACTTAACACACAAATCCAAATCTTGAGCCACACAAGCCTCCACTTAACTCTATATCGTCGCGCCACAATAAAATAATTTCACATTAAACTTGCCAAATCCACTAACAGTCAAATATTCTCTCGATGTGTTTCATACAACAACCACCCATGACTTTATTAAATTTGTTATTCATGGTGAAACAGGTTAGATTTGTACCAAACTATGATTTCACGTGACACCTTTCCATTCAATTCACTTCATAAGTGTCACAAGGCAACACAACAAAACTTTTCTCACTTTTCAGGCCAAAGACGCCCTTCACGCCTGTGACACTTCTCATCTCAAAGCGTGTCCACGTCGAAAAGTCATATCTTTCATTCACTTCTAGCCTTAAATCATCGTATAACAATTTTTACTAAGTCTTAACACTTACGAACATCGAGAACACTATATTTTCAAATAGGCAAGAAAATTGCCAACTTCAACAAGATAGAGAGAAAGTCAGTTTCAAGTGAATCTCAGGCCTGGAGAACCATCCCACATGTGTGACCACCCCAAGAATGGAATTTCCGTGAGGAAAAGGAAGTGGACGCCCTTTTTGACGTCACTCCCTTGGTCACTACTATCTTTTGAGAATATCTTTGGACATGCCCTCTCTTCCCCCTCAAGGCAGATCTTCTTG
Organism: Cordylochernes scorpioides; assembly: GCA_030710605.1. Lineage (NCBI taxonomy): Eukaryota > Metazoa > Arthropoda > Arachnida > Pseudoscorpiones > Chernetidae > Cordylochernes > Cordylochernes scorpioides. Next base: position 59,035,519 of record CP092867.1, read on the forward strand.
ACCGCTAGCTTCATGACGCCATTTTGAACACATGTGTCACACTACTCATTTAGATTTCCTCGAGAATCTCACAAATCTCACCAACGAGATATCACAACACAACATACTTTAAACATTTTACATGTTAATTGATAACACCAATTAAAACAATTTGGTTAAGTCTTATATAGACTTTTTAACGCGAAAGAGAAATCATTCTCTACATACCAGCATTGAGGACAAACGAAAAGATCATTTCACATATTCCCAGTTTCAGAGTCATAGAAACACCGATGTTACCAAAGGGATATAATCTAGTCACACACCACAACTGTAACTTTTCGTCAAAAGAGACAATTTTTGTTCAATTTTACACTACTTAAAATTTATCCAATCATTAATAACCTTCAATTATATTATAAATTTTGTATAAAATCTTGAATAATTATTCTTATTCTTACCTTTCAATTATATAAACAAATTTTTTAATCCAACATTTAAAAAAAAAAACCTTTAATCAAATTTACTTTTATTTTTCATGATATCATTTTAGTATTGTAAAACATCTAATTGTTTCAAAAATTATTTTTATTTTATTATTTATTATATATTTTATATATTACAGGTTTAATTTTGTCCACTTACACTTTTTGTACCCGCAATCATATTTCTATATTTCTATTCACTATATTTTATTTGTTTAAATACCTTTATTATCTGACAAAGTTTATCATCCACTATCGGGCATCTACAACAATCGTTTTCAACAATCATATTCTTTAACCAATCCCCTATATTTTTTATCACTATCTTTTCAGTCATTGCGTCACATCAAAGTAGGAAAAACGACAGCACTGCTTGACAATTTATTTTTTGATTTCGTAATTCAACAATCTCTTTGAGAACACCGTTCCCCAGACTTACCAATCCAAACTTCTGGTCTGAACATGCTTCAAGAGTTTATTTCATTTCATCCGCAGAGCAAATCACCAACGCATTCACAAAGCGTTCACGTTTTTCAACTTTCAACTTTTTTTTCAGCTCTAGCGGACCACATTCAACCTTTGATTTCGAGTCAAGTCAGATCACCTACTGTCGCTACAATTCTACTTATCGCATGGCTCTATTTCACTCCTTTCTCAATCATATTAATAAGCAACTTTTCTTCAACAACTTTTAACCCAATAATCCTAAAATTGTGACAAAACACTGTAACCCTTATATAGGATCGCAAGTGAAACATTGCCAAGGAAGACAGCTCAAGTCTATATCCTCGCTTTGCACCTGGATCTGAGTATTTGGTTTACATGAGCACTTCTAACAATTACATATTCTTCAACAACTTTTCAACCCAATAACACTACAATTGTGACAAAGCACTGTTACCCTATACAGGATCACAGGTGAAACATTGCCTAGAAGACGCTCAAGTCCATATCCTCGCTTTGCACCTGGACCTAAGTATTTGATTGCATGTGTAAATCTCACAATTGCTTATTCTTCAACTACTAACCCTGTCCAACCCCCACCAATATTCTCTTAGAATGTAAATTTTTATGTCATCATTTTATTTTAATCATCTTTTTTGTTAATCAAACAAAATGTCATTTTTATTTCACTTTTATATATCCAACAAATATCATCTTGTTATAGCCTTTTTAACCCTCACAGTTTAAATTAATTAAAAGAAATTTTAATTACTTACCTGTGTTAGAGAGGCTTTACCCGCCTAAACCCGGATAAACCCTTTCACTCCCGGGGCCCATCTATGGTAATTTAAAACAACAACCTCATATTGTGTAGATAACTTATAACAAGATTGCCATGTTGTATATAGAAACACATCTATAAATAATTATGCGCATGATTAATCTGTGTCATTGCATCACCTATGTAATGTAATTTGTACAAAGTGGATAAATAAATAAAATCTGTAATAGATTTAATAGTTGAGCTAAAGCAGAGATCGAGCATAGAATTGCCAAAACAACAGAGTCTAAAGATGGGAGTCATAAATCAGGTAGATTCACAGTTCCCACGACAGGCCACCCACACTGTCACATGTGGTGGAATGCAGAGACCCCTCTCACACCTGGACAGGTAAAGGCGCCCTTTCTCAAACGCCCCTGTCACATAAGGTCACCCCGTCTTTAACCTATAAATCATCACCTTACAGTGGCTTGACAGCTCAGTACAGTTCAGTCAGTTGAGTTTAGTTCACCCTTAGCGTCAGCTCACGTCGGTCGTACCTTATGTCGATCTCAACTATCATGTAGACGAGCAAGAAACTTCTATGTCTCCATCTTTCGCTCCTGGCTCAACTTTTATCTGTTACGGAACTTTCTTAGTGCAACTGTGTCTTCGTTTTTTGTGTGGATATCCCCAAGTTTTTCCACTCTTCTTCGACCACGACTGCCTGTATTTTGTGAGAACTTTTAAAGGTCTTCCAAGGTGCAGAGAGGTACTGGAAAACTCTACATCCTGACTGTTCCTCTTGGTCAACACAGTACAACAAGAGCTACCAGGACTTCAACATTATTTCAGTAGTCGACAGGATCTCTACAAAAGCTACTGGAATTCTCATCTTATTACATATATATGTTATATATAAAAGAATTGTGAGATTTTCTGATGATTTTGAATATCTTGAGGCTGATTATTTTGATAATAGAGAATATTGTTGAGCATTTACTTGATCCCGGAATCTATGAGCATGTGCTATTGTTCTGCAGTCGTAGCAATAATAATAATAGTCTTGATCAGATATTTCTTTAATTAATCTAAGGAATATATATAAAACATAATTTGACAAAAGTAATGCCTGGCTTAAGGCGTAGGAATAAAAAAATAAAAACTTATTTACCTAATGTACAAAAGATTTCAGCCGGCCGTCGGGAAACAACAACAATGAGTTTTTATAGGGAAAGCAAGACCTCTGGCGGTCGATTTAGCAGAGTATTTGAATCTATGAAATATAATTTTAAATAAAATAATATTTTAATATTACATATATATATGTAATATTGTTGTAAATGAATCTGTCGACGTATGGATAAAATGGCAGTCTTGTACGTGAGGCGAGTGCTGATGTTCTTCCCACACGCGGACAACAAGAAGAAGAGACAGGGTTAGATGTTAGCACCGAGAGTGATCTGGGACAGCCCACGGGACAGAGGTAGAGGCCATGACACAAACATGGATGCCTATCACCGAGACATGGAGAGAGAGAGCGAAAGAGATAGAAGCGGCCAGCCGATGGACACTCTGTAGAACTTACTACCGCTGACCCTCTTCTAAAACCTGTCCTGTTTACCGGAGTCGTCTATATAAAGCCCTGGAGGGGAGGCCCCCATCTGGACGTTTCCTCCCCTCTGGCCCGCAGCTGTTTCCAGCTTAGCACTCTGGCTTTTTATTTTGACGTCGCCATTTCAGTTTAAATACAATAGGGGTGTACAAGTTGTATTAAAAAAGATATAGCATATATATAAAATATGGGGGTGGTAGCAAACAGTATACATTTTAATAGGATGGTAGGTCTTATTGAAGTATCGGCTTTAACTAATTGGAAGATATGTGATATATACTAAAAGTGTCATTATTATACAGTTTAAAATATACTATATATATTATATTATTATTATATATATATTTACATTTTTTTTGAAAATAGAGTGATCCATAATATTTTAATCCAATATATATGCCTTTTTAATTAAATTTTAATTTTTTTTTCTGTAGTGTTTTCATATATATATGTATATATATGAAAAAACAACAGAAAAAATAAAAATAAAAAAAATAAAAATAATATAATCACTAATATAAAATTAATTTCACAAATTCTATATAATTGTGAAAATAGTTCATGTGTAATTTTTATTAAGTAATTGAAAATAAAAACTACTTGATAGTAAAAAATATTTTTATTTATCACGACTGCACCTTCAATATTTTATCTTATAAATCTTTTATCTAACAAAAAGCAAATTATTCATAACAATATATGTGTGTGTGAAAATTAATAATAATAAAAAATAATAATAAAGTGCCAGGTATTCGTATCAAAAATAAAAAAGGCATATCCTGACCACGTTCATATGATATTTTAGATGGCAAATTTCATATTTATAAAAACAATTTCTACTGTACCCAAGGCGATAGTAAAATATTTGGAGTGCCTCTCTCACCAGTGGTTAAACTCCTTCATTGTTAGATGGGATAAATCACAGGGACGTTTTAATATGAACACACACAATTTTACCAATCATAATACTATTTTAATACAAATCTCTCAAAAGTTTATAATTGCAGTAAGGGCTGTAGGATGTCTTAAATTTCCAAAAGAGCGCAAAAGCACATACAAGTAAATAATTTTTAACATTGCAAATTGTGTTGAAATGATTTCATTATATATACTTCATCTAATATTCACATTATACACTAGACCGTCCACTAGAGACATGGATATTTCTGTAGATACTTCAGGAGTTAGATCCGAACACATTTAGACTTACAGAAGAACTTGCTCATGAAGATTTCTATTCATCTTGATCATGTGGATTGTGAGTTTTGGCACTTTCTTAATATAAATAATAACGTTGCACACAACTCTATTCTATTCAAATTAGATGTTTAATAATGAGTGTGTTCCGAAAAAATTGTTGAAAGGCTCGCTCGAAAGCTTAATTATTCTGAATAAAATAAAGTTGAGAGCTAAATTTTAGTCTTTATGGTGTTCATATGATAAATCTATTTTGAGAGATATTATATACATTCATGAAATGTGTGATGTTTCAATGATAAAACTATATTACTGAAACGTCATACAGTTATAGACAGGAGTTTCTTTGGCCATTTAGGTATTGGGTACTTTGGACAATATCGGATAGTTGGCTACCTAGACCAGAGTCTGTATGCCTGGGTACTTTGGACAATATCGGATAGTGGGCTACCTAGACCGAAGTCTGTATGACTGGGTACTTTGGAAACTATCGGATAGTGGGCTACCTAGACCAGAGTCTGTATGCCTGGGTACTTTGGACACCATCGGATAGTGGGCTACCTAGACCGAAGACTGTATGCCTGGGTACTTTGGACAATATCGGATAGTGGGCTACCTAGACCGAAGTCTGTATGCCTGGGTACTTTGGACACCATCGGATAGTGAGCTACCTAGACCGAAGACTGTATGCCTGGGTACTTTGGACAATATCGGATAGTGGGCTACCTAGACCGAAGACTGTATGCCTGGGTACTTTGGACAATATCGGATAGTGGGCTACCTAGACCGAAGTCTGTATGCCTGGGTACTTTGGAAAATATCGGATAGTGGGCTACCTAAACCGTGGTCTGTAGGTCTGGGAACTTTAGACTGTGAGGAACGGGAACAATGGATGAAGAAATATATGGTTAGATGATTGCAATTGCATTTTCGCCTTTTCGCCGTTTAAAAGGGTCCACCATTCACAAGTGGCAGTTATTCGAATGATCAGTGGGCTCTAGCCAAATTCTCGGAATAGAAAATCTCATTGCTCTCTTTTCACCTCTGTACCATGCTTCCAGTGTTTTAGTGCAGAGACTACAACTGGAGTGAAGTATCCAAAGTTTCTCTTGGACGCCAATTGGTAGATGAATTGGTATGATTCACACATCTTGACAGTAAAAAGCAATGAGTATTTTAAAAGTTTTATATTTATGTTATTGTTTTAATTTTGTTGTCAAATTATGAATTGTATTGATATATTTTAGAATGCTTGATATTATAATTTTTTGTTTGTATTATTTACCATAGAATGTTTTTATTTCAAGCATTATTCCCTGGGCAAACATTCACTTGGGGAGATCCCGGGTGAAGCTGGGTCATATTTTATAATTCTAGCGAATAGTATTATATTTATTACATAAAACATTTTTATTCATACGCACTAGGAAATAAATGCTTTCGGGCGTTGCCTGGGTCATTCTCAAGGCTAGTTTTATATGATTTTGACACATCTTACACACAGTTACACACCCAAGATAGTGGGCATTGCAACTCCTGTGATAGAGACGCACGGGGACATCTGAGGCTCTTTATTGGACAAGACAAACTTATTGATATTCCTTTTATAAATTATCAAAATAAAGTATTCGGGTTTTATAATATTTTGCACCTTTCCTTTTCAATTAAATATTGTAGAAAATACTAACCTGTAACAAGGCTCCAAGGCTTTAGACCTCTTTGTATCTAAAACACATTTCAAATTGGAACAATCATAACATTTTTATACACTTCAAAACAACGTGAAAATGCTCCATGTTTTCCCAAAATTTATAATTTGATATGCTGAGATTTTGTTTGAGCCTACAAATTATAAGATTAGGCGCCCAATAACCGAACATGTAGTGCCTGTGCGCATCTTAAGTGAGCAACTGGCAGGTATATAACAGAGGCTAAAATGTCAAGACTTAACATCTTTGTGAATTAAATTTCGTCTATTCACATAAACTATAGATATGTCTTGAACAGGGTTACGTACATTATATGCCTATATGAGCATTTGAGAGAGGACGTGCTGTTAGATAAAATAAGTTGGCTGATGTACCTGGAGGTTTCCTCGACATTTAGATAGGAAAATGTTAGCAGGAAGGGCTTAGCTTTGGTCCAACATGTTACCCATACGCCATCAGTTTACCTAGAGAGACGACTGAACTTGCCTCGATGGCCAGATAAGTCGTCTCTAAGGGACAGCGGTAAGCAACATATTGTTCTCCTCCACACAGCCTAATATAATAAGCCATAGGTGCAATTAACCTTTTTGGTTAACATTTGTGGCAGCCTAACAGCACAGCGATATGCTATATAGGATCTATGCTATCTATGCTAAGTTGTATTGCTCTTTTATCAGACCATTCTGTGCCTACATTTAAGCAGGATAATGTTCAACAGTGTTTGTTAATATCTACTTCTTGTGAATGTATTTGCCTAGATCAGGGATCGGCAAAGTGCGACTCGCGAGGCACATACGGCTCTTTGGATGTGAAGCTGCGGCTCTTTATATAGTTCCATACGAAATTATTATTTATGCGAGTACGATTTAGTCGATTTAGTACGAAATAGTCACGCACATTCTATATCTTTTTTAGCAATTTTTATTCATAGGATCATCCTCAGTTGTGTATTGGGCATTATTTTTATCGGATTGAAGGTGCAATAGTAAAAATGTTTTAATTTCATAAATTCAACTTTCTTAACACAGTTTTGCATAGTAAATCTGTATATACGATATTTACGTTTTCACCCTTATTTATATTTATAAATGCTATATTTTTCTCATATGCAAAAATATGCTGTTCTATTAATACTCATCTCATATTTCTTTCTTTTTGTCATTGTAAAACCTGTAGAAGGACGCATGCGTCCAAAAGCTTGCGAATAAAGTTTGTATATGACACTCCTCTTCAATCATCGTTATATTTTACGATTTAATTTTGCCAAGAAAAAATGCTGTGGCTCTTGAAAAACTTTGAAATTTTGTAAATTGGAATTTTTGACTCTTCCGACTCAAAGGTTTACCGACCCTTGGCCTAGATCTTTCTTGGCTAGCAAGTTAACTCCCCCAGTTGAACATGTTAAGGGTAGGTTTGGCAGAGACTTGCAGCCAGCTCTGAGTCTCCCTGATCTGACATGATAATTGGGGGAAATTGACATGATATTCGCAGAAGCACATCTGCCGAAACTGTCAATCAATACCAAATCATTCGGATGAGGATTTCTTGATATGTCGTTCTATTTTATCTTATAGAGTGTATTGTAAACATATTCATCAAAATGATGTTTATAAAAATCTATTGTAATAAATATCTTACCAACACCAGGCTTTGAGATAGCTGAAACCGCAACGACCAGAAAGAACAGCATAATAAACTTCATCTTCTCTGAAATAAAACACATTTAAACACAGGTATAGACATATTTATTTTAGAGTATAAATTCTAGTTTGATTTAAAATAAAAATAGGTTAAAATTATAAGAAACCAAAAATGAAAATTATAACCATTAAAAAAACATTCAAACCGATATTTATGAATAAAAATTTGAAACGCGATTTCTCATCCTATATTAATTCATTTAACTTATAAAGTTTCGTAAATTCTAAATACCAGATAGGAAGAACAAAATGACAAATAGGAAGCAATTCCTTTATAAATTTAAACTTTTCACTTTACGTATAAAATGTAGTCGTGATCTGAGTAAACATCAATAAAGCTATGTCGCGAAAGTCTGTCAAATATTTTAGAGAGACGGCTTAAATATTTCTTTTCAAACAAGCGCCTAATTAATAAAACTTGATATCTTCAAATCCATTTGTGTTGACCTGTTACAACAGAATAATATTCTATATAATATTAATTTTAGCATATATTTATACATATAAATAAAAATAAAGGTTATATATATATATTTAAAACATATTTTGCATATCCTGACCACTGACATAAGCGTTTTTTAGATAGAAGAGCTACATCTAATGCAATAGACCAAACATAAACGTTGGTTTAACCTGTTCTCTGCTATTTGGCCGACCATACTTCAAAGGCATCAGTTTATCTGAGTATAGTAATGATACGAGAAAATTATACCTAACTAGAGTTGAAAAGATCTATATAGTTACTTGAAGAGTACAAGAAATTAAATTTTGACATATAAGCCAACAGAAAACAATATCACAATAAACACTGATGCGAGCTGGTGCACAACCCGAGACGCAAAATTATACTCAGGCTATACAGTCAAACTTGGCCACAACCTAATTATCTGGAGAAATGAGACACAAAATTCAGTAGCTCTACTACACGTCAAGCGGAAATTATTTCAATATATTAAGGAATTCATCAAGTAAAATAGGTAAAGGGATTACTAGAAGAACTTTGCAAAAAAAGTGACTTTTCTAATTACCATGAAAAATGAGAGCCAGACTGCAATAAACATAATTAAATCGGACAAATTTACTCCACGAACAAAGCACATAAATCGAAAGTATTATTCTGATAAAGAGGAAATAAAAATGGAGTTAAACTAGCATACACTAAAGGTGAATACAAGGAGACATGGGTAAACTAACGGAAAGACACCCTAAGGAAAAACTACCAAAGTGTGCAGATAGTCTTAAACTTGCTTGATCACGACTTATATACAGGGGAGCGTATGTGTCTATATACTTCAAGTTCAACCAAGTAAATTATTTACACAGGGTAGTGTGTAAATTCATAATAAAATATGCGCTAATGAGAGAAGATAAATAAGTCATAGGATATTTTTTGTTTGTTCTTTCTCTTGTAACTTAATAAAAGTAATGTTCTCTCTTCTGGGAATCAGTTTCATTAAATATCTAAGAAAGGCAAACATAAATCAACATTATCCTCTAAAACTAGAGTTGTATTTTATAAAACAAATGTTGAACAGAATAAAAAATACCGTATTTGAGATATTAAAGTTATAATTATGAATAATATATATAAAACAAATAAGAGGTATTGAAGATATATACTTACGTACTTCAAGTTTCTCAGACGATTCTGCCTAAAATTCTGCAGCAGGAGATATCTTATATAGTCGGGTGAAGTGTATTTTGACATCTAAAAACAGTCAGACGATATGTTTATCATTTAGAAAATATCAGTTTTTCCTCCAGATGTTCACGTTCTGAGAAACAATGTCAACACTTTTATTTATCGCTTGACTTCTATATGTGCTTAGAACTTATTTTAATAATGCCAATGTTTGAAATCGTGGAAGAAAAACAAAATGAATATTATCAAATAGAATTACTATCAACATTTGGGGACAAAATAGTGTTTTTTAAATTTGAAAACTAATATGAATACAAGTTTCGGAAACCTACCAGCTTCTATAATTTATCAGATATTAAAATGTAATCGTAAGTTATAATAATTTAATCAATCTGAAAATAAAAATATTTATCAATAATCGACACCAAATTATCCATCTTATAATTTAAGGACTTTTATATTAAATGAGCGAGTGTATACACCTTTTCGTTATATTATACTAGACGGGTGACCCGGGCTTCACTCCGGGATTGACCCGTGTGCATATCTACCCGAGTGATACATATTTAGATAAGATATTTTTTTATAATTGTTTGTTATTAGCATTATCTATTTGTTTGCATCAGCATAATTTAATCTAAATTGTACTGAAATAAAAATATCCACTTTTATATATTGTTGAATGTATATTAATTGTTGAAGCCTGTTCTCACGCTGCTCCAAGGATTCCGCCGCTCTTGAGGTACTGGCCCCGTATCTCTCTTGTTGAAGCCTGTTCTCACGCTATTCCAAGGATTCCGCCGCTCTTGAGGTACTGGCCCTTTCTCTCTCTTGTTGAAGCCTGTTCTCACGCTGTTCCAAGGATTCCGCCGCTCTTGAGGTACTGGCCCTGTCTCTCTCTTGTTGAAGCCTGTTCTCACGCTGTTCCAAGGATTCCGCCGCTCTTGAGGTACTGGCCCTGTCTCTCTCTTGTTGAAGCCTGTTCTCACGCTGTTCCAAGGATTCCGTCGCTCTTGAGGTACTGGCCCTGTCTCTCTCTTGTTGAAGCCTGTTCTCACGCTGTTCCAAGGATTCCGCCGCTCTTGAGGTACTGGCCCTTTCTCTCTCTTGTTGAAGCCTGTTCTCACGCTGTCCCACGGATTCCGCCGCTCTCGAAGTACTGGCCCTTTCTCGATTAATCCAAAGACTATGCTCACGTTGCACAGCAGTCTCAGCACTTCGCACATTTCTTTTTTTACTCACTTCTGGTAGGACTTTTCCAATAGGTTTGCGTTTCTTGGGAGGCATCTCAGATCTATAAAAGCTAAACAAAAGAAAATAGTATAAAACAGTAATAAAAATAGGCAAAGTAGAGTGCGGATGACATCTTTTGTATTATTAACTCAAACAGCCTCCAACGCATCCATAGTACCTTACAGGATTTCAACCCAAATATAAAATTTACTTATGAAACTGAATCAAGCTCCGCCTTGCCCTTTTTAGACATTTTAGTCATACGCACACCCAACACCTTTCAAACCACAGTTTTTCACAAAAAGAACATCCCCCCCCCCCAATACACACACTTCTCCTCCAGTAGCCCCATAGCCTATAAAATAAATACAGTTAAGACCCTATCAAAAAGAATCTTCACCCATTGCTCACTGCCCATATTTAAAACCATCGAAAACTCTAGAATCCGTCAGATACTCATGGCTGCAGGTTACCCCTTGCCCTTTATAGACAAACACATGTTTGATCCATGTGTCCATACAACCACTACAGTATATAGATCTACATGTTGGCTTCCATATTCCCCCAAAGCAGTTTCAATATCCCGAATATTGCGCCCATATGGCATCAAAGTTTTATACAACAGTCCTCCCAACCTAAACACCATCCTCAGAAATAGCATCACCAAATCAGACAGACCTACCCTCCCTATAGACACTACAGGCGCCATCTATTCCATACAATGCAACAATTGCCCAGCATCATATGTCGGGGAAACAGGCAGAACCACACGAATCAGAATTTCAGAACACAATCGCAATATTCATAACAAAGACACAAAATCCCTAGTCTACACCCATATCGCACAAACAGGCCATAGTTTTGATCTAGAACATCCACACATTAAATACAGACATATCAACCACAAATACAATAGACTATGCTTAAAATCCATCATATCTTCACAAACCAACAGTATTAATTGCAAAATAGATCTTCCCGACATATATAAAGTCCTCTATTAATAGCAGAAAATACACCTTCCACCCCCCCCCCTATCCCCTACCCATGGTTGTGACATTGAGTGGGGCCCCAGGTTGTATCCTTGGATTTTACTCATTTGTCGTAACATGGTTGTCTCGTTTTACATATATTCATAATTTTACAAATATCATTTTCGAATTCTTATATGTAAATATTCCAATTTTAACGTCTACGTCATATATTCTCTTTTAAGCCATTAGTTTAAGCATGCAAAAATTTCAGCCTGAGTGTATATAAGGTCTCTTAGTTGCAGCACATTTGTTAGTTTAAAAAGCTATCCATGCCAGATGAAGAACCTTGTAGGTTCGAAAGCTAGCGTTAAATAAAAAATGTATCAAGAAGCTCCTCTACTTACGTTATTTCATATCAATAAAAAAAATATGTATTTCAACAATAATATAAATTAAATGTATATATTTAAATGAATTAGAGCAGTTATTCTAAACGGCGAATCTTCTATATATATAAAATTGAATGTCTGTCTGTGTGTGTGTGTGTGTGTGTGACCTCTATGGATTCAAAAACCATACATCCAATCGCCGTGAAATTTTGGAATATTATTACGTGTATCCCCGGAAAGGTTTACGAAAAATAATTTCTTGAATATCTTAAATATCCTTAGAGTTATTTGCAGATTTGTAGCTTTAACTCGCAAGCAGCGCCAGATAGGCTTAGGTCTGCCCCCACCACCCCCCCCCCGTCCGGCCGCCGGCCAGTTGGTTGGACAGTCCAAGTTCCCACCGACCAATCAGAGGAATCAAGAGCCCCCCCCCCCCCCCCCCCGTCCGGCCGCCGGCCAATCAGTGGGATCAAGAGGTCCTGGCGCGCGGGGGGCGGGTGACCTCCGGGAACTACGTCCATCTTCCATAAACGACCATGATTTTATTCAACTTATCGAGTATTTTTCAAGTGACCGGGAAAATATGTTCACTAGATAAAACGATGATTTTGTAATGTAGAAAATTATGAAAGACAAAATTCAGGATGACACGGCACACAGGGACCGGGAAAAAATGTTCACTTTATCGAGAGATTCAAATTTACGAGTTTCAAATTATCAAAATATATCTCTTTTTTATAAGTTTATAGAGAATTGTTTTAACAAATGTTCGTTAGACAAACCTTTACTCGGGTAAAACCTCGGGCGAAGCCGGGTACGTCCGCTAGTTTTAAATAAAATAAAACTTGTAATACTTTGCTACAATATTAAAAAAAGAAGTGTTTAGGTGCTTGAAATGTAAAATGTGTTTTAAATAGCATTACATCAAAGCCTACATTACAGTCATATTTAAAAAAAAATAACCCAGGCTCAGTTTCAGGCCTTACATTTTTTCTAACGACCTTTTTGAAAAGGGTTTTTAAATATATATGTGGGAACCGAGGGTCAAACCTGTAGTAACCGAGAGGGACAGTCAGGGCGTGGAGAGTTTTCCAGTACCTCTCTGCACCTTGGAGGACCTTTAACAGTTCTCACAGAGTACAGGCAGTAGTGGTTGAGGCAGAGTGGAAAGCTTGGGAATATCCACACACAAAAAAACGAAGAGACACAGTTGTAGTAGGAAAGTTCCGTGAACAGATAAAAGTCGAGCTAAGAGCAAGATGGAGTTAGAAGAGTCTTACTGTTTTACATGGCGATGAGGTGGACCTGGCTACATCCAACAAGGGCTCGCGCCGATGGTGAACTGACTGTCTAAGTTCGGCTAAAACCGAGGTGTTATATCTTTGCCGAGGGGGGGGGGGGGAGATGTGAGAATTTTGACTTTGAACGTCTGCGGCATTCTGCACCCTTTGACCTTGATGGCAATGGGCTGCCAAATTCCTTTTTAAGGTTGATGAATTTCTCTCTCGATTTCAGACGTTTTTGAACTTCTCAATCTTGCTTTAACTCAGCTCTTAATCTATTACATAGTTTTATTTATTTATCCTCAGTTTGTACAAAGTACATTACATATGGTGATGCAATGACACATGTCAATCATGCGTATAATTATTTATATATGTGTTTCTATATACAACATGGCAATCTTGTTATAAGTAGTATACAATTTAGGGTTGTTGGTTTGAATTAGCATAGATGGGCCACGGGAGTGAAAGGGTTTATCCGGGTTTAAACGGGTAAAGCCTCTCTAACACAGGTAAGTAATTAAAATTTATTTTAATTAATTTAAACTGTGATGGTTAAAAAGGGCTATAACAAGTTGTTTTGTTTGGATATATCTGAAAATTATAAAAATAAAACTTATGTTTAATTTAAAAGTTATGATATTCATTATAAAAGAGAAATTTAGATAAAACCTTTGTTTGATAAAAAAAATGATGATAAAAAAATAAAATCATGTTCTATCTTTTTAAAAATATCGAATTAAGAAACCCCAACTATTTCTCTAACTTCATATCAGAACTAATTGCCATTAAAGAAGCACTCTAAACCATAGACAAACATTATGATGAAATTTGGACCTTCTCAGACAGCAAAAGTGCCATTCAACATATTTCACCTCCAAAAAATATAAATGTTAAAACAACAAAATTATTATACAAAAAACTCAAACCTCTGAACAAAGAAACAAAAATAAACTTCCAATGGATCCTTTCCCATGGTCGACATACCTCTTAATGAAGAGGCAGACAAATTAGCAAAAAAACCGCGTCATTTACCAAGCAATAGTAATAATCTTACCTTTGAAGAAATATATACTTATAAAAAAAAAGAAAATAAATCAAACCTGAGAGCTTATCCAAATCACCACTGGTACAAACCATTGAAATTATTATTAGAACTTCAAACACTCAATAGAAATCAACAAATAGCTTTAGCAAGACTAAGATGTGGCCATATAAAAACCTTAAAATTTCAAAATGGACAAAAAACTTCAATAACTGCTTGAAATGCAATAGTGCGGAAGCTTCTCCGGAACATATCATGCTCAGAAATGATAGAAATCCTATTTTCAAGGCCTATAACTACCATCGCAAAATTGGAGAGGAGTGGACTTCAGGAATTGGTTTTACCATGGAGATAAGCACCACCACCATTGTTTTATTTTTAAACATGTGCATTTGTATTGCTTCATCCTTATCTTTTATTCCTTATTACAACTCTAATCAACATAAGCACGTTCAACCAAGAAGCATTGAAAAACATTCCCAAAAATAAATTAGCCGGGCGACATTAAAAATAATTAATTTGGATGTTAACTGCAACAAATCGACAATAAGTCAGAAGACAAGTTGGACAGTTGGCGACTTTCTTACGCTTCAGGAGTCCGTCTTACGCACAGAATGATGATTACATTATTCTATGGCCCACTCAGAGCGCTGGAAAATGTGGAACTCCTCCTAAGAAGCATTATGACCTTGTTTTTGGCAGGAAGGTTGTCCTTGGAGATGACTTTCGCCAAGTGCTCCCTGTTGTACCTCGAGCTTCAAGAGCCTATATTGTTCCTGCCCGCTTTAAACAAAGCAATCTATGGTCATTGTTTGTAATGTTGCGCCTTACCTAGAATATGCGAGCAGGTATTGATGTGCAGAGCTTCTCTCAATGGTTGCTTAAAGTTGCTAATTGTGATCAACCTACAGCACAACAGGGCCTCATTTCTCTTCCGGAAAGCTGTATCTTTCAAGGAGGTGACCTGGTGGAGGAAATTAGCAAGTCTGTGAATTAAACAGCAAAAAACACAGATTCATTAGAAGCTAATGAAAAAGCGTTGAATTGATGTTTTCTCAGTGTTGACAGTGTGGAGTGTGAGAATGTAGAGAAGCAAAATACTACTCTACTGAATTTCTCAATAGCCTTACTCCCAGAAGAAAAAATGCCTCCACACCGATTAAACCTTGAGGTTGGTGCTATTGTTATCTTTCTAAGAAATTTCAATCCTAAGAAGAGTCTTTGCAATTGCAAACGTATGGTGATTCAGCGCATGCTCTCTCATGTCCTTTAAGCACAAATACTGTAAGGTACCAAAGTTGAACACACTGTATTGCTTCCAAAATATCTTTGGGTTCTTCAGATTCCAACCTTGCCTTCATTCTTAAGAGGCGTCAGTTTCCAAAAAGGTTGGCTTTTGCTGTGACTATAAATAAGGCTCAAGGCCAAACCTTTGCTATAGTAGATCTCTTGTTACAAGAGCTTGTATTTAGGCATGGACAGCTATGTAGCTTTTTCCTGTGTGCAAACTTTGGATAGCATACATGTAAAGTTGAACCCATAAACAACTAGAAATGTAATTTTTCACGAGGTCCTTTATAAATAAACTTATCCCTTTTATATGTAATCTATCTGCAATATATAGAGTTTGTATATTGTGTTTAATATTTTCTTTTCTATTTTTTTTTTCACTTTGAAAATATTTATTTAAACCTTTCATCAATGTCTATGTTTATATTAATAAGGTACATTTATTACTAATTACCTGCACCGCGGAGAGTAGAATAGTGCAGTACTTCTGGGAGGTGGTTGAAGAGATGGACCCTACCCAGCGCCTTGCTGTCACGTCTAGCGACCGAGTACCGCTCAAATACTGTATCTTCAACATTATCTCTTTAGACCCTGACTCCGACTGCCTGCCAGTACCTGTAATAACATTCTATTCTTACCAAAATACTCCTCCAAATTAAAGCTAAAGGAAAAACTGATGATAGCAATTTGGCACAATGAAGGTTTTGGATATAAATAAGAACGTGATTGTTGTTGGAAAATATTTTTACTTTGGAAAAGCATTTTTACATGTACTCAATTACTTGTAAATATATTATTATCCTTTTGATATAACGTGGATTCCCGGAACGTAATATGATCAATAAAAATATTATATGTATATGTAGTAATCCCGATGTGGAATGTACTGGGCAGTCGTGGTAGTGGGTGCGTGATGGGATTCCCGCACGGGGACAGCAAGGAACAGAGGCAGGTCTAGATGGTAGTCCCAAGAGGTAGAGGTAGACCACGGACGAAGGCAGTCGAACCACGGGCGCCACGGATGCCCTAAGCCTACCTGCGGATAGAAGGGGGGGTAAGAGACCCGACCGACCGTATAACGGCGTCACTCTGAAAACAACTACTTTTGTCTCTTTTCTGGGCCTTTTATATTGGACGCCCGCATATGGTGGTGAGTCCTGATTGGTTCCTATAATCACGCCACTTTTCTGACGCCGGGTTGTTTTCGTCGTCTGGCCTTTGTCGTCGTCTAGTCTACCTTTACTTCTTGGTTTTATTTGTCACTTCCATTGTTACAAGGTCGATACATATTTTTATATAGATATGGGGTTATAATAAATTTTAGAAGAAGGTTGTGAATTATCTAACTCAAAATATACTACAGAATGTGTCCCCGGTGATGAAGGTTTGGTTGGGGGAATGACATGTAATAAATGATGATCTAACAAACCTATTATAAAAAAAAAAGAAATAATTTGTATACAAATTAGTTAAAATTATTATAAAGTTACAAGTTAAAAATAGAAAGATGTTGTAATGGTGGTGTATCAATGAATTAAAAATCAAGGTTATAAAAATAAACACGCACAAAATGAATGATAAAAGATTAAGAGAAAGTATATAAAACAAAATGGTAAATATGGTAAAATGAATCGTATAAGGAAAATAATATATTATTGCATAAAAGATGAGAGGAAAAAAATGAAGTTAGTTTATTGACTGAGCGTATAATGTGACGCTAAGTTTGAAAAAGGGAAAGGGGGTATCTGAGCATGTTTCTGCAAAATAGTATCCCAAGCATTCCGCAATGCAATGCGAACTTGTTTAAGTGAGGCATTGTTTTCATTAACAGAAGTCCCAATATATTCCGTCTGCATCATTAGCTCAGACAGTGAAAAGAGGTGGGAAGATTGATGGAGGTAAAAGGGAGAGGTAGAGGTAAGAGGGATCCCTGTTGTCCATAATGATTGTGCCCGGTTGAATTATGAAAAAAAAGTGAAAAGTTGAAAAAATGGTGAATTGATATGATGAGTCGGGCTATGAGAAAAAGAAATTAAAAGATCGCGCTGGATATCCTGAACTCACTATTGGGAATGGGTATAGCGAGGAAGGATTGTTCCAGTCGGATTAATCAATGAAAAAAAAATGTTCGGCGAACTGGAATCCCTTGGAAGGTAGTTGGAGGTTTAAAGGATGCGGAAAAGGGGAGGTGGATGTAAGAGATTTATGGCTGTCAATTTTGATTGTGTCCGACTTGTGTGGTGATAAGAAAAAGTTAAAAAATGAAAAAATGATGAGCCGGACGATGAGAGAAAAAAAAATTCTAACTGGGTCCCCTGAACTCACTATTGGGAATGAGTTTAGCGAGGAAGGGTCTTCTAGTTAGTTTAATAAAAAAAAAAAAAGAAAATGGCTGACGAACAATAATCTCTTGATGGATGTAAAAAGTTGGGAGGAAAGGTTCATGGGATAGAGTTAGAGGTTGTAAGGGAAGCGTCAAAAATAACATTTTGAAAATCTATTAAGAAAAATAAAAGGATAAATGTTTTATCTGTTTAAGAAATATTATAAATATTGTTAGGTGTAGGTTTTTTGAAATGGTGCCTAAAATAGTTGAAGTTGTAAAATTCTAAGTCTAAACATAATGAAAAAAAAGAAGAAAATAAAAATATTAAAGGTAATAAAATATAAAGGGTTGATTGGTAGTTGAAGGCATTAATGTTGATGATTAATAAACAAAATGATATTATCGATTAATAGTGAAATGTTTTATCTACATCTGTCAGTTAAAAAACAAAGTCCAACACCACAAAACTAGGTAAACTGTAAGTCTATTTACAATAAATGAGAGAAAAGTTAAAAGAAAACAAAAATATTCGTTCCTGAAAAAAGGGAACATATTTACACACAATGTCTAGGTGTAGGTGCAAGTTTATTGATGTCTTTCTGGTTTGGCCTACGGGGAGGCAATGTGGCCCTATGTCGCTTTGATCCGGTCTGAGAAGCTGGTCTTTGCCAGATCTTCCCGATTATATTATGTGAGACCAGACGGGGAGCGATCTTGATCCCTAAAATGATGTCATTGTAGTGGAAGATAGGACTTTAGGTACATGTAGTATGTAGTGCATGTCTTAGGCGCTAAAAAGATTGCAGAGCGTTTTATGCAGTTGGTCTGCAAAATTTCTAGGTGAGCCTACCCAAACGCAGGCTTGTTACGTTTGGGGAACATCATTTAAAATATTAATTTAACTGATCTTTTCTCCATGTAACATTACGTTACATATGGGGAAATGAAAGGCGACAAATTTGACCAAAAAAAAGGAAAAAGAAAAGTTAAAACCTTTTTGATTCCTAACAAGGGAGCCGGTAATGTAGTGTATGTTCGTATTAAATTGTACCCAAAAGCCCTATAATTGAATGATTGACAGGCAAGAGTGTTGAAGATTGGAATATTGTCGTGGCGATGGGCGCCATTTTGGGGATTTAATTGTCCTTTTAGGAGGCCAAGATGGCGTCTCCTTTGGTCTCATGTACAGGATCGATTTTATAGATGATGGGAAGCTAAATTTTAAACGGGGTTGACAAAACGATAAACTATCCTATAACATTATAAAAAATAAGATTTGTTATAAAAGGGATTAATTAATTAACTAGTGTATAAATAAATGTGGTATTATCATGCGAAATGTGTTAATGGAATATGGGATATGCGAGAGGAATTAAAATTGATGTGAACAATGTAGAAAAGTGCGAAATAAAAAAAGGTGTGTTTGAACAGGTGACAATCTAACGATTAGGCGCCAAAGTGGCGCGAGAAAGTCGAGCTTGTGCAGCCTTGTATAAGCAAACCGAACACCGCGGTGGCGGGTGTTGTGTTTTGTTTTGGGAGGACTGTAATATGATAGCTATTTATGTAACGTGGCTTGTTTGTCAGACTTTCAGGACCTAGATTTCGCTAATTTTATGAGAATAGATGGGAGGACAAGTGATTAAAAGGTTCGGAAAATCGATGAGCTATACTTTTTTCTATTGGACTAAACAAGTTGGGATCTAAATGTCGGAAAGGATCTATTATTCTATTTATTTTTAGGGGTTCTATATATATATAATTTGGGTGGTGAAATATAAAGGACCTCTTCATTATAATATTGTAATTTATTTACATGTACAGTATCGCTATCATTACCTGTAATCCTATTGGGTCTATTTATACGTACGACATTTAAGAAATTATTTCAATAATTTTATATGGACCTGTAAAATAGGGTGCAAACTTACCGCTATTTGGATGATGATACGCCTTTACTAATACTAAATCTCCTGTATCAAAGTGTGGATTTTTATGTTTGTTATCATATTTAATTTTCTCTTTGTCGTGCCTGTCATTTGTACGTTGTATTGCTAGGTTTCTACCTTCTATTATATTGGGATAGGGGTTTATGTGGTTATTTAAGTCTGAGGGGATTATATTATACATTAAAAATACGGGGGGAAATCCAGTTATCGTATGGAGGGTATCGTTATATTTATTAGCTACTATCTTAATTAACTTAGTCCAGGAGGTTCCAGGATTCTCTAAGTTCAGTAACCTCAGCTTCCCGGTGAGTGTCGCGTTAAGATGCTCGCATAAACCGTTAGCTTGAGGGTTATTTGCAGTGGTTAGTAGAGGCTGTATCCCGTTCTTTATTAAGAATCTCCTGTACTTTGGGGAAGTAAAAGCAGGTGCCCGGTCCGAAAGAAGGCGTTTTGGGCGGCCACACTGCAATACCTTTTTGAGACACTGAATGTATGTGATTATATTAGTTGACTTACTGGGGAAGGTCCATGTATACCGACTTAGGTGATCTACAATTACGTGTAAGTATGACTTAGAATTTCCGCATTTAGAAAAACCTGAAATAGTGTCTATAGATAACATATCGTAGGGTTGTAAAGCTATAGGGGGACGTTCTAATCTACCATATAATGGACCTTTCGGTTTCCTTATAAGTTGGCATGTGGGACAGGACCTATTATACTTAACTATAGATTTGGGCATTCCACACCAAGTATACTGTGTGGAGATGAGCCTAATCATTTGGGATACACCAGGATGGTTATATTCTAAATGTACTTTATTAACTAGCGTATGTTGTAAGGGAGGGGGAACTATAATCTTGACAATACCTTTACGTTTGATTGTATGGAGGCCATCTATATTCGTTTTGATAAGTGTAGATGGAGGTAATTGGGGTTGCTTTTCTATTATCTGGGTGGTCGTGAGAAAACCACATAAAGGATTGAGGGACAGTAGGTCTGCCTCGTACTGCGTTTTACCTTTTATATATTTTATATTGTTTCCATATGCGGACATCTTTAAGCTCCACCTAAAAATTCTACCCGTTGTTTTTTTTTTATGGTTTTTAACCATTGTAATGCATGGTGGTCCGTAAAAATTGTGAACCTTACACCTGCGAGATAGATGCGGAATTTTTCCACACTATCTATCACAGCAAGGCATTCCAACTCTGTGATGGTATAATTTTTCTCGTGTGGTCGGAATGCTCTGCTGTAATATTGCACGGGGTGTAGGGTGCCGTCTGGATGTTTTTGTTTTAGGATGCCAGCTATTCCCTGAAGTGAGGCATCACAGAATAGCTGACAGGGTAACCCTTCTTTAAAGAGGTGTAGTACCGGTTTTGTGGTGAGACATTCCTTTAGAGTGTCAAATGGATGTTGGCATTCTGCATCCCAGTGCCATGGGGTATCTTTCTTAAGTAGGTTATTGAGGGGGTTCCTAATGCGGGCGTGATCTTTTATAAATTTATTATATACATTAATGGAGCCTAAGAATGATTGGAGGGATTTAACGCTAGTGGGGACCTTAATGGCATTAATTACATCTAAATTCTTTACTAATGGAGTGTATGTGCCTGATGATATGGTATAGCCTAAAAATTCTATCGTAGTTTTAAAGAAGTCACACTTATTATAATTTAATCTAAAATTTTCCCTATTACACATATCAAAAAATTGCTGTAAGTGATCTAAATGTTCTTCTATGGAATTTGAAAAGATAATGAAATCGTCGAAATAATGTGCTATAAAACCTAACCTATTTCTTTGCAATATCTGACTGACTGCTCGCTCACACACCTGGGGTCCTATTTTAATCCCGTATGGTAATCTTTTGAAATTATATTGACCCTCTAACGTGACAAAAGATAATAAATTTCTATCAGGGGGACTTATTTCGATGAACCAGTATGCTGATGAAAAATCGGCGCGGGAGTAAATTTTGGCGTTGGCTAATTTATCTAAGATATTCTCTATGAGCTGAAGGGGGTGAACATCGGGGAAAATTATTTCATTCAGGCGGCGGTAGTCTACGCAAAATCGTTTTGTCTTATCCTTTTTGGTAACTAAAGTAACGAGGGATGAATAGGGGGAGAAAGAAGGCTCTATAATATCATTTTCTAGCATTTTCCCTACTTGTTCTTGTATTTCACGTTGATCTGAAAGAGATGTACGATACGGTCTGAGTGCAATTATTTTATCTGAATTTGTCCTAATATTGATAGGGGGAATTTTCAATTTTGGGATGTTATATTTGTTAGTAGAAAAAATATTTGAGTAATTCTTAATAATATTCATAAAAGTTAAAGGGATATCATTCCTAACACATAAATTACAAGAATCATTAAAAATTTTACATTGATGTTCAGAGGGATATAGTGGGGTTAATAAATATAAATGGGGAAAATGAACTAAAGTTTGGCTGGGTGCATTTTTGTCACAATTGGTAGAGGTCTTGTTCAAGGTAATGGGATATGGTATAGGATGGATATTTTCCCCTTTCAACAATGGAGAATGTGAGTTAGGCATGTTTTTGAAATGACCCATATTGGGCGGATTGTGGTTATTCTCTCCATTATTACATGGGGTTACATAGGTTATATGGTACCATTTCTTAGACAAAGGAGCATCACATTGATAAATAGACTGATTATATAAATTTAAGGTCAAACAAAATTGACTGATGGAATTCAAGGATAGTATACCAAAAGGTAATAAAAAAAATTATCTATTATATAAAATTTAATTGATTTTGTAATTTTTCCTATGGTAGTGGTCAAAAATGTACATCCTATCGAATTTATTTGAGTAGATATGGAATTGATTAATATATGGCATGGGTATAATTTTAAAGTATTAGATAAGTTTTTACTAAGATGGTTAAAAATATTTAAATTAATTATGTTAATAGAGGCTCCTGTGTCTAAGAGGAATGGGCAATGAAAATTATTAAATTTTTAGGTTTACATAGAATATTGGATAGTTTAGGGACGAAAACTGGAGTTTTCGTTGCCTTGTGGGGTGCGAGAAGACCTGGGGGCCGGCACGGGAAGGTTGTGGGCGCCATTTTGTTCCGGTGGGAAATAATGCGCCGTAGGTTGGCCGTGGTAGGCCTGCTGCCTGTAGGGTCGCCTGTTCATGGAACATTCACTGTTCCAGTGATCACCTTGGCAGTATTTACATGGTGAGGGTGGTCTCCTGGCACCAGAAGGGTATCTTGGAGTATTGTTTGTTGAAAAAGGATTGTATTTCCTTCCCCTAGAAGGAGTTCCGGTATCACGGTGAAAGGCACTGGTGTTGGTAACACCTTGAAATGGTTCGGATGGATTAGGGAGTGAACTGGTCCCTTTTATTCTAGTCATGGTAGAGTACCATTCGGTAAGGGTTTTAGGGGCTATGGCCCTCATGAGGCGCTGATCACTGGCCTGGAGGCCTTCCGTTAATGCTTCTACTATGATGGGATTGGTTAGGCCCAGTTGTAATCCCATAGTTATTTTTTGACGGTAATATTCTCCTAATTGGATCTGATTAGTTAATATAAAAGTTAAAAATTTGGTGAAAGTGACCTCGGATTTTCCGGGGTAGAGGTCCATGAGAGTTTGTTTTGCTTGACTGTATGGCAGAGAGGCCAGATTCAGTTCGTTGTAGAGGGAGAGGGGCTCACCTTTGAGAGATGAGGGCTTCGTCCACACGAGGCACGGCTATTTCCCGAATGGCGTCTGTTAGGCGGCTTACTAGGTCTTCGCAGTGGGGCTGCATGTTGGTGAGGGCATCCGCGAAGTATTCGTCTCCAGCCTCCGTCATCCTCTGCATGTTGCTGTCCTCAGTCATCCTGTCGACTTTAACGGGTTCTGTAGTAATCCGATGTGGAATGTACTGGGCAGTCGTGGTCGTGGGTGCGTGATGGGATTCCCGCACGGGGACAGTAAGAGACAGAGGCAGGTCTAGATGGTAGCTCCAAGAGGTAGAGGTAGACCACTGACGAAGGCAGTCGAACCACGGACGCCACGGATGACCTAAGCCTACCTGCGGATAGAAGGGGGGGGGGGGTGAGAGACCCGACCGACCGTATAACGGCGTCACTCTGTAAACAACTACTTTTGTCACTTTTCTGGGCCTTTTATATTGGACGCCCGCATATGGTGGTGAGTCCTGATTGGTTCCTATAATCACGCCACTTTTCTGGCGCCGGGTTGTTTTCGTCGTCTGGCCTTTGTCGTCGTCTAGTCTACCTTTACTTCTTTGTTTTATTTGTCACTTCCATTGTTACAAGGTCGATACATATTTTTAAATAGATATGAGGTTATAATAAATATTAGAAGAAGGTTGTGAATTATCTAACTCAAAATATACTACATATATGTAATGAGTTGAGTTACTGTTGACTCTTGTAGAATCCTGTCGACTGGAATTGCGATGTGATGAGTTACTGTAACTCTCGCAATACGGTGTTGACCGAGAGGAACAGTCAGGATGGGGAGTTTTCCAGTACCTCTCTGCACCTTGGAAGATCTTTAAAAGTTCTCACAAAGTACAGGCAGTCGTGGTCGAGGCAGAGTGGAAAGCTTGGGAAAGTCCATACAAAAAACGAAGACACAGTTGCACTAAGAAAGTTCCGTGAACAGATAAAAGTTGAGCTAGGAGCGAAAGATGGAGATAGAAGAGTTCTTACTGACCACATGGTGGATGAGAAAGACCTTGGTACAACCGACGAGGGCTTGCGTGAGGGTGAACTAACTGTATTTTTAGCTAGGACGGGGGCTTTATATACCGTTTCTGAGAAAGGGGGTTTTGCATGTCACCAGATGTGAAGAGTGTGGGTCGTCTGGTGACATTCTACTGGCGCCGTCCTGACAGCTTCCAATCTATCTTTAGAAGTTGTTTTGTGACTTACATCTATCTCGAAATCAGACGTTTTTGACTTCTATCTCTCTAGCTCAACTCTTAATCTATTACAGAGTTTTATTTATTATCCTCAGTTTGTACAAATTACATCATCATATGTAATGACACATGTCAATCATGCATATAACCATTTACAGATGTGTTTCTATGATACAACATTAATATCTTGTTATTAGTTATATACAATAGGGGGTTATTGGTTTAAATTACCATATATATATATATATGCCTGTCTGTTCTTCATGCCTGACCAAACCAATCAGCTAATCTCCTTGGAACTTTGGAAAGTTGTTTAGTATACTACCAGAAAAGGTTCTGGTTTAAAATTGTTTTAAAATATTCTTTGCGCTTTATTTGAAATTTTTTCCAATTTGCTCGCAAGCAATACCTCTCACGTTTTCTGATGAAATTAAATTTGCAAATTGTAAAAATTCTGTGTTCCAAATATAATAGATGTGTTCCAAAACTATATTGGAAAAACACTCGTATGTAAAAATTATTATTGATTGAAAAACTAAATAAAAAAATTCTAAAAACATTTACAGAAAGAGAAAGTCTGAGATAACTTTATAATTGTCGATTTAAACGTTTTAAGCAGTTTTAATACATGTACTTCTTATTACGGCAGCTTAGGTTCGAAACTGGGTGTTGATGCTTCTTTTGCGACTATTATTTTAATAGAGTTATTAAAAAATTAGCATAAATTATTGAACTGGTGGGCATCGTAAATGCAACACCCTGAAAGAAGCATACAAATAACATAAAATTTACAACATTCATTAGCGGAGGTGAGATATGCAAATTATTAAAATTTCAGGACAGAAGCACATCACGCGCGCCTGTGGCTACACTTCAAAGCACTATTTAAGGCTTGAAGTTTTCGACGATTTAAAGTTCAGAAATTGTGTTTTCTTATTTTTTTTCGAAAAGAAAAACGATTAATTATGCCTCGTAGAAAACCAGCGATCATCTTCTGATCAAGTATCCGAGTTCGACAGAGGAAGGAAAGTGGCCAATTGAGATTGTGGATTATCTTTCAGGGAAATCGGTAGTCATGTTGGACAAACCAAACAACTAAATGCAGATATTTGATCGTTGGATGTAGGAAGGTACGACAGACCGACGTGTTCGATCGCATCCACCTCAGTGCACCACTTCACGTGCTGAAAATAAAATTGTGCGCATGGCAGTGACAGATCGCTCAATCATATCACAAACCGTAGCACAACACATTCAGTCTGTAACGCATCATCCAGTGTCTGCGCGCACCATTCGACGCCGTTTACAACAGAGTGGTCTGTCCCAAGACGTCCATTGCTTCGTCTACCCTTGACGCAGAACCACAGACGTCTCCGCCCCCAATGGTGCGATGAAAGAAGGATGTAGACGACAGAATGGAATGAAATTATCTTTACTGACGAGTCACGCTTCTGTCTGCAACACTACGATGGTCGGACTCGAGACTGGTGACACCGTGGAGAGAGGATGCTGAACAGCTGCGTTATGCACCGTCACACTGGTCCTTCACCGCGTATTATGGTGTGGTGCAGTATTGGATATCACTCTCGTACTCCTCTAGTACGCATTGCCAGTACTTTAAACCTCCAACGATAAATCTTCGAGGTGTTGAAACCAGTTATCCTTCCTTACCTTCAGGGCTTGCCCACAGCCATATTTCAACAGGATAACGCGCGACCACACATGGCACGCATTGTCCAAAGATTCTTCGTCAATCGCCAGATTGAATTGCTTCCCTGGCCGGTTCGCTCTCCGGAAATTTCGCCGATAGATATCATGTGGGTCATGGTTGCTCAAATATTGACCCAGATTACATCCCCAGCTGCCTCACCAGATCAACTTTGGCAACGTGTGGAAGCTGCTTGATCTTCTGTACCCCAAGAACACTACAAAAGTCTCTTTAAATCAATGCCGAGGCGTGTGGCAGCGGTGATCTCCAACAATGGCGGCTACTCTGGCTACTGATTCTTGCAGGAACCACACTTTGCAGTCTATTAATTTAATCATCTGATACTTGGTTAACATGTTATCTACAAAATAAATTTTGTTGTGACATCTCTTGTCTTTCTTGGTGTTGCAATTTGGGTGGCCAGCAGTATATTTTCTACATGTTAGCTTCATCTCGCTTAAGCATTCTCTAATCATAAGTATGTTAAAACGAATATTAATGATATATATCCATGTGTGTGTGAACTACATCTTTTTTATTTTATTATGGACATTTTAATATTAAGAATTTGTTCATATATGAATGTAATATATTGCGCCTATTAAGAATGCATCTTAAAGTTTAATACCAATTATTATAGGGCATTTTGTAACAAATATTTATACTTTCGTTGCAAAAATACCTAGCGACATTATTATTAAATTAATACATATATATGTTAATATAGCTAGGTTCACATATATGTCTGAAAAATGGGCAGGTCATCAAAGATTTGTAACATCATCAAAGACGTCTACACCCTTGCAATTTGAAGACGGTCCTAAATTCTTCTGTCGAACTGCCTCATAAATATTAAAAAGGAAAGTTAATACGTGACACCTCAAGACATTATTCACATAGTGCTGGCCCGTTAATGTGGCTCGTGAGTCAAAACAGCTATCATAAGTGATTGTATGCCTATACATTGATGCCTGAAGTTTGTGAATTATGACCTTTTCAACACCAAAGACGAAATTGTGATGATTATCTGGGGAAGGTGATCTTCAAATTTGGAAATGGTGATCATCTGAACTCAATACCATATAGAATTTATCAATAAACAGAACTAATCGTACTTTAGTGGCCTTCCAAAATAATCGGGCTTGGCATCACTTTACAAATGAATATGCCTTTGTTTGGTGTTATAACACACAACAAACGCAAAGGACGCTATGTAAGAAGATTCGATTCCGCAAATAAATTAATGTTGTACTTGAACATATTGTACCTCCATAAACAGCGTATCTGGTAATAACCATACAATGTATGGGTCATTGTAGGATCTGTACCAGGGTAGCAAACGAATCTAAGAACTACACTACTTGTCTTTCCTCTTGTGCGTCCTGAGCCAGTTCTCCCCCTTTGTGCACCAAATTGTCTCTACTACTCTCAAAATAATAGAGACGTGATCTGTATATTTGACAAGACGCTAGAGATACCACCCGGGGCATTTTCAAACAAATGTAGATGTCTCTCTGAAATTCCTTATGAACTGTAAATATTACCTTCTGCTATATTTAACTGACACTATCCGCACTTATCATAAGGTGATTAGATTCTGTTTGATTTAACATTTTTTAAAATATGATCCTTATAATAATTAACAACTAAAATTTGATGTTCTGATCCTGTTCACAGTGTCAATTTGCCCCAAACTGAGATAAATAACATGTTTCTTAGAATACCATAATTGTAGGGGTCAGGGTTTATAAATTAAAGATGAGAAGACTTTATCAGCCTTTTTATAAACATTGTCTTTTGACCTATCGGCGACCCACTATCGCCGTTTTCAAAAAGAGGGAAAGGTTTTTATTTTGTTATATTTTATACATGTATTTCATATATATTATAAACACACACGCATATTTTACATACAGTCATTTATAAATTCCATACATACATACGTGCATAATACACTGCGTGACATTGAAAATGGAACACCAAGAAATAGTGGCCAGAAAGTGATGAAACTCGGCAGACAGAGAGAGACAGGGACGAACAATAAGTGATCTTTATTTCAAAATGATAGTCATAATACAGAGCGAGAACGGCGTCGGCTTAGTAGCAAGTAGGACCACCGCGGACGGCGATGCACGCAGCAACACGTTTAGGTAGAGAGTCAATCAGAGTACGGATGGCGTCCTGAGTGATGGCTCTCCATTCCCTCTCAAACATTTGCCACAGTTCGTCTTCTGAAAGCGGCTGTGGCAAGGCATGCAAACGGCGTCCAATGATGTCCCAGACGTGCTCGATTGGTGAGAGATCAGGAGAGTACGGTGGCCAGGGAAGCATCTGTACATCTTGCAGAGCTTGTTGGCTAATGCGAGCAGTGTGCGGTCGGGCGTTATCCTGCTGATAAAGGGCATTGGGTACCCCCTGAAGGTAGGGGAGTGTCACTGGTCGCAGCACATCATCAACTTATCGTTGGGCCGTCATAGTGCCCTGAATACGAAGTAAAGGTGACCTGGAATCATACGCGATTGCGCCCCAAACCATGATTCCACGTTGTCGCACGGTGGGGCGTTCCACAATTGCTGCCGGATTGGACCTTTATCCACGTCGACGCCACACGCGTACACGGCGACTATCACTGGACAAGCAGAAACGCGACTCATCTGAGAACACGACCCTGTGCCATTCCGTCATCCACGTCGATCTAGCCCGGCACCATTCCAAACGTTGGCGCCTATTCGGTGGGGTCAATGGCAGTCTTCTTAGCGGACGGCATGAGTGCAAGCCATTAGAAACCAATCGACGGGAAATGGTTCTGGTCGAGATGGAATGATCCTGGGTGTCTTGCACATGTTGCAGGAAGGCGGTACAAGTGGCTTGTGGGGCCGCCACTGCTTGTCGAAGGATACGCCGATCCACACGTGCTGACGTCACTCTGGTTGCACCGTCATTCCTATAAATTGCCACATTTCCTTGTTCCAACCATCTTCTCCACAGTCGGTGCACCGTGGACGCACCAATGTGTGTATCAGCTGCGATTTGATGTATGGACCAACCTGCCCTTTTCAGTCCGATCACCATGCCCCTCGTAAAAGCGTCTGTCTGCTTGAACTGCCTCCGTTTACGATGACCTGCCATTCTCTGTTATTACACGTGTCTTTTGACACAAGAACAAAATTTCTACAATGATTTTCCTTGAAGAAAATAACGACACGAATACTGTCCTTTCTGCAAGTTCCTTCCCTTATATCTTACTCCATGTGCGCACGAGAGCTGCGCATTTTACATCATTTGCATAACTCGGTTAGGCGCGTCTACCCTGAAATTTGCATAATTTTCTGGCCACTATTTCTTGGTGTTCCATTTTCAATGTCACGCAGTGTACAATATTTAACCAATAAGCTTTCCACATCTTTTTTAAAAGGAAAACAGGAGGTCCACGAAACGTCATAAGAGCAATAAACGTTTATAGAAAGGTTGAAGCCTTCAACTTGAATTTAGATATTTGATTTCATCCTACTATTTGTATAGTTTGGTGTGTATAGCATGGCTACCTCTTTATGCTCAACCTTTTTGTCAGGTAATGTAACGTATTTTTCTTTCTTTTTCTTAAAATATAAAATTTTAACAACTAAAATTATTTTGTTTTTCTTTTCTGATATTTGAACTTTGTATTCTCTAAATTGAATATATAAATTTAATATTGTCAAAAGCGAAGTTCTTTGGTGAAATACTGTATTTCGGATATCTTTTTGGGATATCTCTCGTGTATGATATGATAGTAATAACTAATTAAACCTTAATTAAATTAAATCTTAAAAAAAAATTAAATCTTCTCCACAGTCGGTGCACCGTGGACGCACCAAGGTGTGTATCAGCTGCGATTTGATGTATGGACCAACCTGCCCTTTTCAGTCCGATCACCATGCCCCTCGTAAAAGCGTCTGTCTGCTTGAACTGCCTCCGTTTACGATGACCTGCCATTCTCTGTTATTACACGTGTCTTTTGACACAAGAACAAAATTTCTACAATGATTTTCCTTGAAGAAAATAACGACACGAATACTGTCCTTTCTGCAAGTTCCTTCCCTTATATCTTACTCCATGTGCGCACGAGAGCTGCGCATTTTACATCATTTGCATAACTCGGTTAGGCGCGTCTACCCTGAAATTTGCATAATTTTCTGGCCACTATTTCTTGGTGTTCCATTTTCAATGTCACGCAGTGTACAATATTTAACCAATAAGCTTTCCACATCTTTTTTAAAAGGAAAACAGGAGGTCCACGAAACGTCATAAGAGCAATAAACGTTTATAGAAAGGTTGAAGCCTTCAACTTGAATTTAGATATTTGATTTCATCCTACTATTTGTATAGTTTGGTGTGTATAGCATGGCTACCTCTTTATGCTCAACCTTTTTGTCAGGTAATGTAACGTATTTTTCTTTCTTTTTCTTAAAATATAAAATTTTAACAACTAAAATTATTTTGTTTTTCTTTTCTGATATTTGAACTTTGTATTCTCTAAATTGAATATATAAATTTAATATTGTCAAAAGCGAAGTTCTTTGGTGAAATACTGTATTTCGGATATCTTTCTGGGATATCTCTCGTGTATGATATGATAGTAATAACTAATTAAACACCTGTCGAGACTATATCTTAAAAACAACAAAATAAAAATAGTTACAACCGTTTCAACCTTTTAATAAAAGGCATTACGGAACTATTCAAGTCATTCCTACATCAGCTTTTGATGTATAAATAGTGATAATATAAATATTTATTATAATGTCACGTTCGTGTTAATTTTGTAATAATTTATTTTTTAATTATTTTTGAATATAAAATTAAAAAGACATTCTTAATTATCATTGTATGCAATATATTTTTTTTAAACATACATAATAATAAACTACAAAAAAGGTATTTGCACATATTATGAATCATCAACAACAAATTAAAATTAACTTTGTGTTTATAAAAACATATTTTAAAAAATGCATTCAAATTTGGCGCAGCTACGAAAGGATACAATAAAAATGCCCCAAGTACTTTTCTACGTATATTTCAACATATAATGAATAATGAAAGATCAGATTGAACATCTGAGTTAAATATTCGACAAGCTTAAGGAAAAAAATATCAGACTCAAATTGACGAAATGTTCCTTTGCAAAACAAGAAATATGATATTTAGGACATATCATAGGACACAAGATTAAACCTGACCCTGAAAAAACAAAGGCAATGAATGAGTTTCCTCAGCCTAATACAGTCAAACAAGTAAGGCAATTTTTGGGTTTAGCAAGTTACTACAGGAAATATATTTCTTGGTTTAGTGAATTTGCAGACCCTTAACAAGCCTCACAAGAAATAATAAATTATTCGATTTTAAATACTGAAGTTGGCTAATCATTTCAGAATTATCTAAAACCCCATTTCTTACAACATATGATCCTTCAGTTTATGTAAGCTTTACACATATGCTTCTAAATTAGGGATTGGTTCTATTTTAGTTCAAATTGGAATTGATAAAATCAAGAAAATGTAATTTCTTATTATTCAAGAAAACGTCTACCTCATCAACAGAACTATTCTGCATTTGAGTTGGAATGTTTAACTGTATTTCAATCAGTCGTATACTTTGAAGTTTATCTTGAAACAACAAATTTGAAGTTATTACAGCTAATTCGGCTTTAGAATGACTCTTCAACATAAATAAACCATAAGTAAAATTTGTTTTGAGATGGATTGATGAAGATGGATTGTAAATTGTGGACTAAGTCAATGGAAATAGTTCACATATCAGAATAAAAAAACGCATGTCGATGCATTGTCATGATATATATCAATTATATATATGTGGGATCGGTGCGAAACCTTTTGAAGTTGGTTGTTGTTTGGTTGAATTGATGTGGGCGCAGTCGTTTTGGCTGAGATTGTAAGGTATTCATACAGGGGAAAATAACGAAAAAACACAGGGGTAAGTTGAAAAAGGCCAGTAATCTAAGGAGAAAAAAGATTTGAAGCTATTTGTTTGAGTTGGCTATTGACTATCTATTCCATGATTGAGGATTGACTTATCTGATTGATTGAGGAGATGGGATTTGCTCCAAGCTGATCTCAACGGCGGTCCAGGGCTAACTCGATCCTGTTCAGTTCCCAACTGCTCTCTATGGCGCCACGGTCCTAACTGCCTATTCTTCGTTCCCGATTTAAGAAGAAAACTACTCAGGGTTCTGATTGGCTGGATTTCCAGGAGTGCTTGATTTCCATTGGTTCCTAACTAATTCTCCTATTCTCTCATTGTGTCTCTGCTATCCTTTGTTCTGGACTTGTGCTGACCTGTCCCAGGAAATGCTAGGTTCTTGAACCCAGTTTTATGAGTTCCGGGATAATACAGGGTATACCAGGTAAATTGGGACTAACTTTGACAGTCCATAAAACAAAAACTACTTGAGATTAAAAACTTGTTTTTTTTTCATTACGTAGCCATATTCATGTAAAATGCAACAATACATGTGTGCGCAGTGTAGTGATGAAGAGTAACCGAGAATTTGAAAATCGAGCTGCCATCATCGTTGCTCTGCGCGCCGGAAGGAGCCCCAAAGAGATAGTGGATTTTCTTAAGTTGCCCAAAACCACTATTTATCGTGTCAAGAAGCAGTTTGATGAGGCCGACAGTAACAAAGAGGGGATAGCTACAAGGAAAAAGCACTCGCGTCGATCGGACAGGGTAAGAGGCGAAGAATTTGTCAAAAATGTCAAGGAGAAGATTGATGGAAACCCTGGGAAGAGCATGAGGGCCATAGCCAAGGAAATGGACGTTGGCTCTATGACAATTGTCAGAACTATCCATGAGGACCTTGGTCTCAAGTCTTATGCCCTTCGGTCAGTTGCTGACTGAGAATATGAAGAATAACAGAAAAGGAAAGGCTGCTGCCCTCCTCAACAACCTGAAACACGACTCTTTTGGCATGCTAAGGTTCTTCTCTGACGAAAAGAATTTTGACGTGGACCAAAAGGTAAATCCCAGGAATGATCGCTGGATCTGTAAAGACCCCTCAGAGATACCTGTCGTGATGCACACGAAATTTCCTGCCTCCGTAATGGTCCTTGGCGTTATCAGCAGTGAAGGTGATGTCATGCCTCCCCATTTCTTTGAGAAGGGCCTTAGGATGAACGCTGACACCTACATCAATGTTCTGGAGACCGTTGTGAAGCCTTGGATGGACATGGTGGCCGCAGGAAGGAAGTATGTCTTCCAACAGGACTCAGCTCCAGCCCATAACGCAAAAAAGACACAATCGTGGCTGACACTTAACGTCCCTAGTCACTGGGGTCCTGATATTTGGCCCCCTAACTCTCCAGATTGCAATCCTCTCGACTACTATGTATGGGGTGTTGTTGAGAGAGATGTCAACAAAGCTCCTCATACCACCATCCAGTCTGTCAAGAAAGCAGTTCACACGGTGATGACCCAAATGGACAAGGTCATCGTCGCCAAGGCCTGTGCTTCATTCCGCACTCGCCTCGAGACTGTTGTAGCTAATAATGGAAACTACATTGAATAAATAAAAACTATATCCTTTTATCTACTACTGTGTCAAATTTCATTCGGATATTTTAATTTTTACTTGCAAAAAATTTCAGTTAAAATACCATTGTTGAAATTCCCAATTTACCTGGTACACCCTGTAAAACCTGCTAATGATTGCTTCCTCTTGGATGGCCTTTCTCACCCAGATTTCTTAAGCCTTGTCTTTATTAAAATCTTTTAAAACATACATTGCATACATATTGAGGCGGGTTTGCATCCAGTTATGTACAAATTATGACAGATGCGCCCCCTACATGTGAAGAATTCACGAAGCTAAAACCTGAGTGAGTTCTGTAAAGGGAAAAAATAATTTTGTGAGAAAATTAGTTGGTTATAGAGAGGCTATATACAAGCATTGGTAGTGATATAAAAGATAAAAGAGAATGTTGTTAATGATATATAGCTTGCGTATAATTAATAGAAATCAAAAAAAAATAATAATTGTAAGACATAAAAATGAGTGCTATGGTACATAGTGGGATAAAAAGAAAAGAAAATGCGTCCTATACGATATTCTACTCGAGATTGGAAATGAAAATCGAGGGAGTTCTATTAGGTCTTTTGAGAAATCAAAAATAAAATAAAAAGTTGGAAGAATTCAAAGTGGATGCTTGACGCATGGTAAAAAAAAAAAAGAAAAGAAAAATGCTTTGTTGCATGGTGAGAAAAAAAAAGAAATGCCTAACTATATTCTACTCGAAATTGGGAAGGAAATCGAGGGATTTCTATTAGGTCTTTTGAGAAATCAAAATAAATTAAAGTTGAAAGAAATCAAAGTTGAATGCTTGTGCCATGGAAAAAAGAAGAGAAAAAGGTTTTTGTAAATCAAAATAAAACATAGTATCTAAGTTTAACAGAAAACCAGTGAGTTTTCGTTGATAAAAATTTGTTTAGTTATTGAATTATGAACAAAAATAAAAAGGTGGTAAATAAAATGGTAAATAATTGCTAAAATAAGTGATAAGTAATTAAATTAGGAAAAAATGATAAATTGGATTGGAAAGTTCTACTGTATTCAATCACTAGTTGTTTGATAATTTTATTTAAGGAAGTTGATTCGATTTGAGTTTTGATAATGGAACATCAGGTTGCGATTTGGCCTGTTTTTCAACATTGCTTTTATTATACATATGTTGTTAACATTCACGAAAATAATTTAACTATCAAAAACTGAATAATTAAATAAAATGTATTTTATGTGTGTAGTTGGGGGTATTTATTTAACCTCTCACTCGCTGGCTATGATACAAAGATTGTAGTCTTCAATGTTTAACGCAGAGCGAAGTATTACAATGTGGACTAACATATAAATTATTGAAATTATGAAATATTATTTTTTAAATATGGGAAAAATATAAACATACAGGTTCCTTGATGTATATCGATAAAATTCTGATATGTTACATCCTTCTTTTCTGACTTGATTTGAGTTTCTTTAATAATTCTCTGAAAATTTATTTTACTGGATCTTTAATGCGTATTGATGGAGGGATGATATTAGATTCTTCATATTTCTTGTTAGAGTTTAAATGGCAATGCCATTTAGCTAATTGTGATGATTTCTTATGGAACTGTTTCATTTAGTAATTGATATAAATCGGCGTTAAATTCTTATATTATACTGGATAAATGTAGAAAAGCTAATTTCATTCATTCATCAATAAGCATTGAAGATCCAGTAAAAAATTCATTTTTACAGAGAATCATGAAAGAAACTCAAATCAATCTACTAAAAACTTCAAAAATATCAGAATTTTATCGAAATCCTTCAAGGAACTTATATGCATAAATTCCCAATATAAACATATATTACCATTTAAAATATATATACAATAAACGAAAATATTTAAAATTTAACAAATATGTACATCAAATGAGATGTAGATTATACACTCGCTTACAATGAATTTTGTGGATAAAAAAAGTAAGCATGCAATAAAACCAAACTATGTAAATACGTAAGATAAAATCATATAGATCAATAATGTAAATGCGTACGACTGAACACTCGGTAACAGCAAATTAAGTTTTAGGTTCATATACAAGGTATGTCCCATAAGTTCCCGGACTGGGTCCATAAAAAAATAAATAAATGAAAAATGTAAATGAATTTGACTGTTTATTATAGAAAAAATATCTGGCTACACGGTGGTACCAATATCGAGGCGGTACGTGCACGCGCTCCAAAGTTATTCTAATTTATTTAAAGGTTACACATAGCGCTGCGGCGATTTTACGATGGAACGAAAATATAAGCAGAGGATTTGCATAGAATTTTGTGTGAAACTTCAAATATCAGCAACCGAAACTTTTTAAATGCTTAATAAAGCATTCCCCAAAGAGAACAATTGTTTTTGAATGGCATTCAAAATAGATTGTCGTAACTGAAAGAAATGATCCTGGAATTTAAATATGATTGTAGAATTTTGATCAGTTTTTCCGGTAAATTATCTGAGTCTATTCTTTTGATGATCGCTGGCCACCAGGCATTATCAAAAGCCCCCGAGATATCTATTGTAACTAGTGCAGACAGTTCTTTTTGCTTATGCTCCATTAATACATCAATTACAGTATTCAAAGCAGTGATAGTTGACTTAGACTTGATAAATCCGTGCTGCCTCGAGCTTAACAGTATATAATATATTCCTAGTTGATGGAGTTTCCGAGATACATTGCTATTGGTTTAAAAGGGCGGGTTGGGAAAATCGTTAAGTAGTACGTCTTGTCAATCAATCTTACTATTAGAGAATGTGTTGGGAATTAAGGAAACAGAATTGTGCTCACACAAGGCGATACGGTCAGGACGTGCTAGAGGAATGACGAGTAGATACGGCCAAATAATCGTTCGATACTCTGATAAAGATTCCACAGTGAGCCATATACATTAAAGTTAGGGGTTCATCATTTGTTCTGATGATGGAACTACAATGTGTTCAAAGGCCACATCTAGACACATTACAGAAGCGAATCTTCGATCTTTGCATCCTTCAAATGTGTTGTTATTAACACTCCAAAACAGGTGTTTTCGTGTCGTGCCAAACCTAATCGTCTTAGAAAGCGATTCATGATGTTTAATGATGTATATCACTTTGTGTTAAGGTCATATAATCGCCGTAGCCACATTTTGAGACCCCCTAGATAATTGTGGAAATTTCACCTTCAGTTTCGAACATCATACTTAAATATTTCAGGCATATAAGTGTATAGATTACTATCACCTTTATCTTCCTGATTGTCATTATATTGTCTACTCGCAAAAGACTTTTGATTTGTTCGATATTACCTGGTTCCTGATGATGCACAGTCGACTTTGTCGAACATAGTCAAAGGGATGTTTTCTTCCATTTTTAAAGTTGCCGTACCAATTGAAAACCTTTGCTCTACTATAAGATTCATATCTATAAACCTAATTAATTAATTTGAGTCGAAAGGCGATCCATCATTTGAGATTATATAAAAGGGCGTACCTGGATCTGTAAAGAAAAAAAATACTTCTCAAAATATTTCGAGATATTTCTCCCTTTTTATCAATTTATTTTACTGTGAAATAAATTGATAAAGAGGGAGAAATCTCTCGAAATATTTTGAGAAAAAAAATGTTTTTTTTTCTTTACAGATCCAGGTAAGCCCTTTTATATAATACTACTTAATTAAATCATTAGTTTCTGAAGCTGTTTTACTAAGTTTAAAACAAAATAAATAGAGATTTGTTGCTCCATAACTCTATCCATTTTTAAAGAATATTTTTCAAAGAACTTTATGACAACACCACGTTCGCTTTATAAAATAAATTCGTATCATTTACGTTCGGGTCATGGTCAAGTTATATATCATATAAAATCTTATATTATGAATATATTCAATGCAAAAATATATATACAGGGTGTACCAGGTAAATTGGGACTAACTTTGACAGTCCATAAAACAAAAACTACTTGAGAATAAAAACTTGTTTTTTTTTTCATTACGTAGCCATATTCATGTAAAATGCAACAGTACATGTGTGCGCAGTGTAGTGATGAAGAGTAACCGAGAATTTGAAAATCGAGCTGCCATCATCGTTGCTCTGCGCGCCGGAAGGAGCCCCAAAGAGATAGTGGATTTTCTTAAGTTGCCCAAAACCACTATTTATCGTGTCAAGAAGCAGTTTGATGAGGCCGACAGTAACAAAGAGGGGATAGCTACAAGGAAAAAGCACTCGCGTCGATCGGACAGGGTAAGAGGCGAAGAATTTGTCAAAAATGTCAAGGAGAAGATTGATGGAAACCCTGGGAAGAGCATGAGGGCCATAGCCAAGGAAATGGACGTTGGCTCTATGACAATTGTCAGAACTATCCATGAGGACCTTGGTCTCAAGTCTTATGCCCTTCGGTCAGTTGCTGACTGAGAATATGAAGAATAACAGAAAAGGAAAGGCTGCTGCCCTCCTCAACAACCTGAAACACGACTCTTTTGGCATGCTAAGGTTCTTCTCTGACGAAAAGAATTTTGACGTGGACCAAAAGGTAAATCCCAGGAATGATCGCTGGATCTGTAAAGACCCCTCAGAGATACCTGTCGTGATGCACACGAAATTTCCTGCCTCCGTAATGGTCCTTGGCGTTATCAGCAGTGAAGGTGATGTCATGCCTCCCCATTTCTTTGAGAAGGGCCTTAGGATGAACGCTGACACCTACATCAATGTTCTGGAGACCGTTGTGAAGCCTTGGATGGACATGGTGGCCGCAGGAAGGAAGTATGTCTTCCAACAGGACTCAGCTCCAGCCCATAACGCAAAAAAGACACAATCGTGGCTGACACTTAACGTCCCTAGTCACTGGGGTCCTGATATTTGGCCCCCTAACTCTCCAGATTGCAATCCTCTCGACTACTATGTATGGGGCGTTGTTGAGAGAGATGTCAACAAAGCTCCTCATACCACCATCCAGTCTGTCAAGAAAGCAGTTCACACGGTGATGACCCAAATGGACAAGGTCATCGTCGCCAAGGCCTGTGCTTCATTCCGCACTCGCCTCGAGACTGTTGTAGCTAATAATGGAAACTACATTGAATAAATAAAAACTATATCCTTTTATCTACTACTGTGTCAAATTTCATTCGGATATTTTAATTTTTACTTGCAAAAAATTTCAGTTAAAATACCATTGTTGAAATTCCCAATTTACCTGGTACACCCTGTAAAACCTGCTAATGATTGCTTCCTCTTGGATGGCCTTTCTCACCCAGATTTCTTAAGCCTTGTCTTTATTAAAATCTTTTAAAACATACATTGCATACATATTGAGGCGGGTTTGCATCCAGTTATGTACAAATTATGACAGATGCGCCCCCTACATGTGAAGAATTCACGAAGCTAAAACCTGAGTGAGTTCTGTAAAGGGAAAAAATAATTTTGTGAGAAAATTAGTTGGTTATAGAGAGGCTATATACAAGCATTGGTAGTGATATAAAAGATAAAAGAGAATGTTGTTAATGATATATAGCTTGCGTATAATTAATAGAAATCAAAAAAAATAATAATTGTAAGACATAAAAATGAGTGCTATGGTACATAGTGGGATAAAAAGAAAAGAAAATGCGTCCTATACGATATTCTACTCGAGATTGGAAATGAAAATCGAGGGAGTTCTATTAGGTCTTTTGAGAAATCAAAAATAAAATAAAAAGTTGGAAGAATTCAAAGTGGATGCTTGACGCATGGTAACAAAAAAAAAAGAAAAGAAAAATGCTTTGTTGCATGGTGAGAAAAAAAAAAGAAATGCCTAACTATATTCTACTCGAAATTGGGAAGGAAATCGAGGGATTTCTATTAGGTCTTTTGAGAAATCAAAATAAATTAAAGTTGAAAGAAATCAAAGTTGAATGCTTGTGCCATGGAAAAAAGAAGAGAAAAAGGTTTTTGTAAATCAAAATAAAACATAGTATCTAAGTTTAACAGAAAACCAGTGAGTTTTCGTTGATAAAAATTTGTTTAGTTATTGAATTATGAACAAAAATAAAAAGGTGGTAAATAAAATGGTAAATAATTGCTAAAATAAGTGATAAGTAATTAAATTAGGAAAAAATGATAAATTGGATTAAGTATTTTGATTTAAAATAAGAAAATAATGTAATTGAATGATATATAAAAAAATATGTATAGCGAGGTTCGTAAACTCGCTTTGTAATTACATGCCACAATCTAGCACGCTCGCAATCAATTAATTATATGCCCCGTAGATTTTTTGTCTTTCCTGTGCGACTCTTGGGTAGAAACTTGATCTGTCCCGAATGTGCGGATTTATATTGTGTATACAGGAGACAGGGGAATCTAATTAACCTGACGTGTGCATTTTGTCTTTGTGTTGTGTTGTTTTTCGAGATCTCAATGCCG
The DNA here is from genome assembly GCA_030710605.1 of Cordylochernes scorpioides. Lineage (NCBI taxonomy): Eukaryota > Metazoa > Arthropoda > Arachnida > Pseudoscorpiones > Chernetidae > Cordylochernes > Cordylochernes scorpioides. The sequence goes on from CP092867.1 coordinate 59,076,136, forward strand.
AATGTAGTATGTTAATATGTCCCGAGCCTTAATGCGTTCTAGGGATTTTTATGCAATTCCCTAGGGCACTTAAGATGTGCTCGCCCAATACCCACTTTATTATATCGGGTGTCGATACCGTAGTCAAAACTTTGAATACAGGGTCCGAGGAGAGTCCTCGATCCTTCTAAAATGGTTGTTTAATCCCTTCGGAAGAAACGCAAGCTCGAAAGCTTAGCTACCTAATTTTACTTATCATTTAAGTGGTTATGTGCGTGTTTTGTTCATAATTGACCTTTAGATCTGCGTGTTTTTAAAATCTAACGTCTGTGTGTCTAGGTGTGAAAAAATGTAACGTTTTTTGGAAGTCTTTAAAGAATAAAAGAATAGAAATGTGAACTCATTTGGAATATCGGTAACATCTTAAGTCTCTTGTGAGAATGCAATCAAATTGTGTTTTTGTAAAAGTCGATATGTAGGCTCAAACTGGGCTCCCAAAATGGGTGACGTTAAAATGTCCACAGCGCGCTGACCTCAATTTATAGCTGTCGGTCAAGCGGGGAAATACGACCCATGTCCGGATGTGTGGGGGAAAAGCAAGGGGCCCTCCGGGGTAGATTCGAAAATCTATCCACCGTCTATTTGTACGTAATTTGATGACATGTAATGGCGGACGTCTTTGTCGCGAGCGGGGGGGGGGGGGGGGATATGATCCATTTCCTTTCCGGCTTCCCTAATTGATTTTTGCACGTGCCCTAATTGTCCTTCTAATTGAATTTGGTGTGATTCTCCCTTCGGGCATCATTTTTTGTTTCTTGCTATTTGATTCAAGTTCCTCTGAGTTCGTTTAAATTTTCCGCGAGACTGTCCCATAGTATGTCTAGGAGTTCTACAATGACTTGGCCCATAGGGAAGATGGCTTCATGGACGGAATTTCCTATATGGGAGATGGCTTCATAGATGGAAGTTCCTATATGGAAGATGGATTTTAAGACGGATTTTCCTATATGGAAGATGGATTTTAAAAGCCGATGGTAGGGTAGGGTATAAACTAGCATGTGGATTATGAATACACATGGGACGAGTCCATAGGGTAGAAATAACAGACAAATAACAGAGATTAGGTGAAAATGAGATATTGGCACATCTTCTCCCATGTTTTTGCCATGAAATGTGGCTCTGGGATATCTGGTTGGACTTCTATTGTTTGTAGCTGTGGCGGATTTGGAACGGGGTGCGTTTGTGGTTGGCCTATGTCGCAACTCCTGTTACCGTGGGTGAATGGCGTAAATCGTTTTTTGGAAAAAATGGTAGGATCTAAATGCTTAAAAGGCTCGCTGTTTGTTGGTTTGAATGTCAACGGCTCTGCGGGAAACAATTCGGGTGTGAGGTGTTTAAACGGGAACGTGTAATTGGGCTTGTGTCGTACATGGTATATTCCAATGGCGGGTGGTGATATATATTGGACTTTTTCTGTGTATAGTTTAAGCTTGTTGACGTGGATCGTATCAGTATCTCTTTGGAGAGGCTGGTTGGGTCTATCGATACGGACCACATTTGGTGATATAATCTCTAATATGGTGTGGGGTCCTGTGAAATACGGGGCGAGTTTTCCTGTGTTAGGGTGGTGATATAATTTAACTAACACCAGATCACCTATTTCGAAATGTGGTTGTTTATGTCGTTGGTCATAAGTGTTTTTATCTTGTATGTGTTTGTTTTGGGTTCGTGTGTGTGCGATCTTCCTAGCTCTGTCGATATCTGGGTAAGGTGTGGTGTGGTCAGAGAGTTCTGGGGGTAGGACGCCAAACATTAGGTAGATGGGCGGAAAACCGGTGATAGAGTGTGGTGTACTGTTATATATAGTTGTAACTCGTTTGACCAACTTGGTCCATGCGATCTTAGGATTCTCCAAATGTAATAGCCTAAGTTTTCCTGTGAGGGTGGCGTTTAGGCGTTCACATAGACCGTTTGCTTGTGGATCATTGCTAGTTGTGAGTAACGGGTGGATACTCCTGTTAAGCAGGAAGCTACTAAATTTTGGCGAAGTGAATGCAGGGGCTCTATCCGTAAGAAGGCGTTTCGGAGAGCCATCCTGTAATACTCGCTTGAGTACCTGTTGATAGGTGGTAATGCTGGTTGATTTGGATGGGAACGTCCATGTGTAGCGTGAAAATGGTCGACTACAACATGGAGGTATATTTTGGTGTTGCCATATTTGGCAAATCCTGCTATGGTGTCGAGGGATAGTGGGTCAAAGGGTCCTTTGGCTTCCGGCGGCTGACCTAACTCCCCGTAAGTGGGTCCCAATGGACGTTTTGTTAACTGGCAGGTGGGGCAAGTCTTAACCTTTTGTGTAATGTCTTTCGACATACCCTGCCAGTAATATTGAGCGGAGATGAGTCGTGTCATTTGTGATATACCGGGGTGGTTGTATTGTGCGTGTACTGTTTGTAAGTGTTGTTGGACGAATGTTTTTGGGATTATAACTTTTGTTACACCTTTTCGGGAAACAGTATGCAGTCCATTGTGATCAATGGTCAGGTTAGACTCTCCCGATGGAGAAGGCTGATGGGTCTTAAAAAGGGATGCGTCTAAGAACCCACAAAACGGGTTACGGGATAAGAGATCTGCCTCATATTGCTGTTTTCCTTTTATGTAGCGGACCTCATACTCGTAACTCGACAGCCGTAAACTCCATCGAAACAATCTGCCTGACGGGTTTTTGATTGTCTTCAGCCACTGCAATGCGTGATGGTCAGAAAATATAGTAAATTTTCTGCCCATCAGATAGATGCGAAACTTCTCCACGCTCTCAACGATTTCTAAGCACTCAAGTTCAGAGATGGTATAGTGTTGCTCGTGTGAGCGCAGAGTGCGGCTGAAATACTGGACTGGATATACGTTCCCATCAGGGTGAACCTGTTTGAGGATGCCTGCTATACCGAGGGTGGATGCGTCACAATACACCTGGCATGGCAGGTCCTCTTTGTAAAGGTGTAAAATGGGACGTTGTGTGAGGCTCTCTTTCAGGCTAATGAACGCCTTTTGGCAAGTTTCATCCCAGACCCACACGACATCCTTTTTGAGAAGGTTGTTAAGTGGTGTCCGCAAGCGGGCGTATTCCGGGATGAATTTGTTATAGACGTTCACAGCGCCTAGAAAGGATTGTAGTGTTTTATGGTTGTGGGGTTGTTTGATGGCGTGGATGATGTCTGTGTTGCGTGTAAGCGGTGTGGTGGTACCAGCTGTGATGGTGTAGCCTAGGAAATTTATGGACTGCTTAAAAAATTCGCATTTTGCGAAGTTAATTTGTAAGTTCTCTACCTCGCAAAAGGCGAAAAATTGTCGCAGGTGGTTTTGATGTTCCTCCAGTGTGTTGGAGAAAATTATGAAGTCATCAAAATAATGTGCCACACAGTCAAGTCCGTGTCTCTGTAGGACCTGACTCATGGCTTGTTCTTAGATCTGAGGGCTGGTTTTTAACCTGAAAGGTAATCGAGTGGGCTGGTATAACCCTTCGAGCGTGGCAAAGGCCAACAGTGGTCGAGAATCGGGGTGTATTGGGACCTGCCAATACGCGGAGGATATGTCGGCCGTGGAGAAATACTTGGCCTGTGCGAGGCGGTCGAGTATATCCTCGATCCTAGGGAGGGGATGGACATCAGAGCTAATTAGCTCGTTCACCTTTCTGTAGTCAATACAAAACCTTTTGGTCTTGTCGCGCTTGGTGACGAGAGTGACAGGGCTAGAGAAAGGTGAAAAAGACTGCTCTATAATGCCATTCTCCAGCATTTGTTGGACCTGGTTGCGGAATTCCTGTTAGTCACATATCGGAACACGATATGGCCGTATGGTAATTATTTTGTCGGAGTTCGTGGGTATTTTTACTTGTGGATCCTTAAGCCTGGTACGCTGAATTTGTTTTGGGTGAAAATGTGGTTGTATCTTTGTAAAAGTGTGGTGAAATGGAGTGGATAGTGAGGGTTGTTTGTCGTGTTGTAGCATGTGTATGGAGAAGAATTTTGTTGTGTTTTAGTGTGAGTGTCGCGTTTGTTGCGTTGGTTGTGCATGTGACAGTTGTGTGACGACGTGTGGTCACCTATGTGCTCGGTGTGCGAGCTGTCCTGCTGTATGGACATGTTTTGTGCATTGTTGTTGCAAGTTGAAGCCGTTGTGGCCTTGTTAATTGAGGGCATATAAAAAAGACAATTGGCCTTAGTGAAAAAGTTGTGTGGTGCGTGAATAGATTGGCATGATTGTGTTTTGACCAATGGATGCACGCAGTGGTTGCAATGTGCGGAGGGTTTGGGTGCAGGACAAGTCATTTGTGACATCGCTTGGCACTCCCAATACGTGCATTTATTGGGTACATGGTTAAAATGAAAGGTAGGGGTAGACAATGGAGCGCCAAGTTGGAATATAGTGCTTTGGTTGAAGTCTATTGTTAATTTAAAATTATGGAGGGTATTTATGCTGAGAATTCCAAATGGTAGAGGTGCTTCCACCACATGGAAATTCTCTTTTCTAGTAATTTTACCTATTGTCAGAGGGAGAGTAATTTTACCGATTGTTTTTACAAGACCATTTATAGCCTGTAGATCTATAGACTGCCTTTTTAATTTTAAATTAGGAAGATTAATTTTTAACATCTTATACAGACTATGGGGCACTATATTCAAACTTGCGCCTGTATCAATTAAAAATGGGCATGGTAGGTCAGGGGTCAGAAACAGTTTCATCGTCAACTGGGTGACGGTAAAGAATTGAGTTCCTACCTCAGTTCCGAAAAGTCTCCGCTGCTTGTGCGTCTTCGGCGTGGGGTGGGGCCGTGGGACGCTGGGCGTGCTGCTGTGTTGGGACCGTTTGCACTGTCCGTGCACTCGTGTGTCGATTTTGGGCCATTTGCACTTACCTTGCGTGCGCGTGTGGTGTTGGGGCTGGCCTATGCCGGCATTCGCTGTGCCAGTGACGAGCGCCGCAGAACTTACAGTTGGACGGCGGAGGAGGTGCATTCCATGCACCTGTTCGTCGGGGTGTGTTGGGGTAAGGACCCGACATGGTGGGCGGTTGTTCCTCGCGGTGTCGTGCCGTTGGTATGCTGGGCCCGTGGATCCGCTGTGCCAGTCGGAACCACTCTCCTAGGCTCTCAGGAGGTACCACGCGGACCAGGCGCTGGTCGGAGAACGGCAATCCTTCCGTCAGCGTCTCGAGGATCACCTCCTGTGGGAGCCCCAGTTGTAAACCCATGGCGGTTTTCTCCCGGTAGTACGTCTCCAGGTTCCAGGTCTGCTTGTCCAGTAAGCTTCATGGCGAAATATTTCGCGAAGGACGCTTCGCTGGATTCCGGGTAGAGATCCAAGAGGATTTGCCTCACCTGGAAATAGCTCTGGGCGGCCAACCGGAGTTTCCTGAAGAGTTCCAGGGGTTGGCGCGTCAGGTAGTTTGGCAGCCGGAGTAGCTTATCGGGGTTTTCTACGTGGGCGTCATCCATCTTTCGGTCGTAGGCCTGGAAGAATTGGCGAGCGCTGTAGGTTCCATCGAAGGGTGGAAGGTCCGCCGCGGCTCGGTCGGACACCTTCGCCTGGGTCAGCAGCGTCGCTAGCTGTAACAAGACGCCCGCCAGGGGCGCGGTTTCCTCCCCACTTCTGCCGTCTCATCCTCTCTCGATAGGTTACCGCTATTTTTGACTTCTGTATTCTGGTCACTTTCCATTTTATCCTGTCGACTCACTGTGGGATCGGTGCGAAACCTTTTGAAGTTGGTTGTTGTTTGGTTGAATTGATGTGGGCGCAGTCGTTTTGGCTGAGATTGTAAGGTATTCATACAGGGGAAAATAACGAAAAAACACAGTGTAAGTTGAAAAAGGCCAGTAATCTAGGGAGAAAAAAGATTTGAAGCTATTTGTTTGAGTTGGCTATTGACTATCTATTCCATGATTGAGGATTGACTTATCTGATTGATTGAGGAGATGGGATTTGCTCCAAGCTGATCTCAACGGCGGTCCAGGGCTAACTCGATCCTGTTCAGTTCTTAACTGCTCTCTATGGCGCCACGGTCCTAAATGCCTATTCCTTGTTCCCGATTTAAGAAGAAAACTACTCAGGGTTATGATTGGGTGGATTTCCAGGGGTGCTTGATTTCCATTGGTTCCTAACTAATTATTCTATTCTCTCATTGGGTCTCTGCTATCCTTTGTTCTGGACTTGTGCTGACCTGTCCCAGGAAATGCTAGGTTCTTGAACCCAGTTTTATGAGTTCCGGGATAATAAAACCTGCTAATGATTGCTTCCTCTTGGATGGCCTTTCTCTCCCAGATTTCTTAAGCCTTGTCTTTAATCAAATCTTTTAAAACATACATTGCATACATATTGAGGCGGGTTTGCATCCAGTTATGTACAAATTATGACATATATATAGCCTCATTTTATATATCAATCCCCAATATTCGACTACATCAACAAAAGCGGATCTTAAATTTGTAAAAAATTTTAATATTCATCAAGTATATATATATGTTACGATTATAATGTTTTGATGTTGGAATGATAAAGAATTGGAGGTGCAGTCGTGAAAAAGGAAAGATAGTTATTTACTTATCAAGTAGTTTTTTTTTTTATTTTCAATTACTTGTAAAAAATTACAAATTAAATATTTTTCACAGTAATATAGAATTTATAAAATGAATTCTATATTCGTGAATTAAAAAATAGGTAGGTTAGCTATTCATATTTACAATATTCAAAAAGTATTATAAAACTATGGTCAAAAATAAATGAACAGTCAATGATGAAAATAAATTACATGTTTTTAAAAAATAAAATATTTGCATTTCATATTATATAATATATATGTGTTTATACACACAACAAATTTGAATCATAATGTTAATCATATAATTCGCACTATTTTCCAAACGGAATTCCTGCACAATTCCATTCAAATTTTATAGTCACTCATTTTGTTACATCATACGGAAGTTTCCAGAAATACTTACATAAAAGAGGTCTATCAAAAACACCAAATTGTTCCTGCGGAGAAACTGAACAAACTGCTCTTCGCCTTATCTACAACTGTTCGATATTTTCAGAAGTGAGACTTCGATTGTTCCCCGATCTAAATGATTTAACTCTTTTACATCAGCCACTTTGTTCATATAAATTTTATGAACTCTGTCGATTGATACATGGAAATTTGTAAATATTTTATTTTAATTTGTTTTTGTTTTGTTTGTTTTCTCTGTAATAGGCGCAAATATTTCAATATCGTGCGTGTTCATTAATAAAAAAAAAAGATAAAATGAAAGAAGATACTGAGAAATAAAATATATGATAATATTTTATTTACATTTTTAAAATATCATATATATATACACTGATGTCCAAAAAATAAGAAACTTAACCAATATTGAAATTTCTCAAAAGCTAATTTATTAACAAATATAAAATTTAGTATACAAATAGTTTAAACTATGGAGAAATTGACTAGCTATATGAAAATTGAAAAAAATATATTTCAATTATGAAATATGCAAATTATTACCAACATACCTAAAGCTAAGGTTTCAATCTTAAAGAAATAAGATATAAGAAATAAGATGTTCCAAGCACCAATTCAAGCGGGCTCTCCTGTGAGCAGAGGTTGAAGGGATACAGACCATTGGTCGTCTTGCATAAAGAGCACCTTCGTGAAGCCTTCGGTAAACAGTTTGTCTTGAAATTCTCGTTACAGTAGCACTTGAGAGTTCATTAGAGAGTTGAATAGCTGTCATCTCCCTATGGCGCTTGGCAGTTACGACCAGATAACGGTCTTCAGAGGTAGCTGTTTTCATTTTTCTACCAGAACCTTCTTTTCTTTTGATGGTTCCTGTCTCAATGAACTGTTTCCATATTTTGCTGACCACAGATTTATTCACATTTAGCCATTTTGCTACTTCAACTTGTGATTGCCCTGCCTCCATTCTTCCAACAGCTCTCCATTTTAAATCATCTGCTAAAATTTTTTGTAAACTCATAATTAACTAAGGATTAAATAAAATTATAATTGGACAATTCTTAGATGGGGTGAACGACACGCCAAATAGCACACTTATAAAGACAAGCAAAAATTTGCATATTTTCAATTTTACCGAATCGAATGGTTGCGATAAATAAATTCTACGACTTGAAATACCTAATTAAATTACTTTTTAGCTTTTAGCGTTGTATATTTTAAAACATATCATTAAAAAACAAAAGTTTCTTAATTTTTGGACACCAGTGTATGATAATTAATATTATTGAATTTTGTAATTTTTATCATTTCTTTTTTACTGATTTTTGAATATAAAATTAAAAAAGTCAATCTTAATTATCATTATAAGCAATATATTTTCAAACACCCATAATAATAAACAACCACAATGTAATTTGCATCTTATTATGAAACAACAACAACAAACTAAAATTAACTTTGTAGAAACATATCTAAAATTGAGTTCTGCAGACTTTTTATTATAAATGACAGCGTCATGCAGTTTGAGGAACTACATTATTATGCGACTTAATTTACATCAATGTAAATAATTAATAAGTTACTTTGGAATATAACTCATTGTAAATAGCTCAATTTGATCAACTTTCTCTCTCCACGATACTAATTATTACAGCTAATTTCATTAAATCAACTTCCATCATTGCTTAACATACTGTTGCGTTGTTAGTTAACAAAGAATAACTTCCGTGGGTACAAAAGGACTTTATTTAAGCCTAATCGATAAAATAATTACAGAAGAGTGCAAAAATGAAACAACAATAAATAAAACAACAGTTACAATCTCACCAACTGCAGCACGGTGAGAAAAAGCAGGAGCAGAACAGGAGACAGAAGTTCGTAGAACCTTCTAGAATCTTCCAGGAAGTATTCAATGCTCTTTTGTTTATTTATTTATTTTCTATTTGACAATTCTGTTACCTACTCTACTACAATATGAATTATTGTAAATAGTTTACGCGCAATTATCCAGATCGGATAAAGCGTGTCTTATTTGCAACTGGTAATAAATAAATAAATTCAAAATTAAAATATATAAATACTATTTCTTGCCTACAACACCATCGCATAAATCGTGATACTTGAGATAATAAAAGTTCAAATTTGTCTTTAATATGATCAATGTGTGCACCTTTTGACATTAAGGCATAAAGGACGATGTTCAAGTTGAAAAAAAAAACAGAATCTGTATCTCATATAGAAAAGAAAAATTATATCATGAAACACCTTTAGCCGATATATTTGTTTTAATTGCCCATATTTGTTCTTATTATATTGTCAGGGGAGTTTCCTGGTATTAATAATAAATAATGGTGCCATGGAAGGGTGAAAAAAACTCAGTTTTACCTTCTTGCTCTAACTGCTGGGTCGATTTGGCTCATGTACATAGTAACTTTTATTTTATATTTAAAATCTTTCCAATAACTAATTGAATAAATATTTAAAGTAATTCGGAAGCCTATTCAATTATTTTTTATCGCGACAATATTAGTATTTAATTTAAAAATGCATATATTGGATCAAAATATCATTTATTTTACCAATATGAATGATAATATGAATAAAAATGATAATTTTGTTCCAATATTTGCCTTTTTTTATTTAAATATTTATTTATGGATTTTTTTATTTTCAAAAATATTAATATTATTTTCCAAAATTCCTTTTAATTTCTACTCAAGTTTTCAATAAACTGTATGAAATCTTATATAGCTATGCCACTATATTAGTTTTCAATATAAAATAATTATGCATGTTTGAGAAATAAAATAAATTAATAAGAATAAACATATTTTATTTAATAAGTGGATAAGCGATGAATTCACTCGAAAACCTTTAGTGCTCTTTCTTCTCGTGCTTATGGTCGTAATAAGGTGTCAATGCTAGACCGGCCCATTCTCCTATATCTTCCTCGGAGAGTTCCATCAAAGATTGCTTCAGGCTCATGATATTCTGGAACCATAACACAGTTTGGGTCAAACCATTATATTGAAATATTGGAAAATATTTCCAATAAAAAATATTTTTAAAAATATTTTGTAATATAATTTTAGAGTACATAGACATTATGCAATAAAAACAACTTGAAATTAATATAATATGATATGATATATAAATATATTTATTAATTGAATAAAGATGAAAAATCTTACCTCCTTTTCGACATCGGCATTCAGGATAATTTTCCGGTAAATTATCAGAATCTTTTTCAACTGCAAAAAAGAGGCGTTTCTTTATTTTTATCTTATAAATTTATCGAAAAAATTAAATTTGTTTCCGTCTCATAATTTGGGTTTGTAACGAACAAATTTACAAAGAGAGAGAGGAGTAAATATTTGAATATGTAAATATATTTTGTTTATCATTCTGGTATGCAAAATATATTTGAATATATGATAGACATTAAATTAGAGAGAGAAATACACACATATATATTATATAAAATAAAGAGTCTTGAGTTTGATACATATAAAGGTTTAGTATTTTTTAATGCACACATATTTGGATTTTTTTTACGCGCAAACAAAGTCAGTAAGCCTTTTTCTGGTTGTATTTCAACCTCAAATTTCTTCGAGTTTAAATCTTACAAAATAGCTATTATAAGTATTTCCTGAACTTGTTGTGAATGTGAAAGACCGACAAAATGTAACAATGTGTAAAAACATTAAGTTAAACATTGATTTAACTTTCCTAAAGAGAAAAGGTCTAGAGGTATAAAAGGAACTGTAAATGATAAGTTCCTTTGACTTGTTCTAGAAATAGACACTTTGGCCAGTGTAGGGTTTTTTTTATTTCTTAAAAATGATATTATAATGGCCGAATTACCCTATACAGATGTACATTCAATTTAGCAATCAATACTTCGATAACATCTTGCGATGGCTATGGTAGTGTAGAGAATATAAATTATTCACATTGAAAAAATAGATAAAAATATTTCCTGAAGCTATTTTTCACCCAATATTCACAAAACAATAAATTAAATATATTTTCTTTCAAATTATAAAGAATATAACTGATTAAAATAAGACATAAATTTCACACTAGATTGGTTTCATCATGTATAATGTTTCAAAATTTATATATTGTCTATATGTGATATCTGTAGGTAGAATATGCCTGAGAATTAAAACATGAATATCACCGCTTCTCTCTGATGACCAATCTTGTATCAAGATGAACAAATCCCTCAATATGAAATGTGGTCCATATAGGTTAGCGCGGCGGTTTACGAATCTTTAAGCTCCTTACTATTTCCTCGAATAAAGTACACTTTGGATTTTCATCATTATAATTTGAAGATTTTATATCTTCAAAGATTAAGGAAGAATAGTCGCTTTAAAATATTCGCAAATGTCAAATGTTCTGGATCTTCACCTGGATCTGGATATACTTTTCAAGGAAGCATAACTTGAAGCTTACATTAAATGTCAAAATTTTAGAACCTATAGAAATAGAAGTGTCTAAAAAAATTGGAGAGGATATAATATCTGTGTCAGATTATCAAAAGTTTATTTTTTCATTCTTACTTAAAATTATTGTTTATTCTATATTTTACTAAAATACAAGTTTAATAAATTCAAGGAAGCATTATAACGCACGCAATTTGAATAAAACCTATCTCATTAAAGCGCAAAATATTAACTCATTTGCCCTAACCTGCATATGGAATAGTAGTAGAGCACAATTCAACTAAGCGTACACAAATATTCCCAACACCCGTGAAGAAGGTGGTTACTAACGCTTCTATTTAATTCCAAAACCAACTAAATATGCAAGAAGTTATTAAATATCAAGGTCACTTCAATCCTCGATTCCAACATCCTGTTTTTGATGCTTTGATAAGAATTCTGGTTCTCCAATAGATATTAGGATTATGAGCCACTTTTACCATTACAACTCGTTATACAAGGATAAATGGATGCGTATAAAGACCTATAAAAATAAATGAAAAGATAAATGAAATTAACTCTGCACCACGCTGATCTAGGTTAGAAGTCCTGACCGAATACCTTTCACTATGTGTCGAAATATATTAAGGTTTATTTTTATTCCTAAATAGTTGGGGCTTTTAAAGCTCAGTCAAATGTTCAGGGTAAACATTTTTTGATCGTCCAAAAATTTATAATTTTCTTTTTTCATTTAACAAGCCTATTTAAATTTCCAAAAGATTTCTATTATTCTTAAGTCTCATTTGAATTGACACGAACAAAGGAAAATATTATCAACAAATCATATCCAATAAATCGATTGATATAAATATGTAATATATATTTTTATGAACAATTTTCAAGAAATTGTAATATAACTTACAACTTTTGTGGGCTCCTCTGTTTCTGTGTCTCCTAAAACATATAGTAATAAGAAAAATTCAATTCAAATATCAAACAGAGCCTACCTGTAGCAATTTGAAGTTCGTCCGAATATTTTCCAATGATATTCGAAATTCCATCTGCCAGATTTCGGATATCTTCTTTGTTCAATTTGGCAAGGGCCTTTTGTGCCTTCTCGATCCTCTGGAATACAATATATTGTCTGTTTATATATAATATAGGCTATAGTAAGGCTTTACTGGTTTCAGATCTATTTACGTTCCAAATCGGTTCAAGATTAAAGAGTGAAAAATTAAAATCTTGTGTGAATATTAAAGTATGTATATATAAAATGTATATAATGTTATAATTCGAATAGCAATTTCTCATTGAGAAACTGAATTCTGCTGATGAACTTATGCGATCTATCGACAATTACATCAACAATCTGTTCATATTTTTTCAATTACAAAGTTAGCCAATATCCTTTGCCTATCTTAAAAAAACTATATATAAATCAATAGCAAGGAAATATTTTTGCTAGTTAGAAATTCATTAGCATAATTCAGTTGTTCGTTCAGTGTTGCCTTTTCATTATATTATACATTATTAGCTTTTGGTCTTTTTTTCCCTCGAAACTCTCAAAATATTTATACATATCGTTATTGTCTAAATATAAAATATAGGTTATGAGAGAAAACACACATACAAGTATAAGAAAGAAAACACGCATACTTGTATATATTATTTATATAAATATTTCGAAATAAACTGAAAGGTCGGTGATAAGAGTTTTATTGTTGAATTGTAAAAGTTAAACTTGTTAAACGTCTTTAACTTAAGAGCTTTCCTGTGATTTGCTAAATAAGTCCTTTGCTTGTATTTAAAAAATAATTCTATGCAATTTTATACTTTCATATCAATTAAATCTTTTTTTTTTTTTCAAATTACAAAACACACGCTATATCCTATGTGGATATTTGTGTGTAAATGTTTAAACTTTTTTATGTTAATAGTTTCAAAATTTATATACTTTTTCTAGCTTCTGAGCGAGAGAGTGAAACATTATTTAACATTACATTATTATAGCAATATTTATATGAGAAATAAAATCTTTTCCATATATTATATCTTATTTTATATTTTTTGATTAATTGATAAATTTTATTATATTGCAATATAATTAATTACTAAAGATAGAAATATATATTATTTAAAATAAAAACTATACAAATTAAGGCTAAAATTACAATTACCATAGTGGTATAGTGTAATTTAGGTCCATGAAATTATCATTAAAATATTCATAGTATTTTAAGTTTTACATTTATATATATATATAGAATGTATTTTTTTTTTTATGGCTAAATCTTATTATTATCTATTTAAACTTAAATATATGTTTGACAAATGAAATCAGTAATTTTATGTATTCTTGAGCGAACATGTGTGAGGTTCGAAGATGTATTATAATAGTGTATACAGTGTTTGAGAATTTTATAATGTAATGAATCCAATTTGTTTTTACATATCTTGTTTGTATATGGGTACCAGAATGTTGAACCATAAGTTATTGTGCCTATAAATACGGTTTTATATAATACTAGCGGATGTACCCGGCTTCGCCCAGGTTTTTCTCGAGGGAATGTTTGTAGTCTAGTAATAAGAAAATATACTACACCTAAAAACTATCAGAGAAAAGAGAAACCACGGAAGGTGAACAGAAAAATGCTTACAATGGATGTTATGTTTACGATATCAAGTTAAATAAAAACAAAGATAAAATTTGCATATGTTGGTCACTATAAATTTGTATATTTGTTAGGCGAAATTAGAAACATGATAAAACAATTGGGTATTTAAAAACAAATGTAGTAATAAAAGTTGAAGTATAATAAACAATGTTAAAGATTAGTTTTAATTATTAATCAAGATTGTGTGTGAATATGTGAGAAAGATGTAATATCGTTGTTGTTTTCTTGGCCGACTGTTTTACATATGGTGTTATCTTAAAATTGCTTGTTTTGAATATTTTTTAGATTGAGATTATTAGCTAGTATGTAAAAAAATTAACTCTGTTGAAATTTAATTTTGTATTTATATATAAATAAAATTAACTCTGTTGATATTTTTTGTATTTAATCGATAACAGCGAAGTTACGCATGTTAATGTTAGGAAATATATTTTGATGTTAAGCAAAACCTGCTCCATCTCGTTTTACATAAATGTTGAAAATTTGGTTGAAATTGATGCATTGTAACGAAAGTTTTTAGTGATGTCCACTTATGAAATTTCCATTTTATTAATATAGATTAATCATTGCCTACTATCCAATCCCCACGATATTTTATTAAACCAAGAAGATATCCCCACTAGCTCTAGTTGTTTTTTTGCAATAATATTGTCGATGTGAGGCATAAAATCTAATTTATTCTTGTTACGATGAATTCTCTAAAGTCAATCCTAATATTTTAAAGTTTTCAACTGGTTTAATACGATTATCGTGTAATTTAATTATATCGCTTTTACAATTAAATAAATATAAAATATTTGTTTTCTGTCTTGTAATTTTAAGTTTGTTGCTTTCACCCCACGTATTTATTTCGATTATTTATTCACGTATTTATTAAATTATGATCTTAAGATTTATTATATCTGTATATCAAAAATATTAACTTTATATCATCAGTATACCCAATAATTCCGCTATTATATTACTGAAAGTTGGTTAGAAGAACATTTATTATGATGTTCTAAATTGTTGAAGAGTCCACCTTGTGAACATCCTTCACTTAGTTTTTTAGAGAATTCATTTGAGAGTACCTAAATTTTATTTTTCAGTAAATGGGGTGGGATATTATAGGTTTTATTATTGATGCTGGTTTATTGTCTTCATCAAGTCTTTTAATTACCATTGGTCACCAAACATAGTCAAAAGCTCCACTAAAATCGATTAAAATCATAGCCGTGTACTGCTTGGTTTTGTGTTCTAAGGCAGTGGGAATTATTTCAGTTAATGCAGTTATGGTTGATCGAGATTTTGTAAAATCATGTTGACGATTACTAAATACTTTGATTTCCACGTAGTATTTGATTATTTTAGTTTTATTATTATTTTCCTCAAACATTTTCAAAAAAGTGATTTGAATTTAGACATAGAGTTCGATAGCTGCCACAATCTTTATAATCGGATTTACCCGGCTTTGGAATGATCAACGCCTCTGCTCTTTTCCATTCATCAGGTAAGTAACTTATATCCAGACAAAATCTGATATATTTCAGTTAATAGTGGTACCACAAAAGGTTTTTCGTGTATTATGATACTATTAGAAATAGTATCTCTTCCTGTAGATTGTTTTCTTCGTATTCAATCTATCAATAATTGGGTGTATTATTTATTGGGGCTACGTATTATAGAGGATAAAATTGATGTGCAAAATTAATAAAACAATATAAATATCGCTAATTGATAAAAGTCATTATTGAGGAGAACCATTGCTCTTTAATTCAAATTTGAATCTCAACCTGTGTCGACATACCTCGTTTCTGGTGTAAACATTCCCCATCCAAATGCTGAGATATCTGATTATTTCCTCCATCTAGGAACACCATTTGTATACGTTACAATAGTTTAATTAATTTGGTTTCAATTGTTACATGGTATAAGAGCGCAATTATCTTTAGGTAAAGTATTTTTGAAGGTTCACTCATAGACGAAACCAAAGGAAGGAGAAAGTATTTTATGTTGCTGGTCTTCTGTTTTTTTATAAAGGATACAGAGGCAATTATCGTTGGTCTTCAATAAAGGTCACTGTGTATCAAATATCTTTCAGAGTTATTGGCTGAATTTATAATTTCCTTATGTTTTGTCTATAAATTCATATATAAAGTAATTTTTATTACTTTCTCCTTCTGTCCTTCTGCAATTGTCAAATATTTGTGAATATTTTCTCTACTAATATACTGGAATGGTAAAAAACTGAATAGCCAGGCCCTCTCAAAATATTTATCTTTGCTGTAAAGACAGTAGAAGTCATTATTTATAAAAATAATAAAAAACAAGCAGATACCATAATTTAAATCTATTGAAATCGCTCGACATTATTTGAATCATCATACATTTACCTGAGTATGGTAGTATGGTATTTAGGAAAGACAATCCGCCAAACATAGATATTCCTTTCTCTGTAGATATTGGATTGTAGATCATGGAGATTGTTATTCAATTTGTTGAAGGGCATTGTGTCTTTTGACAAAACCTTAATATTCAGAATAACATCACGACTTTTTCGATTTAATGTAAATATAGAAGCTTTCGGGCGAGTTTTCTTTTTTTCAATCAGATTGATGAAACGCACTCTCGAAAGCTTCTGTAATTCTTTTAAATAAAAATGAAGTTGTGAAGCTATCCTTTACTTTTTAGCTATTAACACGGAACTCTGCTTTGTGGAAATCTTACTTTACAGGCAATGAAAATTAAGATAAGCAAAAGTTTGCGATTTCTTGTCTTATAAACTTATAGAACAGGACATCTCAAAATCTTCATCGCAGTAAATATAATATATAACTTATTTTATTTTCATATGAAAAAATATTCTCTCAAAAATAGTATAAATATAAATTCTGGTATTTTATATACTCTTGTCTTTTTACTCTAAAATGAAATTTTATTCCTGTTATTATTGATTAGAATTTATTTTCTGAAAATATTTGAGATTTTGGGGATTATTTTTCAATATATTATTTGAGAGTTCAGAAATTAATATATAAATATCAATTAGATTTTAATAATGAGATATTTTATAAATTTATTTTTATAAACCTTTTTTAAAATGCTTTAGAGATTTGAAAAAAAAATATTTTTATTAATATATGAAGTTTTAATCAAGCATTTGAGCATTATAAAATATATATTATTATGTACCTTTACTCTTCAGTTCGATGTAATATGAAAAACTAACCTCATTATAGGATACAGGTACAAGTGACTTTAGATCTGAAACACATTTCTGAATGTAAAAATTGACAACATTTCTATACCAACGTAGATAACAAAAATAACCACCAAGAAAGTGCTTTACAAGTTGTAAAATGCTGAGATGTGTGCTTCGGAGTAAATAATAATATTTGACGCCCCCAACTAATAAAGATTAAACACTGAAGAGCATCTTTACTGAGCGACTGGCAGGTGTATAGAAAGAAGAAAAGTCATGTCCTAGCATCTTTATAAATTTATTTCCGTCTACTCATTTAATTCCGTCTACTAACCTTTAAAATTGAATGACAGACTTGGTTGCACTATGCGCATATGCGAGCATTTGAGAAAAGACATGCTGTTTTGATAAATGAATCAGTCTGGTCTATTTGGAGGTTCGCTCAATATTTTGAAAGAAAACATATTCCACGATGTTGGCTGGAATTTCTGAGCTATGGAACAAAACTGAGCCGATGAGTTATGTATCGACCTATAGTGACGACTGAACATGAGGACCTAACAATCATCGAAGCGAATCTCACAGCCCGAGATTAATCATTATCAGCGACAGGAAGTGTAACTGCTGCCTCAATGACCGATACTAGATAGGTAAGGATCACTGACGTTTGTGGACGCCGACAAAAATGCTTGCACTGATGTGCAATTTGACACAATTTGACTTCTATCAGTAATACCCAGTTTTAATAGGTCCATATTAAAACTGGGTATTACTGATAGGAGTCAAATTGTTTTCAGTAATCAGCCCGGCTTCGAATCAGACCTATTGACAAGGTAAGACATGTATGAACACCTCCAGGACAGCGGTAAGATACCAACCTCATTGGAACCCGACAATATAGCCGGACCGCTTTAGCTGTAATCTGCGGCATCCTTATACAGCACAGCGGTACGCCATCGCGATTATATTCCCAGTTCGGTGGTCCTTCTTATCTCGAGATCGTGGGATAACATCTCAGCTGGATATTGTCCGATCGGTTAAGGGAATTGTTTCTTTTTGCAATAAACAAGGCGATAAAGAAGATGGGTGTCTTTATTATGTTTCTACTGTATGTCTAGTCCAGCACTGCCTTAGCCAGCAAGGTTACAGGATCCCTTCATCATTAAGGGTTGGATGAAAAGTGAGTGCTAGGAACCTGGCCTATCTAACGTGATGATTGGAGAAATTCAACAGGATATCCCGCAAGAGAACATTTGCTGAATCTATAAATCAATGTCAAGCCGGATAATACCTTACATTTTGACCATAGATGAGTCATCCTCTTAATGTCTTATCTAAAATATGTATCTCTATCTCCCCTAAATGAACCATTAAGTTTCTCTTCAGATAATTTTATAGTTTATTTTTCATTAAAGGTATATCACATACATTTGACCCATTCCTTTGACGCTTTCCTAATATGCCGTTTTCTTTTATCCTATAGAGTCTATTAGAAACCTATTCATCCCAAAAATTAAAGAGAAAGAGATGGTAAAATCTAATGTATTAAGTAACTTACCAGGACTAGGAAGGGAGCTAGATGAAGCCGCAACGGCCAGAGAGAACAGCAGAATAAACTTCATCTTCTCTGTAATAAAACATTTTTACAGTTATATACATATTTGAAGAAGGAATAAAAGTTAACGGTTACGAGTTTCTTTTATTAATGCTGTGAATTCGACAAGCTTTCAGATTTTTACGTCCTTCGACAGGCAACTTTCCAAGAAACTAGAAGACAATCTATATATATACACTTAAGTAACATATTTATAACATAATACATATCTACTTTATAGGATATAATTTTATTTCGGTTTTTAAGAAAACCTTAAAATATATTTAGGATACAAAAATAACAATTTGATTTCATGAATAATCTTTGTTGAGATTGGTAAACAAATCTCTGAAATCAATATTGTATTTTTTGACCAAGTATTTTTTATGTAATAGCCAAGATAACTACCATAGAGAAATTGACTGGACACAAACCATTAGAAGCAAATTTTAAAATCTTTAGAAGTCTTGCCTACTATTACATTCCTAATATTCGAAGAAATAAATTTGACTCTAGAGCAAGAAAAGGAATATTCACCGGTTATTCCATCTTTTCTGAAATAAAACAATTCCAGTTAAGTAAATAGTTTTATTAGGATGTAAATTTTATTTGGATTTGAAAAAACTATTCCAAATTTAGTATTCATAATTAACAATAATAGTTTCTGTCATTGTTTAAAAATAAAATACAAATTTTAACACTTGTAACTTAAAGAACACAATAAATATTTCAGAAGAAGTGTCACATTGTTTGTTTTTTCATTCAACTTATAAAGTGTTCATGAATTTCCCATGCTAGGTAAAAATAATAATGTTACAAATGAAAACAATTTATTCCATATTCCATTTACCATATATTCTATATCTCTCTACACAGTCCTGAGATGACGAGAAGGCATCAACGCTATGTTCTTAAATTCAGAAATTGTGTCAATTAATGTGTCCGGAAGATTGTCAAAACCTTCTTATTTTTTTCAGAACGAGCGCGCAATTATCCAAACTCAGAATATTAAAATTACAGATATGTAAGCCGTGTTGTATCAAGACACTTCTATACAATAATAACGTTAGCATCTATTCATAGGTATCAATGAAAAATTTGCGCTATATATACTAGGCCTAAAAAGAATCACTCAAGAAGTATACAAAAATAAAACAAGAAATTGAAATGGCTTAGTGCAAGAAATTTTATTCCTCCAAGAAAAATATGTAAATTGTAGTGACAGGGAAGTTCAGAGGTTTGAATACATATTGTTGTGTAACCACGGCGCGACCCTGAACGCCGGACACGTGGGCGCGACTAACACACGCCCGCTATCTTAACTAGCAAATTGAATTTTTTTTTAAATTTTAATTAATTTTTTTTTAATTCTAATTATTATTTTTTTTATTTAAATTAATTTTAAACTCTGTGAGTCTACGAACAACAGAGTTCGGCGAGAAATTGCACTTTGACCACGGACCAACTTTCTTGCTTGATCTCTTTATTTTTTTGTAGAATTTTCAGGACTTAAGTTCCATTTTTGGATCAACGCAAAATGAAGACGGCCCGACCCGCACCGACCGACCTTACAGAGGACCGACCCGAGTGTCAAGAAGCTACAGACAAGATGCCTCCCCAGACCAGTCCCAACCCTGGCACCAATAAAAAGTTACTTAAAAAGTTAGTACGGCCCTGTGACTTCCAGGCTCCCACACAACACGTGGTGGAGATGAGCAGCGACCCAACCTCTCCGAGCGAAAACGTCTGCAACCACATAATGGAGCTGCGGAAATTTAATCCCGAGGAGGGAGACCTGGAAGATTTCGTGGAAGACATAAAAATATGGTATTTTTATATTTCAAATATTTGCATTATATTATATATTTATAAAGCCCTTACAAAATTTTCTCTATTAGTTCAATGGCAATAATTCAACAGAAAAATGATTGATTCATACAAATGAATTTTACTTTTATTTGTATCGATTTCTAGATCATGAAATAGTTTTAAACAACTAAAACTACCGATAAAATATATTTATCTTTTGAAAGGTAAAAAATAACTTATTAATCGAGTTAGCCAGGCCGCAACTATTATTTCTTGTCAAAATGGAAACTTATGTAAGAAAATAGGCTAGTTAGTTTTAGATAAAATTATTTTGTCTTCAGCAAGGTGAAATTTACAAAAAAAATGTGGGGAAGGTCAATCTTACCCAGATTGAAAATAGAGATTAACCAGTTGTGTTTGCACAAGTTGTAGAAATGCAATTTAACAAAAATGGGCATAAATATATGTGGTAATATATCCTGTCGACTTAACCGTTCTGTGACAATATCGTTGCGGAATTTCTTGTTGTTCGATTTGAATGGTGAGGATTGGTTGAAACGCAGTCGTTTGAGTGGAAGTTGAAGCATACAGTTAGGAATAATCAGGACACGTGATGGGGTTTGAAAATAAAAGGCAACTGGGTTGGAGGAAAGAAAGCTTGAGAAGAGCGGAGCGGGTTTTGATTGTTAATTATCTGATCACATGGTGGTGATTGTACTTAGCTACGGGATGAGCAGAGGGAGAGAGGTCCAGAGCCGATGTCACCTCGTTGGGAGCGAAGGAGCAACTGTAGGTGTTGTTCCGATGAGAGCGAAAGTGCTACTGACCATTCTTGCTTCTCGATTTAACACCACGAGTTGTCTTCTTTCCCATTGGTCGAAGGATGGAACGTGCCCGTTTTTCTATTGGTTGACCTACTTAGTTATTGCTTCCTAATTGGACCGGCGGCTTTCTTTGGTGGAAGATACGCCCGGCCTGGTCAGGAAGTATTGGGTGTGAGCTCGACTCTTATTACTTCCGCGGTTATCAAATACGTCCGGTCCTGTCCGGAAATATTGGGCGTCTCTCTACTTTTATAACTTTTGCGGTCACCAGATACGTCCGGCCTCTGTCAGGAAGTATTGACTGTACAAGTTATTTATACTTGTGCCCGCTTTACTGCCTGCTTCCTATGTCTTGTTGCTACATTCTTTCCTCCAGTTACCTTATTCTTTATTAAATCTTTGAAAATCATACATTGTACATGCATAGTGGGTCGGGGGTACATACAATTATATACAAATTATGACAGATGCGCCCCCTACATGTGAAGAATTCAAGAAGGGGTTAGCCTGAGAGAATTCTGTAAAGTAAAAAATAATTTTGTGGGAAAATTAGTTGTGGGTATTGAGAGTCTATATACAAGCATTGGTGGCGATATAAGAAGTAAAATTAGAATGGTGTTGATGATATAGGTTGAGTATAATTAATAGAAATCAAAAAAATTTTAATTGTAAGAAATCAAAATGAATGCTATGGTACATAGTGGATTAAAAAAAAAGAAAATGCGCCTAACTAATTTCTACTCGAAATTGGAAAAAAAATCGAGGGAGTTCTATTAGGGCTTTTGAGAAATCAAAAATAATATAAAAATAAAAGTTGGACGAAATCAAAGTAAATGCTTGGTTGCATGGTGAGGAAAAAAAATGCTTTGTTGCATGGTGAAAAAGAAAAGTGTTTGTTGCATGGTAAAAAAGAAATGCCTAATTATATTTTACTCGAAATTGGGAATGGAAATCGAGGGATTTTTATTAGGTCTTTTGAGAAATCAAAAATAAAAATAAAAAGTTGGAAGAAATCAAAGTGAATGTTTGGTGCATGGTGAAAAAAAAGGGAAAATGCCTAACCATATTCTACTCGAAATTGGAAATGGAAATCGAGGGAATTTTATTAGGGCTTTTGAGAAATCAAAAATAATATAAAAAGTTGGAAGAAATCAAAGTGAATGTTTGGTGCATGGTGAAAAAAAAAAGGAAAAATGCCTAACTATACTCTACTCGAAATTGGGAATGGAAATCGAGGGATTTTTATTAGGGCTTTTGAGAAATCAAAAAATAAAATAAAAGTTGGAAGAAATCAAAGTGAATGCTTGATGTATGGTAAAAAAAAAGGAAAAATGCCTAACCATTATTCTACTCGAAATTGGAAATGGAAATCGAGGGAATTTTATTAGGGCTTTTGAGAAATCAAAAATAAAAATAAAAAGTTGGAAGAAATCAAAGTGAATGCTTGATGCATGGTGAGAAAAAAAAAGAAAAATGCCTAACTATACTCTACTCGAAATTGGGAATGGAAATCGAGGGATTTTTATTAGGGCTTTTGAGAAATCAAAAAATAAAATAAAAGTTGGAAGAAATCAAAGTGAATGCTTGATGTATGGTAAAAAAAAAGGAAAAATGCCTAACCATATTCTACTCGAAATTGGAAATGGAAATCGAGGGAATTCTATTAGGTCTTTTGAGAAATCAAAAATAAAAATAAAATTTCATAAGGTATTTTGAAATCAAATAAAAAATAAAAAGTGGTTGAGCGAAATCAAAGTTGAGTGCTTGGTAAAAAAAAAGAAAAATGAAAAATAAAAAGGTTTCAACAATAAAGGATGATTTAATGTTTTTAGTTTAACCGAAAATCAATGAGTTTTCGTTTATAATTGAAGTTATGGCAATATAAGCTAAGTGGTAAATAGAATGATAATTGATAATTAAAAATGATAATAATTTGAATAAGTTGTTAAATTGGTTAAATATTTTGAATTTAATTGAAAAATAGTAAAATTGGTTAATGCATAAACAAAAAAATGCATTGAATTGAACCCTGTTGTATCTATATGCCCCGATCTAGATGTTTTAATTGCTCAATTATGCCCTATAAATTTTTGTCTTTGTGTGTGTTGTGAAAAATGTTAGAAGTCTGTAAAGTAATTGATTTGTTATAATAGGGATGGGAACTCATTTAGAATGTTTGTGTGTGTGACGTCTTGTGCGTGCGGAATTGTATGGTAAAAATCGATACGCAGACTCGAACTGGAATCCAAGATTGGTGGCATAGAGAGAGGAATCTGTGCGGGGAAGCGGTGACCGATCTAAAAATTACCCTCCCTTGTTTGCAAGTAATTGGATCCGGCAGTGGGGGGAACTACGTTTCCTGTCCGCCTAATTGATTTTGTGTGCGGCATATTTTGTGTACGAATTGTTTTATTTGTAGGTTGGGTCGGTGTTTTACGTAGTGTTGGTTGGATTTCGTCGATACTTCTAGAGAATCGGCAGGTGGGACAGGTTTTTACCTGTTTTTGTATTGTCGTGTGTTATGTTCTGCCAATAACATTGTGAAAAGATGAGTGGTGTAATTTCGGCATTATTTGTATTTTGAAAATCCGGACATTGTATCCATTTATTAAATCGAATGGTCGTTGTGACTTTAGTAAAAAATGCTATTCAGTGATATTAGAGTGGAATTGAGTGAAAATGAGGCTTACGACGTGAACACGTTTTGAGTGGAGACGTGTCACAGGCGTGGTGAAAGGCGTCTGTGGCCTGAAATGAAAAGTTTTGTGGGGTGACCTGTGACACGAATCGAAAAAAAAATTGTGAATGGAAAGGTGTCACGCGAAGTCCTTGTTTGTACAAAATCTAACCTGTTCTCACTATGAACAACAAATTTGTTAAAGTCATGGGTGCTGGTTATACGAACATATATCGAAATTTCTATTGTTAGTGTATATGGCACCTTTTAATGTGAACATTTTTTTAGTGTTTTGGGTAGACGAGATGATTGTTACTAACGACTGTGCATGCGTTTGTTGGTTGTTGTCGTCTTTTGGCGCGAGTGTCGCGCTTGTTGGGCGGGTTGTGCGTGTTTGCTAGCGTGAAAACCGTCCTTTGGATGGGTGTTGTCGGTGTATTGTTGTTGCGAATGTCGTGGTCGTTGCTAAAATATGTTTGTGTGATTGTTGTGAGGTACATTTGCGTGATCATGGCGTGGCGACGTATGGTCATGTATGGATTTTGTGTGGTAAGTGTGTGAGCTGTACTGACACGTTTTTTTTTTTTTTTTGGCATGGTGATGGTTGAAGCCGTTGTGGCTTGTATTTGAGGGCATATAGTACTGGTAATTGGGTTGAGTGATAAACATGGTGGTGGGGTCAATGAATGCAGGCAAGGGTTGTCCTGTGTGACAAATTTGGTTGCAGTGCAAGTCCTTTCGGACAGGTTTGGCCTAGCCCGTGCGTGCATTCATTGAGTACAAGGTTAGATACATGATTAAAGGGGTATGTAGGTTAGATAGAAGTCCAAAGTCAATTTCTTGACGCCATAGGGTGGGTGCCTACCTCAGTTCAACAGGTCTCCTCTGGGACGTCTTGGTTTGGGGTGGTTGGCTTGGGGCTCGGGACTGCTCGCACCGTCCGCGAAATTGAAGTGAAGTCCGGTACTGGAATATCGTTTTGGGATCGTTTGTGCTGTCCCGGGTCGCGCGGATTGGTTTCAAGTGCGGGGTACGGGTACGGCATGGCGGTGGATGACTCCTCGGTGGTCGGTGTCCGGTCTCGGTGACACTTGCCTGGGGTGGTGGCACGTGCGTCGGCTGCCGCGCTCATCTCGCCTTTCGGTCGGCGGGGGGTGTGGGCTGCTCCGGGGGTAGGCGCTACGGAACGTCGTTTGTAGTTGAGTGGACCTTGCTCCTTGAAGTGCGGCGGTCAGCTGCAAAATTATTGTCGCCAGGGTGTGTTTTGTCGCTTCGTTCGTTGCCAGCTTCTTTCCGCTCGTTGCCAGTTTCTTCCCTCTTTCTTTCGTAGGGTTGTCCGTTTTTACGCTTATTAAATCCTGATTAATCTCCATCTCTTTATCCTGTCGACTCTTCAAATTATGTGGTAATATATCCTGTCGACTTAACCGTTCTGTGACAATATCGTTGCGGAATTTCTTGTTGTTCGATTTGAATGGTGAGGATTGGTTGAAACGCAGTCGTTTGAGTGAAAGTTGAAGCATACAGTTAGGAATAATCAGGACACGTGATGGGGTTTGAAAATAAAAGGCAACTGGGTTGGAGGAAAGAAAGCTTGAGAAGAGCGGAGCGGGTTTTGATTGTTAATTATCTGATCACATGGTGGTGATTGTACTTAGCTACGGGATGAGCAGAGTGAGAGAGGTCCAGAGCCGATGTCACCTCGTTGGGAGCGAAGGAGCAACTGTAGGTGTTGTTCCGATGAGAGCGAAAGTGCTACTGACCATTCTTGCTTCTCGATTTAACACCACGAGTTGTCTTCTTTCCCATTGGTCGAAGGATGGAACGTGCCCGTTTTTCTATTGGTTGACCTACTTAGTTATTGCTTCCTAATTGGACCGGCGGCTTTCTTTGGTGGAAGATACGCCCGGCCTGGTCAGGAAGTATTGGGTGTGAGCTCGACTCTTATTACTTCCGCGGTTATCAAATACCTCCGGTCCTGTCCGGAAATATTGGGCGTCTCTCTACTTTTATAACTTTTGCGGTCACCAGATACGTCCGGCCTCTGTCAGGAAGTATTGACTGTACAAGTTATTTATACTTGTGCCCGCTTTACTGCCTGCTTCCTATGTCTTGTTGCTACTTTCTTTCCTCCAGTTACCTTATTCTTTATTAAATCTTTGAAAATCATACATTGTACATGCATAGTGGGTCGGGGGGTACATACAATTATATACAAATTATGACATATATATTTTATTTTGCTTATCAAAAATGACTGGGCATCAAAATAAAAATAAATAAATAGATAAAAAGAGTGATAATCAAATTGGCCAAAAGGTTAGATATATTTAAAATTAGAATAAACAAGTGATATAA
Organism: Cordylochernes scorpioides; assembly: GCA_030710605.1. Lineage (NCBI taxonomy): Eukaryota > Metazoa > Arthropoda > Arachnida > Pseudoscorpiones > Chernetidae > Cordylochernes > Cordylochernes scorpioides. The sequence continues at coordinate 59,102,656 of CP092867.1, forward strand.
AATAAATATACATACAAACAAATAATGTAGAGAGCAAAATAACTTGGGTTGGAAAGGCAAAATCTTTTTCAATCAAAGTTTACAAATACTTATCTAAGCTTCTGTTTATAAAAACAAATCTTGTTTTCAATTCTGTCGATAAATCCGATCTTGAGTTCACTTGAGATAATTCTTCACTTGAGATAATTATCCGGATTAATTATTTTGTTCCATAACAGGAAACTATATCGCAAACCACTTAATTGGTGCGCAATTCTATAACGACGCTCTTCTCGTTTATCTTCTTTGTTTCATTCACACGTGGTTACTCATTCCTTCTGAGGCGGGAGCTCATATTTCCCCGAGCCTATACACCAGTGCTGCCGGTTGTCCTTTTTCCTCCCCGTCACCGCGCATAGGTGCTCGCGCATGGGATGGGGGGGCGATGTCTTGTTTGTTTACAAATTTTGCTCCTTCCATTCTTTATTCCTTTCCACCCATCAAGATAAAGAGGCAACAAAAATAAAATAAAATATATACACATAATAATAATAGGGGAAAATCTATAAAACATACAATGATAAATTATATATTTTTAACATACTCCCACCTTTTTGTATGGGAATACAAAAAAAAATGAACGCCAGCATGGCAATTATTTGAATGCGTTTCTCTAATCAGTTGTTCTGTTATTGGATGATCACAAGGTAAGAGCACTGGTTTCCTGAATTCTTCAGGACTCTGATCGTACAAAAGTTTGGTCTCTATATACATAAGCCCATCTGATCGTACCTTGGTTTTTAGGTGGCTAATCTGTCCCTTCCCTAGACTGTCTCTTTGAATTGATCGGATAAGCACCTTTTCGGCTATTTCCAAGTTATTAGGTATCGTCCCAATTCCTTCCTTCCATGGAAGAGATACAAGATAACGTCCATCATGGCCTCGACAGATTTTCTCACGAAACTTTTCTTGCATGAGAACATTTTTCTCTTTCACAGAGATGACCTCTGTAGGATCTCGTATCCCTATTGTTTCTAATTCCCATAAGGATGCTACTCTCTGTTGGGTTGTAAGTAAGGTGATAACCATTTGAGCACTTGTCTCTGGTCTCTCTGATGAGGTATTACCTATTAAAGTCCAACCAAGAACTGTTTGAATTGCGGTCAATCCTCCTGCCAGCTGTTCAATTTTTCCTGTGAGAAGTTGCCCATAATAGTCTCCGCCGATTAGGATGTCTATCTCGGTTTTATTATTGTCTACCTTGGTCAAAGTAATTTCTTTCTTATCCAATTCCCATTGCCTGGGTCCTGTTTCAACGGGTGAAATATTGCCACAAATTATTGTTTCCTCTAACGCTTCCATTTTAAAAGCCTTTCCCTCATCAACATTGTCCAACTGGAAATAAAATATTACTCGTCCTTTTTAATACTTGTTACTTTTATAATAATTCAAATTAGTGTCTATAGAATTTGGGCGTTTCTGCGCAATTATTTGAATGAACAATTGCTTTGGAGACAATAGAGGAAAATTATATATAAACCTATATTTAAAAACTATACTTATAATATTAAAACTATAAACATGAGAGAAGAATAGATGAAAACATTAAGCTATAGTAGAGAACGACTTATACACACCTCAAATTGTTTTGATGATTCAGGATGAATTTCTGCAGCAGACGATAGGTTATATAGTCTTGTGAACTGTATTTTGAAATGTGAGAAAATGTCAGACGACATGTTTATTATACAGAGAACCTTAAGTTTTCCTCCAGATGTTTCACTTACTTGTTGTATATGTCAACACCCTTGTTTATCTTTTGACATCTATCTGCGTTTAGATAGTATTTTATTGATGTTTACAATAGAAAAAGAGGAATAAATACATATTTTCTAAGAAATTCTATAAATATTTGAGAAAATTCTAGTTTATAATTAGAAGAAAATAGAATTATTTCGGAAATGTATCAATTTCTAATATTTATTTTAATCTCCGTCAATCATAAATTACAAAAGTTTATTCCTTATGATAAAAGAAAAATATTTTTATTTATATCTAAATCGTGATATATTACTAATATTGTAAATAATTATATATTTTTGTATTTTTCAAAATTATATTTGAATTCATATAAAATAATAATATAACTAAATTTTTAAACCAGCAATAAAATAAAAGGATTTAAAAGCGCGAATGTTTCTTTTATACATAAAACGAACTTCTACTGTCCTTACTGCGATGAAAAAATATATTGGGAGGGCTTGGCTCATCGGTGGTGAACCCTCCCAGCGGTTTCGCCAATTTAATCCACCAGACCGCTTCTCAGAGCTCTAATACTGTATTGGATTATTCTGCTTTTATATGCTACACTGAAGGATGGAATCTTAGAAATGGTTTTCAAGTAAACTATGGACATAAGCTTATAGGACAGTAGAATTACATTCAAATATTTGCTTCGAGCAATGCTCTTCAGCAAACTATAAAGACAAGGCCATTAGGAATAAATTAACACAAAGCAATAACGCGCCATCTATACATATAAAATAAAAGGATTTAAAAGCGCGAATGTTTCTTTTATACATAAAACGAACTTCTACTGTCCTTACTGCGATGAAAAAATATATTGGGAGGGCTTGGCTCATCAGTGGTGAACCCTCCCAGCGGTTTCGCCAATTTAATCCACCAGACCGCTTCTCAGAGCTCTAATACTGTATTGGAACATTCTGATTTTATATGCTACACTTTTTTCATCGCAGTAAGGACAGTAGAAGTTCGTTTTATGCATAAAAGAAACATTCGCGCTTTTAAATCCTTTTATTTTATATGTATAGATGGCGCGTTATTGCTTTGTGTTAATTTATTCCTAATGGCCTTGTCTTTATAGTTTGCTGAAGAGCATTGCTCGAAGCAAATATTTGAATGTAATTCTACTGTTCTATAAGCTTATGTCCATAGTTTACTTGAAAACCATTTCTAAGATTCCATCCTTCAGTGTAGCATATAAAAGCAGAATGATCCAATACAGTATTAGAGCTCTGAGAAGCGGTCTGGTGGATTAAATTGGCGAAACCGCTGGGAGGGTTCCCCACTGATGAGCCAAGCCCTCCCAATATATTTTTTCATCTCAGTAAGGACAGTAGAAGTTCGTTTTATGTATAAAAGAAACATTCGTGCTTTTAAATCTTTTTATTTTATATGTATAGATGGCGCGTTATTGCTTTGTGTTAAACCTACAATAAGTTTCTCCATAAAAGGTTATTCGATCTGTTAAAAATATATATTGATATTTTTACCTAATAAAACACGATATAAAAGAAATGATATAGATTTTTAAATTGCTTTACATCATTAATCTAAGAAATAAATAGTTTTATACTCTGACACTAAATCGTATTAATATATTATAAAACAAGCAGTAGCCAACTACAAGCAACCGTGATCATTATGGCTTGTAATGCCGATAATTAATAATTTTAATAATATGACACATATAGCTATTACAGATAAAACCAGTAATCACGAATGTGTGTCGTTTCTAAATAAAACAAACTTTCCACTGTCCATTCTGCGATAAAAAAATATATTTAGAAGCTTGGTTTGTCAGTGGGAACATTGCCAAAGATTTGTTCACTTTAACTCACCAGACTGCTTCTAGAGCTCTAATACTGTATTGGACGTTTTTGTACAAGGTGTAATCTTAAGTAGGGAGACAAGAGGCTGTATTCAAAAATAAAATAAAATAATTCTACAGGGTGTACCAGGTAAAATGGGAATTTCAACAATGGTATTTTAACTGAAATTTTTTGCAAGTAAAATTTAAAATATCCGAATGAAATTTGACACAGTAGTAGATAAAAGGATATAGTTTTTATTTATTCAATGTAGTTTCCATTATTAGCTACAACAGTCTCGAGGCGAGTGCGGAATGAAGCACAGGCCTTGGCGACGATGACCTTGTCCATTTGGGTCATCACCGTGTGAACTGCTTTCTTGACAGACTGGATGGTGGTATGAGGAGCTTTGTTGACATCTCTCTCAACAACGCCCCATACATAGTAGTCGAGGGGATTGCAATCTGGAGAATTAGGGGGCCAAATATCAGGACCCCAGTGACTAGGGACGTTAAGTGTCAGCCACGATTGTGTCTTTTTTGCCTTATGGGCTGGAGCTGAGTCCTGTTGGAAGACATACTTCCTTCCTGCGGCCACCATGTCCATCCAAGGCTTCACAACGGTCTCCAGAACATTGATGTAGGTGTCAGCGTTCATCCTAAGGCCCTTCTCAAAGAAATGGGGAGGCATGACATCACCTTCACTGCTGATAACGCCAAGGACCATTACGGAGGCAGGAAATTTCGTGTGCATCACGACAGGTATCTCTGAGGGGTCTTTACAGATCCAGCGATCATTCCTGGGATTTACCTTTTGGTCCACGTCAAAGTTCTTTTCGTCAGAGAAGAACCTTAGCATGCCAAAAGAGTCGTGTTTCAGGTTGTTGAGGAGGGCAGCAGCCTTTCCTTTTCTGTTATTCTTCATATTCTCAGTCAGTAACTGACCTTTCCGAAGGGCATAAGACTTGAGACCAAGGTCCTCATGGATAGTTCTGACAATTGTCATAGAGCCAACGTCCATTTCCTTGGCTATGGCCCTCATGCTCTTCCCAGGGTTTCCATCAATCTTCTCCTTGACATTTTTGACAAATTCTTCGCCTCTTACCCTGTCCGATCGACGCGAGTGCTTTTTCCTTGTAGCTATCCCCTCTTTGTTACTGTCGGCCTCATCAAACTGCTTCTTGACACGATAAATAGTGGTTTTGGGCAACTTAAGAAAATCCACTATCTCTTTGGGGCTCCTTCCGGCGCGCAGAGCAACGATGATGGCAGCTCGATTTTCAAATTCTCGGTTACTCTTCATCACTACACTGCGCACACATGTACTGTTGCATTTTACATGAATATGGCTACGTAATGAAAAAAAAAACAAGTTTTTAATCTCAAGTAGTTTTTGTTTTATGGACTGTCAAAGTTAGTCCCAATTTACCTGGTACACCCTGTATATATATTTTTGCATTGAATATATTCATAATATAAGATTTTATATGATATATAACTTGACCATGACCCGAACGTAAATGATACGAATTTATTTTATAAAGCGAACGTGGTGTTGTCATAAAGTTCTTTGAAAAATATTCTTTAAAAATGGATAGAGTTATGGAGCAACAAATCTCTATTTATTTTGTTTTAAACTTAGTAAAACAGCTTCAGAAACTAATGATTTAATTAAGTAGTATTATATAAAAGGGCTTACCTGGATCTGTAAAGAAAAAAAAAACATTTTTTTTCTCAAAATATTTCGAGAGATTTCTCCCTCTTTATCAATTTATTTCACAGTAAAATAAATTGATAAAAAGGGAGAAATATCTCGAAATATTTTGAGAAGTATTTTTTTTCTTTACAGATCCAGGTACGCCCTTTTATATAATCTCAAATGATGGATCGCCTTTCGACTCAAATTAATTAATTAGGTTTATAGATATGAATCTTATAGTAGAGCAAAGGTTTTCAATTGGTACGGCAACTTTAAAAATGGAAGAAAACATCCCTTTGACTATGTTCGACAAAGTCGACTGTGCATCATCAGGAACCAGGTAATATCGAACAAATCAAAAGTCTTTTGCGAGTAGACAATATAATGACAATCAGGAAGATAAAGGTGATAGTAATCTATACACTTATATGCCTGAAATATTTAAGTATGATGTTCGAAACTGAAGGTGAAATTTCCACAATTATCTAGGGGGTCTCAAAATGTGGCTACGGCGATTATATGACCTTAACACAAAGTGATATACATCATTAAACATCATGAATCGCTTTCTAAGACGATTAGGTTTGGCACGACACGAAAACACCTGTTTTGGAGTGTTAATAACAACACATTTGAAGGATGCAAAGATCGAAGATTCGCTTCTGTAATGTGTCTAGATGTGGCCTTTGAACACATTGTAGTTCCATCATCAGAACAAATGATGAACCCCTAACTTTAATGTATATGGCTCACTGTGGAATCTTTATCAGAGTATCGAACGATTATTTGGCCGTATCTACTCGTCATTCCTCTAGCACGTCCTGACCGTATCGCCTTGTGTGAGCACAATTCTGTTTCCTTAATTCCCAACACATTCTCTAATAGTAAGATTGATTGACAAGACGTACTACTTAACGATTTTCCCAACCCGCCCTTTTAAACCAATAGCAATGTATCTCGGAAACTCCATCAACTAGGAATATATTATATACTGTTAAGCTCGAGGCAGCACGGATTTATCAAGTCTAAGTCAACTATCACTGCTTTGAATACTGTAATTGATGTATTAATGGAGCATAAGCAAAAAGAACTGTCTGCACTAGTTACAATAGATATCTCGGGGGCTTTTGATAATGCCTGGTGGCCAGCGATCATCAAAAGAATAGACTCAGATAATTTACCGGAAAAACTGATCAAAATTCTACAATCATATTTAAATTCCAGGATCATTTCTTTCAGTTACGACAATCTATTTTGAATGCCATTCAAAAACAATTGTTCTCTTTGGGGAATGCTTTATTAAGCATTTAAAAAGTTTCGGTTGCTGATATTTGAAGTTTCACACAAAATTCTATGCAAATCCTCTGCTTCAATTTTCGTTCCATCGTAAAATCGCCGCAGCGCTATGTGTAACCTTTAAATAAATTAGAATAACTTTGGAGCGCGTGCACGTACCGCCTCGATATTGGTACCACCGTGTAGCCAGATATTTTTTCTATAATAAACAGTCAAATTCATTTACATTTTTCATTTATTTATTTTTTTATGGACCCAGTCCGGGAACTTATGGGACATACCTTGTATATGAACCTAAAACTTAATTTGCTGTTACCGAGTGTTCAGTCGTACGCATTTACATTATTGATCTATATGATTTTATCTTACGTATTTACATAGTTTGGTTTTATTGCATGCTTACTTTTTTTATCCACAAAATTCATTGTAAGCGAGTGTATAATCTACATCTCATTTGATGTACATATTTGTTAAATTTTAAATATTTTCGTTTATTGTATATATATTTTAAATGGTAATATATGTTTATATTGGGAATTTATGCATATAAGTTCCTTGAAGGATTTCGATAAAATTCTGATATTTTTGAAGTTTTTAGTAGATTGATTTGAGTTTCTTTCATGATTCTCTGTAAAAATGAATTTTTTACTGGATCTTCAATGCTTATTGATGAATGAATGAAATTAGCTTTTCTACATTTATCCAGTATAATATAAGAATTTAACGCCGATTTATATCAATTACTAAATGAAACAGTTCCATAAGAAATCATCACAATTAGCTAAATGGCATTGCCATTTAAACTCTAACAAGAAATATGAAGAATCTAATATCATCCCTCCATCAATACGCATTAAAGATCCAGTAAAATAAATTTTCAGAGAATTATTAAAGAAACTCAAATCAAGTCAGAAAAGAAGGATGTAACATATCAGAATTTTATCGATATACATCAAGGAACCTGTATGTTTATATTTTTCCCATATTTAAAAAATAATATTTCATAATTTCAATAATTTATATGTTAGTCCACATTGTAATACTTCGCTCTGCGTTAAACATTGAAGACTACAATCTTTGTATCATAGCCAGCGAGTGAGAGGTTAAATAAATACCCCCAACTACACACATAAAATACATTTTATTTAATTATTCAGTTTTTGATAGTTAAATTATTTTCGTGAATGTTAACAACATATGTATAATAAAAGCAATGTTGAAAAACAGGCCAAATCGCAACCTGATGTTCCATTATCAAAACTCAAATCGAATCAACTTCCTTAAATAAAATTATCAAACAACTAGTGATTGAATACAGTAGAACTTGGATAATTATAAGCCCAAGGGACCAAAAAAATCGTATCATTCAAAAATTCGAATTAAAACGTATTTAATAAAAGTTTAAATTAATAAAACCTCGCATTATCGATCTATTCCTTTATTAAGAATAACATTAGTGCTGAAAAATTACATTTTTACCGTATTTTTAGATTATGTGCTCTAATTGAATGTATATACAGGGTGCCTCAAAAAAATGTATACACACTTTGAACTTCCATAGAAAATTTATTTACCGTTCTGCAAAGTTAAATTTCAGGAAAATAGAAAACTGAAAGTCCAATATAAATGAAACATAAATAACAAATGTTAATACTGTTCAAATTGGTGACCTGCAGCATCAATACAATTCTGAGTACGAGTCACCACAGATTCTGTACATCGTATCAAAACGTCCAATGAGATTTCTCTACACACTGCTTGAATCTCATTCCAAAGAATGTCTATGTTACGTGGTTTACGTTTGTACACCCCATCTTTTACTGTGCCCCACAAGAAGAAATCCAGTGGTGTAAGGTCTGGAGAGCGTGCTGGAAACTCGATTGGCCCCCTGCGTCCTATCCACTGGCCCGACAAATTTTGATCCAGGTAAGCTCGTACGTCCCTGTGATAGTGCGGCGGAGCACCATCTAGTTGAAAATAAAAATCATCATTACCGTATAATGCACGAATGGCAGGAAATATGGAATCAGCAAGCATTGTTAGGTAATTAATACCAGTTACAGTGCCTTCAAATCGAAAAGTATACATTTTTTGAAGCACCCTGTATATATATATTAATAGTATTTTTTATATTTGGAAAATAGAGGAAAAATGAACTATTAAGAACTACAGATTTTGAATTAATCAAATAATCAAATTTCGATTTCAACATTATTAAATATAATAGACAAGATTCAAATATATCAAAACATTGCACCAAAGGTATCTATTTTGGACAATCTTTAAGATTCTACAGAATTAACAACAAATTAAACAACTTTATAAGTAAAATTAAAAACTTAAATGACGAATTTCAAAAAAATGGATTCAGCCAAAATGCAATTTAAAAAATTAACATTTTAGCAATCAGAAAATATCTTCACAAAAATAAATTCTCATACAATTTCAACTTCAATGACTTAAAAAATTTTACTATGAGAATTTAATTAACTTTTAACCAAATATTCAAACTTGTTTTCTCCGCTAACTTTTAAATATAAAATTTATTTATAGAAATTGACCGTTTCCCCCTGGGTGAGTAGAATTTGCTTGTGATATTAATTGCAATATACATATATTGAATTTTAAGTTGATAACATGGACAGCAATTCAATACATATAAATGAATGATCTACAATAATGTTAACAGCAATACTGATTTCAACTGGAACACGCAATCTAAACACTACTTTCACTTTTAGACAATGATGCAACTAACAAGAGTCACATCATCTATCTTGATTTACTAACACTAACTACATTCCGCTAATCTAGATAATAAATAATTTAATTATAGGTAAATACTCTTGAAATCATAACATTCATAAGGAATGCTATCACACTAATTAAGTGTATGTACAAGCTATTATAAATATTTTCAAAGAAAATTTCTTTTATTTTTCCACCTCATCTTTCTCTCCTTTCCTATTTTTTCTTTTTTTTATTTCTTTTTTTTTTCTATTTTTTTTTTTGTGTTCCTTGTTTCTTTTTTCTTCAGCCCTTTTAATTGGACTTAGAACAAATAATAATTAAGATTTTAAATTAATAAAAAAAAATCCATCTACACAAATAGAAACTATTAAATTCAATATTCTGAAACACCAATACCATACTGATAAGGCACAATTTGGATTATAGATTATAAACACAAGGTAACGGGACCGGGTCCGAGTGAATGAGTGGTGTGTGGCATTTTGGTAGCAGCGTTTTTGACCTCTTCAGACTTGTCTGAAGATTGTAGCGGCGCTGATGCCGAAACGTCGCACATTGTTTATTTGTTTGGATTTGTTCTTTTTACCTTTGCTTACCAATACCATACCTTTATTTCTGTGTTTTCTCTAATTCTTACTTTGTTTGATCCTTTAAATTTATACGATAACTTTAGATTTTTTTTCTCTCCTTATTGCATACATAACAATTATCTATGCGTGTTCAATCTTTATAAAGGGGGGTATAGAGAATGAACATTCAATCTAATTGATATGAAGCACTAAAACTTAAATTCCTAAACTTCCTTATTTAGCAGAAATAACAGGTACTGGTCCACATATATAATACTTAAATAAAAAAAGTATAGATAGGACTACATATAGAATATACGGTACCGTTAGGACCAATTCAAATAAATTAATGATGTGAGTTATTATGGGAAAGCATTTTCACCATCTTCAGACAAGGGACTTATGTCTTTGTCTGATGAAGCTGATATTTCCATTTATGGTATGACGCACATTCTTAACTTGTTTGAATTTAATCGTACTCTCTTGTAGTTCCAATTAATCCTTATACTCTCGTACTACTAATATCTTATTATTTTCCTGCAGTCCTATTAATTAGAGTGTATGAACACAATTTGGACCATAATCTGAACCTACCAACATCAGACAAAGTTTATTTTTCTATGTTCTTTAATGTTAGATTTCCTGTTCCCTTGTCGACGCACTTTGTTAAAGGCTTGGGATATGATCATATTTGCTTGTATTTGTAATAATCATTTGACTGTATTACTAATTTCTTATCAGTCTCTTACAGTCCTTATACCCAAAAAGAATAAACACAATTTGATTTAAAGTTTGACACTAAGGGATAAGTATGTATCAATCTGATTAAGTCTAGGGAACCGAATAAATTTAACTTCTGAAATGAAAAAAAAAATATATTTTTTATTTAGGTTTGAAAGTGCAGAAGATGATGTTGCTCAGTTCATTAGTTGATTTATGTAGTATCTAAGGCTCAGCTATTACCCTATTACCGTTCCAACCTAAATTTTCTTTCTATTTGGTCGAAGAGGCATGGTTTGGCAGTAATGGAGTAAGGGCCGAAACTGCTGCTCAGGTCTTCATCTGAAGAGGCCCGCCTGAGTACCATCCTCTTTCCATCTGGTCTAACCTTTATGGTTTTCATCTGGTCTAACCCTTAAGGTTTTCATTATTCCTTTTTTAATATATTATCTTATATCGTGTCCTCCACATTTACACTAGATTGTCTTTAAAATAAGCTTATAAAAAAAAATTCTAAAAAAAAAAAATAAATTCACAAAAATCTATCTTCTTTCATCAAGAGAGAAAATAGAGCAAAAAACACTTCTCTCTCTCTAATTAGCTTTATTTTATATTTGGAAAATTATCATCATGGTTCTGTCTTTGCTCTTCTCTTTAAAACTTTCTCTTCGCTTATTCCTTTTTTCACCCAGCCTATGACGCGTTACTGCCGATGCTTTGCTGGTGTTACTTTTTTTTCTTTTTTTTTTTAAATATAATCTAACTAATTATTTATTACAAAAATATTTAAAAAAACAAACCTCACACATTTAAATTAAATTAAAGAAAAAATTATTTATCTTAAAATTTTCATAACTATACTATATATATATATATATATATATATACAATATTCAAAAAATTTCAAAACAGAATTATTAATGTACATGTGTAATCAAATAAAATTTAATTAAATATTGACAGATATATTTATATAATTATAATATACAGGGTGGTCAATAAGTCCCGAACCCTTTTTTTTAAACAAAAGGCAAACTAGAACAAAAAACTATATTTAAGTTTGCCTTTTAATTTTTAATTGAAATAAAAGTTTTCGGGACTTATAGGCCACCCTGTATAATAAAATATATTGAGAGAGAGACTATAGTCTCTAAAATTACAAATAAATAATTTATCTTGAAATCTGGTAAACAGATGAAGTCAGTCTTGGATTGAAAACACGTGCAAATAAACAAAACACTTTCCGTCGTGTTTATTTCTTAATTTTCCATCTGGAGGAAAGTGAAGAGTTTCTCAGAACAATAAAGTTGGTGGTAAACATGTGTGTCATAACTCATTCTGATATTTCCCCCACTGCCGAATGTCTCACTATATAATCATCCACTGTATTGCTGGTAGCTTCACCTCAGACCTGACCTACCACGCAGTAAGTACCACCACATCTCTATTAATTCAAATGTTCTTCACGATAATTCGAAAATTTAATTTAAGAAGAATATTTATCCTGAAGATAGAGTGATTATTATATTACTTTATTTATTTGATTATAATTTTATTATTATATATTTACTTATTTCCAAGATCATAGTCTTTGACGAGTTTAATATTTGTTTTTGACTCGTGCGCTAGATGTTGTACTAAATTCGAAAAATCACGTGAGAACGCCCTTGCAACCTTAGAACAATTTGTAACGCCTTGCCAAATGCTTTATTTTTATTTACTTCTCCTGACGAAGACAAACTATTTTTGTCGAAACGTTGATAAAAATAAGAAACTCTAACTTGTCGAAGTGTCTATTTTTCATAGAAAAAGAATATTTATTTATTTTAACTTAGAGCGCTATGTCCTACTAGGGACAGTTGCTCTTTAAAGGTAAACTAAACATAGTAAGAAAAGGAAGATCATTTGAAATATTTTCAAGAATTATTATGCAATTTAGTTAGATGAGAAAAGAGAAAAGAATATAGAGACTTTGACTTAAAATATTTGCGTTTAAAAAGCTTAGAAGAGCATCAAATATAAAATATATAGATTTATGAAATATTTGCAATTGTAATAAGAGAATATTATTCAAAAGTGTGCCCCATATGTTTATTATTAAAAAGAGATGTGATGGATATAAATTTTGGCTTCAAATATTTGCATCAAAAGGTATAGAAGATTATTAAACATAAAATATAGAGATTTATAAAATATTTGCAAATACCATAAGAGAATATTATTTAAAAGTACCCCCATGTTGTGTGTGATGTGTATTATTACAGAAGGGATAAAATTGAAATGGATATATTTTAGAATGTTCTTTTAAAACTAAAAGTTTTTATTGCGATAAAATACAAGAATAAGAAATTATTTTTTTAAATTCTAAAATATAAAATCAAGTGATAGTTTCGACTCACAATAGGGAAGAGGATATTTTAAGAATTTTTAGCAATAAAAATATGCATTTTTTTGCATATTCATGGTTCCAATAAAAAAAACGATTATATATAAATTTGACATATGTTGGCGGGTTAATAGATTACTCATTTGAATTAGAAATTTCAATTTAAATTTTAAAATAATAAAAAAAATGTATATCAAAAAGTATCTCTAAAATGAAGACATAATAGATTTATCAATATATATATATATTTACAAAGATTTAATATGCATTACTTCTTGAATATAATTTAAGTTGTGTGTTTCAGGAGAATAATGAAGTTTTTCATTGTATTTGCAATTTTGGGCTTTGTGATTTTTACTGCAAGTCCTTCTAAAGGTAACAATTATTAAAATACACCAATATATAAATCTTGATAACTATATATATAATGCTTTCAAAATTATATTTATTCAATAAATATATTTGATATTTATATTTTTTTCCAAACAAAAGCGTTTGAACTGCTGTTTTTTTACTTGAGATTAACAAATTTTGATTGAGGGTAATTGAGAGTAACGACATTACATGCGATTTCAACATTTTTTCATCGCAGTAGGACACTAGATCTCTGATATATGTGTGAGAGAAACATTCGCGTCTATATGTTTCATTTTCTGTATATAGATGGCGTGTTATTGCCTTTATTAGCTATAATTAATACAAGGCAATAACGCGCCTATCTCTTCGAGCTTTTAGATAACTTTATTATCTATAATTAATACAAGTTATCTAAAAGCTCGAAGAGATATTTTAGTTAATTTGAGGCTGGGTCTGATTTATGGAGAAAATAATTTTCAAGTATTTGTAAAAGTTGTGTTTTTTAAATCAGAAATACGCTCACTTTTCAACAAGCAAAAGCTTTCACAAACTATCAAGCGGCTTAAAAAACTTGCCTTCACAATTTTGGCGATTTTAGATTCGGTTTGAAGGGTGATAAAGCTATTTTCTGAATTTGGCATAGTATCTGTAATATTCAAACTAAAGAAAAAAAAAGAGGAAATTTTTAAAACAAATTCTTCATGTTGATACCTTCCAATATAAGGGTAATAGCGTTGAAATAAAAGGTGCTTTTTTGAGTGGAGGGTTTTTTTAGGCATGATAATCAAGGTGGATAGAAGTAGGCGACTGCTTTTACTGTAAGTGCACCACATGTCTACACATATGAAAAGCAGTTCGACTTTGCACTTATGTGCCAGAGCCCCGTTGGTTACTTGCACTTGCTGGTTGGATTGGACTTTTGCAAGAATCGAGGGCAATTAGAGCATTTTATTTTAAATCTGAAAAAAAATGATCTCAATGCGGGAATCGAACCTGGGTCGTAGGAGTGTAGGAGGTGATTTAAAAAAGATATTATTAGATAACTCAAAATTCAGAAGCTTTAATTATGTTCAAATAACATGTTCAATACGCCTACAATTTATTGTGTACTTAATTAGCTATACTTTGACTACTACTAAAAGATAAATTATAAGTTATGAATTTTTTCAGATGCTGATGAAAGTTCCCTTGCTCTAGTAAGTATGATTTGTGAATAGAATCAACATATTAAATATTTATATCGACTATACGCATGTCAACGGTTTCATTTTATATATGTATGTACTAAAAAGGCACTTATAAAGGTTATAATGCTGTTTCTGTCAGTACTACGCTGAGGTGTTTTATGAATAATGAGCTACAACACCATCTTTTTACTAAATCAGACAAAAGCCAATCTCTATGCCTACCAATGTCTAACAGTATTCTTGTATTGGAGCGCCTTCTATTACATGATATCTTTCGAGAGCTCAAGTGTAAAAGATACGTTCAAATTTTCTGAAGGTATTTAGGTTTGTGAAGTAGAAGCACCGATTTGTAGGCCAAAATATAACAAAGATGCGGGAGGATCAAATTCAAAAGAGGAATTACCCTTATTAAAAATTCATTAAAACAATTTATTTTGATTCATAATACCACTAAGGAATATTCATATGGTTATTACGATGGGCCTTTTGGTGGCAATCATAAAACAAGGCTGCCAATTTTTGGAAATATTCGAGCGATTCAATGATTATTCTTGTTAGATGTTAGAAAATCGAAGTCGCCCTTGTATTGTTGAAGGAGCAAGCCCGATACCCTGATTTGCAGATTGTCTTTTGTCTGAACTTGACAAAACTGGTGATGTAGTACATTATTCATCACCGTTTTAACGTTCGGTAGTGGGGTGATGAACGAAGATACCATTTTAAATACATTTTCAAGGAGAGAGGTACCAACTCTGACACATGAGTATCATTCACCCGTATATTTATGTTACATAGATAGAGATATCAGGAGGAGCCACTGAAGTACTGCCACTCTCACCAGAATCAACAACCTGGATCGTGTACTTGGTTAATTTTTATAAATTCATCAATAATGTGTATTTTGGATAAAATATTATAGAAAATTCACAATCAACGAGTAAATTGATATTTTATTTTTGGATAGACAAAGTCAGCATCACTTGTTGCACAGTTGCACGATCAGAAATTGCCTTTTTAAATTTAACCCATGATTCTACGATTTACTTTTTGTATTATTGTTTCATTAACAACATATGTTTTCAACATATGTTTAGATTATCAAAACCACATATAAATATTTTTAAATCATAGCAATATTGTTTATTATATAGCATCATAAAAAATTCAAATCCCTTTCAAAAAATATTTTATATATAAATATTATATATATTTATTATAACAACAGATGTGTAATTTTAAAAATTGAATGATGCTTATAAAAATATGACAATTTATATTAATCAAATCAATTATAAAACAATATTTTTGTTGTTTGAAGGCAGAGAAAGAAGTCACAAGGGTACGGAATAATATCCTGGCGATCAATTCCAACACTGCGGTAAGAAAATAAATAGAATACATAACCTTGATAAACCTCTGTAATAATTATTTTATTTTTCACAATTTCATAAAAATAGATTTTCAATTGATATTTGAGTATTTTATTTATTCATTGTCCCCATTGTGTGACATTGTCTGAGTGGGGAAAGTCTACTCACGATAAAACGATATATTTTGCAGATTTGTCATTTTGTCTCAAACATATGTCCCATTAAAAAAAAAAACAATATCAATTATTTTCCCCATATAAAATGTCTTATCCTTTCAATTTTCATATTTCTATTTTCTGTATTTTAGAAATTAGGTATTGTAAATTTTAGTAATTCTGTAAGTAATTTACGTCCATTGTAATTCCGTCATTTTCTAATATATTTGCAAGGAAATGTTGTTACTCTCTCTGTCGTTCTATCTTTCAAATATTATCAGATTAAATCCTTATTTATTCCTATGTTCTCAGCATATGGATTATGTTTTACTTATTTTATATTGCGATATCACAGAAGAGATCATCTACTATGTTAAGGTGGAAACATCAGATGTACAGGGATACGTTTCTTTTCAAAATATTATTTCAATTCTCTAGTTTCCGGGCATGATAGCCCTCCTCTACAGTGGAAACACAATATATTAAATTGGTGAGAGAAAATAAGTTACAATATACCCATAATATAGTATAGTGCCCGATTCACAAATCACGAATAGACAGAATTATCCAAAGGACACCATATTCACAAATATACGAGGGAAATGATGTATCAAATACAATTTAAAGCTTAATCTTAAATAGATTAATCCTATATGATTGAAAATGTGAGATGTATTCAACAAAATGTAAGAAAAAGTTTTAATGCGATAAGTGAACTACAGGCCAACACTAGAGATAATCCACCTGACATTCTTTTGATTCAAGAACCGTATGTTTTACATGAAAATGTTATTTATGATATGGACTCTCAAATTATATGTTCGAATAAAACTGGAGAAAAATTACTGCAACTAAAATTTTAAATAAAAATATAAAGTTCAGCAAAGAGGAAAATTTCACAAATTCTTTTTGAACAACAAATTGTATTTCTACAGTTAAAGCTAAATTAATTATTTATAATTTCTACATTCATCCGAATACATTTAACCCTGTTCATCAAAAATTCATTGGTGATCTGCTCAAAACCTATATAAATCAACCTGTAATCCTTTGTGGTGATTTTAATTCAAGACATACTATATGGTTTGACAATGTTATAAACTCTAATGGATATAGATTACAACCTATTATAGACAAATGTAATATCTTTATACATAACCTGAAAACACCCACCTCCCGCGGAGTAAGTATAATTGATCTCACAATCTCGAATAAACACTCATTTAGTTTAATAAACAACTGGCATACCTCTGATCTGACTAATATTTCCGACCATGTTGATGTTGAATTTGATATCAGGTTAAAGAATGGTCATTTATTCAATAATCAAATTTCCACGTGGAAATTATTTGAAAAATATGCGAATTGGGCAAATTTATCTAATAACATATCATTACAAGATACAAACAAACTGGAATTTTATATAAGCAGAGTGAAAGATGTGGCAGACATCGATGAGATAGTGAACGCACTCACGAATTTATTGTAAGAAGCAGCATATAAATCTTTGATGATTAAATCCCCCATTAATAAACATGTTTCCAGAATTGACTGGTGGATTAATGAACTGGAAATAAAGAAAAATAATTTTCATTATATTAGAAACTTATATTACCGTCATAAAACAATCAGTTACAATACATTTAAGTTGGCAAGAAACAAATACACTAATTCAATAAAAAAAAGCTAAAAGAACCAACTGGCGAAACGTTATTGAAGAAAATTGCACAGATAATCCATTTGGTAATGCCTATAAGTTCTTCAATGAATTAAGATCCTCAAATGTACAGAATGGAATTTCCATAATTGACAAATAACCAGAATATATAAAAGAGCAAAAAAAAAAAGAGCTTACCCAAAAATTAAGTTTATGTTATGCAAACTATTTAATAAATGTATTCAAAAGGGGTATTATCCGGAGAGATGGAAAATAGCAGCTCTGAAGGCAATTCCTAAACCACATAAATCTAATTTAGAATCAACAAAAAGTTATCGACCTATCTCATTGACTTCAAATCTTTCAAAAATATTCGAAAATATTTTGAAAAATTGAATTTATGAATTTTATGAAAGTAATAATCTTTTGAGATCCCGACAACATGGATTTGTCAAATCAAAATCAACGAAAACGTGCTTGAATAAAATAACAGATACTATAATAGAACATAGGCAGAAACAATTAGTGACGCTAATTGCAATAGACATTGAAGGAGCTTTTGACAATACATGGTGGCCAGCTTTGATCAAAAGAATTGATGAAGATAATATGCCTGCTGACCTGCTCAAAATTTTACAATCCCTTTTGAAAAATAGGAAAATAATTTTAAATTATAGTAGCAGAAAAATATCTAAAACATTATCAAAAGGTTGCTCACAAGGTGAACCATTGTCTCCATTGCTTTGGATGATATTTATAAATGATATGTTAACCAAAATACAACTACCAAACTCAGAAATAATTTGCTATGCCGATGAAGTCACAATAATACGCTGGAACAAAGATTTAGCAACCCTCAAAAATTCAATTGAACGTATTTTGGAAAAGGTTGACGACTGGTGTACAGAAAATAAACTAAAAATAAAAAAGACTTGATAAAACTAGTATTTTACATTTTCATAACAAAGATAAATTTGAAAGTAAATTAAAAAATTATATTATTGAGCCTGTTCAAGAAATAAAAATTTTGGGAATTACCTTTGCAAACCATAGAAGGAAGAATGAATTAAATTTTAATCCTCATTTGAACAATATACTAAATAGAACTCAAAGACAAAAGAAAATACTTTTTCGATATGTGGCAAATCTTGGGGACTAAGCACCAAGAAAAGACTCATTTCATACAAAACAATATTCACACCGATACTCACTTATGGATCTGAGGTCTGGTATAAATATATAAGTAAAAAGTATATACCCAAATTTAATTCACTTCAATATCAAATATTATTATGGTCTACACACAAACTTATAAATCAACTAGCTATAGTTGTGTACATACCCTTGCAAATATTCCTTTGATTACGGATTATATGGAATCCAGAAATATAAAATATGATCTGAATAATTAATCGATTGAAGACCAAGAGCGATATGACTTGGATATTCAAGACATAATTGAGAGTTTTATAAAATATGAAATGACACTATTGAAGAAAAATACTAACCAAACATTTAAAAGTTTCTTTCCCGCTAATATTCCGAAATATTTTCGGGCAAATTTCCACAACTCTCAATTTATTACAAATCATGTAAATTTTAGCAGTGCAAGATTCAAGATGCTTCTGTGGATGTGAGGAACAGACTTCTATTCATCTGCTGCTAAATTGCCCCGTCTTCCAAAAGTATAGAATAAACAATGGACTAAATGTATCAAACCCGTTTGATCTAATTTCAACAAAAGACAAATATATAAAATTCAACTCATTTTGCAGATTTATTTTGAATTTAAAAAAAAAAAAAAACTACTAAATTCTATTGGAACACTTTTATTTAGAAATTAATTCTTTTTAGTATTGTTTTAATTGAATAATTCTCTAACTATCGAGCATAATTTCATTCAAAAATATCCCTAAAACCTTTTTTTGTTTTTAAAATCTGTAAATTGCTTTTCTCGAATACACAAAATACTTTACACAATTTGATTTCATTTAACTAAATTTGCACACCAACCCTTTGTACATATATCAATTGTGTTGATATATATATATTATCTTTTCGTCTAACTAACTCTTGCATACTAATTCTGTACATATTTAAATATCTTTCTTTCTTTTCTTTCAAAATATTTGTTTATGCTTAAAGTGCAAGTGTCCCTAGGGGGACATAACGCTCTAATTCAGAATAAAGAAATAAAGAAATGTAAAATGAAGAAATAATATAATATAACTATGTACTATATTACATTATGTAAAATTTTTTATAATCTAAAATGCAAATATTTTATTTTTTAAAAATAAGTTGTGAAAAATGAGTTTTTCTGTTGATTTTAGAGAATTTTATATATATTTATTAATCATTTGCTTGATCCCGGAATCCATGAGCATGTGATATTATTCTGCAGTCGTGACAATAATTAAATAAAATTATTTATCAAAAATAGTTTTAATTGAGCCACAGGAATATATAGTTAAAAATAAACATAATTTGATAGAAGTAATTCCTGGCTTAAGGCGTAAAATCTAAAAAATGAAAAACCTATTTACATAATTTCAAAGGTTTGAGCCGGCCATCAGGAAGCAACAGCAATGAGGTATTATAGGGGAAGCGCGTCCTCTAGCGGTCTATTTGACAGAATAGTTTAATCGATAGAATTATAATTTTTAAATAAAATAATTTTCTATAACATATATATATCATAACTCATTTCCTATCAGCGAGAGAGATTTAATATGTTTCTCCTCTATAGGGGCTATCATGCCCGCATGAGCTAGTGATTATTTGGAATATATATATTTTTAAAAGAAACCTATATTTATGAAACCTGATGTTTTCACTCTAACAAGGGATTATTCTATTGTATTATAAGTTAATTTACTGTGTGTTATAAAAATTCACTAATAATACTAATTAAAATATAAATATTTTATATCTCCATAATTTGGCATTTGGCATTGATCAAGCGGTGTGTATTCAGGAAATTAAAGCACTACAAGAAGCTCTGAAGAAACTTCAAGAGAACGATCTTACAGAATTGGCTTCCAAGATATTGGAAATTCGATCAAAGCATGTAACAAATGTAACTAAAGGTTAGTAGATATCATCCAAATATTATCACAAATCATATTTCTTGAATGATAGAATCATTTACTCTCTCTCTCTCTCTCTCTTGTTAGAAAATTGATATAAAATAGGAATCAATCACTAATTAGAGTTTATATATATTACATAATTATCACTTGAAGAGTGAGTAATTTAAAACTAGGGTTTGATAGAAACTTATTACCTGTTGATGTAGAAATCATTTTCTCTATATTCTAATCTGTATTCTTACTCCTTTACAATAATTTTTACTTGATACTGCTTTGTAGAAGTTTGATAAATATATTTATTATTGCTATTTACTATACCTTAACTTTGTCGCTTAGATTTTAAACGTTTTCTATCTCAAATATTTTGTTCAATTTATTATTAAACGAAGGGTTGTAAGGTGAATGTTTGTTTAATCTGAATTTATCAGCATTAACACTTCAATTTGCATTGTCATCGGTTTCTAAAATTTATACAAAGTATATATATATTGAATAAAAGTTTTTAAAAGTTTAAATTCTATATACTTTTTAATTCCTATGATTTATTATTTATCCGTTGATTCTTTTTTATTTTGACCAATGACAAGGCTATTCGCATGTGAATTTGTGAATTACTTTCAAATTTTGTGAAATAAATTGAAAAAGAAGGAACATTCTCTCGATAGAAATATTTTGAAAAAATGTTTTTCCCATCACAGAGATCCAAAGGTACGCCTTTTTACTGTGTTCAACATGTACTGTTATAAAAACTAATATAAATACATGTATTATATGTATGCTCTCTTTTGAAGATTGAGCAAAAAGTTGTTAGATTTGAAAAATACCATAAATAAATCATATTAAAGATTAATTAACACTCTATCTAGGTTGTTTTTTTATCTCAAATATATCAAATGGTATATCACCTATATAGTAAGAATGACAACCCCGAAACATGTGAATTTTTATGTGTGTTGTGTGTTGAAATAAAATACTCTTATAACTGAAATGGCTGACTTTGGATTTCAGTTATAGAACTTGATGGTTCCGGTATTTCTAATGAACAGTTGCTGGTATTAGTGGTGAGTAATATTTTTCATATTTATCTTTTAATAACATGTAAATAATTGAGTCTCAGAAATCTTCTGAAATATCGAGAAATTGTGAAATATATATATGTTATTATATATTTTTTCGAATATTTCGAGAGAGAGAGAGAAATCTAAAAACAAATTCAATTTCAGGCTTTTAGCAAATCCAAATCAATACCAATCTGTATTACGACTTCAGGGTAAATAATAAAAATTACAGCCTCACTTGCATATTGCCAAATTATGTACAAAAATGGAAGCTTTTTTTTTTTGAGTCGTTGGCCAATGAGAATATCTCAAACTACCAGTCCTAAAGTACATCCGAAAAACTTATAATATTTTTAGAAAATAAAAATGAAATGATTTAAAAAAAAAACGGAGTGTTTTATGCCTCTTATACAAGATAGTGTGAGGCATTGCAACTGTTGTGATAGAGATGCGTGGAGACATCTGAGGTTCTTTATTGGAAACAAAAACAACAAGAGAGTGTATATAGTTGATTGTATTCTTACCGGTTGACACTTTCTACCAATTTTTTCTTTAATTTCTTTCTTGTACTTCTAGGCATTCCTATGTGAGAAGAAACTTCTTAGGCTAAATGTATTTCACTAGGCGTATTTTGGAATACTTTTTAAGCGTTATGCCTCTTTAAACAAGTGACGTTAACCTCTTCATCAAAATTTTGATAAGCAACATACGTGCCAAACAACACCTGGTAGAATAGAAATATCTAATATATAGATTGTGAAATTTTTTCTAAAATTAATATTCCCCTAGAAAATTCTGAAAATATATTTAAAATGTGAATGTATCTATTTAAAAAAAAATTCTCTAAAGCAAAATAAAATTGAAATCTAGCAATTACAGCGAGAAATATTCTAACGACCAATAATAAATCATTTACATAAGGTATCAAATGTTTATTGTCGTCTTCTGTCATTTTAATGGAGAAGAAAACGCAGATGATTAAATAACTACCTCACACGTTGTAACCGGTAAAAGGTAACATTTCCTGCATTCTCACACAGTGGATGAGCCCTAAAGGTTTTGCAAGCCAACAATAATGAATGGCAGGCAATCTAGGCTCTGAAGTGCTTCCATTATTGATAGAGTGTCTACCAGTGATGAAAGATTGTTTCTTTATAATAATCATAGTCTTAATATTGTCATCACGGGACTCTTTGCTTTTGCTGCAAGTCTGTACTTATATTTTAATACAAAACAACACTAGATGAGGCACAATAGCTAGTTATTCCATTAAATTCACTTTTCTAGCCAACACTATGTCATCCATTATATTCCTCTTCATTCCCTCGGTAATTACCTTTGAGAGAAAACCTTCACATATGGGGTAGATGAAAGAATTATCTTCCAATATTCTCAATTTCAAAACCTGGAATACTTTGAAATTTGAAGGAAAATTGGCAAAAGGTTTAATGGGAATCATTTAGAATTTAATAGTAGTTGATATTTGTTTTCAACTCTAATCATCCTAAAGGGTAATCATATTTTATTTTTTGTTTCCTATCATTATAAATATCATATGTTTAAAAAAATATATTATAAAATTTGAAAAATAATATTAATCTTATAAAATATGTTTTAGATAGTTAATATCGATATGTATTGGATGTGTATATATGTATATACAAAATTAATATTCTTTCTTTTATATATTCTTCATTTTACGGCAGTGTCCTTAGTGGGACAGCGCGCTTTATTGTTATAGTTTAATAAAGTTTAACAACGTATGAGCTATTTAGAATACCAAATAAAATCGATATATTTGAGTTGAATGAATATAATATAATCACTATACGATAAAATAATCCCTTGAATTAATATTAAAATAAAAACATAAAGCCTCCAGGGAAAATATTATTTAAAATATATTTTTAAAAGAATCTTTTCCCTGGAGGCTTTATGTTTTTATTTTAAAATTCAATATAATTTATAAATACACCGAAAGGTGACCTAAATCGCTGCAGGCAAATGCCAATAGTTAAAATTAACAGAAATTATTTTTTTTGCTTATCTTTGGCAAGAATCGGGGGCCATTGGAGCATTTATTATCAGAAAAAAGTGCCCAGTGCGGGAATCGAATCCGGGTTTTAGCGGTCGAATACCAACGGTCAGACCATCCTTTCACCGACTCCATACAGAAATTGTGAATCATATAGAGGCCTTTTGAAAAATCTATTTATCTCATAAATGTAAAGTTACATAATTTCCACCTTTTATAAATAGCTTTTGAACATTGATAATTTTTTATCTACTGACTAGAACGTTAAATTAATGATGAGCTTCGCACAAATATTTATTCCTCACTCTAGAATATATGGTGATTTACTTATATTGATTTGATTGTTTCAGGTGAAATATAATTTAAATGAATACCGTAACTCAATAATGAAAATTGAAACTAATAACCAGGTAAGTTATTTCTAATATGATCAGTATTGGTATGACACTTTCATAATTTTGATTCTCAAAATATATATATATATATATATATAAATATGGCTTTTCTTGATTTATCAAGAAATTGGGTTGGCCAAATATCACGGAGCAAGCTAAATAAACGTTTAGTTTATTTTTGCTCCACTAGATGGCGCTCTGCCATCTAAAAAGCACATGTGCTAGTGGTCAGGAGATGCCTTCTTTATTTTTAATATCAACACCTGACCCACTTATCTTTTATTTTTTTTCTATTGTTTTTCATATAAATACCTGTATTTGATTGTATTTTAACTCTTGTCCTTTATATCGGCGATTCATTGTAGCGTATTATCTTCTTTAGAAGGGGTTTCGTGCCTCAAAGCTAGAAATTTGTGAATTAAGATGTTTTAAAAGAAACATATCTCCGGAAGCCTGATATATTTTACGTTGGAAATATTTCTCCTATATGTAAATATTACTTTGCATTTTTCTCTTTTGTTTTTATTTTTTACCTTTATTAAAGGGGATGCTGCCTGTGCCGGAAGAAGAGCTCGTGGCTAGAGGAGAGCGCGCTACTTGCTATAGAATGAACATGCCCCTGTTGAGAGTCATTTAAAAATTCTTTTAAATTTATTTCTGGAGTCTTCAGCTTCTTGAAGCATTACAGGGCGAATTTCTCAGTGGTACAGCCTTCTCGGTATATATTTCCGCGACATTTACCATAATATTATAATTACTCCATTTTATATATACATATATATGGTATCCGGTGGTGAAAAATGACTGGGTCCCATGGAGGAGTATTATCAATATCGGGTGGATATGGAAACCACACTCTAAGGACACAGAGACACAGATCCCGGGATGTCAGTTTTTCTCAGAGTAGACGGAGGCTACATCACGATGTTAGACAAAATATGAACTGCTTCTTAAAAAAGCTTAAAATTCATACAAAAATAATTTGCCTAGTGATGATTCTCTAACATACCCAACGCCTGGGGATTCTTATGCCATTGTTCCACTCGATTGAAGAACAAGAAGAGATAACACAACGAACTTGCTTTGTTAGAGACTCCATATGCAAATATTTATTTTATTCAATATTTTAGATGAAAATATAACATTGCAATATATATAGGGTAACTATATATTTATAAATAAATTTGGGTTGCGAAAGAAAGGAATCCAAGAACCCCCACCTCCTTTCAATCATGCTTTAAAGCAATTCATTTTGTTTATAACCCCAGTATAAAACGTAAGGGAGGTTATACTGTTGCTAAAACACTATTTGTATATTTCGATAAAAAATTATTCATACCGTTAAATATCAGATTTAAATATATTTTTATTCATTTAAACTATCATTTACACCTATTGACACACGATGACATTGCAATTATTTTATATTGCTTTAGAAGTCATTTTAAAAATCGCGCGCGGCGCGATGGATAATTCCTTATATATTTTATATTGAAATACATTTTATGATTTTTCTTTTCCCTTTAATTAAGTTCTGATGGTATATCAGACAGACTTTCTAAGTCGTCGATTGCTCAGGTGATGATGGTGTTTACTTGATATCTTGAAATATTTTTGTGACTTGGGCAGAAGGAGATGTTGGGGGCTGGCATTATGGTTTGATATGATTACTGGATGTAGATTAAATTTTATTTTAGAAAAATTATTGATTGTTGGGAATTTCAATAATATTAAATATCTCCATTCACACTATACTTATTTAAAATAATAAGGTTTATTTTGGATTGTAATAAGATTATTTATTAATCTGATAGTTCGATGGACCAATCGCCCATCTTTTACGAGGTACAGTGGTACCTTGACATACGAGTTTAATTCGTTCCGCAACCTTGCTCGTATCTTGAATTACTCGTATCTCGAAGCAAATTTCCCCATACAAAATTCCCATTTAAAATCACAGATTAATATCTTCAACACTTACCGAACCGAACTCGTATCTCGAATTTCGCTCGTAACTCAAAGCAAAAAATCACTTGCTCGTCGGCTCGTATCTCGAAAAACTCGTATGTCGAGGCTCTCGTATGTCGAGGTACCACTGTATTTTGTTATGAAGCACGCAGCTGGTCGCGTGCTTCAGTAAGTCAATTTTTCTATTAATACTATTTTTATTTTCTAATGAGCTCCATTTCTAAAAATAATCGGCAATGTTTTTCTTTGATATTTTTATATATTATAGATGTGTGATCGAAGTCTGGAGTGTGACTATTGTTGAACGCATGATCTACCAGTAGGAATGTCGGGCTATGGTGCTTTAGTGCAGATTTGTGTTGGCTAATTCTTACAGATAAAGATTTGCTGGTTTCTCCTATATATATTGCCGGACAGGATATACATGGTATTTTATAAATTACTTTGGTTTTATCTTCTGGCTTATAAATTTGTTTTGTGTCAGGGTGAGGAAAGATGCTTCTTAAATTTTGGTTGAGTTGATATATTGTTGTTATATTATGTTTTTCAAACTTCTGGCTATTCTTTCACAGCCATAGCTGTAAGGTAAGGAGCTATACTATACTTATTGGAACAAATATAAAGAAAATAAATGTACACACATGTGATGATATTTAAAAAAGAAAATATTAATAAGAAATAAAATATATATAAATATTGATATTTGACAGTGTTTTTGGCTTGTAGCTCTAAAATTCACTTGCCGGATATTAAAATTTTTAAATATAATAGAAAATATTTTGAAATTTTTGGATTAATATTACCTTCCTATTTTGTGAAATAATTAATAAGTTTTGGATTTATAGTAAAGAACAACGAATATATTTTATAAGAAAGGGGGAATCCATATATTTTATTAGAAAGAGTCAAATGAAATACACGAAAAGGAAGAATCAACAGTGTTATTATATAATACTAAATTTATAGAGGATATATTTTAAAAGGAAGTAATTATTCATATTTTCTTTGAATCACCAACTAAATGAACTCTTATTTTCTGTATATATTCACTTTCCCTTCGGTGAATAAACACTACAACCGTTGTTTTTGCAGGTCCTCAAAAATCTCCAAGAGGCTATTAAGAATCTAAACGAAGATGCAATCACTGAATGCGCCAGGGTAATAGTGAATCGATATATTGTGAACTGACGCACAACCAACGTTCTATTAATGTCTCTTTATGACATTAAGTTGATTAATAAATATTGATTATCAATTTCATTATTTCTGTATTTCTGATCATTTTTTCCTTCTATACCTATCAGCTCTTTCAAGCATTCATATCTGAAATAAATTTAGCTTATGACAATTTTTAAACATATGTATTCTATCAAATTAAACTTGATTATATAACCAAAAATACAAGATATATTATGATACAAAATATTCTAATAAAAAAAATTATGTTTACATTTTATGGAAAGTTTTCTCTTTTAAGAAATTTCTCAACAATATTATTTTCATATTTCATATATATTATTGAGTAAATCACATGCATGCTGATTCTAAACATCATGTAATATATATATATACAGGGTCTACCAGGTAAATTGGGAATTTCAACAATGGTATTTTAACTGAAATTTTTTGCAAGTAAAATTTAAAATATCCGAATGAAATTTGACACAGTAGTAGATAAAAGGATATAGTTTTTATTTATTCAATGTAGTTTCCATTATTAGCTACAACAGTCTCGAGGCGAGTGCGGAATGAAGCACAGGCCTTGGCGACGATGACCTTGTCCATTTGGGTCATCACCGTGTGAACTGCTTTCTTGACAGACTGGATGGTGGTATGAGGAACTTTGTTGACATCTCTCTCAACAACGCCCCATACATAGTAGTCGAGGGGATTGCAATCTGGAGAATTAGGGGGCCAAATATCAGGACCCCAGTGACTAGGGAAGTTAAGTGTCAGCCACGATTGTGTCTTTTTTGCCTTATGGGCTGGAGCTGAGTCCTGTTGGAAGACATACTTCCTTCCTGCGGCCACCATGTCCATCCAAGGCTTCACAACGGTCTCCAGAACATTGATGTAGGTGTCAGCGTTCATCCTAAGGCCCTTCTCAAAGAAATGGGGAGGCATGACATCACCTTCACTGCTGATAACGCCAAGGACCATTACGGAGGCAGGAAATTTCGTGTGCATCACGACAGGTATCTCTGAGGGGTCTTTACAGATCCAGCGATCATTCCTGGGATTTACCTTTTGGTCCACGTCAAAGTTCTTTTCGTCAGAGAAGAACCTTAGCATGCCAAAAGAGTCGTGTTTCAGGTTGTTGAGGAGGGCAGCAGCCTTTCCTTTTCTGTTATTCTTCATATTCTCAGTCAGCAACTGACCTTTCCGAAGGGCATAAGACTTGAGACCAAGGTCCTCATGGATAGTTCTGACAATTGTCATAGAGCCAACGTCCATTTCCTTGGCTATGGCCCTCATGCTCTTCCCAGGCTTTCCATCAATCTTCTCCTTGACATTTTTGACAAATTCTTCGCCTCTTACCCTGTCCGATCGACGCGAGTGCTTTTTCCTTGTAGCTATCCCCTCTTTGTTACTGTCGGCCTCATCAAACTGCTTCTTGACACGATAAATAGTGGTTTTGGGCAACTTAAGAAAATCCACTATCTCTTTGGGGCTCCTTCCGGCGCGCAGAGCAACGATGATGGCAGCTCGATTTTCACATTCTCGGTTACTCTTCATCACTACACTGCGCACACATGTACTGTTGCATTTTACATGAATATGGCTACGTAATGAAAAAAAAAAGTTTTTAATCTCAAGTAGTTTTTGTTTTATGGACTGTCAAAGTTAGTCCCAATATACCTGGTACACTCTGTATATATAATTAGTTAATAAAAAGGATATAAAATTGTATTAGCCGTATATTAGCCAAAAGATATATGTATATATTAACCCCGATAATTCACATTTCTTTTAGCTCTATGTGTTGTGTGGTGACTCCAAATTAATTTTGTAAATGTTCTCCAAATCGTGCAAACATATTTGTTGGTTATTATTATTATTTACGATAACATTATATAAATAGTATATAGTATAAGATCGTACATTTTCAAACAATGTATGTGCAATTAAACTTAATTGAAGCCTCTTAAAAATTGTGGGGTAAATTCCCAAATTTCCTATCAATAAATAAAACTAGAATAAATCTTTTATATACAAATATTCTTCGAATATTAGTGATGAATCGTTTTAATTTTAACAAAAAAAAAAGAAATATTATCTTTGGAGCACCTCATAAGGACAATACACTTAGCTACACTACTAATAGATTTAATATTTATTAAGTTTGGAGAAATGTTAACTTCAGCAAATCATAAGATGATATTTCTTTATGATTTTCATTTATTTAAAACTTCAGAGAATAAAATGGACAAAGAGAAAAGGATTCTTTACTGAAAGCTCACCAAATTTCAAATAAAGAAAATTATTGAGATATACTCAATAGCTTATGTTAATGGATTCAATGTTTGAAAAATTATCCAGTAGTATATGCTCATTTTCTTATTGTTCGCTGCGCAGTTTGAAATTAAATAGGTTTCCGGAATAATAGATATTTTAATTGATATAATATGATGAGAGAAATAATTCCATAGCAGTAATATATGTTTGTTCTGTGGTAGATTTCAAATTGGCAAAATACTACCGCCGGGGGTGTTGAACACCGAGGTGCTTAGATATTCAATATATTTTCATTTCACGTTCAGTGTGGTTATATAATTTATTTTTAAACAATAAATTAAATAATGTTTTTCATAGACTTTGTACTTAATAAAATACAATAATCAGCACGCGAGATTATAAAGTTAATATATTCCTAATTTTGAAAGAGAAATTGCGCTGTGTGTTGTTTTCGAATGATGTAAGATGTGGTATTTATATGAACGAAAATAAATCTTACTAAACTAATTAACTATTGAGAAAAACGATGCAGATATATATAACCTAGATAATTGTCGTTACAATAATGAATCAGAAAATAACTAATTTCCATTTTTATAAAATTATATATTATTTTCCTTTATTATTTTAATTTAATTTATTATTAATCAAATTTTAATAATATTTATAATATATTTGAAAATAATTCATAAAAAAAATATATTTATGTGCATTTCTTCCGCCTAGTTTATTTTTATTAATTTTAAGTACAGAAAATACAAATCTCGAAATATGCCTAAAATTCTCATGTTAATTGTGTCTACCCTTCAAGCTGAAATGATGTTCTCATAGCATATTTTAAAAAAAGTTTATATAAAATCGACTAAAATAAAAGAAAATAGGTTTATAATTTATTAAACCTATAAAGCCCCTAAACTAAATAGTTGATTAAAAAAACAGACATTATAATGATAAATAGGCAGAATACAGGCTATTTAAGTAAACCAGACTATATAGTAGCGGTCTGGTAGGTCAAATTGACGAAAGCGCTAGGAAGATTCGTCACTGAGGAGCCAAGCTCTTCTAATATATTTTTATTTTTTGTTTATTGGTTGTAGAAATTTGTCTTTATATAAATGGAATAAAAACATAAATAACGAAATAATCACCGTTTTTAATGATAATAAATTTATATTTCCATAAATAGATGGCGCAGTGTGTTTTTAAATAATCTTTTTTTTTTTCAGTAAGATATTGGGTTGACGAATGGTCGCAATGGTAATAAAAGGTTAATTTAAAACTCCAACTGTAATTTATGCAATTAGGCGTATTGTAAGTGTACAATAGTTACAAAAGTATATAATGTGTACAAAAGTAAACAAAAGTGTACAATAGAAACAAAAGTTAGGTAACAACAACTTTATTTAGGGAAAAAGATGAGCATTCTACTCGTCTTTCTTCAGGATGTCTTTCAGACCGGCCACAAGCTGGTCCCACAGGGTGCCAAGGTCCTCTTTGTAAGGCTGGAAGAAATCGAGGGCCTCACGGGCAACCTCGCCCTTCACATCCTTGATGTGCTCCAGCAGCTGCCAAACACAGCCATAAACTGAATATTTCATTTACTCCTTATTCTATAACTATCTTGTGTGTTACTGTATACTATATACAGATTACACACTTATATTGAACTTCCAATAGAAATTATGGTAATCTCAGTTTAAAACAACGAGAGCTAAACTTATAACTAATCGTTTTATTAACAAATAATACTAGTACTCGTGTTTTGAATATCATGTCCTATTTATGTTCAGATTGAATATACCTAGATTAAACGAATTTCTGAAAAAGCGGCTACTTCTTATAGAACTTGATAAATCAATATTTTAGGTAGTGAGATATTATATTTCATTAGTATATAATATTTAATTTATCTATGAATAAGGGAAATTATATATTTACCTCTTTACCAAGAGCTTTGATAATATCCTTCTTTTCCTTAAGATGCTTGGCATGTTTATCATAATTTTCTCTGAACCACTCCTTGAGTTTTCCGAATTTATTCTTGAAGAAATCCTTGACTTTATCCCACCAACCGGAGTTATCGTCGCTCAGCGCCAGTTCATCCTGGTGTTCAATGGCCAGCTTCCAGAGCTTGATAGCAAACTCATCCATGTCTTCATCATCCAGGTTCTCGAAGGTCTCTTGGAACTTCTTGATATTCTGCAAAGACAATTTTTACAATTATTCATATATATAATTTTTCGAGGCCGAATTTAATAGAGAGAAACCATGGATGAAAATATTTTCCAAAATAAATCCAACTTTATTTAATGTCGAGCAAAATGAAGAATGTGGAACCTACCTCACTCTCGGTGTCGATATCCAAGATAATTTTGCGAACAATCCTGAATTTAGCTTTCACCTGGAACAACCAAACCTCTTAATTTTCAATAGTATCAAATTTTAAACATTATACGAGTCTAATTCCATTTTAGTTTGAATATTTTAAATATTTTAAAATAAATACAAACCTATCTAACTCTATTCAATATTACTTTGTATATAATCCATCCTTTTCATATATTAGAGAATACCTATAAAGAAAACTAAGATTTCAAACATGTATAAATCTATTGTATTAAAATATTCTTTTTAACCTAAAGTAATGACGACCGTGTTTTCATCCTTAGTTGAGATCTCTTCAGGTGATTATCAAATTTTAAATACAAAAACGCGATCATTTGAATATAGTATCATCCATAAAAAGGTGAATTCAGACTTACATGAATATGGATGTATCATGTTCCCAAAGGTAGACAAAATAATTTTCGCGTCGCGATACGCATCGAACGAAATAAATGAAACTCTAAGGGTACGCATTCAAGATCTGAGACTGCTGAAATTAGTTTGTCAAATACGTTTTCGGAAACTTGAAATCTGATTTTTAAAATTAATATTTTTATCGGTTATGATAATTTGACATCTAATTAAAATTTAATACACTCGTACCTATAACTTCGGAGTATATTGGGGGCTGTATTTTATAACAATTTATTGATTTTTTGAAGTATTATAAATTGGGAAGGATCTATTACGCGAATATGAGATTTTTCTTACGCTAACTAGTTTATGTCTATTACAAATAAATTCAAGAGAAATTCAAAATTACTAAACGAATGATAAAACATATTAATAAATATGAATCATCTGATGTTTCTTCACAATATCATCGACCAAACCTTTCTAAACTACTTCCATCGCTTCAGATTATCTCTTTGATATTTATATTATTAAGCACGCTCAACGAGTGTTATATTCATCAACCTTTTTCTCAAAAGAAAAGTGAAAGATAACACAGACATTTTTCTTATTAACAGGAATTTAGATGTTTTCAGGCTATAGGGCTTCATTAGTCTTTGATGCACATTGTACTAAAATTCATAAATGTTTTTGATACTATGAAATGTATCAAGCTGGTAAAGGATTTGTCTGCTGAAACCTTCTATAATTGTTTTAATATACACGATTGAGGGGATTTACTATTCACTTTTTTTATTTTAAAAACCCGTAATCCTCAAAATTCATTACGACCGAATACTCTTAGAAGGCTGTCTTCTTTAATTCTTATATATACAAGTATATGTACATACAAGTATACTTGTATATAAACAACTATGAGGATGTTTAGTCCGTAAAAATTACATGACCATTTCTCGTGACATCAAATGCAATTGGTTTATCTTTAATTATACGATATACATTTTAGAATATACCTCAATTAAAATTTACGTTTCAAATTTTATCTAAAGACATCATATAAAAATTATAGGTAACAAATGACATTCGTTTTCAGTGTTAAAATTTGATATCTAGAGACTTTAATATGTTATCACGACCAAATACTTTGGCATCAATTCAGAAAATATCAATATGTGTCGTTTCTTTATTATTTACGATTATATTAGAATTTATAAACTTCTAAATGTATCACTTACCTCATTCGAAACGGCCTCAACTAGTTTCTGGAAAATTTGTTTGATCACATCTTGCCAGTCCGTGTGTTCGACGGCTACAACATAAATTTACAAAGGTTATATATTTTATTGTGATACACCAATATGATATTAAATTAATTTATTATCCAAAAGCTTGACATCAAAACTCTAAGAACAAATTATTAAAATATACAAGTATCAGAGTCATCAACAATCAATTCTGTCATCGTTTGCTTTTATGAATGGAATAAATACCCAAATATGGCCATTTCTTATAAGCATCGGTGGTTCAGTGGTAGAATGCTCGCCTGTCACGCGGGCGGCCCGGGTTCGATTCCCGGCCGATGCATTTTTAAAAAATCATTTATATTATTATATATACATATATATATGTGTGTGTGTCTGTACTAGATATATTCACAAACCATACATCCATTCACCGTGAAAATTTTCTAAAATCGTTTTAATAAATGTTCGTTAGGCAAACATTCACTAGGGTAAAAACCGGGCGAAGTCAGGTACGTTCTCTAGTATATCTAACTATATATATAAAAATGAATGTTGTATGTTTGTTTGTATGTCCGGTATACAAATTCGCAGTAATTCACTAATTCAAACAAAAAAATCCATACATAGGTAAAAAAATACGGGGAAGACGATAGGCTATTTTAAAAATATATAAATCAATTATTAAAATTATATATATTTAGTCAGAAAATGATGATGACGATATTGCTGTATCATGTTTGATTATCAGATACAAAATTATATCGGGAAAAATTCCAAAAAGCAGAGACCACGGATGAAACCAGTTCATTATTTTGTACGCAGGAACAAAATTCTAACAGAAAAACATTCATTCGAGCAGAAAACAAAAGCCAGATCATCTTTCTATAAAAATATCGCTTCTCAGACACAAAGTTTGGAGCGGGACGTTTCACAAGAGTGACATCCACGGCGCCAATTTATAATTGTAACGAATAGTATTTCAATAAAAACATTTAATCGGGTAAAACCCGGGCGTTGACCGGGTCATTCGGCTAGTAATATATATAATTGTCATATTAATATATCTCTCATATAGAAAATTGAAAAGAGCTAAAGGAAATAATCAACGTAACTATATGATATATTTTATTTAATAGTGAATAGAGAGAGAGAGAGCATTGAAGAGGTATTCAATTTAAATTTGAAAAAGTAAAATCAGAAAAGCATTTAGACTTTAAGGAATTCTACCACAAGATCTTCAATAATAAATTTATTATGGGGAACCCAATATTAATTGTATTTTCGAATCCTTCAACTGATTCGCTAAGATATATTCTTTTTCTCTTCTGCTAAGAATTTTCATTCAATAACTCAATTTAGAAAATATAGTGAATAGTTACTACCTTATCATATATATGGAATCAAAACAAAATGATACCGAAGTTTTCAGATGTAGGTTATAGAATCCTGGAACAACTTACGCTCGCTGTGGGTCAGCTCATCCTTGTAGTTGTCAGCCACCTGCAGGAACTTGAGGGCCAGTTCGCTGATCTCAGCGTCGCTCAGCTCTTTGGTCGCTTCTTGGACATCTTTGATATGCTGGAAGACACGTCATAGCGCTGAGTTCACACTTTGGCTTCTTGAAACCCTTATATCAAAATAAGCTAAAAAATCCTGAAGACTTTAGTTATTACAAAAATGCTATAGGGATAACGCAAGGCGCCGTTATTATAGCTTTCTTTATGTGTGAATATGAAATATGTAAATGAAAACTTTTATTGTAGGTTCAAGAGCTGAAAATGTCCCTTTTTGTATTTTTTCATTTCAAATATAAATTTGATAAAAGTTAAAAAGGGAATATATATCTAAAATGCCACTCGAAAAATAAAATGACTGAATAACAACGCTTATGACACACACACCTTTTGTGTTATAGGTAAAAAAATCAATTTATTTGAGGAATTAGATGCTATAACATATATATACTCTTGTTTAAATTGTTTGACTCTTTTTGCAAAAAAAAATAATATTTATTTTTTTGAATTATTTTATATCGGTTAAGAAATTGAAAGTTTGCTTCATAAGATATAGGAGAACAAGTGACAAATCAATTCGCGTCGATGTTGCTGCATTTGGCCAACAGGCTGAAATTATGAAACTGTAATTAGTCAATATTATGGAATAATTTGAAAAATCATTGCCAATTATATTCCCCGACCATTATACGCTAACCATCAGCAATTCTCAGATGCACGATCTTACTTTTTCTTTATTTATCCACTGATCCAAGTACAATTTCATTCTTGTATTTTTATATTAAGATTTTGAAATTCTAAATGTGGGAAATATCGAATTAAAAAGAGAACAATAATTAGCAGTAAAAACAATTATCTAAACATACAAGGATGATGTCGGGAAAATATATTTTACAATTGATGGTTTCAAATAATCATGAAAGTAAAGCATCTAAGACTGATCGTTTGTTCTTGTGTTTGGGGATATTTTATTTGGTGCGGGTTGGTCCTGTTGTTTGAATGTTAGACAAGGCAGAACTTACCTCACGATCAGTATCGATATCCACGATCAGATCCCGGACAATCCTGGCTCTCTTCTCAATCTGAACACAACATTCACACAGTCAGCATTGTAGGTATCACAGAGGAGTGAGGTTGCTCTATTTTATAAGTTTCATTTATAATCATATGTTTATATTGAGAGGAAGGATGTCAGAGAGAAGAGAAGAGGCCAGCAAACAATATTTACAAGGTATTTACACCTTAACTTTATTCAGGGTGTTCTTTTAATGAAAAATATATTTTATTTTTTATTTTTTAGTGAAAGGACACCTCTGTCCGATAGAAATCTTTATTTCAACGACATTTCGTTCTAAAACGCATCGATAAAATATACTTTTGCATCTGGCCGTGGTGTCCATTCAAATAGATATATATATATATACGAGGGGCATCCAATAAATAAGTTTCCCTATTTTTTAACAAATAAACCACATTATTTACAATTATGCAGTTATTTTATTTTCATTATACAACTCATAGACTACTTCTCTAAATAATCACCATTTCTGTTCAAACATTTTTGGTACCGTTGTAGCAATTTTTAGATACCACTGTTGTACCAAGCCGTGTCCTGTCTTAGTAGCCAGTGGTTCGCCTCCTGCACTTCGTCATCATTCGCAAAGTGCTTGCCTCCAAGGTGCCACTTGAGTGCTGGATAAAGATGGAAGTCGCTTGGGGCAAGTTCCGGAGAATGAGGTGGATGTGTGAAAATTTCCCATTTGAAGTTTTCCATAGCCATAACTTTGCCTGCAGAGATTGTGACCTTCGCCTTTTTGGTGCACTTTCCTCAGGCTTCTTCCACACCATGTTTTGTCGTTTTGTTTCTGGAGTTGAATGATGCACCCAGCTTTCATCTCCAGTGACAATACGGGAAAACAGTTGATCTCCATCTCTTTGATGCATTTCCAGGAAAACTCGGGCTGCCTCCATCCGTTGTTGCTTGTGATTTTCCAAGAGCAATCTTGCGACCCATCTTGCGCAGACTTTGCGAAAATCCAAAACATCTGACATGATTGTTCCAATCGAAGAGCGTCTAATTTCGATTCCAGGAGGCAGTCGAATTAATATTTCGTCAATGGTGACGCGGCGATCTGCTTCCACCACATTCCGAACAACAGCAACGGCTGCATTGTCCGTAGCAGTAACGGGGCTGCCGCTTCGCTCGTCATCATGCACGTTTTGCCATCCTTCTAAGAACCATGAACGCCATCGGCGAACCATTTGGATGCTCATACATTCTTCACCATACACTGACACTGAATTGCGATGAATATTGACCGCAGTTTAATTTTTCGCCGTGAAAAAACGAATTACAGAACGGAGTTCGCAAGTGGACACGTTCACCAGTGGTAGCTCCATGGAAACTGAAGCGCTACGGACTTGCGCGTACGAGTTAGCGTGATTTTGAAGGTCACCAGCTTCCAACGCATCCTAGTGACCATTTCATCTATACTAACTAATTTTTACAACGTTTCGTTCGCAGAAAAAAAAATAGGGAAACTTATTTATTGGATGGCCCTCGTATATATATATTTTTTTTTGCTTATCCCTAGTACACCTGGTACAGGCCATGATAATCATGGTGGGTAGTTAGCGACTGCTTTTACTGTAAGTGTACCACATGTCTACACATGTGAAAAGCAGTTCGACTTTGCACTTACAAATGTTCCAGAGCCCCGTTTGGTTACTTGCACTCGCTGGTGGGGTTGGAAGCAAGAATCGGGGGCCATTGGAGCATTTTTTTTTAAACAGGAAAAAATGTCCAATGCGGGAATCGAACCCGGGTCGTAGTGGTCAAAAACCAAACGGTTTAACCAGCCTTCCACCGACCCCCCTTCAAATAGATATGAATATTTATATTAAACAAACTATAAACTGAATCATCAGACACAGACATTGTATATATTACTAACATTTCTGCTACAATACGCCAATATATATGGAGGTGAAATCACTGTCCAATTGCCATTTATATATATAGTGATATTAATTATTTTATAATAATTTCAACAAACTATAAATAACGTTAGTTATAAATTATATCCCTTGTGATGTTTGCTATGTTCATCTACATATATATATATATACATATATGTGTTATTTATAGAGCAAATATTTATTACATCATTCAAGGACACTAAAACTGCATAAAAACAGTTCAATTATACTTATTTATTAACAGCTCAAAACTCATAATCCCTTTTGAATTAAAAATATAATAATTATAGAAATATATATATATATTTCATCAACAACAATAAAAACTGCTTTATTAGGACATTTACGTCCTGTAATATATGTATATATTTATTTATATATATGATTATTTTGTTTATAATTTCCCCAACAGAGAAATACAATATTAATTAGAATGGGATGCCATATATAAGAATATTTTCTAGCTATCTGCTTAGTGTATATGTTTGTATATATATTATACTATAAAAAAAATAAAATAGGATATGTTTAAATAGCATTATATATCAAATCTCCCTTATGTACTTTATAAATAGGCACAGTATGAATACGTTATTATATACTACATATATTTACGGGGGTGGGGGTCGGTGGAAGGATGGTCTAAACCATTGGTTTTCGACCGCTACAACCCGGGTTCGATTCCCGCATTGGACACCTTTTTACGCTTAAAAAAAATCTTCAATGTCTCCCGATTCTTGCAAAAAGTCCAACCCCACCATCGAGTGAAAGTAACCAAACGGGACTCTGGCACATTTGTAAGTGCAAAGTCGAACTGTTTTCCACATGTGTAGACATGTGGTGCACTTACAGTGAAAGCAGTCGCCTACTTCTTTCCACCATGATTATCATGGCCTGTACCACGTGTACTAGGGATAAGTAAAAACACATAAATTTACATATTATAAATAGATTTACCAACCTCTTTTTTCACAGCCAGAATAATCTTCTCGATGAAATCTCTGATGAAATCCTTCCAATCCGCTTCTTGAAGATCTACAATTACTAAAAATTAAACCTTTGTAAAACAGCCCGTGATTAATCTATCAGTGAATTTCTAGTATGCAAATAAGGTGATGCTTGTAGGCAACAAAGTTGAATTAAAATAAATATATATGTCATATATTCAAATTGAAAATTTTCAACAAGTATTAAGATAAATTAAGGGAATCAACATAGTTCAGAAAATAATACATATATATATATATTAAAAATAAAGAAAGCATATCCTGACCAGGAGCATATGTGCTTTTTAGATGGCAGAGCGCCATCTAGTGGAACAGAAATCAACTAAACGTTGATATAACCTGTTCCATGATATTTGGCCAACCCATTTACTTGATAAATCAAGAAAAGCCACTGGTAGAGCCTGCTCCACGCTGACGTGCGCCAACAGCGCGAAACGCGTTCGTGGATGGCTACTCTACTACCAAATTGTGGTAATAGAAAAATTGATTATTTTTCATTTAATCCGTGTTTTCAATTCTGGTATTTAAAGATATTTAGTTTATTATATTTAATATAATTATTCAATTAAATTATTTTTAGGTCTATTTTCACCTGTAATTCATAATTAGGACAAGAAAGTCCACTACACGAGACTACAAGATCATTAGATTGCTATATAAACGAAGGTTTATTTCATGAAATACTCTGTCTCAAATGCACGAATTAGAAATATACTAAAATATTTGTGTATGAATTCACACCAAGTAAAGGCATATCAAATGCAAATTTTATATGAGTATAATAACACAGAAATATATATATTTAAAATATTTGTATATTTGTTTATTTGAAATTTTAATCCCCTCTCTAAAAACCTTTGATAAAGTAAAAGTTTCAAGATTTTATTAATTATGAAAGACCTAAAGAAACAAACATTAAATTAAAATATAAAGCACATTTTTATTATTACCAGTT
The DNA here is from genome assembly GCA_030710605.1 of Cordylochernes scorpioides. Lineage (NCBI taxonomy): Eukaryota > Metazoa > Arthropoda > Arachnida > Pseudoscorpiones > Chernetidae > Cordylochernes > Cordylochernes scorpioides. The sequence goes on from CP092867.1 coordinate 59,142,834, forward strand.
GCAAATAAGACACTCTATATCCGATCTGGATAATTGCGCGTGAAACTATTTACAATAATTCATATTGTAGTAGAGTAGGTATCAGAATTGTCAAAAAAAAAGCAACTAAGAAAAAGAGCATTGAATAAACATAATAATATAAAGCACATTAACAATGATTAAACTTCTGAATTTACTCTCATTATTATATATTTGGTTAGTTTTCTATGTAGATTTGAAGCTAGGATATTGTCTTATTTCCGGCGGTCTCCGAAGTATTAAAATATATGAAACAAAGCTGTCAGAATAAATGTCACATATTTGAGCTACTCCAATGTTCACACCTACCCTCAGAAGGAATGACTGCTGACGCAGCAAATCCAACAAGACAAAGTAAGAGTAGAAACTTCATTTTTCTGGAACACAAAATTTTAACATTATTAATGAACGAATTGAATTATATTGTCGCGATGAAAAATAATTAATTAGGCCTTCGAATTACTTTAAATATTTATTTAATTAGTTATATGCGAGAATTCAAATATAAAATAAGAGTTACTATTTACATGAGCCAAATCGACCCTGCCGTTAGAGCAAGAGGGGAGAACTGAGATCTTTCCTCCTTTTCCTGTTTACCCCGACCGGTCGGTCCAGATAAGAGAGGAATACCAGGAAACTGTCCTTCTGACTTCATATAACCGTTATAATGCTTAATAACCTATTAACCCTAGGGGGGCATAGCGTTTTAAATTGAAATACAATAAAAAAAAATATATATATATAATAATAATAATATAACATAAATAAAGATATAATTTGCGAAATATTTTCATGAGAAAATGAATGGTTAATTTTAAAATCCAATTCTTTTTTTTTTCCAGATTGATATTAAATTTACGAACCAAATATTATTTTTTCATTTACAGAAAAACTATCAATATGTAGGTTTTAAACACGATGGTTATATAAAGTTTTCATGGCGTTAAATATATATGGACAAATTTATATTTCCAATTAAATATATATTATATTTGAACGTGACAAAAAGGAAATAACAAATAGACAAGGATAAATATCTCATCATATTACCGTAAATGTTTGAAGAAGAGTGGCTAGTTAGACTTACCCCTCGCCTCAGCCACACCAAGGTGTAGATCCAAGTAGCCAGGTAGATTATATACCTCAGTGGTGTGTGACAAAACTCTGATAGACAGCTGTCACGGCTATCGACACGACATATCGCGCTGGGTAAACGACAGCTGTAGACCATTTCTTCCATAATTGTAAGAGACAGCAGAAAAAAACTTGCTTGCCAAGACATTTTTATAAGCAATTTGATAAGTTTTATCCTTTATCTTAAACTCTTTTTTACATATTTCCTAATATCAATTATAGAGAGCCTATATTTAGCTTGTTATATGGTTCTATTATTGCCGTTATATGTGAATAAAATATAATATTCTATAGAATACTTTGATATTTTAAATATATTGATAAAAGAGCATTCTTATACTGTTTGTTTAAATCCTACTTTTATTAGAATAATAGAAATTAATAAAACTTTCTATTCTCAGCGCTATGCCTTGCGTTGTACCATTATTAAATTTTAAAATGATTTAATTTTAATAAAATGCTCTGAATAATTTTTTCAAGAAGTTATTTCTAATTAATTTTGATAGTTTTGTGTGACCTTCAATTAGTATACTTTCAGTTGTGATGATATGAAAATTTTAGAAGGTATTCATTTCTATCTACAGTTAAAGCTGTCTATCATGTTGTAAGCGACTAACACAGCGTGTTTTTGTAGTTACCAAGTACATGTATTTGATCACATGACAAAAGGCAATATTTGATATCTAGCTATTTTGTCCTTGGATATCCGCCTATCGTAACGAAATTGAATGTAAATTTCCCGTTATTATGCAACTTTATATGTTTTAGGAAACATAAAAAATAGATTAAGGAAAAGGCATCTCACTCCTGATCGTGCTCCGTTGCTGATGGCTTGCGCCATCTGTCGAAATTATAACCAACTAATCGTTGATTTTTAATTATTTGAGAATTGAACGTTTTCGCGAACTTTTACCCTTAAATACCTGATTCGTGACTTTTCAGGATGCTTCAAAGACTTTTTTTTTTGGTCGTTGGGGTACAATTTGCACAACGCTAATGAGGGCCAACAGCTCGAAACGCGTACGTGGTTAGCTTTTATTTATTAACCATGTATGGGTATTTGGCGATTTCTGGAATAATTGAAAATCAACGGTTAGTTGATATTCATTCCGACAGATGGCGCAATCCATCAGCAACCTTCAGTTTCACGATCAGAAGATGCCTTTTTTTCTTAATTTTTTCGCCTGATCCCAGTAGAATTTCACTTTTGAACTATTTATTTTTTTTCATAAAAATAGAATTAAAGTGTTACTATAGAATAAATACAATAATCCCTCTCTCTCTCTCTCGGCCGTGCGGCCACGTGGCGCGCGAGCTCCGCGTTTTTTGAGGCTGAGATGGAGGCCATCGAGATTAATAACCCCTTTGGGATATTGGCTGAAAGCCAAGAGAATGAGCTGCAAGCCCATACGATCCTCTCAGTAAATCCTCAAGTATCCGCCGAGTTATCGGCAAAAGATGCAGAAATGGCTGAAAGCCACAAAGATGCTAATTCTGAGCCGGCGGCGGTGGCGGACATGCAAATTTTCGCCGCAATTGGGCTGATTGCCCGGAACTGAACGACCAGCTTCCCGATGGCGAAGATGGAATCTTCACCACAGTGGGAGGCTCAAAGAAAAGGCCACATGACCCTGACCATGTCAACTCGGGGGCCAAAAAGGGATGCGTCCAGGCACCGAGGATCGCTCCCAACAGCAGCAGGCCACGAGCCACGCCAAGAGCCAGCAGGGTGCACGAATGCCAGACCACCAGGCAGAAGCAGGCGACCTTCCGAGCCAGGTCGGCAGCGATGCAGGCGGACCAGTGTGTCTACCTGGAGTTCTGCCCAGACTTCACCGAGGAGCAGTACTTCCGGACGCTGTAAGCCAAGTTGGGCAAGGGCACCGTCTACCAGCTGACGAAGATAGAGGGGCAAATCCTGGTCGGCCTCTCCGGTGTCCAGCAAGCCGACAAGCTCGTGGAAGATGGGCTGGAGATCGAGGACGCCCTCCTGCGAGCTACACCACTGAAGAAGCGGGCAGAACGGATCATGATCGGGAACGTTCCGTTCTTCGTTGAAAACCTGGACCTCGTGGCAGCCCTGCGGCCCTACGGACAGATAACATCCATCGTCCAGAAAATGAAGGAGCTGGGCGAGTCATGCTGGGCTGACGCACGGCGTGAGGCCTTCATCACTCTACGAGACGGTGTGAAGCTCTCACACATCCCAGCCCGTCTCGATATCAAATCCAAAGGAGTGACTAGCCACGTGTACGTCACGTATGGTATCAAGTGCTCCTTATGCTATTAGCACGGGCACAAGCGTGCCAACTGCCCCCGGAAGACTGGTGTCCAAGAAGCTAACCTGCTTCTACACCTGGATCCCCCCGCTGGTCCAAATAACGCCGGGGGAAGGCAGCCCTCCTCCTCGAACGTCATGCCTGCTCCAGTACCAACGCCAGCCGCAGGTCCAACATCGACAGCTGCTCCAATCCCAGATGCATCATCAGCACCACCCGCAGCACCAACAACTCCAGCTGCGTCACCAGCCCCACCTGCAGCTCCTGCACCTGCTCCAGAGACCCTACCCACTGCTTCTGTGAATCCAGTCCCTCCTACATCAAAGCAGTCCCGTGGTGGCGCTCGGAAGGCGCAGAAGAAGTCCAACTTGACCCGGACGCAGCTAAACGAACTCCTTGGGCGCATTCCCAGCAACATCCTGGACAAGTCTGGGCTCGAAGGGCTTGAAAGAGACGAAATATTGGACGCGCTAGCCTCAGTCCCCGGTCTGAAGAGCCTGATGAACAAGATCGGGAGCGAGCAGAAAACCGCCCTCAACAATACTGCTCAGGAGCTGATCGACGCCATGCCCGACTCCAACTGCGCTCTCTACAAGCGCCTATCGGACGTTCGTGCCCAGACGAGGAGCGCCCAATGAGCTTCCGTCTGGCATCCATCAACGCCCGCGGGCTCGCCGCTCGCGAGAGGAGCATTGAGCTCTGTCACTTCCTGCGCCAACATCGCGTAGACGTCGCCTTTGTTCAGGAGACCAACACCTCGTCGCTGGATCCCATTCAACATCTGTGCCTGGGCTACAGCGCCGCCACCGTGCCCCCCGCAGCCCTCAGGGGTTCGGGCCTCGCCTGCTTCTTCGCGCTGGGGGTCGCTGTCCTGCGGCAGCGCGTCCTGTGGCCGGAAAACATCTCCATCGTCTCCATCGACGTCCGAGGCCAGGAAGTGCGTGTAATCAACTGTCACTTGTCACACATTTCTCGCGAGCGGCTTGAGCAGCTGGAGTCCATAACAGCAGCCGCGATCCAGGAGGACGCCTGGGTGGTGGGTGATCTCAACATCGACGAGCAGAGCCCGAGCGACATAACATCCGGCTCGGTGGAGGCCCTCACGGAGCTAATGGACCAGACAGCCCTCGTTGATGTAGCCACCCTCTTCGACGCCGAACACCTTCCAACCAGAGTGGCCAGCTGCAGGAGTCGGGTTGACGCAGCTCGCCTGGACAGAATTCTCTTGCCATCGAGACTCCTGGAGAGAGTGACACTGTACAAGACCATCTACTACAGGCTCTCTGACCATCGAGCTGTCCTCACCCAGATGGGCTCGCCTCCTTCCCCTCGCCAGCCCAGTGTGGCCGCCATGCTTCGTTCGGCTCTGGTGGATGAACATCTGCTGGCAACAATAGAAAGAACATCTGGATCTATTGCGGACATGTCCAGCGAAGCTCTTTGGATAAGATGGTCCAAGATTAAGGCCGAACTCCTGGCGGAGGTGAGATCCCTCCATGTCCCACGCGTCGCCGATGACGACCACATCTCGCGCGCCAGGCGGTATCTGCAGGCCAGACTGGAGGCAGCATCATCAGCCGCCGACTACCCATCGCTGCCCGACCTTGTACGCTCGCTTCACGTCCGAAGGCCCGCTGGCACGACCATCCGTGATGAAGATGGGAGCATCATCGACGGCGGGGAGCTGCGACGACGGGCATACTCCGTCTACCAGCGCCGCTTTGCCTGTGAATCCGGCGACCCCATCGCCGCCGCCGAGTTCATCCGGGGGACGACCACCACCCTCACCCTGGAAGAGGATGATCCACTGACCCGCCCTGACATCACCGGCGCAGATATCGCGGCAGCCATCCGCCGACTAACGCTCGGAAAGGCTCCCGGGTGGGACGAATTGCCCTGCGAGTTTCTTATCACCTACGAAGACTTCTTCGTAGAGGCTCTCAGGCGCGTCTTCGAGGCCTCCAAACTCCGCGGGGCCCTGCCTTCATCGATCAGGCGCAGCACCATCTGCCTCGTCCCCAAGTCCAACGGCGGCCCTGGGCTCAGCGGCTACAGGCCGATTTCGCTCCCCACAGCTGACTACCGCGTCCTGGGCAACATCCTCCTCCAGGGTCTGCGGCCCCATCTTCCCGCCTTGGTGCCTCGGTGCCAGACATACGCTGTTCCGGGAAGGTCTCCCAGTTGGAACGTGGCGCGAGTAGCCAACGAGATCGACATGGCTACGAGGAACGGGTCGGAGCTGGCTGTCATCTCAACGGACCTAGAGTCGGCCTTCGACACCCTGGACCGCTGCTTTCTGGTGTCCCTGATGGTCTCTCTGCGGCTGCCTCCTGCCTTCGTTGAGTGGTTCCTCCTCCTGTATACCGGGGCGGATGCGGCGGTGAGGGCCGGAGGCCTCCAAACAAAGCCCTTCCATCTGCTGAAGGGGTGAGGTAGGGCTGTGCCATCAGCGCCGCTTTGTTTAGCCTCGCCACTGGCCCTCTCCTGGTGCGCCTCGAGCGTGCGCTCGGCCCCGGAAACGTCCTCGCCTTCGCCGACGACATCGTGCTGCTCATCAGGCGCGACGAGCTCTTCGACGTGGTGAGAATCATCTTCGAGGACTTCCGGCGCGCTTCGGGAATAGGCGTCAACTTTGCGAAGTGTAAAGGCCTATGGTGCGGTGCCTGGCGGGCCCGCACCGACACGCAGCTTGGCATCTCCTGGACATCGGAGCAGATCCGGGGTACTGGGCTGCAACTCAACACCTGCAGTGTCATCCTCCGCCCAGGAACAACATCTCCTCGCACTGCTCGAGAGTGCTGTGGCGAGGTGGGTCCCCTTCACCCGCGGCCTCTCCTTAGTCGGTCGAGCCAGAGCCGATAACTCGCTGGTGTTGTCCGCCGTGGTGCACCATCTTCACGGCTACCTGCCCACAGACTCCACCATCGCCAAGCTGCAACCCGACTGGTGCGCTTTGTCTGGGGACCTCGGCGTACTACCTGGTTGCCGGGCGGCGTTCTTGCAAGGCCAGTCTCCGTGGGCGGCTTCGGACCTCTCGACATTGGGAAGCAGCTTCGCCTGGCGTGCTTGAGGGGCGTGCAGACCGCGCTGCGCGGAGGCCTCAACGCCTACTCTTGGCTCGCTGTGAGTGGGACGTGGCTGACCCCTCCAACATCTGGGACATGGCACCCACCTCGGCGCCGCAGGCTCCTCAAGCTCTGGGAGGCCGTCTCGGAGATGTTGGAGCTGAACCACCGGGTGCTGCCGCCACTTCAGCTTCAGGAGCTCCATATCATTGGGGACTCCAGGTTCCTCCGGCCTCCAGATCTTTTGGTCGCATCGCGGTGGGTGGAGATGCGCGTTGGTGATCTCACCAGCTCTTCATCTCCCCCTCTGCGCACCACCCGCGCCGCCCTCGCTGACATCGCGGCACTCACCACCTTCTGCAGCCGGATTGTGGAAGAGAACCGGAACCACACCCACCGGGTTGAAAACATCAAGGACGCCATCGTGCTGCGCGGGACGGCCACTGCGTTCCAGCGCCTAACCACCCGCACTGCCCGCCGCATGCTAGAACGTCCACGCCTTGCTGCACTGCCCATCACCCAGCTGCTAGCCCGGTGGCTTCCCCACGTCAGCATCCCCATCTCCATCAGCTGGCCTTCTCTCCGGCGAGGTGCCTTCTCGGGGCATAATGCCGACGTTGCCGTGCGGCTGGCCCTTCACGCCCTTCCCCATCCAGCGCATCCGGCCTCAGCCCGGGATTCCTGCATCGCCTGTGGGTCCGAAGACCTGTCACTGGCCCACCGCTACTGGTCCTGTAGGCGGATCAGGCCTGTCATCCTGGAGGCCTTCACTATAATCCGGCGGCCCCCTGACCTGCAGGAATGGATCTTCGGGCATGACCTGGAGGACGACGCCCTGGCCATCCTGGCGTCCCGCCAAGAGCCGTATCTACAAGCACTTCCTGGGCCTGGAGATACGGGGCGTCCAAGAAGACCCTCTCATCGTCTGGAGGAGGACTCTAGCAAGATGGTGGAGCTTTCCTTAATCATAATTTCATTGTATCATTCTCATTATTTTTCATTCATAATTGACTAGTAGTCAATAAAGTATGTTTAACCGTCTCTCTCTCTCTCTCTCTCCTTTTTGAAATATTTCTCTACTCGTTTAATTATCAATTATTTATCATTTACTTTTATTTATTATTTATTATTTAATTATCAATTAATTTATAATATAAATTCTTCGACCTAATTCATATATAGTCGAAAAATTGCTTTAAAATTTAAAAATATTCTGATGAAAAGGCATTTTAAATAGGAAGATGTGACATACAAACATATATATCTATAAATCATGCAATGGAGAGAATAGTCAACTAGATGTGACAAATATAATTTAGAACAGAGAATTGTGATTTTCAGCATAATTAGGGAATGAGAATAAGAAAGTGCCAATATTATATTTTATTATAATATTTTGAAGGATATTTTAAAAAGGAACGGCCAATGATCGTTGAAAATAGTGTTATATGGGTGTATTGTGTATAATGATAAAATAAACACACGGTACCTATAACCAAAAATCTGTTCAATTTATTGTCTTCAACCTATGTAAGAGGTATGACAAAATATATGAGTAAAACAAGAAAAACAAAAAAATGAAGAATAAATTTAGGGGGATAAAGAAATGACGTCGCGAAGCACATGCTAACTTATTGGTAGAAATCCTCTGTACGCGGTCATCATAACCTTCCCAAATCTTTCCAGATTTTTCCTTCGACGACGCCTTAACAATATCTTAAAATTTGCAAGCATAAAATATATTCTATATATAGTCTAGAAATATGGAGATTGGGAAAATGTGATACAAAGTCAATTTTATGCTCAGGATCCGACTTTCATCCTTTTTAAAATGATCAAAATGTCATTATTAGGATAATATGCACATCGATTGATCATCTCATAAACTAACAGGTGAAGTAATAAGATGATTTCATTAATTGATATCGAAATAACTATGACGACTATATACAATTATATGAAATAAATAATCACGTTTTCCGCGCAAAAAGTATATTTAATAAATTTATTCAAAGTAGGTAACTCATGAGTTACATTACTTGATTCATTCAGGAGAGAGTTTCCTCTTAGTTCTCATTAAATTTATAGATTGAAAAAATATTATGTGGAACCTCTCTTTCTATGTTTCTCTTTTAATTGTTCAAGTTTAAAATATTTCCAGGCGATGGATATGTACAAACTGCAGATAGCGGCTTCTAGTCGCTGTTCTCTTGATTTCTTCAGAATCATACTGCCATCTGGCAACTAGATAATCATATAATAAAAACACGGCACAGATAAGAAAATCTGTTCAATTTACTGACTTTAACTCATGTAAGTTATAACAAATGATAAAAACAAAAAAAACAATAAATATAAAATTAATCTTAGGAAGATAAAAATAAATATCTAGCGTCCCGAAGCACATGCTCACAGATTGGTAGAGATTCCCAGCGTGCGACCATTGTAACCTTTACGATAAGAAGCTGAGATTATAATTAAAAAAATATATTTTTATTAACGGATGTGAAGAATTTCGAGGTTGATATACACCATAGAGAGAAGCATTTGATTATATAATACTGTTGTTGGCGCGGCATGATGCTCAGTGGCATGAGAGAATCCTTTTCACAGACGAGAAAAATTTCACTATCGAGGAAAGGATTAACCGTAAGAATAATAGGATATATGCTCGTAGCTCTCTAGAAGCTTCTTTGAAAGTCGGAAGACTTGAAAAAAGTTCTGTCATGGTTTGGTGGGGAGTTAGCTACCAAGGTGTAACAGATCTCCACTTATGTGCCAAAGGGGTAAGACCTACAGCTAAAAACTATCAAGAAGATATTTTGGAACAAATAGTAAAGCCTCTGAATACAAGAAATGTTCAATGGAAAACATTGGATATTTCAAAAAGATTCATCTCCTGCTCACAAAGCTAAGTCAACTCAACAATGGTTGGAGACGAATGTTCCGGAGTTCATAAAGGCCAATGAATGGCCCTCTGTAAGCCCTGATTTAAACCCCCTTGATTACAGTTTGTGGGCATATTTATAGGAGAAGTTATGCTCTGAAAGATATCATAATTTGGATCAATTGAAATAGCATGGGTGAGAGCAATGAAAGAAACACCCTTAGAAAAGTTGCATGCCGCCATAGATCAGTGGCCCGAATGTTTGAGATCCTGTGTCAAAAATAAGGGAGGACATTTTGAATAATTTTATATATTTGAAATATATGTCCTATTGGCTAAAAAAACATGCATTTATATCCCATTAGTGTCTGTCCTTGATCATTTAATTTATATATTATTTTGTAACAGAATTTATAGCTAGACTGTATAATATATACCTCCTTTATCGTTTTTCTATAACAAAGGAAAATATTTATTTCATCCTTATTATTAGATTCACATGTTTTATAATTAAAAATATGCTATTATATATATTTCCAAAAGACGCACTAATATAGCTATAGTGAAGGAGGAAAGCAAGGATGCTGTGGATACTCGCTATATGTATGTATGTATAGTCATTCTATTATTTTCTTATATAGATATACTAGTTGATGTACCCGGCTTCGCCCAGGTTTTTCTCGAGGAATGTTTGTATTCTAGTAATAAGAAAATATACTACACCTAAAAACTATCAGAGAAAAGAGAAACCACGGAAGGTGAACAGAAAAATGCTTACAACGGATGTTATGTTTACGATATCAAGTTAAATAAAAACAAAGATAAAATTTGCATATGTTGGTCACTATAAATTTGTATATTTGTTAGGCGAAATTAGAAACATGATAAAACAATTGGGTATTTAAAAACAAATGTACAAATAAAAGTTGAAGTATAATAAACAATGTTAAAGATTGTTTTAATTATTAATCAAGATTGTGTGTGAATATGTGAGAAAGATGTAATATCGTTGTTGTTTTCTTGGCCGACTGTTTTACATATGGTGTTATCTTAAAATTGCTTGTTTTGAATATTTTTTAGATTGAGATTATTAGCTAGTATGTAAAAAAATTAACTCTGTTGAAATTTAATTTTGTATTTATATATAAATAAAATTAACTCTGTTGATTTTTTTTGTATTTAATCGATAACAGCGAAGTTACGCATGTTAATGTTAGGAAATATATTTTGATGTTAAGCAAAACCTGTTCCGTCTCGTTTTACATAAATGTGAAAATTTGGTTGAAATTGATGCATTGTAACGAAAGTTTTTAGTGATGTCCACTTATGAAATTTCCATTTTATTAATATAGATAAAAATATATATTGTTGATTATATATTTCAACTTTAAAATATACTTATAACGTTGGTGCGTGTGTATTTATTTTCTAATCCAAAGATTGTACATGAATGAAAATGGTGGATATTTTTGGGAGAGACAGACATAGAGCTCCAGATGTTTGATAAGAAAATATTATCATGGCGATAAAAAATTATTTTAAAAGAAACATGAGATGACACAGGGATCAAAGTTCTTTCCGATAGCAAGATCAACTTCTATCAAGACACGTTGCTATGCTCAATTTTTAGAGAATACCATTATGAAAACATAGGGTTTAGTTTGCCCAGACTGTGTCTGTTAAATGAATCAAATGATTCAATATATTTGGTATGTATTTAACACGTCCCATTTATCTTCATATACGAGTATGTGTTAATTTTAAAAATATTCCGTGAAAAGCGCCCACCCAAGATATATTAATGGATTTCGGTAATTGACGTGTTTTCAGATAGTTGCAATGAAGTAATGTAAAGTTTTCATAGCTAGGTAACGGATCCATGAAAAGATTACCTGAAAAACGTTCATTCAATTCGATCAATCTTCCTACAATGTAATTTCATTCTATATGACCTATTAACAGTCACTATTGTGTGACACGCAGATTTTTTCTTAATTGTTTGAATAAATTTTATTCATATTTTATTTTCGAAATATATTTATGTCAATATTTTTAGATTAATAAAATTCTTCTTCTTATACATCATGTATTTCAAGTGTACAGGCATGATATCTTTGGAAGGACAATGATTTAACGAATGTTAGCTCTAATAAATAAAGAAACACATTATATGTGGTTAGGTCTCTATCTTTTAATTTGAAAAATATGGAAATTACATTTCTATTATACTCTCATTTGCTAAGCCAATAAAAAGAGAGACTTATGTTATCATACAATGCCTATATAAGTTTTTTTTATACGGAAATAGAGATACTTCTCTGTGATTATACATATTAAAATATAAATATATATAGTAGAAATATAGTATATATATCAAACAAGCATTTAAAATTTACTAAAAATTGGAATAATTCGATATTCTCCACTTTTAAGGAAGTCACAAACTACAAATGCAAAACATGCAAAAAAAAAAATTATATGCGAAACAAATATTTCATTAATTAAGACAAAATTGCGAAAAGTTGAAAAATTGGAAAAATAAACCTACCCTGAAAATTAAACACAAACAAAAAAGCAAAGAACAAAATCCCCAAGGACATGAGGACACAAAGACACTAATATCCCTATATACAGTATATAAAAGTCAGTGTATGTATATATGAATGTATGTATGTGTGTCGGCTATACACGTCCACAATACGTAACTAATATGGCTAAAATTGTATCAATATATAGAGTTGAATCTGTAAAAACTTATGGGAAAGTTTTCAGGTTTCTATCTCGTATACCCTTGGAGTTATTAACAAATTATCAACAAAATTTCCTTATTTCACTCGCAACCAGTGCCTCACTGCGGTAACTTCGAGAAGTAAAAAACCACATTAGCCCTCACACGACGCGATGGGATTGGAAAGTTACCTTGAGCGAGTAATGACAGCGTAGGGGCAAGAAATAATTGGCTATAATTTTATGTATTTATCAAATTTAAATATATTCATATGAAAAATCAAAATAATACAATTTTCAAATAGCATTGTGAAAATTTACAATTTTATTTTCATATTTTAAAAACACACAAAGTTTGGAGCCGGACGTTTCACAAGAGTGACATCCACGGGGCAAATTTATAATTGTAACGAATAATATTTTTAATTTTATATTTAAAATCACCCAAAGTTGGAGCAGGACGTTTCACAAGAATGACATCCACGGCGGCAATTTATAATTGTGTGTGTAACGAATAGAATTTGAATAAAAATATTTAATTGGGCAAAACGCGGGCGTTGCCAGGGTAATTCGGCTAGTAGAATATAATTGTAAATACACCCTTGTACATAACTATCTCCCATTGTAGATACGATGATCTAGGTTGCTCTTTTTGAGCGGCACCTAAGAAAGTTATTTTGGAACTGGAAAGTTATAACTGTGGAAGAGTATATATATAAATATTTTTGAATATGTATGTTAAAATGTGTAATTATTTTTTAATTATCAGTGTTATTTGTTTTGTTTTATTTTTCAAGAGATAAAGGTCTTACAACCTTCACTCTCCCTCAAGTAAAGGGAAGAAGAAAAGAAATAATGGGAACTACTTGCTATAGTTATGTGAATTTTATCCATCAGAATGCCAAAATATTGTATAATCCGTATTTCTTATAAAGTCTGCATTTTGTACTCAATTGGAAAATAATGTTTAGATCAGCAATCGAAATTAAATTTTGTGGTTGAAAGACTCTTAGAGACATTTTAGCTTCAAATACAAATTTCAACTTAAAGGACCTAAAACCGCACACCGATAGTTATTATGAACATACTTTTCTATATAGTTAAGTAGCAAAATGCTATATAGGCACAGAACAGTTGATACAATAGTTGGAGCAGACTGGTAGATAACATTGGCACGACACCTGGAGGCTTTACTACTGATTATTCAGGACCTCTCAATAATTTCCCTTCAGCCCTTGGTTAAATTCTTATTTGAGAAAGGCAATTTTATTAGATATGATGATATCGTTAAATTTTACTTTTTTGTTTCACAGGAAGAAGGCGCTATTAGTTGTGTTCGTGAATGAAACAGAGAATAGAGACAATCAGTATTGGTTGTGGTGTCTTGTCCATGATTTTGTTGCTTCATGAAAAGAAGGAGGGGTGTCATTTCCCCGTTTGTCAGCCATATTTCAGTAGGCCTTCACGGTTGCAGTAGCTCTCGGGGCTCACGAAGTCCCCACCGTACTTCGCCCTACAGGGCAGTCCTTTACTTGTGCTGCTTCTCCCGCCTGCCACGTAGAGGAGGGGTTTTACTTCTGGGCAAGGACAATGAATATTAGATATGCATATATATCTATCTTATATTCCTACAACTCTTCATTTGAACCTCTAATTGTTCGATATAGTGCTGTAAGTCTTTTATTTTGCTCATTCATGACGCATGCCGATTTTACTTTCACGGCTTCAGCAGTCTGAAACCTTGTTGTTGTTTTTTTTAATGCATATTTGACCCTGGGGATAAAAATGACACATGGCGCCAGTTTAGTCGAATAAGACGAAAGGTATGGGATGTTAAACTTTGCATGAAACGTCCTAACAGACAATACGGTGTGAGCCGGTCCGTTGTCATGATGAAGAACCCATGTCTTGTTTTCCTCTATTTCGGTCGCTTGTCTCTTATTTTTTTCACGAAGTTGAGGAAGAACCCAAAGGCAGTATTGTTAATCGATAGTTTGAGCATCCATAACCTAGTGAAGTACGCGATCCTATAAATATCGAAAAATAAATAATCATCGACAGCTTTGAATATTAATTTACTCTATAGATTTTATTAGATTACTGTGAATTTAAGCCTACCAATGCTGCAATTTAGTACTAAGTTTCTAGATCATAAGTGGAAGATTAATATATTCCTCACATAATATTGCTCTTCCTAATGACATCAAAATTGTTATTACAAACCTTTTAATAAGTTTTTTGTTCGATTGTGATAATTTGGTGTCATAATTCGTATATCATTTTTACATGTTAATGGCTTTATGTGAAATTTTATTCTTACGCATTCTAAGTAAATTCTTATAGTTTCATTTTTTATATTTATTGTCTATTCTACATGATATATAAGTTAAAGGTACATGTATGCTATATAGAAATTTGTATTTAATTTCAAAATTATAATTCCCAGATCACAAATTACTCTGTATGTCGACCACCAGATGTCGCGGTTTTTCCTATTATATTAACCCATTGTTGTTTTTTCCCGTTGGCCGACTTGAATCTTTCTCTAAATATGTTAATACGTAATCTTTTATTTTCTTTTTTGAGCCTCGAATCAGGTATTTAATCCTTTATTATGTTTCATTAGCACAATTAAAGAAAATTGTGATTAAAACTGTTTTTATTATTTTCAACGACTGCAATATCATAAAATACTCATGGATCCTCAGGATGGTGGGCATCAGCGGTTAATGGTTCTGTATCTCAAACAATGTGTGTGAATCAACAGAGAATCATTTTTGTAAAATGTATATATACAAGTAAATATATACAGCCAAGCCTGTCTATAGCGCCCCCTCTTGGGACTCACCAAAATAGGGTGCTATAGAGAGGGGGTGCTATAAACAGGTCACTTTTAATGTAAATCGCATCGTACTACGTAATTAAAATCGGGCGCTATAGAGAAGTTTAACTATATCAAGATATATATATATCTTGCTAAAAATCGAGCAATACATTTTAATTATTTGAATCATTAACGCAATTTCGGATCAAAAATAATTATTATAACTTCCAATATTTCGATATCCCTGTAAACAAATCATTCACGCGATGCACGAGTGTATATAGAATATATACAATAGTATTTTAATAATATAAAATTTAAGAAGTAATCATATTTTCATTGAACAGTTTGGCAACACCAATCTGCTTTATTTAAAATCTCGTCACTTTTGCATCACGTGGATGATTTGTCACAGGGTTTTGAATCCCCGAGGAAGATAGGGGAACAGCCTCATCGAAATATTGGAAGTTATAATAAATATTTTGATCCAAAATAAGCGTTGTATATATTTGGTAGAACCGTAGAAAGTGGAACCTCTACTATAAAAGTATAAGTGTATCAAGAAGAATATAAAAGTGAAACATGCCTTGGCTAGATATAAATTTACTAATAATATGATGCATTAGCAGGCTTTATAAGACGCGTATGAATATTTTCAAAAGTTAAACAATTACTACTGTCCTCACTGCCCTCACTATGTGGGGAAAGAATGCCCACCCCTCACTCACCCTTGAGGCTAGGGGAGTGGAGAGGCGACTCTGCGTGTCCGTCCACGTCGGGGTGCCACTGGCTGATGGACAGTGAAGCTGTAAGCTGGTCATCTTGCCCTTGGTTGGCTGACGCGAGGCGCACGTGTCCTGAAACTCTTGGGTCCTCGCTCTGTGTGTGCGCCATTGGGAGCGTCCTTGCCTTGCGCGCCATGAAAACCCAAGGGGTGCACACAGTAGTAACACCCTCCCGCCTTCGCTTTGGTTCCCTGCGTAAACCTCAGAACCTCAGAGGTGCTTGATTCGTCGGCCGATTCAGGGAGTACTGTGAACAAATGATTCGAGGGCCAAAGGGGGGGGGAGTCCTATTGGAGCGTAGGACGGGTTTAACTAAGTCCGAACGAGAGGGCTCTGTCAGCAACCTTGCCATGAACTCTCGGAGACGCCTGTGAGTTTGATTGGTCGACCCCATGGAGCCAGACCATAATGGCGGGCGCGAGGGGCCAAACAATGGCTGCCCGGTGCATGGAGAATGCATCATTCCCTTTCGGCTAGGTGACCTAGATGGCAGCAATGGGTGTGCTATCGCGCGCCGGTATATGGACCTTTGAGGTCTGGGAAACCAATATTGCTCCAAGTCTGTCCTCACTGCTACGATAAATAATATGGAGTGTCTGGCTAATTACAAATATCGTTGTTGTATATTGAATTGGCGAAACATATTTGGGAGGGTTAATTACTGATGAGCCAGTACCTCTCATTAAGGTATCCCTGCAGTCAGAGCAGTAGAATATTGTTTAATTTTAGAAAGAGTCATACTTCAATTTCTCATTAATTTACTTATATTTACGTAAATTCATACATATCACTAAATAAGGCAGGAAAAATATTGTTCGTCTGGTAAAAAATGTAGCCTACGTGTATATATATATATGTAGTAACCCCGACTAAGCCGACGTGGAATGTACTGGGCAGTCGTGATCGTGGGTGCGTGATGGGATTCCCGAACGGGGACAGCAAGGGACAGAGGCAGGTCTAGATGGTAGCTCCAAGAGGTAGAGATAGACCACAGACGAAGGCAGTCGGACCACGGGCGCCGCGGATGCCCTAAGCCTACTCGCGGATAGAAGAAGGGGTGAGAGATCCGACCGACCGTATAACGGCGTCACTCTGAAAAAACTACTTTGTCTCATTTTCTGGGCCCTTTTATACTGGACCCCCGCATATGGCGGTGAGTCCTGATTGGCTCCTGTAATCACGCCACCTTCTGGCGCCGTTGGTCGTTGTCGTCTGGTCTACCTTTGCCTCTTTGTTTATTTGTTACATCCATTTTTACAAGGTCGATACATATTTTTATATAGATATGGGGCTATAATAAATATTAGAAGAAGGTTGTGAACTATCTAACTCAAAATATACTACATATATATATATATCGTATATTTTAAACTATATAATAATGGCACTTTTAGTATATTTAACATGTGGTGGTTAACTAACAATAATCCACATAAACATTTCCCTTATAAAATCTAGTCTTTTTATTGCAATCACTATGGTTACACCTCGCTATTGCTATTATATTCCGACAACTAAAAGAATGAGAAGAGAGAAGAATAAAAAATTTGCATATTTGCAACAAACAAATGTGAATTTTTAAAAGCAAATAAAATTTACATAAAATAGAAATACAAAACAATAATTTTTACATGTCCCCTACATCACTTCCCTTCTAGTGACGGAAGTCACGTCCAATAGACTCATTGTACCTGGAACGAGTTTTTATCCGTCTTCCGCTGCGGGTCTCCTTTGGCAAATCGACCGCACCCCAGGCTTGGATGGTTGCGGTTTACTGGAAGGCCAGATGAGAACTTCTCTGCTGGCAGGTATGATGGGATCTCCACTGCTGGTATAACATACTTGATTCTCTTTGTGGAACATTCTTGGTTCTCCTGGTATAGCACACTTGGTAGTCCTGGTATAGCATACTTGGTTCTCCTGGTATAGCATACTTGGTACTCCTGGTATAGCATACTTGGTTCTCCTGGTATAGCATACTTGGTACTCCTCGCTAATTATTAAAATTTGCTGAATTGCCTGTGGTAGTTTTTCGAGACATAGCGTCTTTATAAATTTAACGGATAAGTCCTCTGTTGCTAATGATCTCAATTTCTGCAACAGCTGGCTAGGCTTTAGATCACCTAGTTCAATTCCCGATAGAAGTTTTCGAATTCTTTTTGTCTTTAAATCTTTAAATATTCTAAGAAGTCTCTCTTTTGCCTCTGAATATTCATTTATTTATTTAGAGGTAACTATATCCCAGAGGTTTTCGACATACTTTGGGTTCAATTGAGCGATTAAATAATTGTATTTCGTATTTTCGGTCTTTATATTATTTATCAAGAACTGAGCCTCAACTTGATGGAACCATATATCAGGTCTTTCAATCCAGAAAGGTGGAAGTTTAATATTTACCTTATTGGTCTCAACTCTCTCAGTTTCATCACTTTTCATTTTATCAATTCGTTGCGCTGGTTCTTTTGTCCGGCTCACCAATTTATGTGGTGGTTAATTAACGACAATCCTCATAAAACATTTACCTTATAAAATCAAGCCTTTTTATTGCAATCACTATGGTTACACCTCGCTATTGCTATTATATTCCGACAACCAAAAGAATGAGAAAAAGAATAAATATTTTGCATATTTGCAACAAACAAATACGAATTTTTAAAAGCAAATAAAAAATTTACATAAAATAGAAATACAAAACAATAATTTTTACATGTCCCCTACAAACATATCTTATAATTAGTTGAAGCCGATACCTTATAATATCCTACACTTCTATTAAAACGACACTTTTTATTTACTACCACCCCGTGTTTTGTATATAAACTATTGATAATACCTGTAAACCCCTATTTGTATGTAACACTAAAAATGTTGACTTAAAATAAAAATCCATAGAGCGGTCAGCTGGGGACAGCTGGGGAGAGAAGGAGGAAAATGCCAAAGCCCATGTGGGGCCGGCCCCCAGAGATTTTTATAGACGGCCCCGGTAAACAGGACAAGTTTTGGCAGGGGGTCAGCAGATGTTCTGGAGGGTGACCATCGACAGACGGCTTCTGGCTCGGACACACACAGTCTCTCTCTCCATGTCTCGGGGATAAGCATCCAAGTTTGTGTCATGGCCTCTACCTCTGTCCCGTGGGCTGTTCCCGATCACTCTCGGTGTTAACATCTAGGCCTGCCTCTGCTTCTTGTTGTCCGCGTGTGGGAAGAACACCAACACTCGCCTCACGTACACGACTGCCAGTTCATCCATATATCGGCACATTTGCAACAATATTACAGAAAGTCGACAGGATAACTGAGGACACCGACATGCAGAGGATGACAGAGGCACCGGTGGTCAACGGCGCATTCGTGTGGATGCTCCTTCTACTTGTCCTCTACCTTGACGATCCAGTGGACCATCTCAAAGACGCCATGCGAGGACTAGCTGTACCTCCCATCAAGCAGATCATCATCGCCCCCATCGACAGCTCCTGCGCCACGAGCACCTTCCTCCATCGGCTCGAACAGGCAGACAAGATTCATCGAAAAATCCTGGCATTGGCCCGCCAACCAGCATCGACGATGTCCCATGACAACCACCGCAAAAAGGATCACCAAGCCTCATAGCAGCCCACTCCACAAGACCCATTCAAGACATCCATCTGGTAGGAGAATTTTCTCTACAGAACTATTCAATGTAACACTATCTCCGTTTTTTTTCTCCCACTAAATTAGCTACTAAATCAATACCCTATTTATGACAATAGCATTATTATTGTAAATTCATTAAGTTTTTCATTTCACCTGGCCCCTTTCTATCTAATTAATGCAACTTTAGATCTGTATAAAACATTTTAACATTAACCAATTATATTAATCTTTATTATTATTTTGTGTTTCATTTAACCATCATTAGCAATGCCGTCAGCCATCAACAACTAATTATATCTTTTTTTTCTTCAAATCGTATGTTTCATCATCTCTAGGCTTACACACATATTATAACTTCAACCATATTTCTCTTCATTTTAAAACTTTTATTATATTGACAACGTCAGTAATATTTTTTTTAATTGATAAGATATTTTTGAATTTATATTATTTTATCTATTTCGTTTTTCTAATTTCATCGTTGACGTCTCCTAAAATCTCCTGCCCATACCTTCTCGTGCATTGCCCCAAGAGCTTCCTGTTCGCCAATTTTTTTTTTCATTGATTAATCCAACTGAGAAATCCTTCCTCGCTATATCATTCCCAATAGTGAGTTCAGGATACCTAGCTAGATTATTTTTCTTATCACCCGGCTCATCGTTACCAATCATCATTATTTTTGAGGGGGTCGGTGGAAGGCTGGTTAAACTGTTGTTTTCGACCACTACGACCCGGGTTCGATTCCCGCATTGGACACTTTTTCTGTTTAAAAAAAAAAAAAAAAAAGAAAAATGCTCCAATGGCCCCCCGATTCTTGCAAAAGGCCAACCCCACCAGCGAGTGCAAGTAACCAAACGGGGCTCTGGCACATTTGTAAGTGCAAAGTCGAACTGCTTTTCACATGTGTAGACATGTGGTGCGCTTAGAGTAAAAAAAAAGCAGTCGCTAACTACCCACCATGATTATCATGGCCTGTACCACGTGTACTAGGGATAAGCAAAAAAAAAAAAATTATTATTATTATTATTTTTTATTATTACCATTCAAGTCGGGTGAAATCGTCATTGGCAACAGAACAACCCTTGCAACTACCTTCCCTTTCTTCATTCCTCAATCCCATATATTCCCTTCAAGAGATTCTTGCTCGCCAGAATTTTTTTTATTTGATTCAACTGGAAACATCCTTCCTCGCTATATCGTTCCCTATAGTGAGCTCAGGATACCAAGCTAGATTCTTTTTGTTTCTTTCTTTTCATTACCCTGTTCATCATTTTTATCATTTTATAATTTTTAATCTTTTTTTTCATCATACAAGAGGGTACCATCATTATTGGCAGCAGTACATCTCTTGCGTTTACCTTTACCTTTCCACATTCTTCAACCAACATACCTCTCCCTGCTAGTCTGAACTAATAATGCAGACTGAATATCTTGAACGTTCTGTTAATGAAAACAGTACCTCACTAACACAAGTTCGAACTGCATTGCAGAACTCATTAAGCTATTTATTTGCAGGAACATACTCAGACATCCCTTATACCCTCATCAACCCTCTGCGTCAACTTATAATCTTAGTTCAACTTAATAGCTTTATACTTTTCTTTTAGTTTTTTTTTCATTCAATAGGTTCTCAATTTTTTTTTTCTATAAGTAAATTACTTTTTCGGCATTTCTAATTTTATTTTGCATATTTTCTCAATTTTATAATTTATTCTTATGTATTTTTCGTTCATCATATTCTATATCTTTTTGAGACGACATCATTATATTATTCTCCTATTTTATACTCCTATATTTATAATAATTTTAACTAATTTGTTCCCAAATTATTATTTTGATTTTACAATAGGTTTGTTAGGTCATCATTCATGTTATTTCATTTCTCCCAAACAAACCTTCATCACCGGGGTCACATTCATTCGTATATTTTAAACTGTATATTAATGACACTTTTAGTTAATTTAGCATATCTCTTCTAATTAGTTAAAGCAGATACCTTATAATATCCTACCCTTCTATTAAAACGACACTTTCTATTTACTACCACCCCATGTTTTGTATATAAACTACTAGCGGATGTACCCGGCTTCGCCCGGGTTTTACCCGAGTAAAGGTTTGTCTAACGAACATTTGTTAAAACAATTCTCTATGAACTTATATAAAAAAATATATATTTTGATAATTTGAAACTCGTAAATTTGAAACTCTCGATAAAGTGAACATTTTTTCCCGGTCCCTTGAAAAATACTCGATAAGTTGAATAAAATCAATATTAATTTGTTCCCTCGGTAATTGTAAGTTAAAGGAATAGTATCTTGCCTCGGAATTGTATCATTATTCTTGTCTCAAATAAATTGCCGTGTCATCCTGAATTTTGTCTCCCCTAATTTTCTACATTACAAAATCATCGTTGTATCTAGTGAACATTTTTTCCCGGTCCCCTGAAAAAAAAGAGCAGGCGCTTTCAAATGAAAAAAAAAAAAACTTTAATTAAGCAGATGTTTAAAGTATAATATATGAGAGAGGCAAACTTACAGGTTGTTGACGCCGCAAAATCCCCAGAGAAAGTGTTTTTGTTGTAGCATGCTGTGACTCACACATTTTGATAATTTGAAACTCGTTAATTTGAATCTCTCGATAAAGCGAACATTTTCCCCGGTCCCTTGAAAAATACTCGATAAGTTGAATAAAATCAATATTAATTGGTTCCCTCGGTAATTGTAAGTTAAAGGAATAGTATCTTGCCTTGGAATTGTATCATTATTCTTGTCTCAAATAAATTGCCGTGTCATCCTGAATTTTGTCTCTCTTAATTTTCTACATTACAAAATCATCGTTGTATCTAGTGAACATTTTTTCCCGGTCCCTCGAAAAAGAGAGCAGTTGCTTTCAAATGAAAAAAAAAAGCTTTAATTAAGCAGATGTTTAAAGTATAATATATGAGAGAGGCAAACTTACAGGTTTTTGACGCCGCAAAATCCCCAGAGAGAGTGTTTTTGTTGTAGCATGCTGTGACTCACACGATGACCCAAGGTCATCAGGGGTGGAGCAGCAAACCTAAGCCTATCTCCGGCGTCGCAACGGTGGCGCTGCTTGCGAGTTAAAGCTACAAATCTACAAATAACTCTAAAAGGATATTAAAGATATTCAAGAAATTATTTTTCGAAAACCTTTCCGGGGTAATACCTAATAATATCCCAAAATTTCACGGCGATTGGATGTACGGTTTTTGAATATATAGAGTACACACACACACAGACAGACATTCATTTTTATATATATAGACTATTGATAATACATGTAAACCCCTATTTTTATGTGAGCAATAGTTACCCAGAAATTATTTGAAAAGTAAAACTTGAATCAGGTAAAAAGTTTCTTTTTATTTATATTTGCTAGCTTTCGAGCAAATTAACTGCTCTTCAACGGGCTGATGTTCTTTATACAAACTCAAAATAATATTTATACATAGTAAAATTGAAAATATTTTGTTATTAGCATGTGCTCTCGCGGGCGTGCATCAGATTGTTTCCAGCTAAAGTAATATATATTATATTGGGATTAAATATATTGAAAGCTAGCAAATATAAATAAAAAGAAACTTTTTACCTGATTCAAGTTTTACTTTTCAAAAAAAAAACCCCTATTTATATGTAACACTGAAAATGTTGACGTCAAAATAAAAATTCATAGAGCGATCAGCTGGGGAGAGAAGGAGGATAATGCCAAAGCCCATGTGGGGCCGGCCCCCAGGGATTTTTATAGACGGCCTCGGTAAACAGAACAAATTTTGGCAGGGGGTCATCAGATGTTCTGGAGCGTGACCATCGACAGACGGCTTCTGTCTCGGACACACACACTCTCTCTCTCCATGTCTCGGGATAAGCATCCAAGTTTGTGTCATGGCCTCTACCTCTGTCCCGTGGGCTGTTCCCGATCACTCTCGGTGGTAACATCTAGCCCTGCCTCTGCTTCTTGTTGTCCGCGTGTGGGAAGAACATCAACACTCGCCTCACGTACACGACTGCCAGTTCATCCATTCGTCAGCACATTTGCTACATAATTACATATATATCAAAACCAAAAAAATGCATATCCTGACCACGTTCACATGAACATTAAAAATTGCTTTGGACCTTTCCACCTCAATTATTTTGATACTATGAGACTTTAGTAGTTTTAACTAATTGAAGGAAAGTGTGCGCACACAGTGCCAAAAATTGAGACGAGGACGGTGTTGTCCTTTACAGGTGACAAGCCTCTCGTACACGAGGTGTTTGAACCGTCGTGGGAGCTTGTGCGAGGAGATGATTTCGCGGCGGTTTGAACGTAAAACCCATGTCTGCGCGAAATGTTGACGGACCGGACAAAATCAGCGACGATGTTTAACGTACCTCCGTTGGAAATATCGGACGTAGGTTATATCGTGCTGGTAAGGACAAGGGACAAACATAAATTTGAAGACAGGGCCCGTGTGGCGAATGTGTGGCGCGAGGAGAAGGAGCGAACTGTGTCGCTCGATGTAGATTGTTCAAGTGCGAACAAAAAGGAGTTGATAAACATCTAGCAGTTAGTCAATCTGCATCCTGTGACGAACACACCAGTGACTAGATGGTGTGGGTCGGTGGATATGCTAGAGAGAAACTACAAAATATATTATCATAAATCAAGGGTGAAGATTAGAATTTTGAAATAACAATATTGTTTGCATTAATGTTCGATAATTGATTAATCAATAATTCTATAGAAGGTCATGAGCTGGTAGAAGGTTGACAAGTTATAAGGATGAGTGGTACATTCAGGGGAAGATTAATAAAGGTTACTAAAGGTTGGTTGTAAGCAATAGTCGATTAGAGCCAGCAATTACAAGTAGGTTGAGGTCACATACAGAGTAATAAAAATGTTCAGGTACTGGAGCACTGTTAATAGGAGTGGAGAGAAAATGGAACTAAACTAATTATAGGAAATATTGGAATCAGAGTTTACAAGGAATGACTTCTTTAAAGAATGAATGGTAGAGGTAAAACAATTTCACTTGCAGGTGATGTTGGTTTAGAGAGAAAGTAGATTCATTGAGTTAATTGAGGGAGGGTTCTGTCTGTAGATACTGTACGTGCCAGTGTTGTCCGACACAGTAGTGGCAGGGATATGGCCGAGTCCATGGTGGTGGAAGGTGTCCTGCCCTGGCGCGGCGATCGTTCTTGGGCAGATCTAGTGCTGGGAGAAGTGGGCGGCAGGTTCATCTCCGTCGTAGGTGAACACTTTTTCCGGATCATGGTTCAAGAGTAGGCCGAGGCAGAGGGTGAGAGTTCGAAGAGAAGTGGCTACAGTTGAGTTGGCTGTGGAACTTGGCTGTGGGTTTGCCCGATCACCATGGCTTTGCTTCTTTTTTCTTCATATTCTAGTGATATGGGAATTTGTTTCCCGGCCAAGTATTATCCTGTCGACTTTTAATGTGGCAATATAATAATAAGGTGGGGAAAGAGAAATAATCACACCACAAGTTGGAAGGGAAGGAACCCAGGCAACCAGAGAGAGAAAGAGGGGGGACAGCCGGGCCTGCCACCGCTGAGCGGCCGGCCGTTCGTTCTTGTCGCCCACAATCCCCCAACTGTCTTCAAAGTCCCGAGGTGTAAAGTGACGGCCCCCAGGAGCCCCTTGGAATGTCGCTGATGTCTATAGTGACCGGTCCTTACCCTCCCGTCTATCTCTGGGTCAACAGTAGGTTTGCTTTATTATTCCTGGAAGCGTATATATTATGACATATGTATAAATATCAAAATCAAAAAAGGCATATCCTGACCACGTTCATTTGAACTCTTTAATATATATATTAACACTCAATTTAAATTTTTAGAAAAGAACAAATAAATTCCGAGAAAAGTCCTCATCAAATGCTCATTTATTATCTTTTTATTCTATCCAAGTCCTTTTCCAAATTCTTCAATCAGTAGTTTTAATCTTTCACTCTCGATATTCATATTTCCAAGCATTTCGTTTCTCTTTGGAAGGCCTGGAAGAATCTTGAGTTGATTTTAAACGCAATCTAGTGTGAAACTGGAGGACACGATATATAATAAGAAATTAATTTTTATTAGGAGGTATGAAAACCTTAAAGGTTAGACCAAATGGAAAGAGGCTGGTAATCAGGCGGGCCTCTTCAGATGAAGACATGAGCAGTAGTTTCGGCCACGTGTTCATGACTACCAAACCATACGTCTTCGACCAAATAAAAATAAAACTTTGATTGGAATGGAAATGGGGTAAAAACTATGCTACAGATACAACACAAATCAACAAATGAACCGGATCAAGACTTATTTTCCGTAGTTTCAAACTAAATATAAAATGTGCTTCATTCTAGAAATTAAAACTGGAAGAAAATAAGATATTAGAACTATAAGAAAAGGTTAATTTTTTCAAAACAATAAAAACAAAAATTGTTTGTGTCAATACGGAAACAGGAAATTTAAATTAACTAGAACAAAGGACTAAATCCTTAATCTGATGAAGTCGATCAACCTGTCTTTGAAACAACAAAAAATATCAACCTAATCGAATATAAACTTACATTTAAGTAGTTAAAAACTATAATCCAAGATATACCCTTTCTTTCCAAAAATTTTTTAAACTATGAAAAAATAATAAATTATTAGAACTATAAGATAATACGACACAATCCTTTCAAATCAGATGTATGCGTCAATGATGAAACAAAATATTAGCGTCGACAGACCAAGGACTAAATCCTTTATCTAATTATGTCAACTTCCGTGGATTCGAAACAGCACACAGAACCAAAACATGTCGGATCAAGTCTACCTCAACCGTAATTGCTATTTATAATTAAAATGTACTTATTCACTCTACATATTAGGACAGATGGGGGATTTTTTTTTTTGAATACAAGAGGATAATAAAATACTAAAACTATTAGAAAATATGACTCATTCCAAACGGATCAATAGTGTGTGATAATAAAGAAACAGAAAAGTATTCCTCATTGGGCCTAGACTGGATCCTTTGTCTGATAATGGTAACTACAATGTATTCAGATCCCCAAACCTAATCAGATTAAGACATACCTTTCCCTTAGTGCCAAACTAAAATTCAAATTGTGTTTATTCTTTCTAGATATTAGTACTGCAAGAAAATAATAAAATATTAGAAATACAGTTTAAAGATTATTACCACTACAATAAAATAGCATGGCCCCTGCACTTCAATAAAATATGAGAATAGTAAATTATTAGAACTACAAGAATAAACGAATCAATCCAAATAAGTGAACATTGTGTGTCAACACGGAAACAGAAAAGTCAGTCTTCTCAGCCAAAGAATTAAATCCTTTGTCTGAAGATGGCAACAATACTGTACCGTAATAAATCACACCACCAATCTACATGGATCAGTCCTAACGGTTCTGTAGTGCCAAACTATAATTCAAATTGTGTTTATTCTTTCTAAATATTAGGAATTCAAGAAAATAATAAAATATTAGAAGTACAGTTAATAAATTATTACAACTACAAAGAAATATGACACCATCCAAACCTATTAACAATGTGCGTCAACATGGAATCAGGAAAGCTAACGTGAAAGGACAAAAAGGTAAATCCTCTGTCTGAAGTTGGTAGGTTCAGAATATAATCCAAATTTTTATTTTTCACTCTAAATATTAGACTTCAGGAAAATAATAAGATATTAGATGTACAAGAGAATAGTAAATTATTAGAACTACAGGTTTGGAAACGCTCAAGGATATATTTCGTTAAGAATTGAACTTTCTTAAAATATTATAAATGAGTCTTTTTTCGAAATTAAAATACAAATGAACTACACAAAAAGGGTCTGTGTTGGTAAAATTGCGAGTTTTATAAATTCATTACAATTTCTTTTAAATAATAAACATAGAATAATTTGACTCAACTTTAGGCCATCTAATTATACAATGATCAGCCTGTATATGTGTGTGTGTCGGTCTATATATTATGATATAATTATTTATTGATAAGAATAATTTCAATTCTACCGATTTTTATATTAATCGAAGGCAATATCTTAAAGTCCCTATCACAAAAACGATAATATAAAATATTTGATAAGATATACTGAAATATTTTGAGGGTGAATGTTATTAATATGCAAAAGAGTTGAAACAATGTATTTTTTCTGGGTATAGTGAGAAACTCATATTGGAAAATCTGACAAAACCCCACTTGATGCTTTCAGACAAAACCTGATCTGTAGAACATGGATCGAGATATTGTTCTCATTAGGAGATGGTTTTATAAATAAGTTTATACAGTAAACCGTGTTCATCGGTTTTTGTATGTGGAGACATTATTTTAAATCGCTAATTGTAGCATTTTGGTCGATTTTCCGATTTAAAATTAACGCATTGAGCTTAGTATCCCAAATATAAAGACACGTGCTTTTTAACGCATACATATATTTTTGTCACAGTACTCAAAGTTTTTATTTCCGTAGTAAATTTAAACAAATCTTTGATTTTCTTATACGAAAATGTGCGAATGTGGTTGGCGTGGCTAATGGTTCGAACGAAAACAGTAGCGACTGGGGATATACGAAAGGCAATGATTGGTCTGATATTGAATATTGAATATTTCGGTTTATGGATATCTGGATGGCCATGGATATAAGCTTAAGTAATTGTAATGAGAACAAATACATTATATTCTTCGTCCGAATTGAGATCATTTGGTCTTAATTTGCTAAGTTCCTTTTTGACCAAGTTGTACGAGTATGTCTGAACTCTTTCTGTTTCTGACACAGGAGAAAATGTAGTTTATCTGATAGAAATTGTGTCAGCTCATTTTGGTGCCTAAATTCTCTGTCTTTTATCCTTTATTCGAATGGGTGATGATCAAATATTTCCTGTTTTTTAGGTTTCTGAATATAGTTCTGCTCAGTGTACTGTTTCGAGGAGATTAGGTCTGGTTCATCGTACTAATTGCCATCCCACTGGGAGAGAGGGTTACAATATACACAAGAGAGAGAGAGAGAGAGAGAGAGAGAGAAGTCTAAAAACAAATTAATTTCGTTACAGTATAAAATCTTCGAACACTGTAAACATGCTTACAATACAACATCATTGAACTGGAAAATTGTCCTTCAAAGAATATCTAATCTTGCGTTTTTCATTCTGCCAAACAAACTTAGAATTTCTATAGAATATAAAATGAAATATCCGTGCAAAATGAAAATAATATCTAACTTTATAAATGAAAAAATTTCAATGATTCTATAGGAATTCTAATGACAATTTCAGAGTATTTTCTGAAGAATCATGATTACCAAATAGAAAAAATATATATATACATTTTATAATATACAATTTTCTACTGAGCATGGCAACTTTAACGCATACTTATATAGAATTGAATTTAATTCAAATAAACATAAAAATATTTGAAGAGTTTCTTTTTCAGAAATTGGGAGGCAAGCTTTCACGCGGTCGTGCTTCATCAGCCCACTGGTTCCGTAAAGGCGTGCAACATACATATAATAGAGATTCACAGAAATACATTTAAAAAAATCAATATAAAAATATTGATTTAGAGGGTTAGGAGGGACAGTTTTAATGGGGGTTGGCATTATCTGCGTCGAATATGCTGGAACTGTTGGGATAGATCAATTCTTCTGTTTATGCTGTTATTGTCTTTGGAGATTAAAGATTCTAGAATGAGTCTATTGTTTTGGATAATATGTTATGGAAGTGACATGTGAAATCTTGTAGGTTGTATTGAATTCATGACCTGTAGAATTTTCGTGATGTAATATTGAGGATTTGTTATCTTGGTTTCTGATATTATGTTCTGCTTGTTTCTCGACTCTATTATTATTATAGGTATTTATAGGTATTATTATTAGTATTATTATAGGATTTGGTTATGGGGTTTCTAATGTTTTCAAATTGCAAATTATATAGAATTGTTAAAAGCGATTCTTTGCTTTGCTTATACAACCAAGATCGGTTTCCACTTGTTGCGGAGAACTGAGAGAACATTATTAGATGTACATTTTCAGTTTAAGCCGAATAGATCCCCTAGTAAAGAAGAAAATATTTAAAATTTAACTAGATTTGTGGAGGAAATAAAATATTATGGAACGAATGTTTCTTCTAAACATAAAAAAAACTTCTACTGTCCTTACTGCGATGAAAATTATTGAGAGGACTTGGATCATCAGTGATGAACCCTCCTAGCGGTTTTCGCCAATTTAATCCACCAGACCGCTCTTATACACTATTGGACGATTCTGCTTAAAGGAGGGCAGATCGATAAGTTAGGGGAAAAAAGTAAACTTTTTTAGGAATATGATGATTTATTTTTCAACATATTTGAATATTCATCTCCCCACACTTGTTCCTTGCGATGTTCTGATTTTTTATACCCTCGGAAAAGTAGGTTGTTCCGAGGACGCTCTCGCGCCGTGGCGATTGATTCCAAAATACATTTCGAGCTGTCATCCAACATTTATCTTTTAAACTGTGGTCGGCTTCACAATGGAGACTCATTTCCTTCATTTATAAGACCAATTATCTAGATATAAAAGAATGAATTCAATCGTGATCAAAGATGAACACAAGTTGAACCACGTACCGAACGGCCTATGGCTATAACCACGCCAGAAATGGTTTGAGGGCTCCAAAGTTAACAAAAACTGTTGTGTCAGCCAGAAAGGTGTGATTGTCACTGTTTATTTGGATAATAAAGGAATAATTCTTAAATGTGTGACTATTTTAAAATGTCCAATTAATATTCAGACTATTATACAAAACATCCGGATCGATTAATGGAGGAATTGCGTCCTATTTGTCAGAGATTGGCTAAAAAAAATCTGCCTTTTCACCAAGATAATGCTCCGCCCCATACGTCGAATGTAACATCTGCTAAATTGTTCGAAATAGGTTTCGAAATCGTCACTCGTCCACCTTATTCCCCAGATTTGGCCCCGTTTGGTTTCCTCCTCTTCCCAAATCTAAAAAATGGCTCGGGTGGGAGAAAGAAATTCTCATCAAATAAAGAAGTTTTCGACGATATAAATGGATACTTTGAGGACTTCGAAACAACATGCTTTTCTGAGGGCATAAAAAAATCAGAACATCGCTTGGCCAGATATGTGAATATTAATAAGTATTTTTTCGAAAATAAAAACTTCACTTCAAAAGAGTGTTCTTTATTTTGGTTTTATCTTACTCTAATCGAAAAGCCATCATAAATGCTACACAAAAGGGTCGAATCTCATAAATGGTAATCAAGCAAACTATGGACATAATGTTCTAGGACAGTAGAATCACATATAAATATTCGTATCGCAGTAAGGACAGTAGAAGTTTGTTCCATGTGTAAAGGAAACGTTCCTATACATAGATGGCGCCTTATTACTTTGTATTAAGTTCTATAAACTCTACATAAACAACCAGAGACTAATGAAGTGAACATTCTTACTTTAATTTGTATAATTTGACAGTTGTAAATAATATATATTTCTATCATTAAATTAACAGTTAATTATGTTAATATATTAAATATTATTGATTGTGTACAATTTATAAAAATATGATTTGATATGTAAATAATAAATACTCTCCTCTGTATAAATATTATTGTAAAATTTAAATAGAAAATTCTCTTTCTCTAATACGAGAATTTAGTGTATATATATTTTGAAAACATGTATATAAAATAGTTTGAACATTTTCACTCAACTATCTAACAGGATATAGCGTGTGTTTTGTAATAAGTTAATAACAATAACTTTCTTAAGAAATTAATTAGTTTTAATAAGCTCCGAGGACATTCCTTTATATTGCTAGCGCTGGTGAATAATCACAAATCCTCTTTTTTCAAGATTTAAGAAACAATAGCGAGATATATGACGCAAACATCTTTTTCATTTAAATTTAAAATTAAGTATTTTATAAAATTTCATAGCATTTATTACTATTTTCGCGCCAATATTTAATTGGAAAATAATTTACCACTACCCCTACCACAAAATTGGGAGGGTTTTACTCATTAGTAATGAAGCTTTAAGTAACTTCGCCAGTTGAATCAGCAATAGAGCTCTCTGATTGGGATAGTCTTTATACTTTATATTAAATAGAAAAGTACAATCAATATAAAATTAGATTGGTATGATAGATTAAACTGTCAGACTCGGGAAGAGATGGATCCACCATTGAATAGCCAGGCCTGAGCTACTTTTCATATTGCAGGAAGTGCACTGAGCATTTTATTTTGTGTGGAAAGAAGGAAAAAAACCGCGATCGCTCCGAAAAGTTCATATTTCTAAAGACATTTTGATATTTCTCTGTAGTTCTATAGATGAGTATTCAACTTATGATGAGAAATAAATTGATAAATTTTCATTGATTTATTCGTTTTCCGTAGGTAAATCATTTTGCATCTTAAAATGAAAATTCACTGTGAAGAATTTTATTTCATTGATAGAGATATGGAATAAAAAAATATAATGTTTAGCCATGTATTTCTTTATTTATTTAGAAACGCATATTTGTCAAAATATATATTTATTATTTGAATTGTGAGGAATGTCTTCTTCCGTGTAGTCTATCTGTCGAGTCAGTTCAATATTTTGTTTATAGTAAATAGTGTACTATCAATCTTGATACTGAATACATTTCAATGATATCATTTTATAATTGAGATGCCGTCTTATAAAATAATATTTTTTCTTTAGTAGCACGTAACTAATAAAATACATCATGTGATCAAATGTGCAGAAAAAATTTAAAAAAAATTTTAATGACTTGAAATTTCTTATCGACCCATTGTTTCATCGTCTATATCGCTTATCTGTGTGAGAAACACTTTAAAAAAGCGCTTGATTATTTTTTATTAATATTTTTTCCTATTTTTATTTTATATTTATATTTATTATTTTCATATATTTATATATTTTATAACATATTTATATTTTATTTATATATATTTTTATATTTATAATTAATTAGATGGCCCTAGCCATCTTTATTGGCGCGTTGTGCGCCCTCATTGTGGCCGCGTGCCTGAGTGCACTCGTGTTTAAAGTAATAAGTTTGAAGAAAGATTTGGAAAGGGAGAAGAAGGCAAGACTTCTTATAAGCAAAGATTTTGAGGATCTTCAATCTGAAAATGAACAATTACGACAACTTCTTCGCGAAAAATCGTCGAAATGCGACGCACTTCTAGAGGAAAAGAAGCGCAGCCGGGCAAAATTGAGAACCTTTCTTGGAAGTTGATAAAATTAGAACACAATCACCGGATGGTCAAGAAAAATGTAAAAATTCTTTTGAAGAAAATGAATCAGAACCGAAAATTACTTTCGAATTCTTGCCATGGGCTTGTGCGATGCAAGAAAAGGTGCTCCAGTTGTTGAAGTACAGCATTGAAACAGCGAAGAATTTACGTTTGGAGGACATTATTTTCTTCCTCCGTTCATCGAAAAGAAAACTATTGAGTATGGCCAGTCGACTAAAGACCTTTCCAGACGTGATCAAGGAAAATTTGAATGTATGGAGAAATGTATATAATAACTGGTGGACTCGAGTGGCCCCGCGTCTAGAAATGTTGAAAGACTCATTTAGGTGAAACAGAACTTTCTAGAATATGTATTTCAAATATTTTTACTTATCATAATAGAAAAGAACTATGGAAATGGAGTCTGTCTTATTGTAACCATTTCAAATTTATTTATAATTTATTAGAGACAAAGTTTGAATCAATCAAATTATTTTAGTTATGGAATGCGTTTATATTGCATCTTTAAGTCTTCTAATTATATGTTGAGAAGCATGTTGTATATATGTTTCCATGTCATAAGATCATTATTTTTTATAAGAATTATTTCATCGTTACCCATTTTTATTTATTAACAATGTATAAAGGGGTTTTGCAATATTGAGAATGATTGTTATTTAGGCCCCAAAATTGTTAAAACAATCTATTTTCTCTGCTTTAAGAGTGAAATTCATATTGTAAAATCTGACACAACAACACCACTTAATATTTTCAGAAAAACCTTATTCTATAACATGTTTCAAGCCATGGTTCTCGTCATCATAGGGTATTAAATAATAAATTTTATACTCTGTAAAACATATTGAAATATTTAAAAATATTTTACTATAAACCATTTTATTCAGTTCATCTCCTGTATGGAAATCGCTTAATGTGGAATTTTTGCCAATTCGAAATTCACGCTCTGAGCAGAGATATCCAAAATATGTGTTGCTTTAGTGCAATTTCATAGACACATGCTTTCCAACGCATAATTATTATTTTCTACTGTGCTCAAAATTTGTGCTTAAGTAGAATAATATAAAATAAAATTCTCAATAAGAACAACTCTTCGCATTTTTATAACTTAAAGGCGTGTTGAGTCGGTTAATCTGGAAAATGGATTTCTACATTAGGTATTATTTGATCTTGAGATATTTCAAGCGTCTGTATACTTGACCCGTTTTGAATAAGTTTCAATAAGCACTGTTCAGATAAACAAAAATTTTAAAATTTCATTTGTCACAGTTGAAAAAAAACAGATAGGATATATATATATTGGCTTTGACTACTAAATATTAATGCTAACAATTTATTTTCCGCGTAAGCGCCTATATACAAGGCAGGATCAAAAACCTTTTTTCAAAATTAATTATTAATTCATAGCATAGTTATTTAAACATTTTTTTTTCAAAATAAGAGCCTTGATTATTTACACATTTTTTCCAGCATGAAAAACGCTGTTGAAATGCTAGTTCAAAGTCAATTTTTCTAAGCTTGTTCAGCTCCACCGTCGCTTTTCAATTACTTCTGATGATGATGAAAAGCGCCTCCCTTTTAACGTCATTTTATTTTTTAAAAAAGAATAAATCACATGGGGCGATATCAGGAGAGTAAGGAGGATGCAGCAAGACAGATGCAGAGTTTTTGGCTAAATAGTCTTGAAAAATAATGGCTCTATGAGCAGGGGAATTATCATATAGCAATTTCCACTGTTTTGATTTGAAGAGTTGGTTTCTTTTTCTTCTTATCGCATCACGAAGGCGCACAAGTATTTCCTGTATGCCTGTTTATTATAAGTAACCCCCTCTTTAATAAATTCATAATAGACAAGTTCCTTGATAATTAAAAACACTACAAGCATTACTTTTCCTTTGGACTTGTCAAGATGAACTTTATTCTTCCTAGGAGGACTTGGTGTGTGCCATTCGAGTGATTGTTTTATGGTTTTTGGATCAAAGAGAAAGCACCATGTTTGATCACCATTTATTATTGTTTAAAAAAAATCAATCCATTAGTTTCAATTTCAATTAAATCTTTGAAAATTGATAATCTGGTTTCTCTTTGTTGATCTGTTAAATTTCGTGGGACAAAATACCTACAATGTTTTTCATGTTTAAATGCTCACCGATATTTTTTGACAACTACCGTATTTTTACTATCGGCAACAATTAAATCACGTACCTGTCAAATATTGTGATCCGTTGTTGACGTCAATGGCCTACCTCACCTTGAATCATCTGCAATGCTCTTACGGCCATCTTTAAAACGTTTATACCAGAAATAAACTTGCGTTCGTGACAATATTTCGTCTTCATAAGCTTCATTCATTAATGCTAATGTCTCTGTGAAAGACCTTTTTAATTTTACACAAAATATATTATTTGCCCTTTGCGCAAATGATGACATTGCAGAAACCGACGCGAGTTAAATACTTACAACTAAAATATGCCTAAAATGAAAACTACGCATGCGAATTTACTGGCGTTGCTAAATTAAATTATAGTTAAGGGGTTGTTCTTTACAATAAAATTGATTTTACATTTTTCAAAATTTGTTTTATATTTTATTTTTTAAAAGTTCCGGGAATTTTTTATCCTACCGTGTATAATTGTAAAAGTAGATTGTGATTTTTTCCCATACTGCTCTCCTCTGTTTTCCTTTAAAAACAATATTGTTATTGTTTAATATCCTTGCCAATTATGATTGAATTGATGCTATTTCGGCCATTTTTCATTGTCAGGTTGCGCACAAACTTCTATTTGTATGTATTAGCAATTTCAGCGCTCATTTTGTAGAGAGAAAACATGTATACAAATGATTATTAAGAACGATCACTCTAATACCGTCGGAAATTTCCAGTTGATTAAAGATTAGAGACAATTACCCAGCAATAGCCGCTGATAAGTGGATCATGATATCAAATGTAGCTGTACCACCCAGTCTTTCAACTTTGTCGTCAATAACCGCTAAACCGTGAAATATATTTAGCTACGAAAAATAGATATATTATATTATTTTTACTTTTGGTGAGTTTCATGGTTTAATTTCTGAAACGGAATGCAACATTTTGGGCTGCAAGTAAATACTCAAATTACACAGGTCTACAAAAAAAAAACCTTTTTTTTTGCACAAGAGTACCTGATGGTGTTTCTAGTGTAACTTTTCATGCTGAACTCAAAATTCTAATCAGAAATTTCCTATCACCCATGGTTTTTGCCTGATGGTCTTTTTTTGTATTGGAATAAATACAGTAATAAATGCTTGAATATATGAATATACACTGCGTGACATTAAAAATGGAACACCAAGAAATAGTGGCCAGAAAGTGATGAAACTCGGCAGACAGAGAGAGACAGGGACGAACAATAAGTGATCTTTATTTCAAAATGATAGTCATAATACAGAGCGAGAACGGCGTCGGCTTAGTAGCAAGTAGGACCACCGCGGACGGCGATGCACGCAGCAACACGTCCTGGTAGAGAGTCAATCAGAGTACGGATGGCGTCCTGAGGGATGGCTCTCCATTCCCTCTCAACCATTTGCCACAGTTCGTCTTCTGAACGCGGCTGTGGCAAGGCATGCAAACGGCGTCCAATGATGTCCCAGACGTGCTCGATTGGTGAGAGATCAGGAGAGTACGGTGGCCAGGAAAGCATCTGTACATCTTGCAGAGCTTGTTGGCTAATGCGAGCAGTGTGCGGTCGGGCGTTATCCTGCTGATAAAGGGCATTGGGTACCCCCTGAAGGTAGGGGAGTGTCACCAGTCGCAGCACATCATCAACGTATCGTTGGGCCGTCATAGTGCCCTGAATACGAAGTAAAGGTGACCTGGAATCATACGCGAATGCGCCCCAAACCATGATTCCACGTTGTCGCACGGTGGGGCGTTCCACAATTGCTGCCGGATTGGACCTTTCTCCACATCGACGCCACACGCGTACACGGCGACTATCACTGGACAAGCAGAAACGCGACTCATCTGAGAACACGACCCTGTGCCATTCCGTCTTCCACGTCGATCTAGCCCGGCACCATTCCAAACGTTGGCGCCTATTCGGTGGGGTCAATGGCAGTCTTTTTAGCGGACGGCATGAGTGCAAACCATTAGTAACCAATCGACGGGAAATGGTTCTGGTAGAGATGGAATGATCTAGGGTGTCTTGCACATGTTGCAGGATGGCGGTACAAGTGGCTTGTGGGGCCGCCACTGCTTGTCGAAGGATACGCCGATCCACACGTGCTGACGTCACTCTGGTTGCACCGACATTCCTATGAATTGCCACATTTCCTTGTTCCAACCATCTTCTCCACAGTCGGTGCACCGTGGACGCACCAAGGTGTGTATCAGCTGCGATTTGACGTATGGACCAACCTGCCCTTTTCAGTCCGATCACCATGCCCCTCGTAAAAGCGTCTGTCTGCTTGAACTGCCTCCGTTTACGATGA
This sequence comes from Cordylochernes scorpioides, assembly GCA_030710605.1. Lineage (NCBI taxonomy): Eukaryota > Metazoa > Arthropoda > Arachnida > Pseudoscorpiones > Chernetidae > Cordylochernes > Cordylochernes scorpioides. The sequence goes on from CP092867.1 coordinate 59,179,942, forward strand.
CCTGGCATTCTCTGCTATTACACGTGTCTTTTGACACAAGAACAAAATTTCTACAATGATTTTCCTTGAAGAAATAACGACACGAATACTGTCCTTTCTGCAAGTTCCTTCCCTTATATCTTACTCAATGTGCGCACGAGAGCTGCGCATTTTACATCATTTGCATAACTCGGTTAGGCGCGTCTACCCTGAAATTTGCATACTTTTCTGGCCACTATTTCTTGGTGTTCCATTTTCAATGTCACGCAGTGTATATACCATAATAAATGAAACTGAATTTGAAAAAGATAGAATATGAAATATACGGTTGTAAAATATGCAGCGATTTGAAAGTCGTTGCTCTCTTGCGTGGATTACAGCTTGGATATACAAAATTTTGTTGTTTTCTGTGTGAGTGGGATAGCAGAGATAGGGAAAGGCATTACATTAAAAAAATCTGGCCAAACCGTAAAATCTTTACTCCAGGATATAAAAATATTACAAATCTACCCCTGATCGATTCAGAAAATATTTACCTACCACCATTACATATTAAACTGGGATTAATGAAGAACTTAGTCAAGGCAATGGATCGAAATGCCAGTGGATTTGCCTACCTAAAACAAAATTTTTCTAGTATAAGTGAAGCGAATATTAAAGAAGGCATTTTCGTTGGACCTCAGATTCGAGAATTGCAGCAGGATGGAAATTTTCAAAATAGTTTGAATGAAGTTGAAGCAGCAGCATGGAATTCCTTTAGAAACGTTTGCAAAAACTTCTTAGGAAGTGTCAAGGTTGAAAATTACCGAGACATAGTTAATGATCTGTTGCTTTCCTACAAGGCACTAGGATGTAACATGTCCCTCAAGATCCAATTCCTGCATTCACATCTAGATTTCTTTCCAGACAATCTTGGCGCAGTTAGCGATGAGCATGGTGAGAGGTTTCATCAAGATATATCAAGCATGGAGAAGCGGTACCAAGGTAAATGGAGTCCCGCTATGCTTGCCGACTACTGCTGGACACTCAAAAGGGATCTACCACAAGCAAAGTATAGAGGAAAATCCACTGTCACTCTGCTTTTCAATAAATAAATATGTTTCGTTCATATATGCCAATATATTAACAATATTTCCAAATTTCATGTAGGTGTATCTCAGAAATATTGCGTAATAGAAAAAAACTAATGGTATATTTGGATTCAGGACATGTAGATAAGATGCTATTTCTTTGTGGACAAAGAAAAATTTTTTTTTGATAAACCAGTGTAATGTAATAAGGGTTATGCAAAAGTGTATTTATCCCAATACTAAAAAAAGACCGTCACGCAAAAACCATAGGTGATGGGAAATTTCTGATTAAATTTTTGAGTTCAGCATGAAAAGTTACACTAGAAACATAATCAGGTTCTCTTGTGCAAAAATCTTGTTGACCAGTGTTATTGGAAATCGTTAAGCAATGTTTGTTCAAACATGCTTTCGATATTTCTAGGCATACTGCAAGGGAGCGAATTTCGCCTTTCAATTTGTTTATATACATCATATTTCGATAATCCTGTTACAAATAGTGAAATGAAGTCTCTGGAAGCTACTTCATTAGAACTAGGTGGAGACATTGAAAACGATCCAACACAAACTGAACCATTAGAGAAAAGATGCGTAAAAGGAGGAATTACGAAAGGTGATACAAAAAGCCACTTAGAAGAAAGGCACAAATCAAGACTTGAAGAAAAAGAAAAGAAATCGAGAAAGGAGCTCGACGCTCACAAAGATTAAAGGATAGGAATGAAGCAAATTTAATCATGGAAATAGATCATTATATACAGGAGAATTTGAAGAAGCAATGGATAGTGGAGAAAGAAATGAATGTCTCATAAGAAATGGAAGAAGAACTCAGTGAGATAGAGAAACATAAAGTATGGACACTATTACTAAGGGAAAATGGCATTAAAGTATTAACTGTAAATGGATTTACAGAATACAACGGCTGCAATCTTTAAAAATAAGTGCACCTTTGGTCAGTTGTGACTAATAAAGAAAAAAAAGAAAATTTTAAAAACAGATTTTATTCTATTTCACTACTCCGACCTTTGAAAAATACACATCATTGATTAAATATTTAATAAATATATATTTAAATAAAGAAAGTGCTCCCTTCCACTGTTTAGAACCATTGAATTTTCCCTAATCATTAAACAGTTGGCCCGGTCCCAATACCCCCCCATTTCATACATAAGTATAAATTTGACCCTTCTTCCGTTAGACCTCCTGCAATTACCAGAAACAGTTGTTTACTTCCCTTCTCCACCCAATCAGTCGCCATCTCCCGCATCCTCAGAACGCACGGAATTAGCACCCATTTTACTAATAGCAATAGTATCGGCGCCATCCTCAGACACCCTATCACCAGATTACCTAGATCTACCGTTGCTCGGTCCTCTGGTGGCTCGGTCTACTCAGTCTCTTGTAACGATTGCAGTGCATCTTACATAGGCGAGACTGGTAGGTCCGTGGCCATCAGGATAACCGAACACGGTAGATGCATTGCCAACAGAGACAACAGGTCGCTCATTTTCAACCATATTAACACCACCGGCCATTCATTCAACCTTTCCTCCCCTACCACCCTGTACTCTAATGTCAATACCAAGTACCAAAGGTTGATCATTGAAGCTATTTTATCCATCAATAACCATAGCATTAACAGACACATCGACATACCATCGCAGTATTTAGATATTTGTAATAACCTATAGGCCGTTCACTTCTTTCCCTGATCTTACTGTTAATCCCACCGCAAACAAACCACCCCCCCACCCAGACACCTACCCCTATATAATTTTTTCCTTTGTCCGATGATCGCGCTGATGGCGGGCCATGCCATAGTTCCTCACTGTTGTTGGTTTTTTAATTTACATCACATTGGTTTAATTTGATTGACATCCATAAATGATCATATGTTCTTCTATAAATTGCAATAGTCTTAGTTATGTTAAATCTGTCAAAAAATTTTTTTTTTTAGTTTTCATTTTTTAATTTTTAATTAGCATCACATCCTACTTTCGTCAAATATTTTTATAAAAAAGCCTTATTTCCATAACTTAATCTGATATTGTTAACTCGTATATGGTTATGTATGCAGATTCCTCACATATCGATACTATATATAGCGTTATTTTCTCTCAATATGTTAAAAAAAAAATAAAAAAAAAAGGTACCCGTCGAAGGGCGTGAAGCCCGAAAGCTTGTAGCCCATGTATATTAAAAAAAAATTTCTCTTCGTTTTATAACTATTTAAAATTTTTCTCTTCGTTTTATAACTATTTACAATTCTATAAGAGAAATTTTTCATGATTCATGTTGAAAGAAAGCATATCCTGACCACGAGAACATGTGCTTTTTAGATGGCAGAGCGCCACCTAGTGGAGCAAAAATAAACTAAACGTTTATTTAACTGGCTAACGTGATATTTGGCCAACCCATTTTTTTGGTAAATCAAGAAAATGGGTTGGCCAAATATCCGTAGCAAAAAAAAAATAAATAAATAAACATTTAGTTTATTTTTGCTCCACTAAATGGAGATCTGCCATCTAAAAAGCACATGTGCTCGTTGTCAGGATATGCTTTCTTTATTTTTAATATCAACACCTGACCCACTTATTTTTATTATTTTTTAAATTGTTTATATATATATACGAGGGGTGTCCCGTAAGTCAGTGGCTCGACATATAAATAAAATGACTAATAAAATGATTATGATTTATTTTTCAGCATAATCCCCTTTAAGGTCTATACACTTTTTCCAGTGATGTTCTAATGCTTTTATGCCCTCCAAAAATAACGATGTTTCAAGTGACTCAAAAATGAGGTTACAGCATCAATAACCTCTTCATCTGACCTAAAATAAATGCCAGAAAGTGTTTTTTTTTTCAAATAAAGAAATAGGTGGAAGTCAGATGGAGCTATATCTGGTGAATAGGGTGCATGTGGCAAATGTTCAAAGCCAGAATCATAAATAGCAGCAATGTCTTGCAGCGACCGATGACTCGGAGCATTGTCTTGATGGTAAACAATCTTCCTGTACACTTTCCTCTTTTCTTTACTTTAATAGCTTCTCGTAGTCTTCACAAGATTTGCATAATAATTACCAGTGATGGTTTGACCCTTATTCAGAAAGTCTAGCAGAAGTACACCCTCGGAATCCCAAAAGAAAGACACCATAACCTTCCCTGCTGATGGAACTGTCTTGGCTTTCTTGGGGAGAAGGAACCGGAGTGTCTCCAATGCATGGATTGTTACTTGGACTCTGGTGTAAATTGATGGGCCCAAGTCTCATCGATGGTAACAAATCTAATACCAGATTCCTCTGGATTGGCTTCGAATAACCCAAGATTGTAAGAAGATAACTTTCTCCTTACAGTCTTTTAATCGGGTGTCAAAAGTTCGAGAAACCAACGGGCAGAAAGCTTCCTGAGGCCCAAGTATTCTCTCATGATCCGATCCACTGTTGTTTTTAGAATACCCAAGGTCTCTTCTATCTGACTAACTGTCATTATTCTGTCCAACATAACCAAATCATGTATCTTGTCGATGTTTTCTTGAGTAACTGACTCAACAGGACTTCCTGGTCGATGTTCGTCTTCGGTGCTGATCCTACCTAATTTAAACGCAGCTACCCATTTTTAACTGTGCTATAGGAAGGAGCATCTTCCCTTAATGTATCTACCATATCCTCATAGATTTCCTTCGGCGACATTTCTTTCTTACAAAGGTCTTTGACTATATTTTAGATGATTCCTGTTTCTTTTCCTCTCTCAGAACCTATAACAAAAAACGGTTAGTTGTAGAAACTTAAAACTTTACATATATTTATACAAGGCTTTAAGGTATATATGGTAAAATTTATTAATTTCTAATATTTCGTTCTCATGGTCGGGCCACGGACTTATGGGACACCCCTCGTATATAGATAAATAATACCTTCACTCAAGATATCAATGTAAATACAGGAAGTCTATTTTCTATAAATGTCATCCAAGATTTATTATCTAATAAAATGAAAGAATTTAAAAGTACGAATGCTTCTTTTACACATAATAAAAACTTCTACTGCCCTTACTGCGTTGAAAAAATATATCGGGAGGGCTTGGCTCATCAGTGGTGAACCCTCCCAGCGGTTTCGCCAATTTAATCCACCAGACTGATTCTGAGAGCTCTTAGAAGTTTGTATTATGTGTAAAAGAAACATTCGTGCTTTTAAATCGTTTCATTTTATATGTATAGATGGCGCGCTATTGCTTTGTGTTAATTTATTATCTAAATTGAAGAGAATCATTTCAACAAATATAAATTTGTATCATAGGGCGAGAACATATTTTTATGTAGTTTTGACAATTTTATCAATGCTGATGTGATTTCACGATTCTTAATTTGTATAATACGTATTCTATACAATGTAAGACACGAACGAGAAAAGAAAAAATGTCTTTATGTTTATTTTTATGATGAATTTAAAATGTATTATAATATATATAAATATTAATAATCGCAATATTTCCAAATAAAATAATTTACTACTGTCGGTACAGCATAAATAAAAATATATTTGAAGGATCTGGTTGATCAGGGTTGTAACCGCCAAGCAGTTTCACCAGAGATATCAACTAAAAATATAAATGCAATTTTTCAAAGGTTTAGTAAATAGTAACATGTGTTTTTGTTCCTCGCTTGTAATGTAATAATAAATTATTCAACTACCTAAGACATTGTGTTTGATCTTTAAAAAATTACAACTCAAGTTAACATTACTACAATATAAAACTCTAATATTATATTGATATATTTTATAAGTTGTATTCGGGGTGTTCAGGAAAACAGTGCAATTTATAAATTATATAATTGGTAGATTAAACTGGCAGGCTGTCCTGAAATCCTGGTGTGGAAGGAAATTCACCAATGATGAGCCAGGTCCAACGCATTTTTTCTCATCATTGTCAGAATTTATTTAGTTTCGAAAGAAGAACAAATGTGAAAGACCCACAGAATGGTTCAAATATTAAAGAGTATTTTATATTCCCGTGTCTAGTCCTATACATAAATTATTTGAATATTAATGATAAATTGATAAAATATATATATATATCATTATGTTATTCGATTTTCTCGTAGAGAAATAATTTAATATATTTTAAAAAATTATTGTTGAGAGAAATAGAAAGATTATTCGCTGTGAAGAAAGTTCATGCTTAACTTTCTATTAGATAAATTGCATATTATTATTTGAATTAGAAAATAGATCTTTTTCCGAGTCTTCTAGCTGATGATTCAATACTGTGTTGTTGTTTAGGAAATCAATCTATCAATTCTGATATACTGAATATATTTTCAATGATGTCATTTTATAATTGAAGTGTCGTTTTCAAAATTAAATATATTTAATCACACAGCGTAACTCAGAAATTTAAAGATGTAATCATCAAATGAATACAAAATATCGAATGTTTATTATTTGATATAAACATTATTATTGAGAAATTATCAATTTCTTATAAACCCATTGTTTGAGGGTTCATATAAAATACCATTATTGACGATATCTTGTGAACAACACATTAAAAAAAAGCGTTTTATATTTTTATTTATATTTTCCTTTCTCTCTCTCTCTTTATTCTATTTTTATATTTATATTTATTTTATTTTTTTCTATTTTAACATATATATATATTCATATATTTTCATATTATATTTTTAAATAACACTTGTGTGATGGGTCTTGCCATCGTTATTGGCGCTTTGATCGCCCTATTCGTGGCAGCGTGCCTTGTGAGCACACTTGTGTTCAAAATAAAGTGTTTGCAACAAGAGTTGGAAACAGAAACGATTTCAAACCTTCTTATTGGAAAAAACGTCCAGGATCTCCAATCTCGAAATGACCAATTGCGGCAAAGACTTCGAGAAGAATCGTCGAAATGCGACGCACTTTTAAAGGAAAAGAATCGCAGCCGAGCAAAATTAAAAATACTTATTCGGAAGCTGATAAAACTAGAATCCAAACACCGTATTCTCCAGACAACCGTGAAAAGCCTTTCAAATAAAATAAGGGGAAAACCGAAATTGAATTTCGAATTCTTCGAATGCGTTTGTGCAATTCAAAGAAAGATTCTCCTGGTGTTGAAGAATGGTTTGGAAACGGTGAAGAGCTTCCGTTTGGAGAACATTGTTTCTTCTCTCCGTTCAACGAAAAGAAAATTAATCACTATGGCCATTCAACTAAAGACTTTTCTAGACGTTATCAAGTACAAATGGAATGTATGGATGATTCTGTATGATGACTGGAAGATTAGAGCTGCCCCACGCCTCGAAATGCTCAAAGATAGTTTTCGTTGAAACTAGAACTTTCGGAAAAATGCATAGCTAGAATTTTTTGAATCCAAAATAATACAAATGAGCCTTATAGAAAGAGTCCGTTTTTGCAACATTGCGATTTTTATCATTTTATTAATATATTCTCAGATATAAAAAAATGCGATTTACTATTATAAAAATATTCGAAAAACATCACGCAAAATTCTTCTTTATTTAGAAAAAAAAAGAAAGATATTGCGTAAGGTTATTTAATATTTTTATTACATATGAAAGACAGTTCAATTGCGTCAATTTTCAATCTAAAAACACGTGTTCCTGGTCAAGATACGCCTACTTTATTTTTAAATAGATTATGTAGATGGTGACATTTTCTTTTATTATATTAACACATATAAAATTATCGACTAAACATGCAGCTTTAAAATTTTGCAAATATTTGTATGCATTTAAGTATATCTGAAAAATAAAAAAGGAATTTAGAATATTAAAAAAAATACTGCAATTGGTATCTTTTAATATTAAGTTGGAAAGGAAGCTTTTAACATAACGCTGCTTAAACAGGCCCTTCTACTGTTATGAGCACAAAGGTCAGCAAGGTTATAATACGTCAAAAATCAAATTTCATAACAAAGATTGATTCGTATGAAATCATAATTATAATATTCATGAATCAAACTGACAGCAAAAGAGATTGATTAAATTTATATTAGCATTATAAAATATAAATTAATATAATGGGAATGGATTAGAAACGATGGAATATATGGAGAACAAGTAGGGTGGCTCAAGTCATCGCTACCTTAAAATAGTTTTAATCGGATGATAAAATATGAATTGTTTTTTATGCATGTTTAAATAGAGTGTTGCCTTTTTGGTGAACATGAATATCATTCTTCCTCAACTTTTTTGTATTGTGGAATAGAAATATTCCATAATAAGACATCTTTGATAAATTTGAAAATTTCACATCTCCTTTCCTAAAATGTTATGAAATTGAAGACGCCCCTGTATTGATGAAGGCCCTAGCCTTTAATTAAAGTATACAGATTGTCTTTTATCGAATCGCCGAAACCAGTGTTTTAGCTCATTCTCAATCACCACATTCATCCTAATAAAATTATTTAAAAAAAAACCTTGTTTAAACACATTTTGAAGGCTGAGGTGCCTATTTTAATATATAGATACCATCCTTAAGTGGCTATATGTTGTATATTGAAATATGTAATGCGTTGGTCAATACTTACAGCGATTGAAATTGGAAAAACTAGTAAAGAAAAACGATTTTATTATTTATACTGTTGGATTCTCAAGATAGAATTGATTCCCTTAGATCTATACGGATCAAATGGTATCCTTACAATCCGGCAGAGAGGTGTTTGCCAAGTAAAATAGCTAGACCAAATCTATGGCCAAAATATAGATGGAAAACTTATAGGAAAGAGAGGAAGTAATGGGTTTCAGCGTATGCAATAATGGCGTGAATCGGAAGAGATGTCATTGTTCACTCTTAACGAATCCTGGCAACGCACTGACATCTTGTAAGCCTCGTTCTTAGACGTTGTTGGATTTCCTATATTCCAATCTCTGCTTTAGCTCAATTATTTTTCTATTACACAGTTTAATTTATTTCTCCTCAGTTTGTACAACCTGCAATATATATTGTTGTGCAATGACAAATATCAATCATTCGTATAATTATTTACAAAGGTGTTTATTATTCAATCATGACAATCTTGTTATATTAGGGGGTTGTTGGTTTAAATTATCATGGGCCCGAGGAGTGTAAGGGGTTTGTTTGGGTATAAATGGGTAAAGCCTCTCTAACACAGGTATAAGTAATTAAAATTTATTTTAATTAATTTATACTGTGAGGTTTAAAAAGGGATACAACAAGATAATTTGTTTGAATATACCTGAAAATAATGAAAATAAAACTTATGTTCAATTAAAAGTTATAAAATTGATTATAAAAAGAGAATTTTTAGATAAAAACCTTTGTTTAATTAAAAAACAATGATAATTAAATTAAAATGATGATAAAATAGAAAAGTGATATTTTGAAAGATTATTGGCGGGCGTTTGAAAGGGTTAGGGGTTAAAGAATATGCAATTGTAAATTTTACACATGCAATCAAATAGTTAGATCCAGGTGAAATGCGAGGATATGACTTGCACGTCTTCCTAGGCAAATGTTTCACTTGCGATCATATATAAGGGTTACAGTGCTTTGTCACAATTGTAGGGTTATGTGGTTAAAAGTTGTTGATAAAAAAGGTGTTCATTAATAAGGTTGAAAGAATTGATATAGCCATGCGATAAGTAGAATTGTTTTTGCGGCATTAGGTGACCTGACGACTTGAAATCAAAGGTTGTTTGTGATACGCTAGAGATTAAAAAAGTTGAAGTTGAAAAGTGAAAGCTTTGTGCATGCGTTAGGGATTGTGCTCTGCGGATAATTGAAATAAATTCTTGAAGCGTGTTCAGGGCAAAAGTTGGGATTTTTAAATCTGGGGAACTGTGTTCAAAGAGTTTGTTGAAATTACCAAATATAAAAAATTGTCAAGCAGTGCTGTCGTTTTTCGAAAATGAGGTGAAGCACTGACTGAAAAAGATGGTGTGAAAAGTATACTGAGGTGGTTAGAGAGAATAATTGTTGTATGATCCCAATAGTTGTTGATAAACATAATCATAATATAAAGGTATAAACGAGTATAAAATGAATAAAAATATACTAATATGATTGTGGGCAGATCACACAATCAAACATATAATATATAAAATTAAAATAAAAAATGTAGAATGAAAATCATTTTTGAAAAAAAACTAAATGTTATGTAATACTTAAATAAATCTATAAAAATAAAAGTAATATTGAATAAAGGTATTTTTTTAAATGATATTGGTTCGAAAATTGCGCTTATATAATTTAAAGGTAAAAATAAAAAATAATATTCAAGATTTTATACAAAAAAAAACGAATATAATTAAAGATTATTATAATAATTAGATAAAATTTAGACAGTAGAATTGGACAAAAATTATCTTTTGAAGCGAAGTTAGAACTGTGGTGTGTAACTAGATCATATCCCTTTGGTAAACATTGGAGTTTTTGAAACTCTGAAGCTGGGAATATGTGAAATTATATTTTCGTTTGTCCAACAGAGGTCCGTACGTCTGACCTCACGGACAATACAGCAGCTACTGGACATGCCTCTCAAATTTTAATGACCGATATGTCCTCACTTCTTTTTTCTAGATTTAATTCATTTTGTCTCCTCTCTAATTGTAAATACGCTGCTGTATCACCTCATAAGCATAAATAAATGTAGAGAATGATTTCTCTTTTGCGATATAAAGTCTAGAACAGACTTAACTAAAGTGTTTTAATTGTAATTTTTAGTAAAGCTTTTCATAATCAATGAGATCACGTTGGGAATCGCATAATTGTGATATACAACTGTTTGGCAGCTGTACTTTTTTTCTAGTGGTTGAATAATAAAATTTGTTTATACGCTGGGTTTTTAGAAGTACAGTCAAATATGATTGTAGAATTAATTGTATTGTTCAAATAAGAATTGTGATGCGCGGTGTAAGTTGTATAAATCGTAATTTCATAAGCACAATTTATTGGTTGGATTGGTTACTAAAATGTATTGTGTTATCAATTTAACATGTAAAATGTTTGATAAGTAGAGTCTGTGGTGTTATTAAGGAGATTGTGAGATTTGTGATAAAATCTAAATGATTAGTGTGAAACATGTGTTTAGAAAAATGGCGATCATTAGGATAGCGGTCAAGATGATGGCTTTGTGAGGGGAGGGAAGACGGGCGTTTTACACACAGAAAACGGGGGACTGACTGAAATAGCATCGGGATTTCTATTACCGGGGTCACTCTTCCTCGCGGTATATCTGGACAGGCTTATGACAGTCTTCGTTATGTCATCCTACTTCGTTGTGGTCATCCTGTCGTTGTGGTCATCCTGTTGACTCTCCGCTATACTGTGGTATCCGAGAGGGTCAAACCCACTCTGCACGCCTTGACACTCAATCTACGACTGCTTCCAACTCACTTGTGGGTTACCCGGGTTTATGATATATATATATATATATATATATATATATATATATATATATATACAAAGCAATAACGCGCCATCTATATATATAAAATGAAAGGATTTAAAAGCACGAATGTTTCTTTCATACATAATACAAACTTCTACTGCCCTTACTGCGATGAAAAAACATATTAGGAGGGCTTGGCTCATATATATATGTAGAATCCTGTCCTTGTGTAATCTTGTCGACTTAATCTATGATGTGCGATCCTGTCGACTTTGCTATACTGTGTTAACCGAGAGATACAGTCAGGATTTGGAGAGTTTTCCAGTACCTCTCTACACCTTGGAAGACCTTTAACAGTTCTCAAAGAGTACAGGCAGTCGTATCCCAGTTATATCAACTGCAAATAAAAATCCAATTATTCCAAAAATCCAAAAAAATAAAAATCCAATTATTCTAAAGTTTTTTATATAATAACATATTGAAAATAGAGCAATCCATAAATAAATCTTTAATTAAAAAGGCATATATTAGAACAAAATATCATTTATTTTACCAATATTCAGTTGGCTGAGCGTCAAATTTGTACAATCAAGCAACAGCTCTGATCAAACAAAATGGTTTTATTGCACCCTCCCTTACAGCTACGGCTCTGAACGCATAGCCAGAGTCTTAAAGAGAAACAATATAATTGCTAAATATAAATCTTCATTCAATTTGAAAAATTCCTACGCCACCCAAACACCAAACAAATTAGCAAATTAGAAAACAAAAACAATGTAATTTAAAAAATACCTTGTGATGATTGCCCCGCCAAATACAGAGGAGAAACAAGCAAGCCTCTAAAAGATGAATCAATCAACACAAATCTGGTTTAAGAAATTATAATCCATTATCACTCCTTGTAGACCACGCTTTGAAAAACAACCACACACCAGACTTTGATAAAACAGATATTTTATACCAGAACATAAATGAAAAACATTGCCGATTATTTTTGGAAAGTTGGACCTCCGCAGAAGACAAAGACAGTATAAATAGGAAAATTGAACTACCAGAGATATATTCGCAATTTAGAGCGTCATAAAATATTTACAGTTTAATTTTTCATTTTATTACTTCAAATTCCCGATATTTTAGGTCTATATTTTAATTAATTTTATAGCGAGAGGTACACATTTAGAAGCACGTAAAAATGTTTTAATGCTTAAAAAGCATTTTTCCTTTTATATATATATTTTTAAAATTATGTAACATCGTTTAAGTTTATTTCAAATACAATCACACGCTTATTATATATATGTATTATGTTATTATATATATATATATATATATATATATATATATATATATATATGTTCATAAAGGGCACATCTTGGATTCAATAAATAATCTTTTTATTTCCGATATTTCGACGGGCCAAACGACCATCTTTTTCTAGGATCTCATCCCTTTTCGCGGCAAGCCGCGCGTTACACTTGAGACACGGGCGTCTCACAATCTCTCGGGCGAAAATCTTTCTATTCCTATAGATATTATATTCACATTTTAACAATAAATGGTTAAAATTTCATTTTGTTATTCAATCTTCTAGTTGACAAAAAAAAAATAATAATAATTTACCTTCACGAAATTAAAATTATTGTTGGGAGAAATAGAAAGAATATTCATGTGAAGAATTTGAAATTTGATGCTCAACTTTCTATCACAGAAAATAAGAAATAGATCTTCTTCTGAGTCTTCTAGCTGATGATTCAATACTGTGTTGTTTTTAGCAGATCAATCTATCAATTCTGATATACTGAATACATTTTCAATGATGTCATTTTATAATTGAGATGCCGTTTTTAAAAAAATATATTTAATTGAATAAAATATATAAATAATCACACAGTGTCATTCATATAATGAAAGAAAATATAAACAAATGAATACAAAATATAAAATGTTTATTACTTAATAATTTGAAATTTTTATAAATCCATTGTTTCGTGGTTCATAGGTAATACTATTATCGACGATTTCGTGTGTACACCACATTTTAAAAAAAGCATTTGATAATTTATTTTTATTTTCTTTTTCTCTATTTTTATTTTATTTATTTTTAATTTTATATTTATATTTATTTTTATATATTCATTTTATTTATTAACATATATATATTCATATATTTTGATATTATATTTTTGATCAACGTGTGTGATGGCTCTGGCCATCTTTATTGGCGTTTTGAGCGCCTTTCTCGTGGCCGCGTGCCTTGTGAGCACACTTGTGTTCAAAATAAAGCGTTTGCAGCAAGCGTTGGAAACAGAAAGGATTTCAAACCTTCTTATCGGAAAAAACGTTCAGGATCTCCAATCCGAAAACGAAAAATTGCGGCGACTACTTCGAGAAGAATCCTCAAAATGCGACGCACTTTTAAAGGAAAAGAAACGCAGCCGGGCAAAATTTAAAAATCATTTCTCACAAGTTGATAAAACTAGAATCCAAACACCGGCTTCTCCGGACGATTGTGAAAAGGCTTTCAAAGAAAATAAGGGGAAAACCGAAATTGAATTTCGAATTCTTCGAATGCGTTTGCGCAATTCAAAGAAAGATTCTCCTGGTGTTGAAGAATGGTTTGGAAGCGGTGAAGAGCTTCTGTTTGGAGAAAATTGTTTCTTCTCTTCGTTCAACGAAAAGAAAATTAAGCAGTATGGTCATTCAACTAAAGACTTTTTCAGACGTTATCAAGTACAAATGGAATGTATGGATGATTCTGTATAATGACTGGAAGACTAGAGCTGCCCCACGCCTCGAAATGCTTAAAGATGTTTTTCGCTGAAATTAAAACTTTCTAAAATTCGTAGCTATAATTTTTAAAATTCGAAATAGAAATGAACCTTATGGAAAGAGTCTGTCTTTGTAACATTGCGATTTTTATCAATTTATTACATATATTTTCTGTTATTATTAAAAATATTCTAATAAAACATATTTAAAATGAAGAAACATATTGCGTAAGGTTTTTCGAATATTTTTTTATTACATATAAACGACAATATTATATTGAGGCAATTTTTTTCAATTATGAAAAAATATATATTTTTTTATCTTATTCATGTCAATGCTACCTATATTTTACAATGATATACATGATATACGATATTTAATAAGAAATATTGCAATATTTTATATCTGTGAAATTATTCAAAACGATGTAATTCTAAGTGAGGATTTCATATTGAATTATTTTCAAACAAAATCTGATCTGTAAAACATGGTTTGAGCTATAATCTCGTCAATAGAGAGTTAAATGAATAAGTTTATACTGTATACCGTCTTATTCAGTTTGGACATTATCTGGAATCGCTAAATATAGCCTTTTGGCCGATTTTTCGATTTCAAAATCACGTGCCTAGCAGATATATTCAAATATATGTGGTTTTATTGTATAGTTATTTTAATAAGACACGTCATTTCTAACACATAAATATAAATGTTGTTACTAAACCCAAAGTTTGTGCTGACGTAGTCTATTCTAAAAGAATATTTTATATTCTGAATTCAATAAATTATTTTTTCATCTTATACAAAAGGTTAATTTGGTCGGTCTGGATAATGACTAATTTACACACTATTTGATCTTGAAAAGTTTCAAACGTCTGAAGTCTTGGCTCGACTTGAATTATTTGCCATCAGCACTGTTTAGATAATCAACAATTTTAAAAATATTTTTTTGACATTTTTGAATGTTTAAAAATTGTATAATTAATTTAATCCATTTCTGATCAACAAAATCAGAAGTTAATTATTTCATTATATTTATGTACTCTTCGAATGAATACACTGAAATAATAGCTATATGAAGATATTCTGCAAAAAGGACCCTTATTATTGATAATTTGTAACATCCTAATGAATGATCTTTTACCCAAAACATTCGGAAATCTAAGAACGAAATTATTTTTCATGCAAATGAAAAAACTGTAAAATATTATATTATATTAAATATTTTCTACATAATTTCAGTATTCTGAAATACCTATGTAGAAAATCTTGATAATACAATTGAAAATACAACAGGGAAAATAAATACGTAATGTGAAAACCAACTAAAAATATCAAGACAGAAAAATATTTCACATTTATATATATTCGACTGTGTAAAAACCATATAATTAAAATTTTATTATCAAGCCTCTTTAAAACTTAAAAATATTAGAATTGAAATACCTTTTTTTAATGAATCATTGGAATACGCGAACAAATTGGATTTTCCTACTCAAATTATAAGTTAACACAAAGCAATAACGCGCCATCTATACATATAAAATAAAGGTATTAAAAGCACGAATGTTTCTTTTATAAATAATACAAACTTCTACTGCCCTTACTGCGATGAAAAAATATATTGGGAGGGCTTGGCTCATCAGTGGTGAACCCTTCCACCGGTTTCGCCAATTTAATCCACCAGACCGCTTCTCAAAGCTCTAATACTGTATTGGACGATTCTGCTTAAAGTGAACACTGAAGTGTTGCGTATATAAGCATAATCGTCCAAAACAGTATTAGAGCTTTGAGAAGCGGTCTGGTGGATTAAATTGGCGAAACCGGTGGAAGGGTTCACCACTGATGAGCCAAGAGCCCTCTCAATATATTTTTTCATCGCAGTAAGGGCAGTAGAAGTTTGTATTATGTATAAAAGAAACATTCGTGCTTTTAAATACTTTCAAATTATAAATATTGAAAATATATTTTGAACACTATTCTTCAAACATACATTTTAAAAATCTATTTCTACAGCCCCTATACTACAATAATTACAATTTGTAAAAATAATGCCATGGTTCATCAGTGGTGAATCCTTTCAGCGGTTTCACCATTATTCACCGCTTCAATATTGTATTAAACTGAACTGGTATATACCCTGCACATGCTATGAGTGCTGTAAATTGATGTTTGTTGAAGTAACTATGGACATTTGAGGTTATAGAAGTGTAGAAATATATATCTAAATTAAATATTTTATACATAGAGCGAAGCTCTTCATATAAATCACAAAATAGGCCTGTTAGGTAACATTTAAAATATCATATAATCAATTTTATATATACACACACACACATAAGCCTTTTTATTGAGGCATCCAGCCCTATACATGATTCCCCTCTACGGGATTTAGGAAAGGAAGATATTTCAAAAGTAAAAACTAGAATACAAGAAGTAATAAGGAAAGAGAGAAGAAAGAAAAACCAAACAAAAAGAAATATAACCATATATACAAAAAATAAACATACGGAGCAAAAAGAACCGTACATGATTAAATATTTAAATTAAAGTACCAATGTTTAGAATATGTCAAGGTTAAGATATCATTGAGAGGGCTAGTGTGGAATCAGCCGCATTCAATCTTCGCTTTCCTCCTCCGAGCAAACCTCGACATTCGGCGAATCCATCATTCTCCAACGGACATTAACTGCGGCCTTGTAGAATCTATATAAACCGAGGGAGAGACCCTGATCAACCATCAGTGTGTTCATCCAGCTGCAAATTTGTTGGCAGTCAGGTTGAGACCAGGGTAAGTCACTCAAAATTTCTTTCCTCTGTTTCTCTAAGTAAGAGCATCCAAATATTAAATGCATAATTTCGTCTTGGATTCTGTTTTTACACAGATCGCAAGTTAGAGTCAAATCAATCATCCAGCGCTTTGAACGATTTTCTGGGAAGATCGTCCAAAGGAGTCTCAGTTGTGCAAAAAATATTTCAATTGCTAGAGGAATAGTTGTGAATAAATATCGTTCTGCTGCTATTAAATTTTTTAGGTATTTGAAGTGACTGTAATGTGAAGTATTTAGAATTTTCGCCATATCGTTTTGGATGCTTTGTTCGGTTGCTATTCGAATTATAGCAGGGATTTCAGTCAGTATTGCAGTGTAATCCGGACAACCCTTCAGGAACGAAAAACCGTTTGAGTCTAAAATGGTTGACAGGTTTTCGACAAAGGCTAAACCAGCCCTTTGATTGCTGTGTAATGTCCAGAGGTGTGACAAACATGCCCGGGGAAACCTACTCTCTTCCATTTTCATAATCCTCACCCAAAATCTCAGGACCTGTTTAGTTATAATAACTTCCTGTGATACTCGTCCACACTCCATTCTTAGCATAAAGCCCGGAGTATACTTTGGTAAATTTAGGTAGCGTTTTAGGAAAATATTCTGAACCTGGTCAACTACCTTTACTTGGTTGAGTGCCCAGTAGGGTGCGGCGTATAGCATGTGAGGCAAGACCGTCGAATCAAGTAATCTCATTGCCGCATTTAGAGAGTTCATCTTGGATTTTGCCAGAACTTGCCACACAGCGCCAATTGCTGCCAGGGTTTTGCCCTTGTAGTGTGACGCTACCTTGTTTAGTTATTTTGCACTTGTAAGCGGATATCCCAAGTATAGATATTTCGTAGTAACAGACAGTTGCCGCTCACCCCAAAACCATTTGTCATTTTGTGCTAATCGACCGCCGTTTCTGAAAACTACAATTTTTGACTTATTTTCATTCAGGGTTAATAAATTTGTTTCAAAATATTTTCTTAGCATATTGATTTTTATTTGAAGGTTATTTTTGGATGCTCCAATCAAGACAATATCGTCTGCGTATAGGAGAATATGAACATATCCATAATTTGGGAGATATATTCCCGGTAAATCTGAATTATTGTAGAGACCGATTAAATCATTTATAAAAAGTATAAATAAATAAGGTGACATCGGCTCCCCTTGTAAAACTCCCGACCGCACCTTTATTGACGCAGTGAATGAATAATCAATTTTATATATAATAATTCCTTGTATAAAATATCAGAGATTAAATAAAGTCATCCATTTTTATCCATTATTTAATTGACTCGAGAATTAGGGTTTTTCAACCTTCTACAGGAGTATGATTTAATATAACGATATATAGTAATAATGATCCATATCAATTGATTTGAAAAAATCTTAAGAGGACATAAAATAAACAATACCACACGTTATTGGAAATGCTTTATTTTGACTCTATCAACGTGGGCTCAAACTTTATTTTCTCCTATAGAAAGGAATATATATTCCCGGAAGCTGATGACTACGTTACTAAAGTGAAAGGAATCTAACCTAAGAAACCTGTGTTATTGTTTAAATTAATATAGTTGTAAAGGTTTTTATAAATATATATATATATATATATTAGATAATAAAAGGCATATTTTGGATTTTATAAAATATTTATTTTGCCAATATTTCGGCCGGCTGAACGCCAACCTTTATCGAGGCATTACATTTTTGTATACACAATCTCAGCGCCGCATAGTGTTATAATATCACAGTTGAAATCAATTAAAATACAGAGTAGGTGGGAGAAATTTGTGCATGAAAAAAAATATATATATTATAAAAAATGCAATCAAAAATGTAAAATATCTTAAAATATAAAAGGAAAAAGTTCTATCTTATATTTAAAAAATTGTAAAAAGTATTTAAAAATAATTCATTAATAACTCATAAAGAGATAAATGTAAAAATATATGTATGTATTAAAACATTTGAAAATAAATTTAAAATGATTTAAATAATAAACTGTAAGAACCCCTTATAAAAAGTTTTTAAAAATGTGGGTATTTAAAAAATTCATTTCAAAATTTAGGAGATCGATTTATAAATAAGTAAAAAATATTTTATAAAAATGCATTAAAATGGAAGTTAAAACAATTTAGGATGAATAAATGAGAAAATAAATTAAAAAATGGAAACTAAAAAGTTTAAATTAATGCATGTAAAAAGTTATATATTTAATGTATCAATACTTTTGCGTTTTGAAGCGATAAATGTAAAAATAATTAAACAAGTGGTATGTATTAATTACAGGTAATTACTAATGTGTGAAAATATAATTTAAGAAATCGCGTGTATTACAACAAAATATAAAGTGCTATAAAAAGCAAAAAAATAAAAAGCAAATTATGAAATTTAAAAAAACGGCACCTCTCCCTTTAAAATAGTACATAATAAGTCAATTAAAAAATAAAAAATTAACTAATTGAAATTAAAATAATTAGACAAAAAAAAAAATTAAGAAGATCTAAATGGTGTGTAGATGTCCGGTAAATCAATTTTCCTATTTATGCTTTCTTTGTCTTCTACAGAGGCCCAGCTTTCTAAGAACAATCGGCAGTGTTTTTCTTTAATGTTCTGGTATAAAATGGCTGTATTTTCGAAATCCGGAGTGTGGTTGTTTTTTAGTGCATGATCAACAAGGAGAGATAGTGGGTTGTAATTCCTTAGTCCTGATTTGTGTTGATTTATACGATCTTTGAGTGGTTTGCTGGTTTCCCCTATATAATTAGCTTGGCAATTGTTACAAGGTATTTTGTAAATTACGTTGATTTTGTTTTCCATTTTGTTAATTTGCTTAGTGTCTGGATGGCGTAGGGCCTTTTTTAAATTTAAAGATGATTGATAGGTGGTTGTGATGTTGTATCTCTTTAGGACTCTGGCGATGCGTTCAGAGCCGTAGCTGTAGGGAAGGGAGCAGAAAAGCTTTTTTGATTGAACAGGGGTGTTATTTAAAAGTGGAGATTTTGGTTTATAAAAATGTTTTTCGATAAATTTGCTTGGGTAATTGTTGTTTTTTAATTCACTGAATATTCTATTTCTCTCCACTATATCATTAATTTTTGACGAACAATGTGTATCTAATCTTTTGGAGAGAGATTTAACCACAGCGATTTTATGATGAACTGGGCCAAAAGAATTGAAATTTAAATAATTACCTGTGTGGGTTGATTTTCTAAAAATACTAGTTTCTATTTGGTTAAATTTTCTTTTGAGCTGTAAATCTAAAAATGCCAGAGAATTATTATTTTCAATTTCATGTGTAAATTTTAAAAATGGTCTTAAATTATTTAAAAAATTTGAAATTACTACAAAATCTGATTCGGTAATGCAAAAAATATCATCTATGTACCTTTTCCAAAAAATAATTTTGAGTTGCTTTGATTCTGTGACAACTTGATCAATTTGGTCCATGAAAATGTTTGCTAAAGCCGATGAGATAGGGTTTCCCATCGGTAAGCCTTTGATTTGTCTGTAGAATTTATTTTGGTGGCTAAAATAATTGTGTTCCAAACAAAGTTTAATTAAATCAATCAAAGCATCTGGGGAGAAAGGGAAATCTAGATTTTGATGGGTTTCTGTAAATTTTTGGAGTGCTAGAATAGCTTCATTGTGGGGGATTGAAGTGTAGAGTGATTCAACGTCGAAAGAAACCATACGGCTATTATTAGAAATTGAAAGGTTTCTGATCGTTTTTGCAGCTACTGTAGAATTAGGTACAGTGTGGGGAAGTAATTTCTGGAGGGGAGAGATGATGGATGAAATAAATTTAGTGAGGGGGTAAAGAGGAGAACCAGCATAGGAAACAATCGGACGTAAAGGTGTGTTTGGCTTATGTACTTTTGGGAGGCCATAGAAGTTTGGTAAATTCTTGTCCTCAGCCTTTAAATTTTCAAAAGTTTTTTTGTCTAATTTATGTGAACGTATGATTTTATTAAGTTTTTTATTAAAATCTTTAGTAAAATTATGTGAAGGGTTTTTTGTTAAAGGTTCATAAATTTCTTTATCTTGAAGTAACTCCTCTACTTTAGTGTTGTAATCAGTTGTGTTCATAATTACTGTATTTCTTCCTTTATCAGAGGGTGTGATAACAATATCTTTATTTTGCTTTAACGATCTAATGGCTTGTCTTTCTCCTTGATTTAAATTATTCTTGTTTTTTCGTTTTAAATTTTTAATAATAGGAGTAACTTCTGTTCTAATTTTAGCCTTATTATTATCTGGTAATTGTTTTATCGAATTTTCTATAGCAGCTAGAGTTTTAGGAATATCAATTTTTTTGGAAGGTACGAAGTTTAAGCCCTTTGATAGAAGTGTCTTAACTTCGGGTGTAATGGATTGATTAGAAAGATTAATAACAGTATTTTGGTGAGATTGGGGTTGTGTTTTTTGTTGCCAAGTGTTTAATTTTTTTGATTGAATGTTGCGAATAGCAGAGGCTTTATTTTGACATTTGATATCTAAGCACTTATAAAATTTGTCAAATACTTCATCATTTAAAATTCTTTTTAGTTTAGGAATTAATTGATCAATATTTAATTGTAATTTGTTTAAATTATAATGACAATTTTTTATTCTAGCATTTAAAAGTTTCTTACCTGTTTCAAATAATATTTTTCTAGAATAATTTGTGCGGACAGGATCTTTTAAAAATAAAGAAGGTGGAATTATGCTTGCGGCGAGACACTGGTGATTAAAATGTAAGTGTAATTTCCAACTGTTGATAGAAAGTCTAAGCCTTTCCATTGTTCTGGCTAGGCGAAGCGCGTCGGTACCAAAACTGGTTAAAATCGTTTTGAAAATAGAGCAATCCATATTTAATTCATTAGATAATAAAAGGCATATATAGGGGAAACCAGCAAACCACTCAAAGATCGTATAAATCAACACAAATCAGGACTAAGGAATTACAACCCACTATCTCTCCTTGTTGATCATGCACTAAAAAACAACCACACTCCGGATTTCGAAAATACAGCCATTTTATACCAGAACATTAAAGAAAAACACTGCCGATTGTTCTTAGAAAGCTGGGCCTCTGTAGAAGACAAAGAAAGCATAAATAGGAAAATTGATTTACCGGACATCTACACACCATTTAGATCTTCTTAATTTTTTTTGTCTAATTATTTTAATTTCAATTAGTTAATTTTTTATTTTTTAATTGACTTATTATGTACTATTTTAAAGGGAGAGGTGCCGTTTTTTTAAATTTCATAATTTGCTTTTTATTTTTTTGCTTTTTATAGCACTTTATATTTTGTTGTAATACACGCGATTTCTTAAATTATATTTTCACACATTAGTAATTACCTGTAATTAATACATACCACTTGTTTAATTATTTTTACATTTATCGCTTCAAAACGCAAAAGTATTGATACATTAAATATATAACTTTTTACATGCATTAATTTAAACTTTTTAGTTTCCATTTTTTAATTTATTTTCTCATTTATTCATCCTAAATTGTTTTAACTTCCATTTTAATGCATTTTTATAAAATATTTTTTACTTATTTATAAATCGATCTCCTAAATTTTGAAATGAATTTTTTAAATACCCACATTTTTAAAAACTTTTTATAAGGGGTTCTTACAGTTTATTATTTAAATCATTTTAAATTTATTTTCAAATGTTTTAATACATACATATATTTTTACATTTATCTCTTTATGAGTTATTAATGAATTATTTTTAAATACTTTTTACAATTTTTTAAATATAAGATAGAACTTTTTCCTTTTATATTTTAAGATATTTTACATTTTTGATTGCATTTTTTATAATATATATATTTTTTTTCATGCACAAATTTCTCCCACCTACTCTGTATTTTAATTGATTTCAACTGTGATATTATAACACTATGCGGCGCTGAGATTGTGTATACAAAAATGTAATGCCTCGATAAAGGTTGGCGTTCAGCCGGCCGAAATATTGGCAAAATAAATATTTTATAAAATCCAAAATATGCCTTTTATTATCTAATGAATTAAATATGGATTGCTCTATTTTCAAAACGATTTTAACCAGTTTTGGTACCGACGCGCTTCGCCTAGCCAGAACAATGGAAAGGCTTAGACTTTCTATCAACAGTTGGAAATTACACTTACATTTTAATCACCAGTGTCTCGCCGCAAGCATAATTCCACCTTCTTTATTTTTAAAAGATCCTGTCCGCACAAATTATTCTAGAAAAATATTATTTGAAACAGGTAAGAAACTTTTAAATGCTAGAATAAAAAAATGTCATTATAATTTAAACAAATTACAATTAAATATTGATCAATTAATTCCTAAACTAAAAAGAATTTTAAATGATGAAGTATTTGACAAATTTTATAAGTGCTTAGATATCAAATGTCAAAATAAAGCCTCTGCTATTCGCAACATTCAATCAAAAAAATTAAACACTTGGCAACAAAAAACACAACCCCAATCTCACCAAAATACTGTTATTAATCTTTCTAATCAATCCATTACACCCGAAGTTAAGACACTTCTATCAAAGGGCTTAAACTTCGTACCTTCCAAAAAAATTGATATTCCTAAAACTCTAGCTGCTATAGAAAATTCGATAAAACAATTACCAGATAATAATAAGGCTAAAATTAGAACAGAAGTTACTCCTATTATTAAAAATTTAGAACGAAAAAACAAGAATAATTTAAATCAAGGAGAAAGACAAGCCATTAGATCGTTAAAGCAAAATAAAGATATTGTTATCACACCCTCTGATAAAGGAAGAAATACAGTAATTATGAACACAACTGATTACAACACTAAAGTAGAGGAGTTACTTCAAGATAAAGAAATTTATGAACCTTTAACAAAAAACCCTTCACATAATTTTACTAAAGATTTTAATAAAAAACTTAATAAAATCATACGTTCACATAAATTAGACAAAAAAACTTTTGAAAATTTAAAGGCTGAGGACAAGAATTTACCAAACTTCTATGGCCTCCCAAAAGTACATAAGCCAAACACACCTTTACGTCCGATTGTTTCCTATGCTGGTTCTCCTCTTTACCCCCTCACTAAATTTATTTCATCCATCATCTCTCCCCTCCAGAAATTACTTCCCCACACTGTACCTAATTCTACAGTAGCTGCAAAAACGATCAGAAACCTTTCAATTTCTAATAATAGCCGTATGGTTTCTTTCGACGTTGAATCACTCTACACTTCAATCCCCCACAATGAAGCTATTCTAGCACTCCAAAAATTTACAGAAACCCATCAAAATCTAGATTTCCCTTTCTCCCCAGATGCTTTGATTGATTTAATTAAACTTTGTTTGGAACACAATTATTTTAGCCACCAAAATAAATTCTACAGACAAATCAAAGGCTTACCGATGGGAAACCCTATCTCATCGGCTTTAGCAAACATTTTCATGGACCAAATTGATCAAGTTGTCACAGAATCAAAGCAACTCAAAATTATTTTTTGGAAAAGGTACATAGATGATATTTTTTGCATTACCGAATCAGATTTTGTAGTAATTTCAAATTTTTTAAATAATTTAAGACCATTTTTAAAATTTACACATGAAATTGAAAATAATAATTCTCTGGCATTTTTAGATTTACAGCTCAAAAGAAAATTTAACCAAATAGAAACTAGTATTTTTAGAAAATCAACCCACACAGGTAATTATTTAAATTTCAATTCTTTTGGCCCAGTTCATCATAAAATCGCTGTGGTTAAATCTCTCTCCAAAAGATTAGATACACATTGTTCGTCAAAAATTAATGATATAGTGGAGAGAAATAGAATATTCAGTGAATTAAAAAACAACAATTACCCAAGCAAATTTATCGAAAAACATTTTTATAAACCAAAATCTCCACTTTTAAATAACACCCCTGTTCAATCAAAAAAGCTTTTCTGCTCCCTTCCCTACAGCTACGGCTCTGAACGCATCGCCAGAGTCCTAAAGAGATACAACATCACAACCACCTATCAATCATCTTTAAATTTAAAAAAGGCCCTACGCCATCCAGACACTAAGCAAATTAACAAAATGGAAAACAAAATCAACGTAATTTACAAAATACCTTGTAACAATTGCCAAGCTAATTATATAGGGGAAACCAGCAAACCACTCAAAGATCGTATAAATCAACACAAATCAGGACTAAGGAATTACAACCCACTATCTCTCCTTGTTGATCATGCACTAAAAAACAACCACACTCCGGATTTCGAAAATACAGCCATTTTATACCAGAACATTAAAGAAAAACACTGCCGATTGTTCTTAGAAAGCTGGGCCTCTGTAGAAGACAAAGAAAGCATAAATAGGAAAATTGATTTACCGGACATCTACACACCATTTAGATCTTCTTAATTTTTTTTGTCTAATTATTTTAATTTCAATTAGTTAATTTTTTATTTTTTAATTGACTTATTATGTACTATTTTAAAGGGAGAGGTGCCGTTTTTTTAAATTTCATAATTTGCTTTTTATTTTTTTGCTTTTTATAGCACTTTATATTTTGTTGTAATACACGCGATTTCTTAAATTATATTTTCACACATTAGTAATTACCTGTAATTAATACATACCACTTGTTTAATTATTTTTACATTTATCGCTTCAAAACGCAAAAGTATTGATACATTAAATATATAACTTTTTACATGCATTAATTTAAACTTTTTAGTTTCCATTTTTTAATTTATTTTCTCATTTATTCATCCTAAATTGTTTTAACTTCCATTTTAATGCATTTTTATAAAATATTTTTTACTTATTTATAAATCGATCTCCTAAATTTTGAAATGAATTTTTTAAATACCCACATTTTTAAAAACTTTTTATAAGGGGGTCTTACAGTTTATTATTTAAATCATTTTAAATTTATTTTCAAATGTTTTAATACATACATATATTTTTACATTTATCTCTTTATGAGTTATTAATGAATTATTTTTAAATACTTTTTACAATTTTTTAAATATAAGATAGAACTTTTTCCTTTTATATTTTAAGATATTTTACATTTTTGATTGCATTTTTTATAATATATATATTTTTTTTCATGCACAAATTTCTCCCACCTACTCTGTATTTTAATTGATTTCAACTGTGATATTATAACACTATGCGGCGCTGAGATTGTGTATACAAAAATGTAATGCCTCGATAAAGGTTGGCGTTCAGCCGGCCGAAATATTGGCAAAATAAATATTTTATAAAATCCAAAATATGCCTTTTATTATCTAATGAATTAAATATGGATTGCTCTATTTTCAAAATATATATATATATATAAATAAATATAGAAAAGTGCAGGATTTTTTTTTTTTTACATAATTGAGATTGACCTTTGAGGAAAAATAAATATATATATTCACATATAATAAAAAATGAATTATATTAACAAAAGACTAATTTTAAACAATGTGATAAAAATATGCATGATTATATATCCTGGTCAGGATATGCCATTTTTAATATTGATTTCTACACCTGATCTTTTTATCTTTTATTTTTTATTTCGTTTTTTAATGTGCTAAGCGTATTTACGAAAGTTTGGCCTTAAATACTCATTTCTTGGTTTTTCGCCAAAAGCGGGGAACGCGTTCGTGGATGGCTTTTCTTGATTTATCAAGAAATTGGGTTGGCCAAATATCAGGGAACAGGCTAAATCAATGTTTTGTTTATTTCTGTTCCACCAGATGGCGCTCTGCCTTCTGTAAAGCACATGTGCTCCTGGTCAGGATATACCATTTTTAATATGATTATATATGTATGCAGAAATATATGACTTCACAATCGACATATCATCAACTGCTACAAACAATATAAAAGTAAAATTAAAAAAAAAACCGAAAGACGTGGACACTCCCATATAAAAATCTATATGCTACAGATATAATCTAAATTTACAGGAAATAGGCTATCATGAATATCTTGTAATTCAATGCATCTTCGATAGATTGGTGAATTTTGCTTATAGGGGTTCCATAATTAAACGCTGTTGTTTGCTGTTGATATTGGAGAAATGAATGGTGGTTGAGGTAGTTTGAAAAAGTGATCGGTGTGTCACATTTGCATATTGTTTCTGATGTATTTATTGTACTCACCTCTTCTCACCCTCACATACCTACCAGTCTCTCCAACATACCAAACCCCGCAATATCTACATAAAAAGGTATAAAATGCCTTTTTCTTATTAGTACAGGGATATTAATTTTAATGTAAGTATTTTCTATTATACTACCAATATTGGGAGAATTGTTGAACCAAGTTCTACCACCATATTCCTTGAGTGTATGGACTATGAAAATACTTTGGGAGGAATAAGGCAAAGTACAGTTTGATTTGTATAGAGGATTAGATCGATGAGAGCGTGTGTTATGGTCGTTAATAATTCTAAGTATGAATGGGATTTGGGGTATCAAGATAAAATCAGTTGAACCATTATATTTTTAATCTCTATTTTTTGAATACATGTATTGAACATTGGGCATTTTCTCGTTTAGTTAGTGTCTTTATTGTGTTGATCTTTTGAATAATAGATAAAAAGGAAGAAAAAATGGGTATATATAGAAGGAAATGTATGGGATAATAATTATTACAATGTCAAAGAAAAGACGATTATTAACACATTTTTCAAGAATAAAGGATTTTTTCACTATAGTAGCCATTTTCCTCTGTGAGGATATTGTCAACCAGGTTATGGGAGAGAATTCAAAATATTATCCCTATATATCTAATTTTAAAATACCTGAGGTGAAATCTGAAGTTATCTGTGTGTCTGTGGATCGCATAATCATCTCAGCAACAGCTGTGGAGAGGAGACAGACTATTTGAATCCCTGGAATTTCTCAAATATGTTATAATTAAAAGAAAGTAGGCCTACATGTAGACAAATTGATATTAATTTTACTTCTTTGTGAATTGTTTATCTATATCATATTATCTGAAAGGAAGTATTTAGTACATTCTAGAATCAGACTGTGAGGTAGAATATAAAACCACGTCATAGAGCACCATAACTTTATTAGAGGATAAAGGCGAATACCATGGATTTATTCTATGATAAGAGGAGAGTAAGATATAGGTGTTGAACACGGATGATCCATCAATAGTGGACTAAGGAATGATGCGATAAATCTGGAAACAGGAGCGACTTCGGATAGATAAAAGGCAGTGATTGAATTGAGGTTTATGGTTCTCCAGGGAAATCATGGACAACACACACACACACATGCACACATATAATTCAGTAATAGTATTGGGGAAAAATTAATTATGTTATTCAATTAAAATGAGATTATTTCGAATTAAAAAGAAAGTTGTTAAGTTCCTTTTTTATAAGGTTGCATACCTGAACCCTTTCTGTATAAGGATAGAATGTGGCTTGGTCCGAATTATTTTGATTAATCTTATTTTTGACAAAATCATGCTTGTTTTTCAGGGTTCTTGATTGAGTTCTGCTCAGTGTACTGATTCGAGGAGATTTTGGGGTCGAGTTCAAGGTGCTAATTACCATCTCGCTGGTAAGCTTATAATAAAAACAAGAGATCTAAAAACAAATAGGACTCATTACAGAATAAAATATTCGAACACTGTATACATGCTTACAATACAGCATCTTTGAACTGCATACATGTCCTTGTATGAATAACTTGCGGATTTGCTTCATTGTGTAAAATAAACTAAAAGTTTAAATACATCATGATATAAATGTCTCTCCGCGTAAAAATAATAATTGTAACATTATAAATAAAAAATCACAAAAACACTATAAGAATTCTGATGATAATTTCAGAGAACTTTTTAAAGATTGAAATTTAAAATAATTAATAATTTTTTAAAATAATATACACAATTTTCTACAAGGTATGGTGACTTTAACGCATACTTATAAATATTCAAAAGAGATCCTTCACTCTGCTTATGCAACCAAAATGATTATAACCCAGAGCATATTTTAATTCGGTACCCACTTGTTGCAGACCTGTAAGAACGAAGTCAAATTACCAGTTTCAGTTTGAACCAAATGGTCTTCAGTAAAGGATATTGGGATGGCTTGGTTGATCAATGGTTACTTACTAACGGTTTCGCCAATATAATCTACCAGGCCGCTTCTTAGAGCTCTAATTCTCTATTCGACGACTCAGATTATACGAGGGTTCTTTTCGATAAGTAAGGTAGAATAAAATGAAACTTGTTTTTGAAAAATAAAGTTTTTCGACATAGTCCATATTCTTTTCCACACACCTGGTCCAGCAATGTTCTGATTTTTTTATTCCCTCGGAAAAGTATGATTTTTCGAGGTCGCTTCGCGCTTATCGATTGATCCCAAAAATAATTTTGAGCTATTTTCAAACATTTCTCTTTTGAATGTTTTTAGGTGTCTTAAATTAGCGCCGAGCTAGAAAAAAGTTCATGGATATTCAGCCACATAACTTAAGACCATTTATTGCTAGATAAATTAATTTAAACGTGGCCGAATATTAACCCAAAATGAACCACGTCTAGGGCGGCTATGGATATAACTGCGCCAGAAATTGTATCAAAAACCCATTGCATCCTTATGTAAGATTGACGTCGGAATATATTTGGAATAGTCGAGACTTCGGGCATCTCATTAGACAGGGTACACCATGTCCTTCCTGTAAAATTACAAATGAAGAAGCTGTGGGCCAGATGATCGACCAAAAACGCATGCGAAAAGACATTTACCAGCAGTGTTTATCGTTGATCACTCATAATCCTTTGGTCTTGTGGGGTCGTTTTGTTACGGTAGACGTAAGCTGAATACACCACTGCACACCAGAGTCCAAACAGCAGCCAAAGCAATGGACAGATCCAGGTTCAAAGGTTCCTAAGAAAGCAAATACTGTTGTTTCATCCGGAAAGGTGAAGGCCGCTGTCTTTTGGGATTCCCAATGAATAATTATAATTGACTACCTGAGAAATGGAAAATTATTAAGATTTCTGGATAGATTAAAGGAATATTTCCGTGCCAAACGTTCGAGCTTGGCTTGGAAAAAAAAATTACATCACGATAATGCTTCGCCCTGTTGATGTTTATAATTTAAAATATTCATTTTCATTCTATGATTTAATTAATCTGTGAACTAATTTATTCTGTGGTGTTGTATGTATATAAATATGTGTAATTCTTTGAGTAAGTGTGGGAGATAGTATATGAGGAGACGTTCAGGTGTAAGAGTATTTAGTTTTATTATAGTCATTGTTATTTGTGCCTTCAATAAAGAAGTTTTAAGTTTTATTTGAGAGTAATTTATTAAGATTCTCCCAACAATTGGTAGCAGAGAGCGGTTGACTAAAATTGATGCAAATCAAGAATAATTGATTAATTTTTAGAAAAAAAGAAAGGATGCAAAATTTTAACTTATCTCCAATAGAAAAACTATCAGACAAAAACTACTTGATCTGGGCAAATAGAATTGAAAGTGAATTAAGAGGATCAAAATTATGGAGACGAATTATAGAAGGAAAAGAGATAGAAAAGCCTCAGGAAACCAAAGAAGAAAATTTCGAACAAAAGTTGAAAATCTGGGAAGACTGGGATGATGACAATGCAATTGCAAGAAATGTGATGAACAGAACAATGAATGACACTCAAGTGCTAAAATACTCGAGCGAAAAAAGTGCCAAGAGATTATGGAATATAATTGGGGAAGAAATGGCATCAAAAAATGAAGACTTGCAGATGAAAAATAGAATAGAATTATCAAAATTAAAAATGAAGGAAGATGAAACGGTTGATGATTACTTAAATAGAGCAATGATTATAAAGAGCAGAAGCATTCAAGCAGGAGATGAAATAAGAGATAGAGAATTAATTTGCTTCGTTTTGGAAGGTTTGAGAGTTGAATTTGATTTTGACATAAAAATTATAAAATCTGACAGGCAAAATAATATGAACACAATAAGACAAATCCTGAAGGAAACAGAAGAAAAATTAAAACATAGAAAAGAAGAAAAACGGCAAACAGAAATTGCATCAAAAGCTAAAGAGGGCTGGACGGAAAGAAGAAAATTTATTAAATGTTATAAATGTGGAATGATGGGACATATTTCTAGAGAGTGTAGAAACAAGATCAAATGTTTTAAATGTGGAGGATTTGGTCATAAATCGGCAATATGTAGAAAGAATAGAAGTGAAGAGCATGCAGAGCATAATTATAATGGGCCTAGGAGAGGAATAAACAAGAAAAATTATAGAGAATCTACAAGTCATGTGATAGAAACAAAAGAAGACAATTACGAAGAGGAAGATCAAGGGGATGAAAAAATAAGATGGACAATGGATTCTGGAGCCTCTAGCCATATGGTTAGTAAGAAAGAATTATTTATAGAATATAAAGAGGAGGAAAGAATTATAGCAACAGCTGAGAAAGGTGCAATAATGAAATCATCAGGAATTGGAGCTATAAGAATGAAGTCGAATGTAAATGAGGGATTCATAAAATTTGAAAATTTTTACATATACCTAATTTGAGAGAAAATTTATTGTCAGTTTCAAAAATTATAGATCATGATTTTGGTGTATTATTTAGTAAATATAAAGCTGAAGTAATAGATAAAGATGGTGAGATTTTGTATGAAGCAAAAAGATTAGGAGATAAATTTGAAGTTAAAGGAATCCTAAATATGGAAATAGTAAGGAAAGCATAAGTAGATGATATGCTATGGCATCAAAGACTTGCTCATGTAAATTTTCAGAAATTGAAAGAAATGTATGATAATTCAACTGTATTAGGATTGAAAAATTTACATAATAACAAAGGGAATTGCGAATCTTGTACATTGGGAAAATTACATAGAAAATCTTACAAAAGTATTCAATACAATCTGAAGATATTTTGGATCTATGGCATACCGACATAGTTGGACCTTTGAATGATTCATTTGGATATAAGTATTTCATCACTATTGTTGATGACTATAGTAATTTTACTTTCGTTATATCAATTACTAATAAATCTCAAACAGCAGATTCCATAATAAACTTGATTATGCAAGAAGAAAGACAGACTGGAAAGAAATTGAAGAGAATTCGAAATGATAATGGTGGAGAGTATATTTCAAATTATTTGAAGAGATGGTTATCTAGTAAGGGCATCAAACAAGAATTCACCACAGCTTATACTCCTGAAAGTAATGGAAAAGCCGAAAGATTTAATAGAACCATAGTTGAGTCAGCAAGAACTATGCTAATTGATTCTAAATTACCTATAAAATTTTGGAGCGAAAGTGTTATGGTAGCTGTTCATATAAATAATAGAATTAAAATCAAAGAAATGAATACAACTCCTTTCGAGATATACAAGGGATGGAAACCAAACATTGTTTACTTAAAAAGGTTCGGAAGCGAGAGAAGCTTATGTTCATATAAGAAAAGAAAAGAGAAAGAAGATGGAAGCAAAAGCTCATAAAGGGATCATGATGGGATACAGTATGATAAGAAAAAGCTGTAGAATATATTTACCAGAAATGGATCAAATACATGAAGTATCAGATGTTAAATTTAATGAAGCTAAGTTGGGATATTATTTAATGAATAATAGTGGTAGAAATCTTGATAAAAATGAACTTTTCTTTTTTAGTAGAGAAGACCAAAATTTGATTTCTCACGGGAATGAAGACTCTGGTGGTAATAGAGAAGACCGAGTAGAAAACTTTAACATCGATGATGAACATATTCCTCAAGATGATAATGATGTAGATTTGAGTGAAATAGAAGAAATACCTCCTGATGAAATAATTACTCCACGTAGAAGAGGACCAGAACCAGGAATGACGAGAGAAATGAGAGAAGAACGAGATCTTCGTTTGAGAGAAACCGAGGAAGAAGAACTTATAAAAAGGGGAGTGAGGAGATCTGAAAGATTAAGACTAAAGAAGAGTAAGGAAAATGTTTCAGATAGAACTTATGAAATCAAATGTCCGAAGGATTACCAAGAAGCACTGATTTCTGATGATAGAAAACAATGGATTAAAGCCATGGAAGATGCGATGCAAAGGATTAATAAGTTAAAGGTTTGGAGATTAATAGATAAGCCTAAAGATAGGAAATTAATCAAAAGTAAATGGTTTTTTTCAATTAAGAAAAATAGTGATGGATCAATTAAAAACTTCAAAGCAAGGCTAGTGGCTACAGGATATGATCAAATACTGGGTAGTGATTACCACGAAATTTTTTCTCCAACTATAAGACCTGAGACCATAAGAATTCTAATAAAAATAGCTGCAATGAAAAAAGTTATTCCTCAGCAAAAGGACGTTCAAACAGCTTTTTTATATGGTGATTTAGAGGAGGAAATATTTATGCTTCAACCTCCTGGATTTGAAAAGGGAAACAATAAGATTTGTTATCTGATGAAAAGTATTTATGGCCTAAAACAAGCAAGTAGAATGTGGAATAAGAAACTGGATGAATTATTAACCAATGCCGGAATGAAACAATCTGCGAATGATCCATGTTTATATTATTGCAATTTTAAAAATCATTTCTTATATCTGGGAATTCATGTAGATGACATACTAAGTGTAGGATATGGTGACGATTTTGAGGAAAATATTTGGAAAAAGATAAAAAGAGAGATAGAAATCACGGATTTAGGAGCTGCAAAAAACCTTCTTGGAATGGAATTTGAATATAGGGATGATAGCATTTTTATAAATCAAAAGAAATATATAGAAGAAATATTGGAAGCCTATAATTTGCGTGATTGCAATCCTTCGAAAACTCCGTTATGCATTTCTACAAATTATGATTTATTTGAAAATAGTAAATCGATTGATCAAAAATACTATCAAGAAATTGTTGGAAAGTTAATTTACATAGCAACTAGAACAAGACCGGACATATGTTATGCTATAAGCAATATGAGTAGATTTAATAAAGATCCTAGAGAGGTTCACATGAATGGATTGAATAAAATATTAAGATATTTGAAGGGAACTTTGAATTATGAATTGATTTACTCTAGGGGAGATTCAAGTATTGTGACTTATACTGATGCGAGTTGGGACAGAACAGCTGATGCGAGATCGTATTCTGGTTTTGTTATAGAAATGGGAAACAACTTACTTAATTGGAAGAGTAATAAACAAAGATCTGTTGCCTTGTCAACTGCAGAGAGTGAATTAGAAGCCTTATCTGAAGGAATTAAAGAATTAATTTGGACACGTAACATCATTAGAGAAATGATGATTAATTTGAGAGAACAAATTACTGTTTATTGTGACAGCCAGAATGCCATTTCAATGATTAAGTAAAAAAATATGAAAGCAAGTACGAAGTACTTGAATAGAAAGTGTCACTTCATAAGACAAATTGTGGAAGATGAAGAAATTGAAGTTTTGCATATCCCTTCAGAAGAAATGAAAGCGGACCATCTCACCAAGAGTGTGGATGCTGTCAAGATTAAGAACTGCATAAGTGGTGGAGTTATTTTTTGAGGAATGAAAATTGAAAATTTGAAGGGGAGATTTGTTGATGTTTATAATTTAAAATATTCCTTTTCATTCTATGATTTAATTAATCTGTGAACTAATTTATTCTGTGGTGTTGTATGTATATAAATATGTGTATTTCTTTGAGTAAGTGTGGGAGATAGTATAAGAGGAGACGTTCAGGTGTAAGAGTATTTAGTTTTATTATAGTCATTGTTATTTGTGCCTTCAATAAAGAAGTTTTAAGTTTTATTTGAGAGTAATTTATTAAGATTCTCCCAACACGCCCTATAGGTCAAATGTATACTGCCGAATTGTTCGAATTAGGTTTCCAATTTGTCCCTCATCCACTTTATTCTCGACATTTGCCCTCGTTTGGCTTTTTCCTTTTCCCAAATCTGAAGAAATGGCTGGGATGGATTAAATTTTCATCAAATGAAGAGGTTTTCGACGATGTAAATGAAGGACCTCGAAACAACATACTTTTCGAATGTGATGTGAAAAATCAGAACATCGCTGTACCTAATGTGTGGAGATGAATATGGACTGTTTAAAAAAATAAAACATCATTTTACAAAAATATGTTTTTTTTTAAATTTTACCCTTACTCATCGAACAGCCCTCGTATCTGCCACCCTGAAGTGTGACTCTCAGAAATTGTTTCCAAGCAAACTATGGACTTAAGCTTTTAGGACAGAAGAATTACATTCAAATATTTGCCTCGAACTAAGGACAGTAGAGTGTTTCGTGTGTAAAAAAAAAAAAAAAAAACATTACTATACATATATAGTGCGTTATTGTGCTTTATATTAAGTTCTGTACACTATCTCTCACCGTAGACTAAGGAATTGTAAATTATTTATTTAATTCTTATAAATTGACAATTGTGAATAATATATATTTCCATCATTTATGTATAAATATTACTGTTAGATATAAATTAGGAAATAGTCTCACACTTTTGCTAATAAGAGACTTATTTGTATTTATTAAAAAACGAAATAAAAAATTAAAAGAGATAAAAAGATCAGGTGTTGAAATCAATATTAAAAATGGCATATCCTGACCAGGAGCACATGTGCTTTACAGAAGGCAGAGCGCCATCTGGTGGAACAGAAATCAACTAAACATTGATTTAGCCTGTTCCCTGATATTTGGCCAACCCAATTTCTTCATAAATCAAGAAAAGCCATCCACGAACGCGTTTCGCGCTTTTGGCGCTCGTCAGCGTAGAGTAGGCTGTATGTGAAAAATCAGAACATCGCTGTACCATATGTGTGGAGATGAATATGGACTATTAAAAAAAAAAAAAAAACATAATTAAAAAAAATATATGTTTTTATTTTATTTTTATTTTTACCCTTACTTATCGAACATCCCTCGTATCTGCCACCCTGAAGTGTGAACTCTCAGAAATGGTTTCCAAATATCAGGGAACAGGCTAAATCAATGTTTAGTTGAGTTCTGTTCCACCAGATGGCGCTCTGCCTTCTGTAAAGCACATGTGCTCCTGGTTAGGATATGCCATTTTTAATATTGATTTCAACACCTGATCTTTTTTATTTTATTTTTTTATTTCGTTTTTTAATGTGCTAAGCGTATTTACGCAAATTTGGCCTTAAATACCCATTTCTTGGTTTTTCGGGAAGCCATTGGGATCAAAATATCTTTTTTGGTCGCAATGGTTCAGCCTACTCCACGCTGACGAGCGCCAAAAGCGCGAAACGCGTTCGTGGATGGCTTTTCTTGATTTATCAAGAAATTGGGTTGGCCAAATATCAGGGAACAGGCTAAATCAATGTTTAGTTGATTTCTGTTCCACCAGATGGCGCTCTGCCTTCTGTAAAGCACATGTGCTCCTAGTCAGAATATGCCATTTTTAATATTGATTCGTATATATATTTTTAAAACATGTCCATAGAATAGTTTGAATATTTGCACGCGACTATCTACACAGGATATAGCTTGTATTTACTAAAAAATAAATAAATGAATTTCATAAAGTATGAATTAGTTTCATAAGCCTATGTAGGGCATTCCTTCATTTTGATAACGCTGGTGAGAATTGACAAATCCTTTTTTTATATGATTTAAAAGACACAATAGCGAAATGACGCAAATTATTTTTTATTTTTAAAATAAAGAATTTTGTATAAATAATATTTATTAAATATTTTGGCGAAATTTTTTCAAAGAGAATAAATTACTATTGCCCTCACTGCAATAGGAAAAAGTATGGGATGGTTTCGCTCCTTAGTAATGAAGCCTCAAAGCAATTTCGCCAGTTAAATCAATAAAATATCTCTAATACTGTATTAGGATGTTTTCGTACTTTATACTAAGTGAATCGCTCATTCGCGCTTTTAAATCCTTTTATTTTATATGTATAGATGGCGCGTTGTTGCTTTGTGTTAATTTATTCCTAATGTTCTTGTCTTTATAGTTTGCTGAAGAGCATTGCTCGAAGCAAATATTTGAATGTAATTCTACTGTCCTATAAGCTTATGTCCATAGTTTACTTGAAAACCATTCCTAAGATTCCATCCTTCAGTGTAGCATATAAAAGCAGAATGATCCAATACAGTATTAGAGCTCTGAGAAGCGGTCTGGTGGATTAAATTGGCGAAACCGCTGGGAGGGTTCACCACTGATGAGCCAAGCCCTCCCAATATATTTTTTCATCGCAGTAAGGACAGTAGAAGTTCGTTTTATGTATAAGGGAAACATTCGCGCTTTTAAATCCTTTTATTTTATATGTATAGATGGCGCGTTGTTGCTTTGTGTTAATTTATTCCTAATGTTCTTGTCTTTATAGTTTGCTGAAGAGCATTGCTCGAAGCAAATATTTGAATGTAATTCTACTGTCCTATAAGCTTATGTCCATAGTTTACTTGAAAACCATTCCTAAGATTCCATCCTTCAGTGTAGCATATAAAAGCAGAATGATCCAATACAGTATTAGAGCTCTGAGAAGCGGTCTGGTGGATTAAATTGGCGAAACCGCTGGGAGGGTTCACCACTGACGAGCCAAGCCCTCCCAATATATTTTTTCATCGCAGTAAGGACAGTAGAAGTTCGTTTTATGTATAAGGGAAACATTCGCGCTTTTAAATCCTTTTATTTTATATGTATAGATGGCGCGTTGTTGCTTTGTGTTAATTTATTCCTAATGTTCTTGTCTTTATAGTTTGCTGAAGAGCATTGCTCGAAGCAAATATTTGAATGTAATTCTACTGTCCTATAAGCTTATGTCCATAGTGTACTTGAAAACCATTCCTAAGATTCCATCCTTCAGTGTAGCATATAAAAGCAGAATGATCCAATACAGTATTAGAGCTCTGAGAAGCGGTCTGGTGGATTAAATTGGCGAAACCGCTGGGAGGGTTCACCACTGATGAGCCAAGCCCTCCCAATATATTTTTTCATCGCAGTAAGGACAGTAGAAGTTCGTTTTATGTATAAGGGAAACATTCGCGCTTTTAAATCCTTTTATTTTATATGTATAGATGGCGCGTTGTTGCTTTGTGTTAATTTATTCCTAATGTTCTTGTCTTTATAGTTTGCTGAAGAGAATTGCTCGAAGCAAATATTTGAATGTAATTCTACTGTCCTATAAGCTTATGTCCATAGTTTACTTGAAAACCATTCCTAAGATTCCATCCTTCAGTGTAGCATATAAAAGCAGAATGATCCAATACAGTATTAGAGCTCTGAGAAGCGGTCTGGTGGATTAAATTGGCGAAACCGCTGGGAGGGTTCACCACTGATGAGCCAAGCCCTCCCAATATATTTTTTCATCGCAGTAAGGACAGTAGAAGTTCGTTTTATGTATAAGGGAAACATTCGCGCTTTTAAATCCTTTTATTTTATATGTATAGATGGCGCGTTGTTGCTTTGTGTTAATTTATTCCTAATGCTCTTGTCTTTATAGTTTGCTGAAGAGCATTGCTCGAAGCAAATATTTGAATGTAATTCTACTGTCCTATAAGCTTATGTCCATAGTTTACTTGAAAACCATTCCTAAGATTCCATCCTTCAGTGTAGCATATAAAAGCAGAATGATCCAATACAGTATTAGAGCTGTGAGAAGCGGTCTGGTGGATTAAATTGGCGAAACCGCTGGGAGGGTTCACCACTGATGAGCCAAGCCCTCCCAATATATTTTTTCATCGCAGTAAGGACAGTAGAAGTTCGTTTTATGTATAAGGGAAACATTCGCGCTTTTAAATCCTTTTATTTTATATGTATAGATGGCGCGTTGTTGCTTTGTGTTAATTTATTCCTAATGTTCTTGTCTTTATAGTTTGCTGAAGAGCATTGCTCGAAGCAAATATTTGAATGTAATTCTACTGTCCTATAAGCTTATGTCCATAGTTTACTTGAAAACCATTCCTAAGATTCCATCCTTCAGTGTAGCATATAAAAGCAGAATGATCCAATACAGTATTAGAGCTCTGAGAAGCGGTCTGGTGGATTAAATTGGCGAAACCGCTGGGAGGGTTCACCACTGATGAGCCAAGCCCTCCCAATATATTTTTTCATCGCAGTAAGGACAGTAGAAGTTCGTTTTATGTATAAGGGAAACATTCGCGCTTTTAAATCCTTTTATTTTATATGTATAGATGGCGCGTTGTTGCTTTGTGTTAATTTATTCCTAATGTTCTTGTATTTATAGTTTGCTGAAGAGCATTGCTCGAAGCAAATATTTGAATGTAATTCTACTGTCCTATAAGCTTATGTCCATAGTTTACTTGAAAACCATTCCTAAGATTCCATCCTTCAGTGTAGCATATAAAAGCAGAATGATCCAATACAGTATTAGAGCTGTGAGAAGCGGTCTGGTGGATTAAATTGGCGAAACCGCTGGGAG
Organism: Cordylochernes scorpioides; assembly: GCA_030710605.1. NCBI lineage: Eukaryota > Metazoa > Arthropoda > Arachnida > Pseudoscorpiones > Chernetidae > Cordylochernes > Cordylochernes scorpioides. The sequence continues at coordinate 59,219,301 of CP092867.1, forward strand.
GGTTCACCACTGATGAGCCAAGCCCTCCCAATATATTTTTTCATCGCAGTAAGGACAGTAGAAGTTCGTTTTATGTATAAGGGAAACATTCGCGCTTTTAAATCCTTTTATTTTATATGTATAGATGGCGCGTTGTTGCTTTGTGTTAATTTATTCCTAATGTTCTTGTCTTTATAGTTTGCTGAAGAGCATTGCTCGAAGCAAATATTTGAATGTAATTCTACTGTCCTATAAGCTTATGTCCATAGTTTACTTGAAAACCATTCCTAAGATTCCATCCTTCAGTGTAGCATATAAAAGCAGAATGATCCAATACAGTATTAGAGCTCTGAGAAGCGGTCTGGTGGATTAAATTGGCGAAACCGCTGGGAGGGTTCACCACTGATGAGCCAAGCCCTCCCAATATATTTTTTCATCGCAGTAAGGACAGTAGAAGTTCGTTTTATGTATAAGGGAAACATTCGCGCTTTTAAATCCTTTTATTTTATATGTATAGATGGCGCGTTGTTGCTTTGTGTTAATTTATTCCTAATGTTCTTGTCTTTATAGTTTGCTGAAGAGCATTGCTCGAAGCAAATATTTGAATGTAATTCTACTGTCCTATAAGCTTATGTCCATAGTTTACTTGAAAACCATTCCTAAGATTCCATCCTTCAGTGTAGCATATAAAAGCAGAATGATCCAATACAGTATTAGAGCTCCGAGAAGCGGTCTGGTGGATTAAATTGGCGAAACCGCTGGGAGGGTTCACCACTGACGAGCCAAGCCCTCCCAATATATTTTTTCATCGCAGTAAGGAGAGTAGAAGTTCGTTTTATGTATAAGGGAAACATTCGCGCTTTTAAATCCTTTTATTTTATATGTATAGATGGCGCGTTGTTGCTTTGTGTTAATTTATTCCTAATGTTCTTGTCTTTATAGTTTGCTGAAGAGCATTGCTCGAAGCAAATATTTGAATGTAATTCTACTGTCCTATAAGCTTATGTCCATAGTTTACTTGAATATCATTCCTAAGATTCCATCCTTCAGTGTAGCATATAAAAGCAGAATGATCCAATACAGTATTAGAGCTCTGAGAAACGGTCTGGTGGATTAAATTGGCGAAACCGCTGGGAGGGTTCACCACTGATGAGGCAAGCCCTCCCAATATATTTTTTCATCGCAGTAAGGACAGTAGAAGTTCGTTTTATGTATAAGGGAAACATTCGCGCTTTTAAATCCTTTTATTTTATATGTATAGATGGCGCGTTGTTGCTTTGTGTTAATTTATTCCTAATGTTCTTGTCTTTATAGTTTGCTGAAGAGCATTGCTCGAAGCAAATATTTGAATATAATTCTACTGTCCTATAAGCTTATGTCCATAGTTTACTTGAAAACCATTCCTAAGATTCCATCCTTCAGTGTAGCATATAAAAGCAGAATGATCCAATACAGTATTAGAGCTCTGAGAATCGGTCTGGTGGATTAAATTGGCGAAACCGCTGGGAGGGTTCACCATTGATGAGCCAAGCCCTCCCAATATATTTTTTCATCGCAGTAAGGACAGTAGAAGTTCGTTTTATGTATAAGGGAAACATTCGCGCTTTTAAATCCTTTTATTTTATATGTATAGATGGCGCGTTGTTGCTTTGTGTTAATTTATTCCTAATGTTCTTGTCTTTATAGTTTGCTGAAGAGCATTGCTCGAAGCAAATATTTGAATGTAATTCTACTGTCCTATAAGCTTATGTCCATAGTTTACTTGAAAACCATTCCTAAGATTCCATCCTTCAGTGTAGCATATAAAAGCAGAATGATCCAATACAGTATTAGAGCTCTGAGAAGCGGTCTGGTGGATTAAATTGGCGAAACCGTTGGGAGGGTTCACCACTGATGAGCCAAGCCCTCCCAATATATTTTTTCATCGCAGTAAGGACAGTAGAAGTTCGTTTTATGTATAAGGGAAACATTCGCGCTTTTAAATCCTTTTATTTTATATGTATAGATGGCGCGTTGTTGCTTTGTGTTAATTTATTCCTAATGTTCTTGTCTTTATAGTTTGCTGAAGAGCATTGCTCGAAGCAAATATTTGAATGTAATTCTACTGTCCTATAAGCTTATGTCCATAGTTTACTTGAAAACCATTCCTAAGATTCCATCCTTCAGTGTAGCATATAAAAGCAGAATGATCCAATACAGTATTAGAGCTCTGAGAAGCGGTCTGGTGGATTAAATTGGCGAAACCGCTGGGAGGGTTCACCACTGATGAGCCAAGCCCTCCCAATATATTTTTTCATCGCAGTAAGGACAGTAGAAGTTCGTTTTATGTATAAGGGAAACATTCGCGCTTTTAAATCCTTTTATTTTATATGTATAGATGGCGCGTTGTTGCTTTGTGTTAATTTTTTTTTATTAAAATATATTCACTGCGAAGAAAATTGTATGTCTTGAATATATAATGTTCAAAATTGAATATATTGAAATAATTGAAATTCCTATATAACTTTGATAGAGATATAAAATAAAATGTTATCAATATGTTTTTTTTTTATATTTTAGAAAAGCATATTTTATCAAAATATGTTCAATATTTGAATTGAGTGATATGTATTCTTCCAAGTCTATCTGTTGAGTCAGTTCTATGTGTTTTTTTCAGTAAATTGTACAATTCATCTTGATACTGAATACATTTGTATTTATGTCATTTTGAAAAACAGATGCCGTATATTAAAATAATATTTTTCTTCACAATCATGTAGCTCATAGAATCATTATGTGATCATCACATGTCCAGAAACAAAATTAATGTAATTTCTTGTTGACCATTGTTTCATCTTTCATAAGAAATATAATTTTTGCCGAATTATCGTGTGCGACACATTTTCAAAGAACGTTTGAATAATTTGGTTTATATTTTTTATTTATATATCTATCTTACCTCATATTTTATTATTTTTTATTTATTTATTTATATTTACTATTTTATTATATATATTTTAATTTTATTCCATATTTATTTTAAACTAGCGGATGTGTATCTGGCTTCGCCCGGATTTATCCGAGTGAAAGTTTGCCTAACGAATATTATTGAAAATAATATTCGGAACATACAGAATATTATGATAATAATGATAATAATATTCGTTATATTATATATCATCTAATATATGAAAAATATATTTTTCGAGCAAACATATCACTCTCTCTACTGAATAGATTTTAAAAAGATATATAAAAATAAAATATCAACAGATATACTACATGATCCTGATTCGCCGCCAGGAGGCCAAACTGCAAGCAGCACGTGCGTTCGCTCTCGGTAAATATACTTTTAACAATCTACTTTAATATTTAATGAACCTAATTTTAAAGATATAATTAACTTAATAATACTATACCCCAAATATAACCTTGCACTTTTTGTTAAATCTTACTCTTTTTTTCTAAAATCAGACACCAAGAAAAAAAGGATGAAATTTACATACATAGTACTTGCATTGTTGTTTATCGTTTGCATTAAAGAGCCTAAATTTCTCGTTGAGAAGTACGATGAATTAAAAAAACCCTCTTACAATAATAAAATGTACCCATCCTGCCACCTTACGCTAACTTAAAAGTATTCTTCTGCCTACTTGATAAGAGTGATTGCCATTCTACTGATCATTGGTGGTGTGGAACTTAACCCCGGGCCCCCTACAAAAAAGCAAACAACTCTGTCGACTGTACAAACTACTGAGACAAAGGAAGCTATTGAAGATGATCTCAAATCTATTGTTAAACAAATCCACACAGAGCTAAGGACTTTAGGAGCAAGACTAGAAACTAGATTACAAAACATCGAACAAAAGTTCGAGGAATGGGATCAAAGATTGACCGTTATCGAAACTTCACAGAAAACATGCTTGGAATTAGCCACAAAAAACGATTTAAGAATAAAAAGTCTAGAGGATCATGGTGACATGTTGGACAGGAAAATAAGGGAAAATAACCTTATATTTTACGGTATAAAAGGGCCCGAAGCCGAAAACTCAGATGAAACTTTATGCAAATTATTACGGCGATAAATGAAAAGATGCAAATACAAGTCGAATCGGAAATAATGCGTTGTCATCGGCTTTCAAAGAAGGCTAACGCGCCAATTTTGGTTGAAATTCCGAAACAAACCACAAGAATTGCTCTACTTAGGAATTCCTACAAATTCAGAGATGATAAGATTTTTGTAAACAAAGATTACACTCTGAAGACCCGAGAACAACGCCGCTTACTGATTTCTAAGAAGAAAGAACTATCCGAAAAAGGAATACGCTCAAAATTAAGAGACAATAAGCTTTTTGCAAATGGACAAAAATACGTAGTCGTTGACGGTAGAGTGGTTGGTGAAAGGGGCTCTACATTATAGCAGTCGACGCAGCCCCGAATTGATGTTGACAAATCAGAAACTTTACAGACACTACAAAATAAAATACATACAAATAAAGATTTACAAAAAAGTTTAAAGAATTTTAGCTTTAAAAAACCAAAAGTTACGGTAAATACAATAATATGCTGGAATATAAATGGACTTTTTAGGTTGCTCTCTGTTTTTCCACTTCTCGAGTACATTAAAAATTACGAGATCTTCGCTTTACTTGAAACATGGTGTATAAATATCACAAATATAACATTAAAGGATTTCCAAATTTTTGAACATCCGGCAACAAAGACCACAGAAAGGGGTAGGGGATCAGGAGGAATAATTGTGGGTGTCAAAAAAGGGGGACATTACAGGTTGCACAGTACAGAAAAGGATAACATCTGGATATCGATTTTCTTATCACAAAACATAGGAACCGACAAACCTACCACCTGCTTGATATTTGTATATCTCCCTCCAAACGAACTTTACCAGAATAACTTAGCTAAATTAACTAAATATATGGTAAAACAGATAACTGACGGGAAAGAACTAATTCTAATTGGGGATTTGAATATTAGAACTGGAGGGCTCGGGGGACTGTATAATCCAACAAATCTTCAACTCTCTTTAGTTTCCGAAAGAAAAGCAAGAGATCTAATAATTTCACCACTGGCTGAAGGACTTCTCGAGTTTCTCGAGGACAATTCGCTGACAATAATCAATGGAAGATCAACAGGAGACAGAGAGGGAGCCTTTACATATGTTTCGGAGAGAGGCTCATCAACTATTGATTACTGCATAGTTTCACAAGGAATACTGGAAAAATATCAGACTTCAGGATAGAAACCCAGATGTATTCAGATCACCTTCCTCTTATCCTGAAGATAATAGTCCAAAACACCTATGAAAATAAATCTAAGGTAGAAGAATATGGTGTTACGAGATACAGATGGACAGCTGAGGGAATTAATACATTTAAACAGGAACTAAAGGAATTGCAAGTTGTAAAAATATCAAATCTAGATAGCTCCGTAAATACTTTCACTCAAAGAATTACTGAGGTAATGTCAACATCAGGAATAATGTACTTAACTAAGGGTGCCCCCGGACAATCTAAACCATGGTTTGACAAAAACTGTTACGAAATGAAAAAGTTAACAAAAGAAAGTCTGAAGGAATACCGTAGAACCAACAGAAAGGAAGACCTTGAAAGCTATGCTCTCCATAGAAAGAAATATCTCGGTTTATTAGATGATAAAAGAAAGAAATATATTCAGGAAAAACAAGAAATATTGAGAAATATAAAAGATTCAAAGTCCTTTTGGAAGACCATTGCGCTATTTAAAAGAGCAACAAAAATTCAAGGAGAAATTACTGTACAGGAATGGCACGAATTTTATTGCGAATTGATGAGTATTGAGGAAAAAGAGAAGATTTGTAATATTGAAGTGAGGATCTTGCCGAGCGATCCAATACTTGATCCAGAGATAACTTCTGAAGAGATAGGCAGGGCAATCAGAGATTTGAAAAATAACAAGGCAAGTGGACCTGATGACATCCCCAATGAAATAATAAAAGTACTCCCAGAATCATACATGGGTTTATTAGAACAATTTTACAATAGAGCTCTGATAATGGGACACTATCCTACAATATGGACTAAATCGATCATACATCCAATCTTTAAAAGCGGTGACAAAGATAACCCTTCAAATTATCGTGGTATAGCACTGATAAGTAATTTATCGAAACTTTTTACGACAATACTAAGATCAAGACTGAATGAATGGGTAGAAAGAAGAAACGTCATTCCAGAAAATCAGGCGGGTTTCCGAAGGGGTCGATCGTGTGTGGATCTGATATTCACATTGACCACTCTAATACAACTTTCACTGAGGAAAAAGAGAGAGGAAAATTATATGTATTTTTTGTTGATTTGAGAAAAGCATTCGATACAGTTCCTCACTCATTACTTTGGAAGAAATTAACCAATCTGGGCGTGAGCTATTAATTTATACATGCAATTAGAAATTACTACGAACAGGGACTGTGGCAGTCAGATGGAGGGGATCAATTACAGAAAATATTAAGATACATTCGGGTGTTTTACAAGGAGAGCCACTATCGCCATTACTCTTTATATTATTCATGACGGACCTGATTAAAATGTATGACAACTCAGATCTGACGAGTGTATACCTGCCGGAATTTGGTGATGTTCACCTGCTGGTGTATGCAGATGATATTGCTATTATAGGGGAGTCGAGGATAAACCTCCAAAAAAAGATTAATATATTGAAAGAATATCTTGGTGAGAACTATATGACACTGAACGAGTCCAAATCGAAGGTTATGGTATTCCGCAATGGTGGTAAACCCTCAAGAGAAGATAGATGGTACTGGAATGGTGAACCTCTGATGGTAACAAGAAGATATAATTACTTGGGATACCCTCTGGTCAGTACAACTAAAACCACTCAAGCCGCTAACTTTTTCAAAGGAAAAGCACTCGCGGCAATAAATGCTACAACCCCAATATTGGCAAAATCAAAAATTAATTCATTAAACTCTGCAATGAAACTGTTTGATTCTATTGTGATGGCTGTTTTGATGTATGCTGCTCCAATTTGGGCAACAGAGTATAAAGATTTATTAGACCATATACAAGATACATTTATTCGTAGGTTCTTGAATTTGCCTAAATATACACCAGGATACATAATAAGACCAGAAACAGGCCGCGTCTCATTAATAATAACAGCTCTGAAATTGACCTTGAAATATTGGCTGAGGGTGCTGAGTATGGATACAAATAGATTGCCTCGAATATGTTTCAATAGAATGAAGCAAATATCCTGTGCTACAGGTGCGCCCATCGGGTTTATAAAACAATTAAGCAATTTACTCAATAATAACGGATCCTCGTGGCTTACTTATTGTAATGATGTATGTAATGATACAAAATGACTTAACAAGAATAACCCAATCAAAGTTATATTCCCACTATAGAGATATATATACAACGTTTACCACCGAAGAATATTTCTTAAGTGAACTCCCTTTTCCTGTCATCAGATTAATCGCACAATTTAGAACCCTTTCAATTTTTTTCAGAGAACACCATCTGATTTTATTGAGGCGTGAAGACCTGAAATGCACTTTCTGTGGATCAGGAATAACAACGGAGTTGTTGCAGTACTTATTTGACTGTGCTGCTCTGTCTGAGGAAAGACGAAAACTAAATGATAAAACGGGGCAACTTTGTCCTTCATTTCCGACACTAATTAATGAAATATCAAAAAATAGGTATATAGCGATGGCGATATTTGGATTACACAAGACTATATCCCGGAAAAAGGCCACACAGTGTTCTCCCCATCCATTGTGAACTGGCGAATCCTGTATAGGGCGAGAGGCCCTAAATAAAGGCTTTTTGTTGTTGTTGTTGTTGTACTACATGATCTTAGCCAAAAGGCCGAGAAACGATATTTTATATATAGAGATGACCTGGCTTTGTGTGTCTTCTGCTCGAGTTAATGTTTCGCTGGTAGAATTTTGTTCCTGCCCACTGAAAATTATTATCTGGCTTCGCCCGTGGTCTGCGTTAGTGAATATTCCCCTAAAGTATTTTGTTTATGTTAATCAAGCATGATACAGCAATATTGTCATCATCATTTCTAACTAAAATATATTGTTGCTCAGTACTTGGTTAATTATAGTTTTTCTTGGTTAAAAGTGCGACAAAAAAACTCTTCCAGATTCAACTTTCTGTCCTGCTCAAATTTCAGCGAGATTAGTTACATATTGAGGGCGTGCATAGCCTACAGACATATATATGTCTGTAAGCTATGGGGAGTTCTTTTTCAACCGTTGCAGCAGAATTGGTGATGATCATGATTGACAAATTAATCAATGAAAAACATAGAACAGATATTGTGTTGTGGCGCAGATATGTAGATGATATATTTTGTGTCTGTGATCAGAATTCATATGAAACCATATTAGCATCCCTTAACAGCTATAATGATGATATGTCGTTTACTATAGAAATAGCTCAAGGGGGTGTAATACCATTCCTTGATGTTCTAATAATTCAAACTCCAAACTCTTACCACACTACCGTATATTACAAAAAGATTTCCTCCCCAACTACACGCATTACACTTCCTGTTGTCCCAATTCCCAAAAAATCAGTATTATAAAAACTTTATCTAAGCGTGTGCACACCCATTGTTCCCTTCCATCTTTCCAGTCAATAGAGAAACAGAACATAATCAATAATCTCAACTCTGCAGGCTATCCGACATCCTTTGTTTGCAAACATTTTTATGATTCCTCAGGAATAAGAAATACTGCTCAGTACCGGTCCACCTGTTTCATTCCATACTCTTACAAATCGGCGGCCATAGCACGAATTCTGAATAGATATGGTGTAAACTCATATTTCTCCAACACACTCAGTCTGGCAACCAAACTAAAACAGACAATAGCAAAAAGTAGTGAAACCATTGATTCCCTTAATACCCACAATGCCATTTACTCCATATCATGTGAGCAGTGTGATGCCAAGTATGTCGGAGAGACTGGGAGAATGGTGAAGACCAGAATGGTGGAGCATGATAGATCGGTAAAAAGGAAAGATCCCCGCTCTCTAGTTTACCAACACATACGGGACACAGGCCACACATTCAATATCTATAACCCCTCGGCCCACTATCATGAGATTAAGAACAAGCACCAGCGATTGGTCCTGGAGGCTATACTCACCAAAAAATTTAAAAGTATCAATAGAGCAATAGACCTTCCTGAAATATATGATAATTTAGTACTGGAACCTCCAATCTGAAAGATTTAGTTTTCATAACCTACTTATACTTTTACACGTCAATGGCAGTTTTGGTTTATTTTTATTTTGTTTTATTTCTATTTTATTTTATTTCGTTTTATAGTCGTTGTTCATACTTAGTTTCTGTAATAGCCATGTATTATATGTATATTTACTTGCTTTGCTTAATCTTTTATGAATGATCCTCCAATATTATGTTAATTTCTCTGGCACAATTTTACATATCTGTCTTATTTTCTCACTTTTTGTATATATATATATAGCTGATTGCCTCTAATGTTTTGTCTCGTTTTACACCAGTAGAAGGGTGATTATGCCCGAAAGCTTGTGATTTGATATTGTATATTAAAGAAACTCTTTCCTCATCAAGTGGTTCGTTATTAAAGTTTAGAGAATGAATTATTGATTCAAGACATATATATATATATACTAGCGGGTGTAACCGGCTCCGCCCGGGTTTTACTCGAGGGAATGTTTGTAGTCTAGTATGTTGATATAATAAATCTATCTGAATATTAGGAAAGGTCAGGCAATTCTTTTGTAGGGTGATGCTCTGAAAAAGAACGCTATACCACTTTATCACTAAATAAATTGGCGAGTCAAAAATAAGCAACCTAAACAATCCATTAGCTTTGCAAGATAAGAAAAGAAATAGAGAAATGCATGCAAAATTCTCAACACAAATCAAAATCTTTAATCCTCAGAAGTAATGTATATTAGGTAGGATGAGGTTATTTTGTTTCCATTACATTACATGGAATAGATTTTTTTTCTAATAAAATTTACTGACCTATTTGTTCACTGAAACCTAAACAATGTGTATGTTAGACCACTCTTTGTTCAACCTTACACATTGTTTAGGTCTCTTATTAGGTGCAAGATGTATACTTATGCTAAAATGGTAATTTGGGTAAACATAGGTAAATTCATGTTGGGCCAGTATTGTTCAGCAAGCCAACACAGATATAACATTACGGTATGAAGCAAATTGTGCTAAAACTAATATTTCCAATCAAATTATCAAAAGAATAACACATACTATGTAATATAAACACATGTATGTAAAATAAACACAATAATAACCAATAATTAAAAACCATAATTTTTTCTAACACAGTATACTTCTTAAGTAAAAATACCTTACCATGAAGGTTTAAAACCCTACACATTGAAACATGTGAAAAATGTAGCATGTGTGTATGATGGGCTTGAAGAGAAAATATTTTAAAAATATATTTATTGAAACTATTTTGTAATACCACACCAAATATGCATATTTACAGTTACAAGAGTTGTAGATCTTATTAGCGCTTTGAAAGGGACAACCATATATGAGCAAAGCATCTATGTACATTAGAGGACATTAGAAACATAGTGAAAAAATATAAAAGGTAATAAATACATTTTTTGCTAATTGAGGAAAGAAATACCTTAAGAAAGAGCTTCTTGATAAACAATATTTTTTGTGCTGCCATTAGGTGCAAGAATAAAAAGTTTTTTGGAGGAACTGACGCGTGAGCAGGCAACATAAAGCTGGCCATGGGAAAAACATGGAACTTGAAGATCAATTCCAGCCCATTTCAATGTTTGACCTTGTGCTTTGTTAATTGTCATTGCAAAGCACAACTTAACAGGAAATTGAAGTCTTTTAAAATGAAAGGGCAAATCTGAAGATATAATGGGAATCCTAGGAATCATAACCTTCTCACCAGTGCCGCATCCAGTCAAAATAGTCGCCTCCAGAAGATATCTGTGTAAGCTGTTAACTTGCAACCGAATACCATTACACAATTTTGGGGGATTAAGATTTCTTAACAATATAATTGGGGCGCCAACCTTTAGGGTAAGACTGTGCAAAGGCATTCCAGGCGGATTGATTGAATTTAAAAATTCAATGGGGTAATGCACAGAATCATTCGGATCTACAACAGTGTCTATTGACAAATAAGTTCTTGAAGGAGCAATAAATTTACCGAGGATATATTCATTCATCTTGTCCACAGCATCATTTCTTGGTGCTAATAAAGCCCTTTCACTGAACAAAGAAAGTGGCATGGTAAGTAAAGAGCCTATATTGGGGTAAACAGATGATATTAAGGTATGGATATCTTCAACCAACACACAAAGATCACTTGATGCAATGGAGATGAGTCCCTCGTGAGTTGCAAATGTCCCATTGCCCAGTTCAAGCAACAGCTGAGATATATATATATGGTAATTTAAAACAACAACCTCATATTGTGTAGATAACTTATAACAAGATTGTCATGTTGTATATAGAGACACATCTATAAATAATTATGCGCATGATTAATCTGTGTCATTGCATCACCTATGTAATGTAATTTGTACAAAGTGGATAAATAAATGAAATCTGTAATAGATATAATAGTTGAGCTAAAGCAGAGATCGAGCATAGAATTGCCAAAACAACAGAGTCTAAAGATGGGAGTCATAAATCAGGTAGATTCACAGTTCCCACGACAGGCCACCCACACTGTCACATGTGGTGGAATGCAGAGACCCCTCTCACACCTGGACAGGTAAAGGCGCCCTTTCTCAAACGCCCCTGTCACATAAGGTCACCCCGTCTTTAACCTATAAATCATCACCTTACAGTGGCTTGACAGCTCAGTACAGTTCAGTCAGTTGAGTTTAGTTCACCCTTAGCGTCAGCTCACGTCGGTCGTACCTTATGTCGATCTCAACTATCATGTAGACGAGTAAGAAACTTCTATGTCTCCATCTTGCGCTTCTAGCTCAGCTTTTATCTGTTAACGGAACTTTCTTAGTGTAACTGTGTCTTCGTTTTTTGTGTGGATATCCCCAGCTTTCCACTCTGCCTCGACCACGACTGCCTGTATTTTGTGAGAACTTTTAAAGGTCTTCCAAGGTGCAGAGAGGTACTGGAAAACTCTACATCCTGACTGTTTCTCTCGGTCAACACAGTACAACAAGAGCTACCAGGACTTCAACAATCATTTCAGTAGTCGACAGGATCTCTACAAAAGCTACTGGAATTCTCATCTCTCATCACATTTAAGTCGACAGGATGACCAAAACGAAGACTGACACAACGAAGAGGTAAGAAGACTGTTCAGATAGAAGCGAGAAAGTGCAAAGATGGAGGAACAAACCGACCATTCCAACGAAACGACAAAGCAATATCTTCCCCAAAAAGAGGTATTCACGGAAGAAACACCGCCCCAACGGACTTCCGCATACCCGCTAACCGATCGCCAACGTCGGGAGCAAGCTGACCGCGCCAACGACAGCCCCGATATTCCCGCAAGTCATGGAAACCGAGCAGCGATGTGGCCCAAACCCTGTGACAAGTTCCACACCTTCGACTTGACATCGTCGAGACAATGCTCAAGGCAACAAGCCACAATCAACTTCACAGAAACTACAAGCGTCTACAAGCTCTACATGGAGCGTCTTCAACGTCAGCAGGAATACAAGCCAAGACCAAGTTTCCTGACTGAACTTTCATCCAAACTGTAAGTTTTAAAATCTTACATAACTTTATCCTCAAGTTCACAACTTGATTCAACCTAAATTTTGTATTTATATTTTCACTTTAAGCATTTAAAATCAATTTTTACCTTTTTTTTTATATTATTTTTTATTGAATTTTTAAAACTCTCACACTCTCATTTATCAAATTTATTTTAATTATCAATCAGATTATAAATTTCAAGTTATTACTCTCAATTTTACTTAAAAAAAAAAATTCGCCCATCACGCATTTTTACTAATTTACTAATCTTACATGCCTTTCCTAAATTTACCTAAAATGGCATTATCCAAAGCTACGACTTGAAAAAAAAAAAAATTCATTATTATTATTTTTTAAAAAATCTCATTCATCATAATTCTCAACTTATTTTTGTTTTACTTATTAGTTATCTTTATATCAAAAGACCAATATCTTTATCAATTCTTAAAATTTGGTAATGTTCACCATTTTAAGTAAGCGCCCAATTCAAATTATTTGTAACTCTCACGACATTGCCCTTTTATAAGAATCATTTTAATTATCATAATCAACAATTTAAAAAGTATATTCAAATTTTAAATATAAATTAACATAGGTGAAACGCATTTTTTTTTAATTGCAAAAATCGGAAGATACAATATCTTCAAAAACACCACTAGGGAAAACAACTATCTTTCCCAAAACAAGTTAGGAATAAAGGTTCACTCCACTTCACCGCCAGTAGCTAATTTGAGTCACAGCCTTCCAAAACGATTACAATCGTTAATATTCGAGGATAAATACACTCCCTCGTCTTTTCCTTTTACATGCATAGTTGGTTATCAGCACATTTCTTTCAACAAACCTTACAACACCCTCACACATCACTCTCTCCAATTGGCAGCAATTAATAACGCGCGACTCACAACAAATCCAATTTCGAGCCGCACAAGCTCCATATCGTCGCCACTAAACATAAGCTAACACTAAATATTTTCACATTAAGCGTGCCACATCCACTAACAGTCAAAAATTCCCGATACATGTTCGTACAACCACCACCCATGACTTTAGTAAATTTGTTATTTATGGCGAAACAGGTTAGATTTTGTATCAAACTATGACTTCACGTGACACCTTTTTATTCACATTTCTCACTTCGTGTCACAGTGCCACACCACAAAACTTTTTCACTTTTCAGGCCAAAGACGCCCTTCACGCCTGTGACACTTCTCACCTCAAAACGTGTCCACGTCGAAAGTCATATCTTTCACCACACATCTAAACCTGACATCGCCTAATAACATTTTTTCTAAACTAACTTCGAAACACAACAACTACGAACACCGAGAAAATCATATCTTTCAATTATAACAGTAAATTGCCAACTCAACAAAAGGAGAAAGTCAGTTTCAAGTAAGACAGAAAATAAACACCCCGCACGTGTGACCACCCCACAAATAGAATTTCCGTGAAAAAAAGGAAGTGGACGCTCTTTATGACGTCACTCCCCTGGTCACTGTTATCTTTTGAGAATATCTTCTCTCCCCCCTCAAGCAGTCATCTTGACCGCTAGCTTCATGATCGCCATTTTAAACAAATGTTTCAAACCAACCATTTAGATTTCCTCGAGAATCTCACAAATCTCACCAACGAAATATCACAACACAACAACATACATTAAACATTTTACATGTTAAATTGATAACACCAATTAAAACAATTTGGTTAAGTCTTATATAGACTTTTTAACGCGAAAGAGAAATCATTCTCTACATACCAGCATTGAGGACAAACGAAAAGATCATTTCACATATTCCCAGTTTCAGAGTCATAGAAACACCGATGTTACCAAAGGGATATAATCTAGTCACACACCACAACTGTAACTTTTCGTCAAAAGAGACAATTTTTGTTCAATTTTACACTACTTAAAATTTATCCAATCATTAATAACCTTCAATTATATTATAAATTTTGTATAAAATCTTGAATAATTATTCTTATTCTTACCTTTCAATTATATAAACAAATTTTTTAATCCAACATTTAAAAAAAAAAAAAAAAAACCTTTAATCAAGTTCACTTTTATTTTTCATGATATTATTTTAGTATTGTAAAACATCTAATTGTTTCAAAAATTATTTTTATTTTATTATTTATTATATATTTTATATATTACAGGTTTAATTTTGTCCACTTACACTTTTTGTACCCGCAATCATATTTCTATATTTCTATTCACTATATTTTATTTGTTTAAATACCTTTATTATCTGACAAGGTTTATCATCCACTATCGGGCATCTACAACAATCGTTTTCAACAATCATATTCTTTAACCAATTCCCTATATTTTTCATCACTATCTTTTCAGTCATTGCGTAGAAAAACGACAGCACTGCTTGACAATTTATTTTTTGATTTCGTAATTCAACAAACGCCTTGAACACAGTTCCCCAGACTTACAAATCCAAACTTCTGGTCTGAACAAGCTTCAAGAGTTTATTTCATTTCATCCGCAGAGCAAATCACCAACGCATACACAAAGCGTTCACTTTTTTCAACTTTCAACTTTTTTTTCAGCTCTAGCGGACCACATTCAACCTTTGATTTCGAGTCAAGTCAGATCACCTACTGTCGCTACAATTCTACTTATCGCATGGCTCTATTTCACTCCTTTCTCAATCATATTAATAAGCAACTTTACTTCAACAACTTTTAACCCAATAATCCTAAAATTGTGACAAAACACTGTAACCCTTATATAGGATCGCAAGTGAAACATTGCCAAGGAAGACAGCTCAAGTCTATATCCTCACTTTGCACCTGGATCTGAGTATTTGGTTTACATGGGCACTTCTAACAATTACATATTCTTCAACAACTTTTCAACCCAATAACACTACAATTGTGACAAAGCACTGTTACCCTATACAGGATCACAGGTGAAACATTGCCTAGGAAGACGCTCAAGTCCATATCCTCGCTTTGCACCTGGACCTAAGTATTTGATTGCATGTGTAAATCTCACAATTGCTTATTCTTTAACTACTAACCCTGTCCAACGCCCACCAATATTCTCTTAGAATGTGAATTTTTATGTCATCATTTTATTTTAATCATCTTTTTTGTTAATCAAACACAATGTCATTTTTATTTCACTTTTATATATCCAACAAATATCATCTTGTTATAGCCCTTTTTATCCCTCACAGTTTAAATTAATTAAAAGAAATTTTAATTACTTACCTGTGTTAGAGAGGCTTTACCCGCCTAAACCCGGATAAACCCTTTCACTCCCGGGGCCCATCTATGGTAATTTAAAACAACAACCTCATATTGTGTAGATAACTTATAACAAGATTGTCATGTTGTATATAGAGACACATCTATAAATAATTATGCGCATGATTAATCTGTGTCATTGCATCACCTATGTAATGTAATTTGTACAAAGTGGATAAATAAATAAAATCTGTAATAGATTTAATAGTTGAGCTAAAGCAGAGATCGAGCATAGAATTACCAAAACAACAGAGTCTAAAGATGGGAGTCATAAATCAGGTAGATTCACAGTTCCCACGACAGGCCACCCACACTGTCACATGTGGTGGAATGCAGAGACCCCTCTCACACCTGGACAGGTAAAGGCGCCCTTTCTCAAACGCCCCTGTCACATAAGGTCACCCCGTCTTTAACCTATAAATCATCACCTTACAGTGGCTTGACAGCTCAGTACAGTTCAGTCAGTTGAGTTTAGTTCACCCTTAGCGTCAGCTCACGTCGGTCGTATCTTATGTCGATCTCAACTATCATGTAGACGAGTAAGAAACTTCTATGTCTCCATCTTGCGCTTCTAGCTCAGCTTTTATCTGTTAACGGAACTTTCTTAGTGTAACTGTGTCTTCGTTTTTTGTGTGAATATCCCCAGCTTTCCACTCTGCCTCGACCACGACTGCCTGTATTTTGTGAGAACTTTTAAAGGTCTTCCAAGGTGCAGAGAGGTACTGGAAAACTCTACATCCTGACTGTTCCTCTCGGTCAACACAGTACAACAAGAGCTACCAGGACTTCAACAATCATTTCAGTAGTCGACAGGATCTCTACAAAAGCTACTGGAATTCTCATCTCTCATCAAATATATATATATAAATTATTAGTAGATGTAAATTTTACGCCGTTAGGAATTATGTAAATATTTGTAACTCTCTTTCTTTACGCAAAATAATATCATCTGCATATTGGCGTGTACAGATAATCATAGTAACGTTACATATATATATATATATATATATATATATATGTAATATTGTTGAAAATGTCGATGTATGGATAAGCTGGCAGTCATGTACGTGAGGCGAGTGTTGATATTCTTCCCACACGCGGACAACAAGAAGCAGAGGCAGGACTAGATGTTAGCACAGAGAGTGATCGGGGACAGTCCACGGGACAGAGGTAGAGGCCATTACACAAACTTGGATGCTTATCACCGAGACATGGAGAGCGAGTCTGAGTGAGACAGAAGCCGTATGTCGATGGCCACACCCTAAAACCATCTGCTGCTGACCCCCTGCCAAAATATGTCCTGTTTTCAGGGGTCGTCTATAAGAGTCCCTGGGTGCCGGCCCCACATGGGCGTTGGCATTTTCCTCCCCTCTGTCCCTGCCACCAGCTAACTGAACACTCTTTGGAACTTTATTTTGACGTCAACATTTTTAGTGTTACATGCAAACATATATGATACAAACATATCAATAAAGATATAGCATGTATACAAATTATTAGGTGGTAGTAAATAGAAAGTGTCATTATTATACAGTTTAAAATATTATATATATATATATATGTGTCATAATTTATATATACCAAGATTTTACCCCCCACAATATATATGCAATGTATGATCCAAAAAGTTTTAATAAAAGTTAGGCCTCGCGAACTAGAGAGAACAGCCATTACCAGGATTTCATTATCCAGGAAGTAAAGGTTATTACCCAGGAACTATAAAAACTAAGTTCAAAGACCTTCTTCTTCCTGGAGGATGGTAATCATGTAAAAGACAATGGAGGTACCAATATCCAATCAGAGTTCAGAATGAATAGCTAACATCCAACCAAAGGTCGCCACGTAGACGATTTCAACCAACGAGAGCAATAGAGAGTTAACGAGGAAAATCTCGGACTCAAGTTAGTCAGTTGGGAGCTCGCCACCACAAGGAGCAAGACGTGCTTAAGCCCTTCTCACCAAGGTAACTTCTATGTTCAGAATGTGATAGTCAAGTACCCCATTAGTCAAAAAACCTTCTCTCCCTTAATCGCGAGGTCCTATTTACAACCCCATTCTGTGTTCCCTCTCGTTATTTCCCCTGTGAAAAGCCCTACCATTTCGACCAAACGACTGCGCCATCACCCATCAAAAGTCACCAACCCTACAGTAAGTCAACAGGATCTTACATAAGAACAACAATAAAAAAAGGGTCCAACCAAACAATTAAAACAAGTCGAATAATATTATATATATATATTAAAAATAAAGAAGGCATCTCCTGGCCACGAACACATGTGCTTTTTAGATGGCATCGATTTATCAAGAAATTGGGTTGGCCAAATATCACGGAGCAAGCTAAATAAACGTTTAGTTTATTTTTGCCCCACTAGATGGCGCTCTGCCATCTAAAAAGCACATGTGCTCGTGGTCAGGAGATGCCTTCTTTATTTTTAATATCAACACCTGACCCACTTATCTTTTATTTTTTTCTATTGTTTTTTCATATATATATATATATGTTCCCGGCTTTGCCCGGTTTTTACGCGTGTAAAAGTTTTCCAAACCAACATTTGTTAAAACGATTCTAGCAAAATCCAATCCCTTCTAATTCTATACTTGTCTATACTCTCGATAATATGAAAATTTTCCCGGTCCCTTGAAAAATACTCGATGAAATCAATATATGTCAAAATCAATAAAGCGGTGCAGCAAAGAAGATGAAGATAATAAGTGGCCAAGTCAAGAAAAGAAGGTATGCAGGTTCTCCACAAGGAAGTGTTTATCGACAGATTCTGAAGTAGGGGCTGCAGACAGACAGCTGGTGCCGTAGTGAAGAAAGGAGCTGAGATAGCGGTCGGCCTGAAGAGGGTTTTGCGCCGAGAGGACATCACAGTGTCGGGAGAAGTCAGTCTGGTGACAACGAGATCTGCGGCAAAAAGAAGATGGCGGCGAGTTACCTCCTGGGCGTGTGGATGATCCTGTAAGGCGGTGACAGGAGAGACTGACATCGGAGCGTCCTACAGGGCGGTGTAGTCCAAGCTGCATAATGTGTGGAGCGGAACGCTTCACAATAGGACATCCACGGCGCCAAGGATTCTTCGGACGGGGAGGTGCAAGGCAAGTCCCACTGCTATATTCTTTCTGTTAAGTGAGACATAATAATGCGCTAACTTTAGATGCAATCCCTTCGAACTCACGTGTGTATCTTTGTGGCATCCTGAATAAAACAAAGTACACGAACAACGTCTGGGTACGACGTAACAGTATGTTGTTTCTAGATCGCGCCAGAGCGATTGATTTCAAAAATAAAATTCGAGCTGTTATAAAATATTTCGTTTTTAAACATTGGTCGACTTCCCAAATTAGCGCCAAGCTGATCGAAGTTCATGGAGAATAAGTTCTATCACTTAAGAACATTTATTACTAGATGAATGAATTTTGGCCGAAAATCAACACAAGATGATCCACGTCCGGGGCGGCCTATAGATATAACCACGCCAGAAATGGTATTTAAAATTCATTGCATCGTTATGGAAGATCGACAGTGAAGATACGTGGAATAGCTACACTTTTGCAATTTCATTAGACAAGATACACCATGTCCTTCATGCAAAATTACAGATTAAGTAGCTGTGTACCGGATGGGTGCCGCGATTGCTTACGATCGACTAAAAACGCATGCAAAAAGACATTTCCCAGGAGTGTTTTATCGTTGATCACTCTAAATTGGCGTCGATTTGTGACGGTAGACGAAAGATGGATATACCACTATACACCAAATTTCAAACTGCAGTCAAAGCAATCGACAGGTCCGGGTTTAATGCAACGTAATGAAACGGTTCCTCTGAATAGTTCAAATGTTTTTAAATATTTTATATTTCTGCTTAGTCCTATAGATAAATTATTCATATTCTAATGATAAATTAATTATATTTCTATTAGATAAATTGTATATCCTTATTTGAATTAGGAAATAGATATGTCCAACGCCCACCAATATTCTCTTAGAATGTGAATTTTTATGTCATCATTTTATTTTAATCATCTTTTTTGTTAATCAAACACAATGTCATTTTTATTTCACTTTTATATATCCAACAAATATCATCTTGTTATAGCCCTTTTTATCCCTCACAGTTTAAATTAATTAAAAGAAATTTTAATTACTTACCTGTGTTAGAGAGGCTTTACCCGCCTAAACCCGGATAAACCCTTTCACTCCCGGGGCCCATCTATGGTAATTTAAAACAACAACCTCATATTGTGTAGATAACTTATAACAAGATTGTCATGTTGTATATAGAGACACATCTATAAATAATTATGCGCATGATTAATCTGTGTCATTGCATCACCTATGTAATGTAATTTGTACAAAGTGGATAAATAAATAAAATCTGTAATAGATTTAATAGTTGAGCTAAAGCAGAGATCGAGCATAGAATTACCAAAACAACAGAGTCTAAAGATGGGAGTCATAAATCAGGTAGATTCACAGTTCCCACGACAGGCCACCCACACTGTCACATGTGGTGGAATGCAGAGACCCCTCTCACACCTGGACAGGTAAAGGCGCCCTTTCTCAAACGCCCCTGTCACATAAGGTCACCCCGTCTTTAACCTATAAATCATCACCTTACAGTGGCTTGACAGCTCAGTACAGTTCAGTCAGTTGAGTTTAGTTCACCCTTAGCGTCAGCTCACGTCGGTCGTATCTTATGTCGATCTCAACTATCATGTAGACGAGTAAGAAACTTCTATGTCTCCATCTTGCGCTTCTAGCTCAGCTTTTATCTGTTAACGGAACTTTCTTAGTGTAACTGTGTCTTCGTTTTTTGTGTGAATATCCCCAGCTTTCCACTCTGCCTCGACCACGACTGCCTGTATTTTGTGAGAACTTTTAAAGGTCTTCCAAGGTGCAGAGAGGTACTGGAAAACTCTACATCCTGACTGTTCCTCTCGGTCAACACAGTACAACAAGAGCTACCAGGACTTCAACAATCATTTCAGTAGTCGACAGGATCTCTACAAAAGCTACTGGAATTCTCATCTCTCATCAAATATATATATATAAATTATTAGTAGATGTAAATTTTACGCCGTTAGGAATTATGTAAATATTTGTAACTCTCTTTCTTTACGCAAAATAATATCATCTGCATATTGGCGTGTACAGATAATCATAGTAACGTTACATATATATATATATATATATATATATGTAATATTGTTGAAAATGTCGATGTATGGATAAGCTGGCAGTCATGTACGTGAGGCGAGTGTTGATATTCTTCCCACACGCGGACAACAAGAAGCAGAGGCAGGACTAGATGTTAGCACAGAGAGTGATCGGGGACAGTCCACGGGACAGAGGTAGAGGCCATTACACAAACTTGGATGCTTATCACCGAGACATGGAGAGCGAGTCTGAGTGAGACAGAAGCCGTATGTCGATGGCCACACCCTAAAACCATCTGCTGCTGACCCCCTGCCAAAATATGTCCTGTTTTCAGGGGTCGTCTATAAGAGTCCCTGGGTGCCGGCCCCACATGGGCGTTGGCATTTTCCTCCCCTCTGTCCCTGCCACCAGCTAACTGAACACTCTTTGGAACTTTATTTTGACGTCAACATTTTTAGTGTTACATGCAAACATATATGATACAAACATATCAATAAAGATATAGCATGTATACAAATTATTAGGTGGTAGTAAATAGAAAGTGTCATTATTATACAGTTTAAAATATTATATATATATATATATGTGTCATAATTTATATATACCAAGATTTTACCCCCCACAATATATATGCAATGTATGATCCAAAAAGTTTTAATAAAAGTTAGGCCTCGCGAACTAGAGAGAACAGCCATTACCAGGATTTCATTATCCAGGAAGTAAAGGTTATTACCCAGGAACTATAAAAACTAAGTTCAAAGACCTTCTTCTTCCTGGAGGATGGTAATCATGTAAAAGACAATGGAGGTACCAATATCCAATCAGAGTTCAGAATGAATAGCTAACATCCAACCAAAGGTCGCCACGTAGACGATTTCAACCAACGAGAGCAATAGAGAGTTAACGAGGAAAATCTCGGACTCAAGTTAGTCAGTTGGGAGCTCGCCACCACAAGGAGCAAGACGTGCTTAAGCCCTTCTCACCAAGGTAACTTCTATGTTCAGAATGTGATAGTCAAGTACCCCATTAGTCAAAAAACCTTCTCTCCCTTAATCGCGAGGTCCTATTTACAACCCCATTCTGTGTTCCCTCTCGTTATTTCCCCTGTGAAAAGCCCTACCATTTCGACCAAACGACTGCGCCATCACCCATCAAAAGTCACCAACCCTACAGTAAGTCAACAGGATCTTACATAAGAACAACAATAAAAAAAGGGTCCAACCAAACAATTAAAACAAGTCGAATAATATTATATATATATATTAAAAATAAAGAAGGCATCTCCTGGCCACGAACACATGTGCTTTTTAGATGGCATCGATTTATCAAGAAATTGGGTTGGCCAAATATCACGGAGCAAGCTAAATAAACGTTTAGTTTATTTTTGCCCCACTAGATGGCGCTCTGCCATCTAAAAAGCACATGTGCTCGTGGTCAGGAGATGCCTTCTTTATTTTTAATATCAACACCTGACCCACTTATCTTTTATTTTTTTCTATTGTTTTTTCATATATATATATATGTTCCCGGCTTTGCCCGGTTTTTACGCGTGTAAAAGTTTTCCAAACCAACATTTGTTAAAACGATTCTAGCAAAATCCAATCCCTTCTAATTCTATACTTGTCTATACTCTCGATAATATGAAAATTTTCCCGGTCCCTTGAAAAATACTCGATGAAATCAATATATGTCAAAATCAATAAAGCGGTGCAGCAAAGAAGATGAAGATAATAAGTGGCCAAGTCAAGAAAAGAAGGTATGCAGGTTCTCCACAAGGAAGTGTTTATCGACAGATTCTGAAGTAGGGGCTGCAGACAGACAGCTGGTGCCGTAGTGAAGAAAGGAGCTGAGATAGCGGTCGGCCTGAAGAGGGTTTTGCGCCGAGAGGACATCACAGTGTCGGGAGAAGTCAGTCTGGTGACAACGAGATCTGCGGCAAAAAGAAGATGGCGGCGAGTTACCTCCTGGGCGTGTGGATGATCCTGTAAGGCGGTGACAGGAGAGACTGACATCGGAGCGTCCTACAGGGCGGTGTAGTCCAAGCTGCATAATGTGTGGAGCGGAACGCTTCACAATAGGACATCCACGGCGCCAAGGATTCTTCGGACGGGGAGGTGCAAGGCAAGTCCCACTGCTATATTCTTTCTGTTAAGTGAGACATAATAATGCGCTAACTTTAGATGCAATCCCTTCGAACTCACGTGTGTATCTTTGTGGCATCCTGAATAAAACAAAGTACACGAACAACGTCTGGGTACGACGTAACAGTATGTTGTTTCTAGATCGCGCCAGAGCGATTGATTTCAAAAATAAAATTCGAGCTGTTATAAAATATTTCGTTTTTAAACATTGGTCGACTTCCCAAATTAGCGCCAAGCTGATCGAAGTTCATGGAGAATAAGTTCTATCACTTAAGAACATTTATTACTAGATGAATGAATTTTGGCCGAAAATCAACACAAGATGATCCACGTCCGGGGCGGCCTATAGATATAACCACGCCAGAAATGGTATTTAAAATTCATTGCATCGTTATGGAAGATCGACAGTGAAGATACGTGGAATAGCTACACTTTTGCAATTTCATTAGACAAGATACACCATGTCCTTCATGCAAAATTACAGATTAAGTAGCTGTGTACCGGATGGGTGCCGCGATTGCTTACGATCGACTAAAAACGCATGCAAAAAGACATTTCCCAGGAGTGTTTTATCGTTGATCACTCTAAATTGGCGTCGATTTGTGACGGTAGACGAAAGATGGATATACCACTATACACCAAATTTCAAACTGCAGTCAAAGCAATCGACAGGTCCGGGTTTAATGCAACGTAATGAAACGGTTCCTCTGAATAGTTCAAATGTTTTTAAATATTTTATATTTCTGCTTAGTCCTATAGATAAATTATTCATATTCTAATGATAAATTAATTATATTTCTATTAGATAAATTGTATATCCTTATTTGAATTAGGAAATAGATATTCTTCCGAGTCTTCTAGCTGATGATTCAATACTGTGCTGATCAATTTATCAATTCTAACACACACTGAATTAATTTATTGATGACACACATTTTATAATTGAAATGTGGTTTTTAAAATATATATTTCCACTATCGTTACGTGTCACTTATAATATTAAATAAGTAATTATCAAATGAATATAAAATATTAAATGTTTATCATTTAATAATTCTCTATTTATTATAAATCCATTGTTTCATGGTTCATATGAAATACAATTATTAACGATTTTTGGTGTACAGCACATTTAAAAAAAAACGTTTAAATATTTTTATTTATATTTTCTTTTTTCTCCCTCTATATTTATTTTATTTTATATTTATTTGTGTATTTATTCTATTTTATGAATATATATTTATTCATATATTTTATATTATACTAGCCGAATGACCCGGGCAACGCCCGTGTTCTACCTGATTGAATGTTTTGATTCAAATACTATTTATTACAATTATAAATTGTGGTCAAGTGGCCTAGTGGTCATGGCATCTGCCCGGTAAGCGGAAGGTTGTGGGTTCGATTCCCATCCCTTGACACAATTATATAAGTAGATTTTTAAACAACGTGTGTGATGGCTCAGGCCATCTTTATTGGCGCCTTGATCGCCGAATTCCTAGCCGTGTGCCTTGTGAAGACACTTGTGTGTAAAATAAAACGTTTGCAGCAAGAGTTGGAAACGCAGAGGATTTCAAACCTCCTTATTGGAAAAAAATTCAGGATCTTCAATCCGATAATGACCGATTTCGACAATTACTTCGCGAAGAATAATCGAAATACGACGCACTTCTAAAAGAAAAGAAAAGCAGCCGAAGAAAATTCAAAATACTTTCTCGGAGGTCCACAAGACTTGAATACAAAAACCGTGTTCTCCAAAAAAATGTGAAAAGAGTTTCCAAGAAAATGAAGGCAAAACCGAAATTCACTTTTGAATTCTTGGCATGCACAAAAGTGCGATTCAAGAAAAGGTTCTTTGCAGAACAGTATGGAAACAGTGAATAATTTCCGTATATAGTACATTACTTCTTTTCTCCGTTCAACGAAGAGAATATTAATTTTCAGTATGGCAATTCGACTAACGACTTTTCCAGACGTTATCAGAGAAAAATGAGAGGTATGGATGAATGTTTATAATGACTGGAAGACTCGAGCTGCCTCATGTCTCGAAATGTTTGAAGACTTATTTCGTTAGAATTGAAACTTTCTAAAAATGCATACCTAGAATTTATTTTAATCAAAATACAAATGAACTTTATGGAAAGAGTCTGTCACTGTAAAATTGCGATTTTTATCAATTTATTACATATAAAAGACAAAGTTCGATTGCGTCAATTTTTTTATTATAAAAAATAATTTTTTGACTTCAGGTTATCTAATTACATTGTGGCGAAGAAATATTTTATTATTTAATTTGATATTATTCAATGAAAATATATTCAACAGATTATAAAAATATATATTAATCTGTATTTGCGAAATCATCTTTAAAATATATCTTTGCTTGCTTGCTTAAGATTCTCTAGGAAAATAGTTGGGCTGACTTGTTAATAATTGTCGACTCGTCGCTGTGACGTCATCAATAAATACTTTTACATCTTAGGATATTTCAAGGCTTGATTTCTACGCTACAACTGGTGGAGAGACTGGGCCGAGACCCATTAAGAAATAAAAGAAAATTTGATTCTGTTGAACCAGAAGAAACTTCTATGAATGTAAAGAAGGAAGGTGCTCAGGTAAGCAACTACGTTGTTCAACATTTGCCAAGGAACCCTTCTATTTTCTCCGGGGAGGATGGTGAGGATCTTCAAAAATGGTTAAAAGGGTATGCACGTGTGGCAAGGTACAACCATTGGGACGAAACCCTTTGTCTTTCTAAAGTTTATTTTTATCTGTCTGGAACTGCTCTCAAATGGTTTGAGAACAACGAAGAAAGCATACAGACTTGGAAGGAATTCACATCTCAATAAGAGAATGTGTTCGGAAAAAAGAAAATTCAAAATTGCAAGCGGAGAAGAAACTTAAAACACGGGCACAATTAAAAGGTGAAAGTACCGAATGCTACATCCAGGATCTCCTGTGTTTGTGCAAAGAGGTTGATCCTCAAATGAGTGAGGAAGATAAAATCTCCCACCTCATGAAGGGGATAGCTGAGGAGCTTTATCAAGCACTTCTACCGATGGATGTACAGAGCACCGAGCAATTCATCACAGAATGTCGCCGTGTCGAAGCGCTCCGTTGTAGGCGCGTTACCCCAACTAGGTACGAGCGCCTACCAAATGTGGCGTCTCTCAGTGATCATGATGACAGGGCAGATCTGTCATCTATGATTAGGCAAATGGTTCGCGAGGAGGTACAGCGAGCATTAGCCTCTCCTCGAGAAGAACCAGAAATTTCTGCAATTGAACATATGGTGCAGCAAGAAATTGAAAATACCATTGCGCCAATTTCTAGAAGTTTCCCTCAAAATAGAGCGCCAAGGCCATTACCAAGCCCTAGGTACGAGTTCCAACCCAGAAATTTCCAACCTAGATCGCAGCAGCCGAAACAAGTAAACGGAAGACGCGATACTAACGAATGGCGAACCACGGAAGGTAAGCCAATCTGTTTCCACTGCGGACGCCCTGGCCACGTCGTGCGCTACTGCCGTGACAGGAGGAGATAATATGAAGGAGAACAAACTTGGAATTACAAACAGAGATATAGGCAAGAGCCTAGAACATTCTATAATTCTCGGAGCAGCCAAGAGCCCAACGACGACCTGCCAAGAGAAAATATACGCCGCTACCGAAGCCCCTCTCCTTACACTGGCCGAAAAGGACAACATTCGTCTCCTGAGAGAAGACCCAGCCAGTCGCCTCGCCGTTCCCGTTAGGAAAAACTAATGAGATGTTACTTAGGCCCATACAAAGTAACCCGAAAAATATCTGATGTGACCTATGAAGTTGAAACATTCGGAAACCAGCAAGGTCGTCGTAAAACAAAAGATTTAGTTCACATTTGTAGGATGAAACCTTATTTAAACCCAGAGGACCAGGAGGACCAGCTAGAAGAGGACCCAGAAGATGACTCGACAAACTTCCAGGAAGAAGACATCCCCACTGAAAGAACACAACAACCACAGACCCGCGAAGAGATCTCAGGCCCTATCACCCGTTCTCGAGCCTTGAGACTGAGGATGTAAGTCTCCTTCTGAGCATCGGGTCGATGCTCTTTATAGGAGGAGGCTATGTGGCGAAGAAATATTTTATTATTTAATTTAATATTATTCAATGAAAATATATTCAACAGATTATAAAAATATATATTAATCTGTATTTGCGAAATCATCTTTAAAATATTTCTTTGCTTGCTTGCTTAAGATTCTCTAGGAAAATAGTTGGGCTGACTTGTTAATAATTGTCGACTCGTCGCTGTGACGTCATCAATAAATACTTTTACATTTTTGGATATTTCAAGGCTTGATATCTACGCTACAATATAATGTTAAGCTTCGGATGTCTTTCGTATGAAACTATTAGATATTTTACCTATTATTTACGCTTAGGATATTTTTTGAAATAAATCAATTTTACTACTGTCCTTACTGAAATGATAAAATAATGGTAGAGGACAGTAAGAGCAGTAGAAATTGATTTACTTCAAAAATAAACATACGTATTAAAAATAATCCATATTTTTCATTGATTTTTCATCAGATGGCGCGCTAATGCATTCATGTCATGAAACTATTATATATTAAGAATAATTATGTCAATGCTACCTATTTATCTTAATTTAAAGCAATCTTCTAATGTCCTACGACAAAAAAAAAAAGATATAAAATATTCAATATGATGTTTTGCAATATTGAGGGTGAATGTTTTTTTTTTTTTGTTTAAAATATTTAAAACAATGTATTCTCTCTAAGTGAGGATTTCATATTGGATTATTTTCAGACAAAACTTGATCTGTAAAACATGGTTTGAACTATAATCTCGTCAGCTGAGAGTTAAATAAATAGGTTTATACTGGAGACCATCTTATTCAGTTTGGACATTCAATTAATTTTTGGTTTATTGGTTTATTCAATTAATGAAAAAATAATATATATTATCACAAAGCAATAACGCGCCATTTATATATATAAAATAAAAGGATTTAAAAACGCGAATGTTTCTTTTATATATAAAAACGAACTTCTACTGTCCTTACTGCGATGAAAAAATATGTTGGGAGGGCTTGGCTCATCAGTGGTGAACCCTCCCAGCAGTTTCGCCAATTTAATCCACCAGACCGCTTCTCAGAGCTCTAATACTGTATTGGATCATTCTGCTTTTTATATGCTACACTGAAGGATGGAATCTTAGAAATGGGTTTCAAGTAAACTATGGACATAAGCTTATAGGACAGTAGAATTACATACAAATATTTGCTTCGAGCTATGCTCTTCAGCAAACTATAAAGACAAGGCCAGTTAGGCATAAATTAACTTTAAATCATTTTATTTTATATATATAATGGCGCGTTATTGCTTTGTGTTAATTTATGCCTAACTGGCCTTGTCTTTATAGTTTGCTGAAGAGCATTGCTCTAAGCAAATATTTGAATGTAATTCTATTGTCCTATAAGCTTATGTCCATAGTTTACTTGAAAACCAATTCTAAGATTCCATCCTTCAGTGTAGCATATAAAAGCAGAATGATCCAATACAGTATTAGAGCTCTGAGAAGCGTTCAGGTGGATCAAATTGGCGAAACCGCTGGGAGGGTTCACCACTGATGAGCCAAGCCCTCCCAATATATTTTTTCATCGCAGTAAGGACAGTAGAAGTTCGTTTTTATGTATAAAAGAAACATTCGCGCTTTTAAATCCTTTTATCCTATAATATATATTCTATAATTTAGATTATATCAATTACAACAGTAATTTCCAGCTGCTACAGTGAGTGGCCAAAGGAAATTTGCGATAAATCTGGAGATAGGAACGACCGGGGAAAGATGAAAGGCGATGATTGGAATTGAATGATGGCATGGTAGAAATTCTGGTTTGTGTATCTCATGGAGGTCTTATAAGCTCCAGTAATTGTTTTAGGGACAAATAAATATTAAATACTTCATGGAAAATTAGATTATATTTTTTTCAATTTGTTAAGTTATTTTTTGACTCGGCTGTATGCCTGAACTCTTTCTGTTTCTGACAGGAGAAAATGTGGTTTCATATGATATTATTTGTGACAGCTTATTTTAGTAGTCATGCTTCCAACACCACCTTTTGTGAACCTTCATCCAATTGCAAGATGATCAGGTCTTTCTGTTTCGCAGGTTTCTGGATATAGTTCTGCTCAGTCTTCTGTTTACAGGAGATATTGAAGTCTAGTTCAAGGTTCTAATGGCCATCCCGCTGGGTTTTGTTCACAATATAAGCAAAAGGTATAAAAACAAATTTAACTAAACATGAGGTCTAAAAACTAAATATTCAAACATTGTAAACATGCTTACAACACAACATCATTAAACAGCATACGTGTTCTTTCAAGAATACCTAAACCTGCGGATTTTTTCATTCTGTCAAACATACAAAAAGTTAAAATTTATATATTAATATAAATGAACTCTCCACATAAAAATAATAATTATAACTTCATAAATGGAAAATCACAAAAACACTATAAACATTTTATGATAATATCAGACAACCTTTTAAAGAATGAAGATTAATAAAATTCATATATTTTTTATAATATACAATGTTTTATGAGGCATGGCGACTTTAACGCATACTAATATAGAAGTTTTAAAAAAGAATCTCCACTAAGCTTGTGCAACCAAGATGATTTTAACCTGAAGCATATTTTAATTAGGTGCCTACATGCTGCAGACCTGAAAGAATGATGTCAAATTAATAGTTTCAGTTAAAAAGCAAAATGGTCTTCAATAAAGAAGAAAATATATCAAATTTGACAAGTTTTTTTTTTCTGTAAATGTAACAAAAACATTAAGAAACGAATGTTTTTTTTAATACCAGGAAAATATTATGCAACATTTCTGAATCTATTAAAGGTAGAATTCCGTGTCAAATGTCAGAAATTGGCTTGGAAAAAAAGTGCTTTTGCATCACGATAATGCTCTATCTTATAGGTCGAATGTTTGCAGCTGCCGAATTGTTCGAATTAGGCTTCCAATTTGTCCCTCATCCACCTTATTCTCCAAATTTTGGAGTAAATTTTGATCAAATTAAGAGGTTTTCGAATATGTAAATGGTGAACCTCGAAAGAACCTACTTTTCCAAGGTAATATAAAACTCAGAACATCGCTCTACCTGGTGTGTGGTGATAATATATGGAATATTTTCAAATTTAAAACATAATTTTTCAAACAATTTGTATTTCTTCATTTTTCACCTTACTTATCGAATAGCCTTCGTATATGCCAAACTGAAGGGTGGAATCTAAGAAATGGTATTCAAGAAAGTTATGGAGATAACCTTTTAGGACATTAGATTTATAAATATTTGAATCGCACTAAGGACAGTAGAGTGTTCGATGTGTAAAAAAAACATTTATATACATAGATAAAGCGTTATTGCTTTATATATTATATATATATATATATAAGTTCTGTAGACTCTATCTCAATTACAGTTGAATAAGGAATTAATAATTATTTCATTGATTTGTATAATTTAGCAATTGTAAATAATATATATTTCTATCATTTTGGCATAAATATTACTATTAAATGTTAATAGAAAAAAATAAATTATACCATCTTTATAATATGAGAAATCATTTGTATATATATTTTGAAAACAGGTATATAAAATAGTTTGAAAATTTGCACGCAACTATCCACACAGGATATAGCGTGTATTTCTAATAAATAAATAGAAATTAATTTCATAACATATGAATTAGTTTCATAAGCCGCGGGCATTCCTTCATTTTGCTAACGGTGTAGATAATTTGAAAAACTCTCATTTTATAAGAATTAAAAGATATATGAAGTTTATATCTTATTTTAAAAAATTCAAAATTAAGTATTTTTAAAAACTTTAAAATAATTATTATTATTTTCACGCAAATATTTTATGAAATTATTTAATACTACCCTTACCGCAAAAGATAAAACATTGAGGGAATTTCGCTCATATGTAATAAAGCTTTAATCAATTTCGCCAGTTGAATAAGCAAATAGAATTCTAATACTGTAATTGGGATGTATCTATACTTTCAATTAAGTGAAACAGTACAATATACAATTAGGTATGGTAGATTAAACTGGCATACCGATTGGTGGCTCGGGAAGAGGTGGATTCACCACTGATGAGTCAGGCCCGACCTTCTTATATTATTACAGTTAGGGCACTGAGAATTTTATTTTGTTTGGAAAGAGGTAAAAAAAAACGATATCACTCAGAATAGTTCATATTTCTAAGGACATTTAGTTGTTTATATGTAATCCTATAGATTAAGTATTTAGCCTTCATGAATCATTGATAAAATTTCATTAAATTATTCGTTTTTCGTAGTTTAATAATTTAACAACTTGAAATAAATATTCTCTGTGAATATTTTTTCCACTTAATATGAGGAAATAATTAATTGAAAGAGAGATTGAAATTCATATATAGCTTTTTTTATGGAGATATAAAATAAAAATAGAATGTTAGTCATGAATTTCTTTATTTCTTTAGGAACGAATATTTTATCAAAATTTAAATATATTATTTGAATTGTGAGGGATTTTTCTTCCGAGTATCCTATCTAATTACCAATTCTATGTTTTGTTTATAGTAAATCGTACTATCAATCTTGATACTGAATACATTTTTAATGATGTCATTTTATAATTGAAATGCCGTCTTATAATTTTTTTTTTCTTTAGTAACACGTAACTCATAAAAAACATAATGTGATCATCGAATGTGCAGAAAATATCAAAATACTTCTAATGACTTGAAATTTCTTATTGACCCATTGTTTCATCGTCTAAAATATAATAACATCGTTGCTTATTTATCCGTGTGAGAAACACTTTTAAAAAGAGCTTGAATATATTTTATTTATATTTTTCATTTTCTTTTTTTTTTAATATTTATATTTATTATTCATATATATTTATATATTTTATATCATATATTATTTATTTATATATATTCTTATTTTTAAATTAATTTGATGGCTCTGACCATCCTTATTGGCGCTTTGTGCACCTTTATTGTGGCTGCGTGCACGAGCGCACTTGTGTTAAAAATAAAAAGTTTGAAGAGAGAGTTAAAAAGGGAGAAGAATGCAAATCTTCTTATAAGCAAAGAACTCCAGGATCTTCAATCCGAGAATAACCTTTTGCGGGTACTGCTTCGCGAAGAATCATTGAAATGCAACGCACTTATAAAGGAAAAGAGACGTATCCAGACAAAATTGAAATTCCTCTCTCAGAAGTTCAAATATTTGGAGTACAATCACCGGATGGTCAATAAAAAGGTGAAAATGATTTTAAAGAAGATGAAGTCGAAACAGAAAATTTCTTTTGAATTTTTGCCATGGGCTTGTGCAATGCAAGAAAATGTGCTCCTGTTGTTCAAGTACAGCCTGGAAGCAGTGAAAAATATCCATCTCGAGGACATTATTTCCTTCTTCCGTTCAACAAAAATGGAATTATTTAAAATGATCATTCGACTGAAGACTTATCCAGACGTGGTCAAGGAAAAATGGAATATTTGGATAAATGTGTACAATGACTGGAGGACCAGAGCTGCCCCAAAAATAGAAATGCTGAAAGATGTATTTCGGTGAAAATTTCAAAAAAAAAAATGTATATTTAAGATATTTTCCCCTTCACAGAATAAAAATGAACTATGGGATTGAAATCTGTCTTTTGTAAACATTATAAATTTCAATTCATTTATCATTTATTGAACACAAAGTTGGAATGAGTCAAATTAGTTTTGTTATAAAAATTACTGAATTTTACGCGTTTTTGCAACTTTATATCTTCTGATTATATAATTATCAATTTACCCATTTTTCTCTAAAAACAATATTAAAAAACTATATTGTAATATTGAAAATGATTGCTATATATTTAGGTTCCAAAATTGTTAAAACAATGTTTTTTCTCAGCTTTAAGAGAGAAATTCAAATTAGAAAATCTGATATTTTCAGAAGAACCTGATTCTATAGCATTTTTAAAGCCAGGGTTCTCTTCAGTTGAGGGTTTCAAATAAATAATTCTATACTCTGTAAAACATTTTGATATATCTAAAAAATATTTCACTATAAACGATTTTATTTAGTTTACTTTTTAAAATTATTTTATTTAATATCAATTTGAAGCGCTATGTCCCCATAGGAAGACTTGCGCTGTCATATATATATATATATATATATATATGTAAAACGAAAATTGAAATTATACCGCGAATGTTTCTTTTATAAAAATCGAAATTTATTTTCAAAGAGAAATAGCGACATTTCTAACTTTGAGGATGAGGTATGGAAAGGTGAAACATGAAGAGTAATGGCGAACGAAAAAATAAAAAGTGTCCAGGGGCGGGAATCGAACCCACACCCCTCTGCTTACCGGGCAGGTGCCTTGTCCACTCGGCTACCCTGGACGTATTTTTCCGTTCGTAACTTATATTTAAAGTAACATTTAAAATACAATATAACGCGGCTGATGATTGTAAAACGAAAATTGAAATTATACCGCGAATGTTTCTTTTATAAAAATCGAAATTTATTTTCAAAGAGAAATAGCGACATTTCTAACTTTGAGGATGAGGTATGGAAAGGTGAAACATGAAGAGTAATGGCGAACGGAAATTGTATTTTAAATGTTACTTTAAATATAAGTTACGAACGGAAAAATACGTCCAGGGTAGCCGAGTGGACAAGGCACCTGCCCGGTAAGCAGAAGGGTGTGGGTTCGATTCCCGCCCCTGGACACTTTTTATTTTTCCGTTCGCCATTACTCTTCATGTTTCACCTTTCCATACCTCATCCTCAAAGTTAGAAATGTCGCTATTTCTCTTTGAAAATAAATTTCGATTTTTATAAAAGAAACATTCGCGGTATAATTTCAATTTTCGTTTTACAATCATCAGCCGCGTTATATAATTGCACATTGCCATTTTTAGATATTAAAATAATTAAAATAGACAATAGATTGCAAACAACAGTTTACTACAAACCTTCATTCACCCCCAATTATATAAAATTTTATTCATTCTGCCCCATTAGTCATAAAATTAACACAGTGAAAACATTAACTAAAAGAATTTATACTCATTGTTCTTTAAATCAATACAAAACGCAAGAAACGCAAACCGTTATCAATAATTTGACATCAGCTGGTTATCCCAAAACATTTATTTTAAAACATTTCTATCAGGCACAGGTCACATCTAACATGTCAGCACAAAAAACTAAAATATATAGGCAGAATTGTTACATCCCATATTCCCCGAAATCCATCCACATTTCTAGAACACTAGATAAATATGGAATAAAAACCTTTTATAGCAACTCTCCCAACTTATCAGATATCTTAAGAAACCCGATTACAAAAAACAGGCAAACTGAATATATATCAAGCAGAAAAGAGGTAATTTATTCTATAGAATGTAATAATTGTAATGCCAAATATGTAGGAGAAACGGGAAGAAAATTGCATAATAGAATCATTGAACACAGAAGAAACATAAACAGAAATGACCCATTATCATTAATAGTACAGCACTCCAATTCAACAGGACACACATTTAACTTAAATGAACCTAAAGTACATTATAACAATATTAATAATAAATTTCAAAGATTAATAATTGAAGCAATAGTGTCCAAACAATATAACAGTATAAATCGCAGAATTGATTTACCAGAAGCATATAATTCAATAGACTTAAATAAAATAAGATAAAAATAATTCATTCACAGTATAAGATATCACATGTCTGATGGGATACCTTGCAAATTGAAATGCACGTGTATCGTGGATATGCACGTTAAATTTAAATATAAATATTATTTCAAACTAGTTGGATTATTGTTTATTAATTCCTGTAGAAGGGCGTATGTGCCCGAAAGCTCGAATATATATGTTTTAATAAAGAAACGCAGCCCTTGATGCTTTGTTTTATTCATATATAAATCTTACAGGGCTTTTTCAATTGATATCAAGATACGTTACCATGAATTTTTCGCCATCTAGTTTGGAATTTTATATCAGGAATCTTACAAACAAATCATTGCAGCTCGTAAGATGGAGACATCACCTGGCATTCAACATCCGATGCGAAGAAGCAAACTTCATCCCGCCAACCTTGAGAATCAAAGATCCAGTCCAGAATCCGTTTTCGGCAAAAATAATTCAAGAAACTCAGTACAAACTATTAAGATCTAGAACTAAAGGATGTCATTCAAAAATCAGGATCATCACCAAAACCATAAAGGACATAATTTGTTTACTCTCTCTCAACAGTCACCAATCACATCTAAATGATATCATAATAAATATTAACGCTAAAATAGCAATATTGAAAGCAAAAATAGAAAAAAGACATAACAATAAAATAGAATTTTGGATACGCAAGTATGATTTCCCAGATACAAATAGAAAAGATAATGCAATTAATGTGATCAATCTTTCCAAGACAATTTTAAGCAATGATGAAGTCAATATATTATCTAAAGGATTAAAACATAGACCAATAGGCAAACCACAGACCATCAAAATAATTAGCGGAATAGAAGCAGCTATATGTAAGCTCAATAACTATGAAAAGAATACTATCAGAAATTCTGTTATAAACATACTAAAAGAACCAAACAAAATGCCGCCAAACAACCAGAGAGATAAAACAGTCTTGAATGATCTCAAAAATAGAAAAGACATAATCATCACGGGTGCAGACAAAGGAGGGATGACAGTAGTGATGGACAAAACAGAATATATAAGCAAAATGAACAACATATTAGAAGACAGAAGCATTTTTACAATAGTTAATGAAAGTGATAAGAAACGAGAATATACATATTTCAAGAAAGAAATGAACAGGATGTACAAAAGCAATATGATATCAAACGATGAATTTAAATTATTCATATCTAATTTAGACTCTGAAAGTTATATATACGGAAAACCTAAAGTTCACAAGCTAGGGATCCCATTAAGACCAATAGTAGCCTATCACAGCTCACCACTAGCACCAATAGCCAAGTATGTTACAATATTTTTACAATCATTAATTAAGAATAACGTATTTCCAATGTCAATAGCAAATATTCCAACATTCATTACTGAAATAGCCAATTACAATTATCAGAGAGATCATATTTTAGTATCATTCGACGTAGAGGCCTTATATCCCAGTCTCCCCCATAACTTAATAATTGAAACTACTAAAACCTTTTTAAATAACAATATGATAGACTCTAAAACAATAGATAAAATAATAGATTTAATTACATTATGTCTTAAAGTTAACATATTCACTTTTGACCAAAAACAATATAAACAAATCAAGGGTTCCCCTATGGGAAGCCCATTATCAACTCCATTAGCCGAAATAGTTATGAGAGAAATAGACAATTGGATAACATCATCATATCCAGCAGACATCATATTATACAGACGATATATAGATGATATATTTTGCATTTGTACAGAAAAACATATTCCCAACATCTTAGCCTCACTCAACAATTATAACAATAGCTTACGTTTCACTATAGAAAAAGAAGATAATTGCACATTGCCATTTTTAGATATTAAAATAATTAAAATAGACAATAGATTGCAAACAACAGTTTACTACAAACCTTCATTCACCCCCAATTATATAAAATTTTATTCATTCTGCCCCATTAGTCATAAAATTAACACAGTGAAAACATTAACTAAAAGAATTTATACTCATTGTTCTTTAAATCAATACAAAACGCAAGAAACGCAAACCGTTATCAATAATTTGACATCAGCTGGTTATCCCAAAACATTTATTTTAAAACATTTCTATCAGGCACAGGTCACATCTAACATGTCAGCACAAAAAACTAAAATATATAGGCAGAATTGTTACATCCCATATTCCCCGAAATCCATCCACATTTCTAGAACACTAGATAAATATGGAATAAAAACCTTTTATAGCAACTCTCCCAACTTATCAGATATCTTAAGAAACCCGATTACAAAAAACAGGCAAACTGAATATATATCAAGCAGAAAAGAGGTAATTTATTCTATAGAATGTAATAATTGTAATGCCAAATATGTAGGAGAAACGGGAAGAAAATTGCATAATAGAATCATTGAACACAGAAGAAACATAAACAGAAATGACCCATTATCATTAATAGTACAGCACTCCAATTCAACAGGACACACATTTAACTTAAATGAACCTAAAGTACATTATAACAATATTAATAATAAATTTCAAAGATTAATAATTGAAGCAATAGTGTCCAAACAATATAACAGTATAAATCGCAGAATTGATTTACCAGAAGCATATAATTCAATAGACTTAAATAAAATAAGATAAAAATAATTCATTCACAAAATAAGATATCACATGTCTGATGGGATACCTTGCAAATTGAAATGCACGTGTATCGTGGATATGCACGTTAAATTTAAATATAAATATTATTTCAAACTAGTTGGATTATTGTTTATTAATTCCTGTAGAAGGGCGTATGTGCCCGAAAGCTCGAATATATATGTTTTAATAAAGAAACGCAGCCCTTGATGATTTGTTTTATTCATATATATATATATATATATATATATATATATATATATGTGGTGAGATCCTGTTGATGTTGTAGAATTCTGTCGACTTAAATATGTGGTGAGGTATCCAGACGACTCAATCTATGGTGTGAGATCCTGTCGACTCTCGCTATTCTGTGTTGACCGAGAGGAACAGTCAGGATGTGGAGTTCTCCAGTACCTCTCTGCACCTTGGGAGACCTTTAACAGTTCTCAGAGAGTACAGGCAGTCGTAGTCGAGGTAGAGTGAAAAGCTTGGGAATGTCCACACAAAAAACGAAGACACAGTTGCACTAGGAAAGTTCCGTAAACAGATAAAAGTTGAGCTAGGAGCGAAAGATGGAGATAAAATAGTTCTTACTGGTCTACATGGTGGATGAGGAGGACCTTGGTGACAACCGACGAGAGCTTCCGCTGATGATGAAGTGACTATCAAGTGACTATCCTTTTTGCTAGGACGGAGGCCTTATATACCATTGCCGAGAGAGGAAGTATTGAATTTCAGCAGATGCAACAAGAGCGTGGATCGGCTGGCGAAATTGTACACTGGCGCCGTCCTGACAGTTTCCTATCTATCTTTAGATGTTGTTTTGGGACTGCTACATCTCCATTTTAGACGTTTTTGACTTCTATCTCTTGCTTCAGCTCAACTCTTAATCTATTACAGAGTTTCATTTATTTATTCTGAGTTTGTACAAAGTACATTACATATGATGATGTAATGACACATGTCATTCATGCGTATAATAATTTACAGATGTGTTTCTATTATACATCATGAAAATTTTGTTATAAGTATTATACAATATGGGGTTGTTAGTTTAAATTACCATAGATGGGCCCCGGGAGTGAAAGGGCTTATCCGGGTTTAAGTGGGTAAAGCCTTTCTAACACAGGTAAGTAATCAAATTTTCTTTTAATTAATTCAAACTGTGAGGGTTAAAAAGGGCTATAACAAGATGATTTGTTTGGATATATCTGAAAATAATAAAAATAAGCTTGTTTAATTAAAAAGTTATAATATTGGTTATATAAAAATATATTTTTTTAGATAAAACCGTTGTTTAAATCAAATACATAATGATATGATTATGTGAAAGAGAATTAAAAATTGTAAGATATTATTTTTCCTACCAGAAGATTGTTTAATAACGACTAAATAATGTAAGATATTATTGGCGGGCGTTAGAAATGGTTAGGGGTTAAAGAATAGACAATTGTAAGTATTACACATGCAACCAAATAATCAGATCCTGGGACAAAGCGAGGATATAGACTTGAGCGTCTTCCTAGGCAATGTTTTACTTGCGATCCTATATAAGGGTTACAGTGCTCTGTCACAATTTTAGGATTATTGGGTTAAAAAGTTGTTGAAGAAAATTTGCTTATTAATATTATTGAAAGGGGTGGTAGAGCCATGCGATAAGTAGAATTGTAGCGACAGTAGGTGGTCTGACTTGACTCGAAATCAAAGGTTGATTGTGGTCTGTTAGAGCTGAAAAAAAAGTTGAAAGTTGAAAAAAAGTGAACGCTTTGTGTATGCGTTGGTGATTGTGCTCTGCGGATGATTGAAATGAACTCTTGAAGCGTGTTCAGACCAGAAGTTGGGAATTTTAAATCTGGGGAAATGTGTTCAAAAAGTTTGTTGAAATACGAAATTAAAAAAAAAATTGTCAAGCAGTACTGTTATTTTTCTACGTTGATATGAAGCAATGGCTGAAAAAGATAGTGATTAGAGTATAGGGAAGATAGCTAGATTGTTGTAAACGATTGTTGTAGATGCACGATAGTTGATGATAAACATTGTCATATAATAAAGCTATTTAAACAAATAAAAAAATATAGTGAATAAAAAAATAGAAATATGATTGCGGATAAAAAAAGGTGTAAGTGGGCAAAATCAAACATGTATTAGGAGTACAAATAAGTTTTGAGGGATTTTTTTTATAAATTCGAAGCTTTATTCAGAGAAATCAGTACAATATATTTCATTCAAAGTATTGTCCATCTTTAGCTATGACTTTTTCCCATCTTTCAGGCAGCATACGGATTCCGTGTCGAAAAAATTCCTCGTCTTTTGAGGCGATCCAAACATTGACCCAATTTTTCGCCTCTTCGTAAGAAGTGAAGTGCTGCTCGGCCAGGCCATGTGTCATCTAACGGAACATGTGGTAGTCTGAAGGAGCAATGTCTGGTGAATACAGCGGGTGGGGTAGGACATCCCATTGAAGTGCCTCCAAAGTCTCCTTGACAACTTTTGCAACATGTGGCCGAGCGTTGTCGTGCTGATAGATCACCTTGTCATGTCTTTTGGCATATAGTGGGCGTTTAATCTTCAATGCTCGGCTAAATCGCATCAATTGTTGTTGGTAACGTTCTCCAGTGATGGTTTCGTTAGGCTGAAGTAGCTCATAGTAGATCACTTCGAGCTGATCCCACCAGATGCACAGCATTAGCTTCTTGCCATGAATATTCGGTTTGGCCGTTGAAGTTGATACATGACCGGGCTTAACCCACGATTTTCTGCGCTTTGGGTTGACGTAGTGAATCCACTTTTCGTCCCCGTCACGATTCGATGCAAAAACCCCTTCCGATTTTGTCTTTTGAGCAGTAGTTCGCACGTGCAAATATGGCGCTCGATGTTTCCTGGCTTGAGTTCATATGGAACCCAATTTCCTTGTTTTTGCACCATACCCATGACCTTGAGACGGTTCGAAATCGCTTGTTGAGTCACTCCCAAGGTTTCAGCGAGCTCCTCGTGAGTTTGGCTTGAATCTTCGTCCAATAAAGCCTCCAACTCAGCGTCTTCGAACTTTATTGGCCTCCCTCCGCGTTCTTTGTCTTTGGTGTCAAAATCGCCACTTTTGAAACGCCGAAACCAGTACTCACATGATTTTATTGATAGAGCATGTTTACCATATGCCTCACACAGCAATCGATGTCCATCAGTTGCACTTTTCTTCAAATTAAAACAAAAAAGCAGCGCTTCCCGCAAATTGTGTTTTGTTGGCAAAAAGGTTGACATGGTTAGAGCACCAAAAAAAAAAAAGTTCCTTACACTTGAGTGAAAAGACTTCTTCAGATTTTTTTGGGGAAATGATGAAGCCTTAACATGAAACCTTACAAGGTCCGATGCTATTTATATAATATTTGTTGTGGCTTCTTTTGCAAATCCCTCAAAACTTATTTGTACTCCCAATAATATATAAAAGGTATAATAAATGAGGATTAAAAATTATTTTTGAAACAATTAATTTTTTTGCAATACTAAAATGATATCATAAAAATAAAAGTAAATTTAATTAAAGAGAGTTTTTTTTTTAAATAATGTTTGACTAAAAATTGATTATATAATTGAAAATTAAAAATAAAAAAATAATATTCAAGATTTTATGCAAATATTAGAATATAATTAAATATTATTATAATGATTAAATAAATGTTGGGTAGCGGAAAATTGAACAAAAATTGTCTCTTTTGAAGAGAAGTTACAACTGTGGTGTGTAGATCATATCCCATTGGTAAACATCGGTGTTTCTATGACTCTCTGAAACTGGTAATATGTGAAATGATATTTTCATTTGTCCAAAATGGTGATATGTAGAGACCGATTTCTCTTTTGCATCATAAAGTCTAGATCAGACTTAACCAAGTTGTTTTAATTAGTAATTATTTGTAAG
The DNA here is from genome assembly GCA_030710605.1 of Cordylochernes scorpioides. Classification (NCBI taxonomy): domain Eukaryota; kingdom Metazoa; phylum Arthropoda; class Arachnida; order Pseudoscorpiones; family Chernetidae; genus Cordylochernes; species Cordylochernes scorpioides. The sequence goes on from CP092867.1 coordinate 59,260,909, forward strand.
GTTTTTATAAATAATGATGTCACGTTGTGATCGCTTAATTGCGACATACAACTGTTTGGCAGCTGTAATTTTTTTCTAGTGGTTGAATAATAGAAATTGTTTAGACGCTGGGTTTTTAAAAGTAGTGAAATATGATTGTAGAACCAATTGTATTGTCCAAATAAGAATTGTGACGCACGCTGTGTAGGTTGTATAAATCTAAATTTCAGAAGCTCAATTTATTGGTTGGATTGGTTACTAAAATGTTGTATTGTGATCTCAATTACATGTAAATTATTTAATGTAAAGTGTGTGATGTGATTAAATAATTTGTTAGATTTGTGAGATTCTCGAGGAAATATAAATGGTTGGTGTGAAATACGTGTTTAAGAAATGGCGATCATGAAGATAGCGGTCAAGAAGACAGCTTTGTGAGGGAGGGAGGTAGAGAGGGAGGGAGGACGTTGGACGGTGGATATGTAACTGAAATAGATTGGGGGGATCCTATTACTGGGGTGACTCTTCCTCCGCGGAATGTTTGTTAGATTTGTTATTTACTTGAAACTGACTTTCTCTCTCTTCTTTTGTTGAGGTTGTCAATTTTTTGTTATAATAGTAAGTTTAGACATAGTAAAAAATGTTATTCGATGATTTCAGATTATATGTGTGGTGAAAGTGCGACTTTCGACGTGGACACGCTTTGAGGTGAGATGTGTCACAGGTAGGGCCTCCAATCCCGGTACATATTTTCAATGCCGGGATTCGGGATTGCTTTTTTCTCAATCCCGGGATCCCGGGATATCCCGGGATTGAAAAACATTTTCGTCTTTCTACGCCAATAGGTATATCGTTTCGTTCGTTATATTTTTAAATTTTTCTTTTATATAGTGCCAATGACGTGGCACTTACTTCGATGAAAACAACCTAAAAGCCATATATTTTGCGCCTGCTTATGAACTAAATCATCTTCTTTTTTTCTAACTGTGTTTGCGGATTGTGGAGATATTGGAGCACTAAAGATGTTTTATTGCATCGCTCTTCTAAAATTCTCTTTTGAAAAGATTTTTGCAGATCTTTGCTGAGAGAATGAGATTGTGCTTGCAGCTCCTCTAGAAGAAACTTTACTGTTGCTTCTGCAGTCAAAAGCGTAGCGTCGCGTCTACAGATAGCCGCCACAGCTGCCCGAAATGGTTTCAATGCGGAAATTACTTGCGTCATGATATCAAAATCTTCATCAGTTAGACGGACATTTGCATTCACATCTATTAGCGCCTTCTGAATCGCTGACTTCACACTAAGAAGTCTCTCCAACATGTTCAATAAACTATCCCAGCGCGTTCTGCAGTCGAGAATGAGACACATACTGGTGAAAATGCGATTATCTTGCTGCTTGTAGTTCAGTAAACTTCGTTCTTCAGCGGCGATGGTAGGTAGATCCGTCTCGTAGGTAAGAGCACCAGATTCCTTCTAATTTAAAAGGAATAAACTTCGCCATCACAATCAAGAAATGATAAGCTTACCAAAAATGTCCGACGCGTTTTCTATTGAGAAATAACAAGGTCCGATAATATTGTTTTAGAGACTTTGTTTTATGTTCGTATAAGTTGAAAACGACTTTAGGCTGATGCTTGATAGTGACGAAGCATTTAATGAAATGACATTAAATAAATTCAATTTAAATTGAATGACAAAAAAGCTAGCGAGGGTTTCACAAAATGAACAGCACAGCAGTGCGTTCATGATGACCCATGCATACAGAGTACAGGATGGAGAGTATAAACATATATTTCAAAAATATATAAAACAATTTGGAACCCAGATAAGAGATTAGTGGCGGGTCCATGTTACACGCAGGTCCGCCACAAAAATAAAGGGATGCCGCTACTATCTAAGAAGCCACTATTTGCATGACAACAAAAGCTGGGGCCCCCTCCATGTATACTGCTGCATACTCTCATTCTAGAGGCTGCCATTTTGGAAAGATCTTGTAGAATAACACTTCGTTATTTGTGCATGAATAATTTCAAATCTCTCAGAAAAAAAAGACCCGAAATGCAGCTGTATAAACAAGACGTCAAAAGTGTGCTATCTCATCATCTGTTTAATTACCAAAATGCTAGATAAGAAAAATATATTTTTGCGCTGGTTTTCATGCACAAACCAGTAATCCCGGGATTTTTCGAGCAGAATCCCGGGATTTCGGGATCATTATTTGGCTCCGGGATTGGAGGCCCTAGTCATAGGCATGAAGGCGTCTTTGTGGCCTGAAAAGTGAAAAGGTTTTGTGGTGTGGCGCTGTGACACGAAGTGAAAAATTGTGAATGAGAAGATGTCACGTGAAGTCGTTGTTTGATACAGAATCTAAACTGTTTCACCATGAATAACAAATTTACTAAAGTCATGGGTGGTGGGACGAACACATATCGATAATTTTTATATTGTTAGTGGATATGGCACATTTAATGTGATTTTTTTTAGTGTTCAGTGGGGCGACATTATAGAGCTCGTGTGGCCCGAAATTGAATTTGTTTGTGAATTCGCGCACTAATAATTTTTGCCAATTGGAAAGAGTGATGTGTGAGGGTGTTGTAGAGCTGGAAAAAATGTGTTTCAACTATGTGTATTTATATTTATAAAATATTTTTTTCTTATCATTGAATATGGTAACTAAAATGATCCTTTTTAAAAGGGCAATGGCGTGATTTTGACAAATAATTTTAATTGGGGCGCTTTAATTGTTGGGGCGTTTATATTGTTTATATCGGGGGGTCATAAAATGGTGAATATGACAATGATTTTTGTAAAATTTTAAGAATTGATTAAGATATTGGTATTTTGGTATAAAGATAAAATCTTAAGAAAAACAAAAATAAGTTTAGAATTATGATATGATGAGATTTTTTGAAAATATAAAATAATGATTTTTTTTAAGTTGTATATTTGGATGATGACATTATAGGTATATTTAGGAACGACATGTAAGATTTGTAAGTTGATAAAAATGTGTGATTGGCGATTTTTTAAAATAAAATTAAAAGTAATAAATTAAAATTTATAATTTGATTTAAAAAAATAAAGTAAAATTTGATATAAATGAGAGTGTATAAGATTTAAAAATTAAATTTGAAATGGTATAAAAAATGTAAAAATTGGATATAAAATGATTAAGGTGAAAATAAACAAATTTGCTGAACTGTGTGCTTCCTTCAAATACGCAGTGGCATCAGCGCGCCTACGTCACGGGACGACGTGGCATTGAGGAGCTTCTAACCACCACCACTAGAGGCGCTGCACCTTTCCCTTCACTTCCTATTTATGTCTTCCCTTGTTCTGGCTGCTTGCTATGTCGTGATATATTAAAATTTATATATTTCAATCTATTCTTCCTCTGATTGAACCACCGATCCAACAAGTGGAAGCAGAGCGTGGTTCCTTAGCTCTGTGGTTCAAGTTCTGCATATCCTCGTGAGCAAAATTCCTTCAGCGAAGCTACCTCCGCTTGCCCTCGTCGAAAAGTTGCTGCGTCACCATGGCGGCCATTAGTGCATCAACGGCGGCGGTTGAAAAATTGAACGGCCAAAATTACCGCTTATGGAAGTACAACATCAAGATGCTACTAATTGAGAAGGGCTTGTGGGATGTGTGTGTGTGTGTGATGATTAAAGATAAAGATACCCAAGATGCTCAACTAAAAGCTCAAAAGGATAGAGCTTTGGCTGTAATCGCGTTGTCGATAAATACAGAACACCAAATCCATATCATCGACTGTACATCGCCACAGGATGCGTGGAAAAATCTGGAACAGGTTTTGGAGCCAAAATCTCGTTCGAGGATACTACAGTTAAAGAAGCAGTTTGTGAACATCAAGTTTCAAACTGGTGAGTCAATGTTGGACTATTTGAATAGATTGAAATTTGCACGGACCATTTAAAAGAGGCAGGTGCGGATGTCGACGATCAAGATATAGCATACACAGTGCTATCAGGGTTACCTGACAGCTTCGATACCCTGGTGATGTCGTTCGGAAATGTCGAGGACTCTGACTTCACATCGAACAAGGTTAGAAATACTCTACTCACAGAGTATGAAAGAAGATCTGCCCGAGAAGGAGCAAGTTCAGGTCTCGGCGAAGCACTCAATTTTTCAAAGGACGACACTAGGAAGACTTCCAGAAAACAAGGAGTCAAGTGCTACCGATGTTCGAAAATCGGCCATATCGCCGATATGGATTGCAGGTCGTCCATCAACCGAGACTACAAGGTGGATAAAAGCTACAACAGGAAGAAAGACTCTTTTAAATCTCCGTCGGAAAATATGCTCATGGCCTTCAAGTCAGTCTCTTCGGAAGATGAATTCATCTTGGACAACGGCGCAACACATCACGTCTGTAAGAACCGACAATGGTTTAAAGGTTTTCAGCCTAGTACGTGAGTAGTGAATATAAGTGGATTCCCAATTCACTTTAATTGCCCTACGTCATAGTTGACCATTCCTTATGGCTAGATCCAGAGTCAAATATCGTCCACAAAGAAATTTATCGCGGCGAGAATCCGGCGGAAAAGTTTCCCAATTCACTTTAATTGCCCTACGTCATAGTTTACCATTCCTTATGGCTCGGTTCGAAGACCGTAATAATTCACTTTAATTGCCCTACGCATATTTGACCTTTGACCTGGCTCAATTCGATGGACGTAATAAACTTTAAATACCACTTTTTAATTGCAGCGCGTCGTGTCGTGGAATCATGTTACAAGTATATGACGTAAGGTCAGGGTCATATATATATAGGCCGATATTTTCTCAAATTGCAGTCAGATCATGGAGGCATTCAATAGTATTACTTCTTATCCACCTCTCATAAAATTTGATGAGCTGGAATTAGGTAGTTATAAACTGATAGAACTCAAACTAGTTGAAACCCGCTTCGGTCCATCAGTCAAGGCGGTTAGAGAAGTAAAAGATTCTCAGCGGACACTGTTTCTTCCAAAAAGATATTCAAAGCTAAAGCAATTTCAATTAGACGAAATCATTAAAGAAGAATGCTGCTTAATTTTCAAGGAACGCATCGGGAGTACGACAAACTTAGAAATCCAACGTTTGTAAATATGCTCCGTTTGTGTGCACACTTTTTTCTCTTTGAGTCTAAAATGTAATAAAGTTCATGTTGAAAAAAAAAAGTGTTTGTGTGCTCATTTTTTAAAAATCTGTCATATCTTTTACCAACTGATATAATGATATAATATTTATGGAAATGTGTGTCAAGAATATTTATTTAAAAAAAAAAAGTACATTTTTAAATGGCCAAGCTTTTCCATCTAACTTTGGCACTAAGAGGAAGAAGAAGAAAACAAAGTTTATTATTTTAATAGGTTTTTTCAAAAAACTATTTATTTCAAATGTATAATGAAAGAAAAAAAGATTAGGTAAAGATTTTTTATTATTTCAAATAAATGGGGATTTATATAAAAGTCTTTTTTTTTTTTAATATTATAATTAGGATATAATTTTAAATTGAATAATCTTTTGTTTATTTATTTTGTAAAAAAAAAATGTATACCGCATTTTGTTTAGGGTTATTTGAAAATTGTATGAAAAACACCGTCAATGCATGTATTTTAGTGTAGAAAAAAAAAACACAAGAAGATTAGTTAAAGATTTTTTATTATTTCAAATAAATGGGGATTCATATAAAAGTCGTTTTTTTTTAACCCTTAACTGGACGGGTTGGGTAGATTCTGCCCATGCATAAATTTAATATAGGAAAAAAATATATTTTTCGTTTACCTAGAGCTACCAGCTTTAATGTATTTTAATTTTACAGTGATACAAACATTTTCCATCCTTCGTTTATAAATTTTAGTTTTGGGAGGGGGGTTAAATTTGCATGTGTGGGCGGATTCCGCCCAGCCCGTCCAGAAGCGTGAGAGTTTTTCGTGTCAGTGTTAGCTCGTGGCTCATACTTGAGTCTCTATCTTCCGCTATTTTTAGCTTACTTTTTATAAAATAACACTTCTTTCTTTGGATAAGTAGAATAATCAATCAAGTCAACAGAGAGAACTATCCCTGCCAACCCAAAATATATATTTTTTATAGATAAGTCGACCACACACTTTGGAAGAAATATTCCAGCAGACAATTGATTCACTTCAGTAGAATTAGTTGATAAGTTGAAAGAACATGGTCTTACATATTTAGGAACGATGAGAAAGAACAAACTTTAGATTCACCACAATTTCAACTGCACCCTAATAGAGAATCAGGAAACTCTATTTTTAGTTTCTCTGGAACAACCACTTTAGTCTCCTATGTTCCAAAAAGAAAAAAAAAATGAAAATCGGTAATCAGATTGATAAAAAAGGTAAAAAAGAAAGGAGTCATTTTATTGTTGATCTTGGGAGAGCATTGACTGATGAACACCTAGCCACACGTAATCTCAATTCTCTCCCGCGGGAATTACAGACGAAATTTCAAGAAAAATTATGGTTCAAGTACATCAAGGGAATCTACGATGCCACAAAAATCTGATATTCCAAAATGGTGCTACAAATGTCCATCAAAAAACGCAGTAAAAAATAAAAACCCTTTGCTCTGTATGTCAACTAAGCGTTTGCAATAACATTTCTTTATAATTTTTTAAAACTGTAAATAGATTATATTCAGAATTTTTAAAAGTCAAAATCTGTATATTAACTATATATTAATTAAATATTTTTTTACATATTGATTTCATTCATTATTTAGCGCTTATTTCATAAAGTTACATAGGTGGGTTGAATCTACCCAACCCGTCCAGTTACGTAAGAAAAATCCACCCGTCCAGTTAAGGGTTAATATTAGAATTAGGATATAATTTTAAATTGAATAATCTAGATAATTTGACACATATATCAATATACTTGTCAGGAAATATGCTATTTGCAGCATTTATAAATTATTCCGCAGTTATTTGAGGAAAAATTACAAACATAATTATATCCAAATACTTGAAGAATATATCAGCAACTTCAATAGGTAAAAATATAGTCTTATAAATTCCACGAGCCTTCTTCATCATGATAATTTCAAAATCACTTCTTAGAATTCTCAATTTAGGTGATTCTAAATAATAAAATAGATCCTTTATTTCATTAGCGTTGAAGACTAATCCGACTCGGGTGGGTTTGCCGTTCGATTTGCATTTCCGGAGCTCTACACGTCGATGAGATTTGAAAAAAGTTAATAATTTCGAAGCAGAGGAAGAGCGAGAAGCGTTTTGTCCAGCATCATATCGCACTCTGAGCTTTTTATTTCCATGTAGACCCAGGAGGTAAAAAAGCCAAACTACTCATTGGGGTTTTATTTATTTATTTATTATTATTATTTTTTTTATTTTTTTGCTTTAAATTGGATTTTTTTTTATCATGAAAGAAATGCCAACCCCATCGCCAAAAAGATTTAGCACGAAGCTTTTTTAGCTCTACACATGAATTTCATTCATTTTATTGCATAAATAGTGGGATTCAAGAAAGCTTTTATACGAACACACATCGCAAAAGCTACAATGTTCGATATATACGGCGTGCAATTTGCAATTCACGCCTATTGTTTACGATTTGGGTACGTTATACTTTTTTTCAAGATCGATCGATGGAATATTTAATTTATCGAATATATTTTTCTCAATACATCCGCCTTTATATGCGAAAGTGCCTCCAAAATTTGAATATAATTCCAAAATATATTTTTCCACGTCGCAAATCCAATTGCCTTCTCTCCTTGGTTTTTGACACATGAATAGTCCGTGAATTTTCTTCGTGCAATATCTAACTGTTCTTTTGTCCCTCTCACTTAAATGACAATATCTATAATTGAGATTATATATTTCAATTCTTTCACCGAGGTCGCGGTGTAGGTGCGTCCAAGAGAGTTGGCGAAGTAGCACACCTCTCTCTAGCGGAAAAGCTTCAAAATCAACGATACAAGATATCTCGTACATGACACAGGCAGGAGAATTCCGAAATAGTCAGCTGTACGCTTCGTTCACCGGGCTTCAACTGTCCCTTCCACAAATAAAATTGTCTTATGTCAATGATGTCATTGCACAAATGTGCGTAGATCTGTCTTCCTAAATGGGTACCGTTCAAACAAGGATTCAAAATCGCATTAGAGATTGCACAACCCATAGGTCTTTCCGTACTATTAGAAGATGGGCTGGGAATTGAAATAATGGGAGATACTGACATTATTATTATGCCACAGAGGAGGAGCGTTATCACAATTACCCATTTAAGAAAACCAAATAATTTTCGAACACCCGTTGCGGAAACTCGCTTTAGGGACACATACCTCTGCATCGTCACGAGTTTCGAGGAAAATTATATTTCCCGATTCTAGTTTGTGCGTTAAATAGCTGGAATTTTCTTGGCGGTGTCTGAACGTAAGAGATCTTTCTTTGCCTAAGCACAAGAAGGCATTGACCCCGATTGGAAGGGGCCTCCAAGATTTAAAAATTTCTCCTCTATTTATGGAAATAACTTCGATAGTATGAAATGGATGAGGAGTTATATTACTGATTCTTTTACTAAGAAATTCAACGTCTATGCTTTTTTTACGCGCTAAATGCCATGAAATAGAAGGCTTGAATAATTTATATTTATAGATATTGATATTTAATGGAGGGACAAACTGCCAAATGTCGTCAACAGCGTCTTCCATATCTTTTACACACCCCCTACTGGCGAAAATTTTTTCGCACGAACCGAGTAACCTGCTCGGAATTCAGCCTTGTCATTTTTTTATTTCTGCTTACTCTATTTAGGAAATACAAACAATATTCGCCGCATCTTTTACTATTACGAAATTTCATCTGGAGTTTATTGTGCAATATTCTTTTCGCATTGCGTTTCATAAAATTTATGATCGCGGGCATAAAAGGTTTAATACCATAAGGGTCGAAATAAAAAACTGTTCGTTTATTCAAAAAGGCAATCGCGACCCAATGACTTCCCTTCATTGTTGACGGATCTAGATTAACAACAAAATACTTACAGCAACGACCATCGATATATTTCGGTAGCGAATCTGACGGAAACACGCCCGCAATTTTTTTAGAAATGATAGGGTCGAGCGTAGCCAATCTTAAGAGTTGTTTCGAATTCATCGAAAGGTGCCAATGTAGTCGACGTATAATTTTAACAACACTCTTACATTGTTTTTTTTTGCGTGAAAATCTGTATAAGTAAGGTTTCCCAATACCGTATCCCCGCTTTTAAATGAGATATTTACATCATCCCTGACCGATTCGCTTAAAAAATGTTGCATTTCAGGAGCTGCTTCTTCTTCTTCGTCATTTCTAAAAACGATATAACACCCGGGGTTGTTAATATCTGTCGGCACGTTTTCATATCTGAGCCGATACTTCCTAATTTTTCCATCGAGTGTGTTGTGCAAATTCACATTTTGACGTTATCGAATCTCCTTCCATGAGCATAAAACGAAAATCTAAGGTTTCGGTACTAGTAACTAATTTACCTAAATAATCACGGAGATATAAAACTGTGATGGCGTCCGTGTCATTTTCAGCGTTACCTAAATTTGTTACTTTATAACCGTTGCAATCAAAGTGTTTGTTTTCTTCGTCTAACAATAAAACTTGCTTTTTCAAACGCTTAATTTTCTTGGTTAAAAAACCTTTTGGAACGACATCTGTGTCGTCTGTTGGTTCAGGAACATTGGTAATTTTTCTTTGCTCAACGTCATAATACGAATTTTGTTTTAAAGGTAAAGATTTCGGAACGTATAAGCCATCGTTTAGTTTTATCAACGCGTTTTGATCGCAGCTATGAACTAACGTCGCCTCGTTTATGTAACAATCCTGCATTACTCGATCAAACTCACTTGCCGCAGTTTATCGATATGAATTTCGGATTGGAATTCGGAATAAAGGATGACGTTAATTGTCGATGTTAGTGCGCTCGAAAATTTCACTTCCAAAGAAATATTCGAATTTTGCGTAGCGCTAGAATGTAGATCCGAAGCGCACAAATCGGGAGTCGTATCAAACGCGAACAGAGTCAATCCGTTTTGAAATTCTTCTGGAGTTATATTCAATTCTCCGGAACTTAAATACCGACCCATGTTGGAAAAGAGATCGACGTAGCTTCTGTAAAATTCTTCTTCGGAAAATTGCGGAGTAAGCGGAGGGTTTGGAAGAACTCGTTGTCCGATTTTTAATGAAATATAATTTATGTTAAAATTTTGAAAATTGAACGGGTTTTTCGTGAAATCTCCACTATATGCACCATTCGTCACAAATCCGATGACAATACGATTTGGTACTGGACCTAAAAATAGGTTCGGAAGGATTGTCGAATGGGTTCCGCTGGGAATCGTTAGAGTTTTTACATCTACTTTACGTATTGGATATTTTGCGACGCCATTCTCCAGAAGTTTTATTATGCGCGAGAACGACGGACGGTGAAACAGTCACTTTTCGAACGAGAAGAGAGGCCTTTGTTATCTTCAGAACGAAACCTTGAGTATTGGACATCAAAACAAAGGAATTTTTAGCTCTATGCAAACGGATTTTTAATGAGACGCCATTTAGCAAGAGTTTGTGCTGAAAACTTAAATCTAAATTCATCGCGCCGAAAAGTGTTATTTCTTTATTTAAATCCATAACTGCATGTCGAGCTTTCAATCCCAAATTATTACCGTTTGGGTCTGTTTCGTCAAAATATTTCGCCGTGTCCTTTTCACATAAGCTAGATTTGAGAAAAGTTTTCTGTGCATTTTCGGGAAAGTTTAGCAAGGCGTCTAAAATACTTCTATACCCGTAATTATTTTGCGATACGATTTGCTTTTCGTTTAAAAAAACTTCTACATTCTCAAAAGCCGTATTCAGGAGATAATTTATAGGTCCGACTTTATCCGTGGCGGCTAATGCGCTTCCATCTCTCTTCGAAATTTTAACCGCGAGTTGTAAGAAAATGAACGACGGGTCGATGTAGTGCTCAAACGTGCCCGGAATATAGAATTCGATTGGACCGTCCGATAGAGTCGCTATAGGATGGACTTCTTCAAAATCGGAGTTTTCTATAGCTACTTGAATCGGTAAACACGAAAATAAGTCCAGCTCGGATTTAAGACACAGAGGTTCCATCATGCGAATATGTCCCTGTTCTGCTTTCTTCTTCGTTTACGTACGGTTTTTATACGTTTGCCCTCTCCGCTTTGAAATCGTTTGAGAGCGTCGTCTTTGATATCCCTTCCAGTTTCAAATATTCGCTTTTTTATACTCTGCTTGAATTTTTCTCCGCCGCCGACATCTCCCGCTACTTTAGAAGCGGTGGATAAAAGTTTTTTGCCAAAGTATTTCCCCGCGCGTTTCAAAACGGGCGTTACAGTTCGAAAAATATTTCCGAACCATCCCCTTCCGGCCTGTGTGGCGGAATAATATGGAATATTACCACCCTGTTGCAGCGCGTAATACTGACAGCATGTATGCGGGTCGATAGAGCGATGTTTATGCATCGTCATCTCGTTTGAAATGCAAAGTCACGCTGACGCTCTCGCCTAAGAATAATACAAAATCGCCGTAGCGGTCTCTTATATTTATTTCGATCGTTGAAACTCGCTCTTATTAACGGGTTTATAGAACAAAGTTTCAAAGTTTACGCTACCTTTGTCTCGAGGAAGAAATACGTGCCGAAGAAGTGGCGAAGCCGAATCTCCCACAATACCAAACTTACATATATCGGAGTAAACAAAAACCGATTGTATATTCTTATCCGTTCGCTCTCGAATGATCGGCTCGGTCGATATTGTCTTTTATTTATCAATCAAGATCCCTAATGGTAATAAAGTTGTTGCTTCGGGGAATTTGATATAATTATATAAATTCCTAGAAATGATCAATTTATGATTAGGAGGTAAATTCAAAGTTGAAATGTCATTCCGAAAATCGAACTGTCCGTGGTTTTTAATGTTGTGACTCCACAATAATTTGACGATATCCTCGTTAAATTTGTCGAGGGCGATTAGCGGATCGGTCGCTTGATATTCGAATTGATGAGACAAAAGCGTGTCACCCTGGTCGTTCAAAACGATGTAATAAAAATTAAAATGTTCCTTTTCTTTGACAATTCTATCAAATCTTAATTCGGCAAGGGCGACGAGCCAGTTTCCCTCGAGTCTGATACAATGGGGCAAACGCGTTGTATAATTTGAATGCGTATTATTTGGAAAATAATCCAAACTCGAATCCGAAGGTAGGGTCACATAGAATTCCTTCGTAGATCTGTAACCCATGAATTGAATCGATCCGAAAAGCCTTTAAAACTGACAAAATATTTTTTCGTCTTACCCTTCCCTTTTGTTTTGATAATGCGATCTATAGGCCAGAAATCCTCGTCTCTCTTATGTACTCGTTGTAATTCGAAATCGTAAAAACTTCCTTTAATTAACTCGCTTTTCAAATCGCGCAATATATAGGTTGCCGGAACAGTATTCTTGCGATCGGAAATGACGAAAACCTCGTCGCTCCAACCCGGAAGATAGCTTTTGCGGAAAGTTCTTCTAAGTTTATATCCTTACTCTATCTCCGACCTCGAACTTGAAACGTTTGGCGGTAGAAGGCGGATACAAACGATTAAATATTTCATCCCTCATGAAAGGAGTCACATCATCGGGGGCGACCTTTGTAACTCGATTTAAAGTTTTATTATAGCTTTTAACTAAATCCGGCAACGCGTCTATTTATTTGTAACTCCCCCTTCGAGTAAATAGCCGCCACATTTTTACTTTAAGCGTTCGATTGAATCTCTCCACATTAGCGGCTTTCTTATCGCTGTACGAATGATAATGTTTAATATTATATTTTTTTAATAATGTCTGCACAGGCTTATTGAAAAATTCGGTGCCCTCGTCCGTTTGCAAGAGTTTGGGAACGACTTTTTCCTTCGAAAAAAGGTTTTTGAAGGCCTTTACAATTTCGGTAGAATTTTTTCGTTTGATAGGAATGGCGTAGGCTCGCTTGGAAAAAACATCGACAATAGTTAGAATGTAACGATAACCTTTGTTAAATTTTGAAAATTTAATCATGTCCACCAAGTCGCCTTGCCATAGTTCATTGATATCTAAGGCGATAATTTTTCGTCGTTTGAAATTTAACTTAATGGGTTTATGAAGGGTGTAAACGTCCTGTGTCTCCAACCATTTCTGCGCATATTTTTTCGATATTTTAGCGCTCTTAGCCAATTGATCGATTCCGCCAAAACTTCCCGGTTCTTCCGCGTTGTAATACACTTTGGCTAAAAATTCATCCATTTTTTTTCTTTTTTTGAAGTCGATAAAGAAGGCGAGAGCTCTTCCCGCTTTACACTCGGCGTTTGTTTCTTAAATATGAGATTCTTAGCGGTCGAATTAAAAATCCACTGTTGTGGAATATTTATTTTCTTTAAACTTACCGCTAAATCTTGAAAGCCCACAGGTACATTTACGTTCTTCCTTTTTCGCGTCGTAAGAAACGTAAAAATATCGACGACGTTGGACTGCGGAATAGGTTGATTATTGATTATGATTTCACCATTCTGATTCCAAATCACTTCGTTAGTAGATCTTAAACGTTGAATAATCATGTCTACATACTTTTTTGAAGTGATCGAGACTGAATTGATAATTTCTGCATCTATATTTCGTTCATTTAAAGGTTCGATGGGTTGCGGCGGCGGTGGCGGAGTGTCGAATGAACGTTGATAACGTCGCATTAATTCTGCTAAGAGCTTCACTTTCTGATCGTCCGGCAAAGACTTCTTTGTTAATAATGCGTCGATCTCTTGTTCGAGAGATAACGTTTGTGTATAAATTGGATATAATGACGGATTAGGAAATGCGAATCTTTCGGCCATTTTTACAACTTTTTACCGATCCAGGATCCCAAGGCCGACAGAATAGGCGCTAAAATAAGGGCAAAAAACCTCCCTTCTGATTAGTCAGTAGACGTCTCCGTTTGACGAGAGAAATCTTTCTGTTCGCGAGAGTTCTCATCATCTTTTTATAGCGACGAAGTTTTGTTTTGCGTTTAGATGAAAGGTTAACATTGCCTTTTAAAATGTTGAGACATATTTCGCAGAGACAATCGGTCAGGGCTAGAGTGAGTAATTTTTTTCTCTCTAGCACATTTTGCGCCTTTGCTAGAGACTCTAGCGCATATCTATGCTTGTATAATCGATTCATTTTGGTGAATAAATAAAATTAGCTTCCCCAGGAAATATATGCGAACGGATCCTCAATTGCTCAGGCGTCTGAGGTTTCAAATCTATGCAGATAAATTTATATAATTCCTCTGCAGTTGCCATTTTTAGAGCCGCTTCTAAAAATTTTGGATTATTGGGATACATTTGTCGCCCAAGCGTATATACCTGCTGGGCATCTCTGGGGTTTCTAAACAAGAAAATGTAATGATTATTTAACGAAATGGTTCTAATATAGGATCGCAAGTGATATAGGATCGCAAGTGAAACATTGCCTAAGAAGACATTCAAGTCTATATCGTCGCCTTGCACCTGGATCTGATTATTCGGTTTGCATGTGTAATATTTACAATTGCCTATTCTTTAACCCCTAACCCTATTTTACGCCGGCATATAATCTCTTATAATTTTATAATATCTTTCATATAATAATTATTTATGTTTTCATTTTATTAAACAAAATTTCATCAAAAATATTCTCTTTTTATATACTCAATATTAAAACTTTAAAAAACATAGGTTTTAAAAAATATTTTTTTTTATATATATCCAAACAAATCATCTTGTTATAGCCCTGTTTAACCCTCACAGTTTAAATTAATTATAATAAATTTTGATTACATACCCCTCTGTTTGAGTGGATTTATCCATTTAACTCCAGATAAACCCTTTCACTCCCGGTGCCCATCTAAGGTAATTTGAACCAACAACCCCATAATGTATAATATAACAAGATTGTCATGTATGATAAACACCTCTGTAAATAATTATACGAATGATTGCAATCAACCATTACATCTAAATATGTAATCTACTTTGTAAAAACTGAAGATAATAAAATTAAACTGTGCAATAGAATAAGAGTTGAGCTAAATAGCAAAGATTGATATATGGAAGCCAATAACGTTTAAGAACGAGGCTTAAAGATGTAGGAAGTTGCCAAGAAGTCGTTAAGAGTGCACAAAGACATCTATTCCGTGATCCACGCCCTTATTGCATCCGCTGAAAGCCCAGTACTTCCTCATCGGAACGATATTCAAACTTTCCCAAAGCCGGAAATGTACAGTCACTTCACCATCCACGGAACCTCACGTCAGTTGTCTCTAAGCTCCACCATAGAGCATGCCGTAGACCAGTAAGAACGCTTCTTAAATCTCCATCTTTTCCTGCTAACTCAATTCTTTATTGTTCACGAACTTTCCAGCTGTGTCCCTTCGTTTTTTGTGCGGACATTCCCATATTTTCCATTCTGCCTCGACCACGACTGCCTGTACTTTGTGAGAACTGTTAAAGGTCACCAAAGTGCAGAGAGTACTGGAAACCTCTCCACACCCTTACTGTTCCTTTAGGTTACTACAGGAACGGAGATAGTCGACAGGTTTGACCCTCTCGGTTACCACATATATAATATACATTAAATAAATATATATTATATATAACATATGTAATGAAAAAATATATTTTTCTAGTAAATATTTTAAAAATAATCTTGGAAGGAAAATGGATAATTCCCCATGCCTTCATTCGAGGTTGAAATAGGGTCCCATAGTTTTAATTTAGATACATTAACTATTGTGCTGGGCTTATTTTCAGGCTGGCATGGTTTATTTATTTCGACTATGTGAGGTGATGGGGTAGAAAGAACGGTGTATGGATCTGGATAATAAACTGGTGACAGTTTGCCATGGCCTACCTGATGAGGGATTCGATACAAAACTTTATCTCCAATTTTTAAATTCGGGAATCTATGAGAACTATTGTATCTTTTAACTAACCTTTCATGTAATTCCTCGGTTTTTTCATTGGCAATGGTTCGAGCTTTTTCTACTGGCGGATACGGATTCGTAAGATCCGAGATGTAGGAAAGGAGGGTTCCGTACAGCAAGTATATCGGCGGGAATGTAGTCGTAGAGTAGGGTGTGTTTCGATATTCTTCCAGCGTCTTTTGTAACAATTTAGGCCAATGGGGCCCTAGGGTTACCTTGATATTGTATTTTTAACCTTCCAATCAACTTGCATTAGCCCGTTCTAATAGTCCATTACACTCTGGATGGGACGGAGATTTCATTATGTGCTTTATACCCTTCTCCTGAAGAAATATATTAAATCTCTTCGAGACAAACGAGGGATGTCTATCCGTGAATAAGATTCTAGGTTTTCCTATATTTAATAATTGGTTGATTATATTTATGTAGGTCGCGATGGATGTGCCTTTGGAAGCATAACCCCAGATATATCGTGAATGATGGTCGATAACGGTATGTATACAATTTTTAGCACTATTATAACCTTCTAGGCCCAAAACCGTCTCTAAAGCCACGACATCGAAGGGTTTTGGCGCCCTAGGCAATGATCCCATCAGTCCATAGGAGGGCTGGGTGCTACTCTTTATTGTTTGACACTCCTTGCAGTTCTTAACATAATTCTTTATCTTCCCTATCATCCCCTTAAAATAGTATTGAACGGAAAGTGCTCTGATCATAGCACTGATGCCTGGGTGTCCTAAAGATTCATGGGCTTTCTGAATCAGGTTATCTTGGAGCTCCAGGGGAACAACTATCCTATCCTTGTTATTAAGTCTTATATAAGTAATACCATCCACCATTTGCTATGCTGAAGATGTAACTATTATATGTTGGAAAAATGGGTTAACAAATCTAAAGAGTCGATTGAGTTTAATTTGGAAAAGATAGATCAATGGTGTAATGATAATAAGCCGAATATCAATCTTGATAAAACTAGTATTTTACACTTGCACAATAAAGACAAAATTTCAATTAATTTTAGAGACAATATTATTATGCCCGGAGAAGAAATTAAAATTCTTGGAATTACGATTGCGAATCATAGATGGAAAAACAAATTGAATTTTGGCCCTCACCTTAACATTATACTAAACAAACCCAAAGATTGAAAAACCTTCTTTTTTCAATATGTGGAAAATCTTGGGGTCTTAGCACCCAAAAAAAGGCTCACACTTTATAAATCTATAATAAGACCAACGTTAATTACGGAACAGAAATATGGTTTCAATTTATTAGCAAAAAATATAAGTACAAACTGAACTCAATGCAATATCAAATTCTGCTATGGTGTACCCAAACATATAAAACAACCAGTTATAACTGTGTTCACACCTTAGCCAATATTCCTTTGATTACTGATTATATGGAATCTAGAATTATAGGTTATGAGTTGAATAATTTATCAACAGAAGATAAACTATTTTATGATTTGTATATTCCAGGTATACTCAAAGATTTCATTATATCAAGGATTAATTTACTGAAAAAGAATACTAATCAAACATTTCAAAGTTTCTTTCCTTATGAAATTCCGAAATATTTTCGACCAAACTATTATAATTCACAATTTATCACAAATCATGGAAATTTCAGGTTTTTTCTTAAGAAAATTCAGGCTGTGCAAGATTCGACATGTTTCTGTGGATTGGGGGAACAAACTTCAATACATCTCTTGCTAGAGTGCCCTGTCTTTCAAGATTACAGAGTCAACAACGATTTAATAGCTTTAGGCCCTAGTGATTTAATTTCAAGTAAAGACAAATATATAAAATTTAATTTCCTTTGTAAATATATTTTGGATTTCATTAAGAAAAATGGTCTTTGATGTAACGATCTCAAGGAAATATTGGACATATTATATGGTTGTAAACAATATATAGGTGTATGCGTGTATATGTGTGTATATATGTATATATTTTAAATTTAATGATGTAACTGTAAAAAAAATTCAAAGAATATCTCTATATGTAAATAATATTTATGAATCTTTCTAAATTACTTTCTATATATCTTTCCATGTTGAATATTTTCTTTGTTATATTTGTATGTACATTTAGCGCAAGTGTCCCTAGGGGGACATAGCGTTTTTAATTGAAATAAATAAATAGAGTATAATTTTGAAGGTGGTATCGATAAATCACCCTGAGTTTGTTTCGAGGCTTGAGCTGACAAAAAATAAGAGTATGGAAGTCTGGAGAGCATATCGGCTTCGTGATTTTCACAACCCTTGTTATAATTAAAATCCAAGTCATACTCGGAAAATTTCAAAGACCATCGGAACAGTCTCCCATTGGTGTGTTTGAAGCTATTCAGCCATATCAGTGCCTTATGATCCGTGTGAACTATGACGTGACTGCCGGATATGTAAGGGTGGTAGCGCTTACAAGTCTCGACCACCGCGAGCAGTTCTAGTTCTGTTATTGTATATTTAGACTCGGCACCTCGCAAAGCCCTACTGAAATAGGTGAACAGCTTTTGCGTGCCATCAGGATATTACTGTTTAAGCACCGCTCCTATACTCGAGATACTGGCATCACAATAAATATGTGTAGCCAAAGAAGGGTTAAAAAGTTGAAGTATTGGTTTGGAGCATAGCGCTTCCTTTAAATCCTCAAAGCTTCTCTGACATTCCTCCGTCCAGATAAACCGGGAGTTTTTCTTGAGAAGCTCATTCAAAGGGGCTCTCAGGTTGTTAAAATTCTTTATAAATTTAGCGTAATGTGTCACGCTTCCCAAAAAGGATCTTAATCATCGCAAATCACGAGGTGGGGGCAATGATTTGATGACATCGACATTAACGCCCGAAGGCGAGATCTGGTTCTCCGAAATTTCATAGCCGAGGTAAGTTATCCTTTTCATAAATAGTAGACATTTATCTCTCCTTAACTGTATGCCTTCTTTTTTTAAAATCTCGAATATTTGTCCGAGGTGTTTTAAATGGGATTCCTCGTTTTCTGAAAATACTAAAATATCATCAAAATAAGATGTTACATTATCAAGTTTATATTTCTGCAGAATGGCAGAGAGCTTTCTATTAAATATTGCAGGGGCGGTCTTTAATCCAAACTGCAATCTACACCAGACATAAGAGCCCTCAGAAGTTGAGAAACATGTCACCTCCCGATCTTTTGGATGAAGAGGGATTGTCCAGTAAGCTTTCAAGATATCTAGGCATGAAAATACTCTGGCGCCCTGTACCTTTTGAACTATATCCTCCATTAATGGAATAGGGAACGAATCCGAAATTATCTTCCTGTTTAGGAGTCTATAGTCGATACAAAGCCTAACCCTTCCCTCGCCCTTCTTGGGTGCGAGCGTCACGGGTGCGCTGTATGGGGATGACGCAGGTTTGATTAAGCCGTACTTTAACAATTGCTCAATTTGTTGTTTTATTAAATCCCGATCTCTCAAGCTATGACGATACGGTCTAACACAGACAGACTTTTTGTCACTCAGTCTCAGTCTTGGAGGCTGGATGTTCAATGGTTTTATATTAAATTTGTTTTCCCCAAAGGTCTCTGAATAATTATCTAATAATATTTTTACCATAGAGAAAAGTTCTATATTATCATGTAAAAAACAATCATTCGTGTCAGACAGTGGCAGAGGTTCTGTATCTGGTTGATACACTGGCTTAGATTTTAATACATAAGAAACTGCTCCACTGTCTGGCACGGAACAAACAAAATTACAAACATCATCTTCAAGCAAGTTTGCAACATTTCTATAGAATAAAGAATCTCTAATCCCAAGACATTTTCTATTCACCTTTAAACAATTTACATGATGATTGCTATATTTGGTTCTACTAATTTTAGCATTATAGTTTTGAATTTTATAAAATCTCTGTATGGCTTCTAATTCTCTGTCTGAAAAACTGTAATTAAACTGGCCTTATTTTCTATTATTCTGTTTAATGTAACTATTATTAAAATCTATTTTCACCTTTAAATAGGGTAAGTATTTGGCAGATAAAATACCAAAATTAAGACTTGCACTTTGAACTATATGAAACAAAAGATTGAGCGAATTAGCTCCTATGGTTGTATTTAACTCAATCTCGCCAACAAAGTCTATACAATGGCTAACCGATTTTAAAGATTTAAGTTTGGGTTCCTTAATTAATGTCATAAATTCCGCCCGCAATAGATGCTTGGGAAGGATATTTATTTCTGATCCGGAGTCTAAAACAAAAAGTAACTTCAAGTCCACCCCGTCCACACGATCCCTCAACAAGACGTGAAGACTGGGGAGACGTCCAATCGCTTCGTTCGGGCCTCCTGATAGAGGCTGGTGACTCACCCTCGTGATTCTGAACGGCGGCAAGGCTCGCGGTTTGGCTCCTTGTTGGCGGAAGGTGGATCCCGGGACGATCGTCCCTTCCCTCTCTCCAGTTCCGCGGTCTATAGCCCTGTCCTCCCTGCCAGGAAGTAGACTGTCGTCGTCGGGCTTCGAGGTCTGGGTGGCCACTACTCCTAGAATGTCGTCGTCGGGCAGGATAACCTAACTCCATTCTTGAGGCTGCACTTGTGGTTCGGCAGTGAGATACCTCTAAGGCGTCGGCAATCTCAAGCCAGCGTTCCAAACTTGCCGGTGAGGCAGCAATTAATAAGTGCTCACACTCAGAATCAATGCCTGAAGTTAATCCTTCCAAGATCAGTTCCTGTGATAGTCCCAATTTGGTAGCGATCTTCACCTTTGCAAAGTAGTATTCCTTTACAGATTGTTCTCGTCCTTTTCTTAATTGCCAGATTTTTCGATGTAACCCATGTTCAGGCTCGTGAAAAAAACATTTCATTCTAGAATGAAGATCTTCTAATGAGGATATATCCTTGCAAATTAAAGCATACATTTTCAGAGCTTTACCTTTAAATAACATTGGCATCATGGACAGGGATTCTTTTGATGAGAGACCTTGCTGTTGTGCCTGATGGTTAAATAAAATTGACCAGTTAGCGTAGCTAAGTCCATCATCAGGATCATATCTCGGGATCAATTCTAAAGGAAGATTCAGATTTCTTCTTTCTTCTAATGAGTATTCCTTCGATGAGGTGTTTGCTCTCTTTCTTCCCATCGCTGGTCAGATCCTGTCGACTTCTGTAACGCGCCAATATGCATAGGATATTGTTTTGCGTAAAGAAAGAGAGAATCAACCGTCTGACTAACTTTATTTCAATCACGCGCCTCTTTTTTTCGTTACAAATATTTACATAACTCCTAACGGCGTAAAAATTTACATTTACTAATAATTTATAAGCAGAATGTGACATATATATATTAACACAAAGCAATAACGCGCCATCTATATTTGAATGTAATTCTACTGTCCTATAAGCTTATGTCCATAGTTTACTTGAAAACCATTTCTAAGATTCCATCCTTCAGTGTAGCATATAAAAGCAGAATGATCCAATACAGTACTAGAGCTCTGAGAAGCGGTCTAGTGGATTAAATTGGCGAAACCGCTGGGAGGGTTCACCACTGATGAGCCAAGCCCTCCCAATATATATTTTTTTATCGCAGTAAGGACAGTAGAAGTTCGTTTTATGTATAAAAGAAACATTCGCGCTTTTAAATCATTTTATTATATACATATGTCATATATATACCCTTCCAGGAATAATAAAACAAACCTAGAGCCATCCCAGAGAGAGATGGGATGTAAAGTCCGGTCAATTGAGAAAGCAGCGACATTCCAAAGGGGCGGCAAATGGGGCCCGCCCGTCAACACCTGAGGACTATTTTTGGACAGTTTGCGGGGGGCGTGCGACAAAAACGGCCGTTCAGCGGTGGCGATCCCTCTCTCTCGGATGGCTTCCAAATTCCTCTACCAATTTGTGGGGTGATTATTTCCCTTTCCCCACATTATCACTATATTATCACATATATATATATAGTTTTATAATAAATATTCAAAAAAAGAAAGTTAGCAATGCGCTTTTATGTTTCTTTAGAGACGCATCGCAAACGTTTTATTCCATTCTATATTTTCATGAAATATACTTATTATTTGTAATGAGTGATAGGGTCTTTTTTCCGCAAATCATCTCACTGTTGAATCAATGCTATGTTGTTGTTCAGAAAATTTAATTATCCATTTTATAGTGAATACATTTTCAATGATGTCATTTTCAATCGAGATGTAGATTTTTTACTTTATTTAAATCAGCGGCAAGACATTCATAAATCAAAGATGATATTATAAAAAGAAAACCTAATTTCCAAACAACTTTCAAATATTTGATGTTTCTTATAAAACCATTGTTTCATCCTTCATTAAAAAAATAATTATTATTGACAATTGCTCGTTGCGACACTTTTTAAAAAACGTTCAAATAATTATTATTTATATTTTTCTTATTTTTATTTCATTTTTTATATTTATATATATTCATTATTTTATATTATATTTTTCTATTATATATTTTTATTTTTATATTTATATATATATTATATTTATATTTTCAATTTGATGGCTTTAGCCATCCTTGTTGGCGCGTTGTGCGCCTTATTTGTGGCTGCGTGCACGAGTGCACTAGTTTTTAAAATAAAACGTTTACAAAGAGAGTTAGAAAGCGAGAGGAATAAAAACTTCCTTATAAGTAAAGACCTTCAGCATCTCCAATCCGAAAATGACCAATGGCGAAAACAGCTTGGAGAAGAATCCGCGAGATGCCACCATTTCCTGAAGGAACAGAAACGTTGTCAGGCAAAATTGAAATTATTTTCCTGGAAGTTCACCAAACTCGAATATAATTACCGTATATTACAAAATAATGTGAAAATGCTTTCAAAGAATTTGAAGACAAAACCTGAATTC
This sequence comes from Cordylochernes scorpioides, assembly GCA_030710605.1. NCBI lineage: Eukaryota > Metazoa > Arthropoda > Arachnida > Pseudoscorpiones > Chernetidae > Cordylochernes > Cordylochernes scorpioides. The sequence goes on from CP092867.1 coordinate 59,283,744, forward strand.
ACTTTCTACTTCTTGGGCTGCATTCGTGTAATTCAAGAAAAGCTGCTCCTGGTGTTAAAGCAAAGTCTGGCGATGGTTAAGAATTTCCGCTTGAAGAACTTCATTGCTTCCCTCTGTTCGATGAAAAGAGAATTTTCCACAGCGGCGAATCGACTCAAGGATTTCCAAGACATAGTCAAGGACAAATGGGATGTGGGGCGAAATGTCTACAATGTCTGGAGGACTAGACTGGCACCGCGTCTAGAGATGCTAGATGATTTATTTCGTTAAAAATTTGAACATCCTGGAATATATATAACTAAGATATTTTTCCTAAGAGAATACAAATTATCTAAAGGAATGGAGTCTGTTTTGTTGTGAGAATTTAAAAATTCATTTATTATTTAATAAGGACAAAGTTGGATTGGAAAATTATAAAAAAAATAAAATAATTTGACGCGTTATTTCAGCTTTAAGTCTTCTAAAATTCAAAATGAGCAAGGTGTTGTATATATGTTACTATATTCTGATATTATTATTCATTAGTAATAGAAACATTTCAATGCTGCTCATTTTTCTCTATTAAAAGCAATCTTCTATTGTACTACGACAAAATTTAATGATAAATATTGTGACAATAAGGGAGAATGGTATTTATTTGAGAAATTGTTAAAAATATGTATTTTTCTCTGCCTATAGTGAGGAATTCAATTGGAAATTCTGAAACAACGCCAATTGATATTTTCAGACAAAACCTGTGATCTGTATAACATGGTTCGAGCTATAATCTCGACAATAGAGAGTTATTGAATAGGTTTATACTGTAGACCATTTTATTCAGTTTGGACATTATATGGAATCGCTAATTCTGGCATTTTGGCCGATTTTTCGATATAAAATTCACGCATCAAGCAGAGATATCCACAATATATATGTGGTTTTAATATATATTTATTTTAATAATACAGGTCCAGAATTATTCCAGAATTGGCCAAATACCGTTTCTTGATTAATCAAGCACAGCTTACACAGCATTAATTAAGCACAGCTTGTACTTCGCTGGCGAGGGCCAACAGCCCGAAACTCGTACGTGGTTAGCTTTTCTTGAATAATCAAGAAATGGTATTTGGCCAATTCTGGAATATTTAAAAATCAACGATTAGTTGATGCTTATTTCGATAGATGGCGCAAGCCATCAGCAACCTTCAGTTGCACGATCAGGAAATGCCTTTTTTCTTAATTTATATACCTGATCCAAGTACAAATTCACTTTTGTACTATTTTTCTCATAATAATAAAGGCACAAATAGAATTTTAAAAATTTAACAGGCGAAGGCAAGTCAAGAAGGAAAATTTAAAAATTAATATTTTAAACAAATATTATAGATTGGGTAAATAATATAAACTTAAAAATACTCAACTCAAAATAATAAACCTGAGTTGCACGTATTTATCCAAACGTTTCTGCCATGCTAAAACTAATAACTTAAATGATCTCCAAAAGCGTATCTCTTTTCTTCAGTACGGATATCAAAGAATTAATCGCGCTGTACCTCAAGTTCGATGTGATTCAAGGAAGTAGGTAAAAATCATAAAGAACATGCTGTAAGAAAGGGATCTACATAGGCTCCTTGTATTTTATTTTTCGGCCAATTATTAACATTTAGCTATACCCTTTGAAGTATGAAGCCAAACCTTAGTATAACAAACAATAATTTCGATACAGTTAAGAATATGATGCACTAGCGCGCCATCTGTTATCAAAATTCGAAACTATTTTAAAGGCGTAAGATTCTTTTTGATATTAAACAATTTCTACTGCCCTTACTGCAATTGAAAAATTAATAGGAGGACCTGGCTCATCGGTGGTGAACCCTCCCAGCGGTTTCGCCAGTTTAATCTACCATACTGCTGTTATATTGCATTTTTGGAACTTTCCTTTTATAGTGATACTTTTGGCAGACTCTTGGAATGGGTATTTTAGAAGAACCATGGACATAAGCTTTGAGGACAGTAGAATTACATACAATAAACAGTTAATAATGTTTTTGTCAAATAAATTTGATTATAGTCTTACCTGTCACAAAATATTGTCAAATTCTTAATGACAGTCAATGAAGAAATTAGTCATTGCCATTCCAGTTACAATCATCGGAAAAATATAGTCTCATAATTTAAAGGTATAATCAAGTATATTTCCATACTGCTCGAGCCTGATTGATCGCAAGATCGAAATGCTATTTTCAACTTTAAGTGGCAGTTATGATTGAATTAATGTTACCCTGGCCATGTTCCAACACCATCTTCAACACTTTCTTCTATTCATATTTGTCTCAGAAAGTGTTTGACAATCTCAGCCCCAATATATTACAGAAACCTAATGTATACAAAAGGTTGTTAAATTAAATTACTTTAATACTGTCAGGAATGTTCAATTAATCAAAGATTGGCGACGATTTCCCCAGCAATAGTCGCTTCTGTGTAGATCACGATATCCATTGTAACCATCACACCCGGGCTTACTAGCTCTATTGTAAATAAACAGCCTTTTTGGACATTTCAAACTATGAAATATGTTTGGTTGTAATAGAATAAATTTCATATACACCTTTTATTACATTTGTCTAACTTAAAAAGTTGATTTCTGAAATTGGATGCAAAATTTCGAAACTAATTACATTTTATATGGACGGAAAAAATAAAATTTCGAAAATTGGATAATGCCAAGGAGCGTCCATAGTTTACTTGAAAACCATTTCTAAGATTCCATCCTTCAGTGTAGCATATAAAAGCAGAATGATCCAATACAGTATTAGAGCTCTGAGAAGCGGTCTGGAGGATTAAATTGACGAAACCGCTTGGAGGGTTCACCACTGATGAGCCAAGCCCTCCCAATATATTTATTCATCGCAGTAAGGACAGCAGAAGTTCGTTTTATGTATAAAAGAAACATTCGCGCTTTTGAATCCTTTTATTTTATATGTATAGATGGCGCGTTATTGCTTTGTGTTAATTTATTCCTAACTGGCCTTGTCTTTATGGTTTGCTGAAGAGCATTGCTCGAAGCAAATATTTGAATGTAATTCTACTGTCCTATACTGTCCATAGTTTACTTGAAAACCATTTCTAAGATTCCATCCTTCAGTGTAGCATATAAAAGCAGAATGATCCAATACAGTATTAGAGCTCTGAGAAGCGGTCTGGAGGATTAAATTGACGAAACCGCTTGGAGGGTTCACCACTGATGAGCCAAGCCCTCCCAATATATTTTTTCATCGCAGTAAGGACAGCAGAAGTTCGTTTTATGTATAAAAGAAACATTCGCGCTTTTAAATCATTTTATTTCATAAGTTGCTTATCTCTAGGAAGAATACTCAATTCCAGATACAAGACCTTCGTACAGCGCTAACTTAAGAAATATTCTAACGAATGTCAACCTATTTGAATTGTGGTGTGTCGATTAATTAAGTCCAGCGATGGCTTTAAAAGTATTTCAAAGTTAATTTTTATTATTATCATGCATTAATTACATTTTTATATAAATTCAATAAGGGAAGATAAAAGACAACACTCTAGAATTTCCGAAAGGTTTTGATTGGCTGCCACCGACATGCCGCGCCACACAGTGGTGGTCATCCGTACTATTTCCTGGCCCCACTTTCGCGACTGGCCCACACAGAAGTGGAATGAGGCTTAGTTAATTTTATTTGAAGATTTTATTTTGCGCTATTTTATAAACAAGAAGGGAGACCTAACCGACCTCGAGACTGAAGAATTCAAGAAATTGATCGGAAACTTCTTTAGCAAGATGAACCAGCTAATATATGAGTTCTTCACACAATTGCAATCTCGGGTGAGCCGAATCAAGTATAATCGAAATGTTAAACGTTCTGCCACAACCATACCTTGCGACGTTAAAATCAATGTACACCAGCCAGATAATAATAGCTCGCGTGTTCAAAGTCTGAGTGAACAAAAGACAAGTCCAGGTGATGAAGATCCCGGCAAGACCATCACAACAAAGAACATCACGTCAGATGACGTCGTAAGTGGACTGCAAGATTCTACGCTAGAAGAATTTCTCGTAATTCAGAAGTCTGAAGAGTGCCGACCGCAGGGAATGATACAGACTGGTTGTGTTGCGGAGGAGGTGGAACTGATCGCCTCCGACAACGGCTGTGGCACGAGTGTTTTGAGCCAAATCAAGCGGACGGAAGAAGAGTGCCCTCCAGGTGATATACAGTGTGGAAATTTAACCCCTGGGATTCTATCTGAAATACTTCATTAAATCAACAAAGATATTGGCGAGCTTCAATGCGACAGCATTGCTGACTTCTGCGACAGTGCCAGACTGTCAGGGACTACAACGGTTATCCAACTGGACGGGACTGAGCTGGGTGCTCCGTCGAAGTGCGACAAGACTAGTTGGTCGAAGCACCTAGAAGTTGGAGCCGGCGGCCCAACTGAACGGAATAGAGCATTGGACGCTCTGTGGGAGTGGGACGACAATGTCTGTGACGCGGCAGTAGCGCGCAATGTGTCAGCGCCGTCGTCTGCAATACAAGCTGATATGAGTGTGTACCCATCATTTCGCTCATTCATATGAGAATATGCAAAAAAAACCTGAACTACACTCACCTATAAATATTTCTACCGAAATTGGAAATTCCACGCCGTCTGATTATTACAAAGGTTTTAAGGAGTTCACAGCCCAGTGTAGAATCAACTCGAAGTAGTGCAGATCTAGAGGTTGTAGAAGAAGAAAGCTCTGCGAGACTGTCAAAGTCGATTACGTGCCGGACGGCCCCGATTTGGGCAACGTGGATCAGTTGGACGCATTCACTGTAAATATCGACGACCTACAGCCCCGTCGTGCAAGTGGGGAGAAAGCGCAATACAAAGGATTCCAACCCTTTGAAAATTTACATCGCGGCTACAGAGTGGTCACAATAAAAAATCCAAATATCAAATGAAAGCATCGTAGGCAGTGAAATATGCGCGCCACCATGTGGAGAACCGCCGCCTTGTGCTGGACAGCAAGAGAAATCATTGGTGTTGGAACTAATTGAGGGTGTGGAGAAAGCGCGAGTCGGAATATGGTTCTGCAAACAAGAATTGACGTTAATCCTGCCGCTACTTTTCCGGGAGGCTGACGAACCTCATGTGGCCTCACGAGCGTCAGGATGATCAAAGGGCCGCCGATCAGCTCCACTGGTGAAATTAGTCCTTTTCGGGGCGAAAAAGATTGGGAAGGGAGCAGTGTTACATGGATTACAAGGTCGAGACACCAGAGTAAAGTTGGGAAAAGAGGGGTGGACTCCAGCTGCCCAGGTTCCATGTGGCAGGTGCCAAAAACAGCATTCCTGTGTGGGGGAGGTCAGAGTCTGGTTACATCTGCGGCGAGAATAGGACGTGACGACTTGCTCCCGGGCGTGTGGATGATCCTGTACGGCGGTACCAGGAGAGACTGATATCGGAGCGGTCTACAAGACGGTGTAGTTCAGGCTGGACTTGTAGTATGGGGCGGGAAGCTTCACAAGAGTGACATCCGCGGCGCCAAGGATACTTCTGACGGGGAGTTGAAGGCAAGTCCATCTCATTGTATTTCTTTTGTTTAGAGCCATAATAAAGCGCTAACTTTAGCTGCATCCCTTCGAACCCACGTGCATATCTTTGTGTAGACAGAGTAGACAAAGTACACGAATAGCGTCCGGGTGCGACGTAACAATATATTAAAATTTTGCTTTAGCAAGAGTTCATGCTCTGTTCATTTAGACGACGGGCCTTTGAGTGAATCGGCTGACCTCTTGTGGGAATATAATGCCTGATGTTATGTTTTGCTTCTTCAAAATCTAGGTCATATACATAGGTTAGGAATTTTGGTCAGGATAACGCAGACCTTGGAAAATGAATTCAGAGTGTTAATAATTCCCATGTCGGAGATTGACTTAAAAACACTTCTCATTAGTTATTTCATCAATTGAGCGCTTATTTTTGATATCCATTATTAATGAAAAGGTGTTCAAAAAGTCTGATCCTATATTAGCTTTGTTAATATTGGTGATTACAAAAGGCCATTTATTTCGACGTCGAAGTCCGATGTCCAAATTTCTATTTTCTGTTCAATAGGTAATAATTTCTGCACCATATATTGGCTGCATAAAGTTTATAATCAGAGATAGGCATCATATTCTTATCCTTTGGTCGAATTATAGAGATATCAGCACCACTGTCCACCAAAAATCGCAATCCCGTTTTTTTTTTGTCTAACAGATAATCGAAGATCGCGACAATCCTGAAAGATGGCGGAAGAGTTTGACGCTACTCTCTCTGCCGGTTGGAGGCTTCCGACTATTTCCCAACTCAAAAAATGGTAATAGCAGTATTTCCCTCTTGGATTGAAGGATCTTTGAGAATGATTTCTCGGCTTTGACTGAGTCCTATTTTTAGATCGAGATCTTGATCTATCCAATCGCAATTCGGACAGCTGCCGTTCAAGATCTTTCAATTTGGGTATCAAGCGGAGGAAGAAGTGAATTCCGCATAATATATTTCTTTGGGAGGGTTAGCTTATTTTTCTTATCGGCCATTATAGCCAATTTTCTAATGTCCTCATCGCTTACAATAAGTATATTCTTAATGTATATTAGCAGTTTATCGAGCCATAATGTTTAAATCAAATTGTCATAGACATCAGGGGTAGCGAGGGATCTGAACTTTGTAATAACTGGTTCGACTTCATGTCTCCGAGCTCTATGTTAGAAATCAACTTTTTAATTCTCAACCCTTCACTTTCTCTGAACAATTCAAGTAGTCGTGATTTACATTCAGTGTTCTTGTTGTCAATTTTGCTATTAATTATGTCCCAAATGTTTTCTATATAATTAGTTTCTAATTGGAAGATCAAATAATTATATTTAGTTTATTCTTTAATAATTTCACCTATTTTTATCTGTGCCTCAACCTGGAAGAACATATTTCAGGTTTTTCAACCCAAAAAGGCAGTATTTCAGTACTAACTTTGAATATTTCTGAGGTATCGCTAGGCTTATTTACCGTTTCCATCTTATGTAAATTTAAAATTGGACTCAACGGCTAGATATAAATAGAGATAAAGTTAGAAATAAAAATAAAAGGCAATTAAGTATAAAAATGCAAAATGATTACAAAGGAATGACTAAAGTCTGATGTTATTAGAATGGATAATATATTCTATTGAATATTGTCAATAAAGAAAAATAGGTAACATTGAAATATTTATCGATGAAAACAATAAGCTCATAATTTAGAAACATGCCGCTCATATAATTAGAAGACAGTTGCAATAACGCGTCAAATATTCTCTCTTTCTTATAATTAAAGGAATTTGACGCAATAAAACGCAATCATAATAAATAATATTTGAAATTATTCCAAGACAGTCTCAATTTTGAGCACTGTAGCAATTATAGGTTGAAGAGCATGTGTCTTTATAAAATTGTATTAAAGTATCACATATTTTGAATACCTCTGCTCAAAGCGTGAATTTCTTATCGGCCAAAATGCCACATTAAGTTATTTACGAACAAAAGCTAAGTTTAATTACATGGTTAATAGTAAAATATATTTGTGTTCAATATTTTAATATATATTTCAAGGAATAGAATTATTCTTTAACCCTCTACTGACGAGAACCATAGCTCGAACCATGTAATACAGAGCAATTTTTGTCTTAAAATATCAAGTGATATGTGTCAGATTTCCCAATATGAATATCTCTCTTTAAGAAGAGAAAAATACATTGTTCTAAAAATTTTTGCGCCTATAAATAACATTCATTCTCAATATTGCAAAATCCTTTTTAAATATTGTCAATAGAGAAAAATGGGTAACATTGAAATAATTCTTGCTTTAAAAAATAATCTAAAAAAAAAATAATAATAGCAACATATTTACAACAAATTATATAATTAGAAGACTTAAATATAACGCGTCAAATTCACTTATTTTCCATAACTAAAATAATTTGACTAATTCAAATTTTGACTCTCATTAATGATAAATAAATAAAATTTGAAATGGTTACAATAAGACAGACTCCATTGCCATAATTCATTTCTATTATGATAAGTGTAAATATCCTAGAAATACATTTTCTAGAAAGTTATTTTTTCACCGAAATGCATCTTTCAACATTTCTAAACGCGGGGCCACTCGAGTCCACCAGTTATTATATACATGTCTCCATACGTTCAATTTTTCCTTGACCACGTCTGGAAAGGTCTTTAGTCGACTGGTCATACTGAATAATTCTACTTTCGTTGAACGGAGGAAGGAAATAATGTCCTCCAGATGGAAGTTCTTCACTGTTTCCAGGCAGTACTTCAACAACTGAAGCACCTTTTCCTGCATCTCACAAGCCCATGGCAAGAAATCGAAAGTAATTTTCGGTTTTGACCTCATTTTCTTCAAAAGTATTTTCATATTTTTCTGAACCATCTGCTGATTGTATTCTAATTTTAACAACTTCCGAGAAAGGATTTTAAATTTTGCTCCGCTGCGTTTCTTTTCTTTTAGAAGTGCATCGCATCTCGACGATTCTTTTCGAAGCAGTTGGCGCAGATGGTCATTTTCGGATTGAAGATCCTGAAGATCTTTGCTTAGGATGTGGTTTGAATTCCTCTCCCTTTCCAACTCTCTTCAAACGTTTTATTTTGAGCACTAGTGCGCTCGAGCACGCGGCTACAATGACGGCGCACAACGCGCAGATAAGGATGGCAAGCGCCATCAAATCAAATATAAATATATATATATATAATATAAATAAAAATGAATAAATATACACACGAATAATAAAAATAAAAATAAAATCAATAAAATGATAAAATATATAAATATATATTAAAAATATTTAAACGCTCTTTGAAAGTGTTCCTCACACGATATCTCGACAATTATATCTTATGGACGATGAAACAATGGGTCAATAAGAAATTTCAGGTCATTAAAATATTTTTGATATTTTTTCTGAAATTTTATGATCACATAATGATTTTTATGAAGCACATACTAGTGAAGAAAAATAAAATCCTTTTATAATAAAGCATCTCGATATCAAAATGGCATCATTAAAATATTTTTCAGAATCAAAATTGATGTTAAAATTCACTAAACAAAACACATAGAATTGAATTAAAATATAGAAGACTAAGAAGAATACCTATCACTCAATTCAAATATTGAATATATTTTGATAAATATGCTTTTCTAAAAGAAATGAAGGAACATATTGCTAGCCTTCTATGTTTATTTATATCTCTATCAAAGGTATATAGGAATTTAAATTTTTTCAATGTATTAATTTTTTTATTAAAAGAGAAAACGAAAATATAACGTGGTGAGTTTCTTTTTATTAAAAATACAAGCTTTCAAGCAAAACGCTTTTCTTCAGGTAATCCAAGAAAATATGCGGAGAGGTATATACACCCAACTAAGTAAGATTTGAATATTGAAGCAGAATTGCCACGAACAAACATTTTCCCGATTTATGTATATATTTTATTTATTTTAAACTTATTTTAAACTGAATTTCTCGCTCGCTCTCTAGGTGTGTTGATACGTGCTTGTTCGTGGCAATTCCGCTTCAATATTCAAATCTTACTTAGTTGGGTGTATATACCTCTCCGCATATTTTCTTGGATTACCTGAAGAAAAGCGTTTTGCTTGAAAGCTTGTATTTTTAATAAAAAGAAACTCACCACGTTATATTTTCGTTTTCTCTTTTAACTTTTAAAACGTGGCTAAAGTATGTCTGATCCTAACTTCTCTTTTATCAATTTTTTTATTATTATATTTTCAAGAAAATTGAAGTTATTCGCAGTAAACTTTTATTCGATTTTTCAAAAAGTATTTTAATATTAAGATGTTAAATTATTTATCTTATGATTCATTAGAGCGCCATCTATTATGAAATTTCGAAACTATTATAAACGCGTATGATTCTTTTAAAAATTAAACAATTTCTACTGCCCTTACTGTAATCCCATCAATTTTTCCATTGCAGTAAGGGCAGTAGAAATTGTTTAATTTTTAAAATCATTTATCTACAAAGATCGAATAAATTGATGGAATTTTATCAATTTCTCATGAAAGTTAAACACTTATCTAGAAAAGTATATACAGATAAATATATTAAAATGTCCTTAGATAATATGAACTATTCGGAGCAACTCGTTCCTTTTTTTCTTTTTCCCAAAGAGATAAGTAGGTAAGGCTGGCTAATCAGTGGTGAAACTCCCTCTTCCCGAGTCTCCAGTCGGTCTGCCAGTTTAATCTACTACACCTATCTAATTATATATTGTAGTGTTTGACTCAAAATAAAGTGTAAAATATTCAAATACAGTAATAGAGCTCTATTAATGACTAAACTGACGAAATTGCTCTGAGGCTTCATTACTAAATAAGCAAAGCCATCCCATAATTTCGTTTATAGCGGTAAGGGCAGTAGTAATTTATTTTCTTTGAAATATTTGCGGCAAAATATCTTAATAAATATTATAATATTTTATACCAAATTCTTTATTTTAAAAATAAAACATTCTTTGCGTCATATCGCTATTGTCTCTTAAATCTTATAAAAAGAGGATTTGTCAATTCTCTCCAGCGTTATCAAAATAAAGGAATGCCCGCGGTCTATGAAACTAAATCATATTTTATGAAAATAATTTGTATTTATTTATTATAAAACACACTTTATATGCTGTGTAGATATTTGCGTTAAAATGTTAAAACTATTATATATGCTTGTTTTCAAAATATATAAAAATCAATTATCATATTCGAAAGAGAGATTTTTTCAATTCATTACTCTACGGTAGTTGAGATAGTCTAAAGGACTTAATAGAAAGCAATAACGCTCTATCTATGTATAAAAATGTTTATTTCACACACGAAACACTCTACTGTCCTTAGTGCGAGGCAAATATTTAGATTTAATTTTTCTGTCCTAAGAGCTTATGTTCATAGTTCGCTTGAATACCATTTCTGAGATTGATTTGGTTTAAACCGTTTGGTTTAAACTTGAAACTGTTATAAGGACATCGTTCTTTCAGATCTGCAATAAGTGGGCACCGAATTAAAATATATATTATCTGGAATATGCTTTTTGGTTGCATAATTATTCCATATAAGTATACGTTAGGGTCGCCATGCCCCGTAAAAAAATTGTATATTATAAAAATATATATAAATATTGTTAATATTGAATCTTCAAATTTTTCTCTGATATTATCATTAGAGTTCTTAAGGTTTTATTTTGTGATATTCCATTTATAAAGTTAGACATATTATTTTTCGAGGATAAATCATATATATTATGATCTGTTGACTTTGCTTAGAATTTTTAACGAAACTGATTCCAATAAATATTAATTAAACATTATATTTACTGATTTACAAGAGAGAGGACAAAATATAAAAGTGAAAATATTAATAAACAAAGGAATTTTTTTTTGGTTAGCTCCTATTTACCTGTGAGCTTACACACACTCTGTGGTAACATTTATATATATATATATATATACCACACAAGCTCCCCTGTGTATAAGCCCTAATCAGCAAGTCCAAGGCTATCTGCACATTTCCGTATTTTGTCCTTAGGTAGACTCTTCGTTAGTATATACGCCTTCATTGTCTTCACTTTTAGTGTATGTCAGCTTGATTCCTTTTTGAATTTCTTCTTTCACAAAATAATACTTCGGTTTAGGTGCTTTGTTCGTTAAATAATTTTGTCAGATTGTACCCAGTTTATTGCAGCCTGGCTGTCACTTTTCAAGGTAATTGGGAAGGTTACATTTTCACAAAGTTCTTCTAGTAATCCCTTTGACCATAATAATTCTGAAATTCCTTCACATATTGAAATAAGTTCTGCTTCACATGTAGACAAGGTTACTAAATTTTGCTTTCTACTTCTCCATTTTATTAAGATGTTGCCAAGTTTGACTGTATAACCCGAATAACATTTTGCATCTCTGGTTGTGCACCAGCTCGCATCAGTAATTATTGTAATATTGTTGTCTTTTGATTTATATGCCAACATTTTATTTCTTGTTCCCTTCAGATATCTTAGATTATTTTAACTCCAGTTAAGTGTATTTCTCTTGGATCATTACTATACTGAGATAAATTGCTGACGTTGACGGATGTTCCGGTCGAGTACCCATAGAAAGGTACATAAATGATCTAATAATTTCCTGGTATACAGTTTTATCTACTGTTTTAGAGTCCAAATACTCATCCAAATTTTGATTTTGATCTCCAGGTGTCTGCACACTGTTGCATTCTTGCAGTCCAAATCTTTGAAGAATTGTATCAATATAATGAGTCTGAGATAGATAAATTCCATCTTCTGCACTTTTTATTTCAATTCCAATAAATGGTTCGCCATCTTTCTGTGTTTTGTTAGAGTAACATAATTTTCTATTTATGAGGCTAGGTTGTCATTAATTTTCATACTGGTTCCTGCAATGATGATATCATCTGCATATAGACCCAAAAATGCATACTCTTCTCCTTTCTGAAGTTTATAGACACCTGGATCACATTTGGTTCTAAGCATTTACAACTAGTATAAAATTTCATTGATCATTTTGTTCCAACGTTTTCCTGATTGTGGTAGACCATACAGGCTTTATCCAATTTACACACTTTGTTTTCTTCTCCTTTTTGCATAAAATCATCTGGTTTTCTCATGTATACTGTCTCTTCTAACTCACAATAGAGATAATATGTCTTCATATCATATGTCTTTATGATTAAATTATGTTGTGTTGCAAGAGCTACTATTGTTCGCACGCTTTACTTTTTGAGTACAGGTGAAAAGGATTCCTTATAGTCCACACCAAATATTTGATTGCATCCAACAGAAATCAGTCTGGTCTTTCTTTTTTATATGCCGACATTTGGTGTTTTCTTCGTACTGTAGACCCATTTACTATTAATGATTTCCATACCATTTTCCCTTTGTACCAGTGTCCATACTTTATGTTTCTCTATCTCACTGAGCTCTTCTTCCATTGCTTTTAGTCATTCATTTCTTTCTCCACTATCCATTGCTTCTTTAAAATTCTCCGGAATAAGATGATCTATTTCCATAATTAAATTTGCCTCATCCATATCCTTTATTCTTTGTGAGCGTCGAGCTCCTTCTCCAATCAATTTCCTTTCTTGATCTTCAAGTCTTGCTTTGTGCCGTTCTTCTAAGATACTCTTTGTTTCTCCTTTCTTTCTTCCTCTTTTTAAACATCTTCCCGCTATCGGTCCAGTTTGTGATGAGTCATTTTCACAGTCACCACCTGGTTTTACTGGAGTATCCTCTTGAGACTTCATTTTACTCTCTGTGACAGGATTGTTTTCTCTCAAAATAAGAAGGTCTTCAGCAACTATCTTTTCACAATTTCCTTTATAGGTCAAATTATCACAAATAGTATCTTCCTGATCATTTAGATAATCTATTTCTCTCTTATCTTCACTAGATATTACTGATCTGATTTCATGAATATTTTTGTCATTATTTCATATATTCTGTAAGCTTTTCTTTTAATGAAATAACTAATAAATATTCCTTTTCCACCCTTTAGTGAGAACTTATTTCTCCTTGGTTCGTTCTCAAACCAATGTGTCAAACATCCAAATATTCGAATGTGTATGACCGATGGTTTCCTACCATTCCATCTCTGTATAGGTGTATGGTGCTTGATAGACCTGTGGGGGCCTACAATTCTTAGTGTATGCAGCTGTAGCAATTGCCTCTTCCCAAAACTTCATGGGTAATTTTGAGTCAATTAGTAAGGTTCTCGCTGTATCTATAAGATTCCTATTCACTTTCTCTGCGACTCCATTACTTTGTGGTGAGTATGTGGTGGTAAGTTGGTGATAGATTCATTTCTCTTTAGAAGTACTTTAAATCTAGAGTCACAAAATTAAGTTCCATTGTCGGTTCTTACATCTTTTATTCTAAGACTTAATTCGTTTTCGACTCTTGCTTTAAATTCTTCAAATATTTCAAAGGTCTCTCATCTTTTGACCTCAGTAAATATACGAAGATTCTTCTACTGTAATCATATACTATAACAATAAAATACCTAGATCCTCCTAAAGATTGACATGGCATTGGTCCACATAAATCCATATGAATCAACTGCAGTGGCTTAAATGTATAATTTTCTGTAATATTATTAGGCTTCTGAACCTGTTTTCCCATTATGCATGCTTCGCACCCTGGTAACCTTTCGAATTTTAGATTCAATCCTCTTACAATATGTCCTTGAATCATTTTTCATGTATTTATATCGTTTAATCTTTCTTTTATGCCATAAACTTATATTACTATTTTTGTTTGATAAATGTGTATATACAACCATGACATTTTTATTTTTGCTATTGATACATAACTTAGTTTTGTTTCCATCATAAATATTCTATCTTTAATATATGTCTCAGCAACTAAATCATTCCCTTCATTACAAAATTTTGCTCCATCTTTAATGAAAATAACTGAATTTCCCTTGTTGACTAATTCGTATACTGACAAGAAAATTTGGGACATGCAAGATATCTTTGATGCGAATAATTTCTTGACCTTCATTTGTGCATGTAGTAAGTCTCATATCTCCTTTGGCTATGGCTTGGGTAATTTTGCCCTTCTCAGCTAGGTTGATATCAGTTTTGTACTCTGTCACATTTTCTATCAAATTTAGGTTTGGGGTTAAATGTGCGATGCATCCTGAATCTATGCAACATATTTGCCTATCATTTCTCTCATATGGTGAATCTTCAAATTCTTTTACGTATGTTTCAAATGCTCACTTATTATATCCACTTTTCATAGTATCCACTAGGTTATTTGAATGTTCTCTACTGTTTTTCTGATTTCTATAATCAGGAGTCCATTTCTTTTGATATCCTTGTTTCTGTTTATCTCGAAAGCAGCAATCCTTTGCTATATGTCTCATTTTATTACAAACTAAACATATTTTTGGCTAAAATTGTATAAACCTTTCTATCTTACTTCTGTATGCTTCTTCATGCTCATTCTCGAATGATTTATTTAATCCTATATTTCTTCTTGTTTCCTCTTATCTTAGAGTTTGTTGAATCTCTTCAAGTGTTGCCTCTCTCTTAGATCGTAAGACAAAAGCAATATTTTAAAACCTTGGATGTATGCCTCTGAAAATATGAAATGAAAGTTCTCTTGAGGGATATTGATGCCCTAATTATGAACTTCTCGCAGCAATATGTTTTGCCCTTGTTATATATTCATCTACCGTTTTATTATCTTTCATTTTAATATTCTTTAATTCTAAACCTATATAAATAATATCATCTTCCAAATTGCCTGTGAATGTTTTCTTCAGTGAGTCCCATACTTTCTTAGCATTTGTTCCTCCTATGAACATTCCAGCTTGTCCATTTGTCAACGTAGTGATGATTATCCCAAATGCTTCATCATTTTTCTCACTCCGAATCTCCCAAAGAAATTTTGTCTTCCATATCAGGTTCTGAATCGGAAATTACACATTTAAATAATTTACTTCCTCTCAGAACTGCGCCGATTTTCAACGCCCAAATTTGATAATTAGTTCCTGTTAATGGTTCAATTTTTGTTTGAGATAAAAAAATTATATTCAGCCATTTTCTCCTTTTGAACTAATATAAACAAACCAATATATTTTAAATACAAATATGTATTTTAATTTTATTTAAATATTGGGTAGCCTTTAAACATGCAATATATAGATATAATTTAACTTAATATATATAAATACCTTTAATCTTTTCAGAAGTGCTTCAGTTTACCGATCAGAATAAACTTCTTGCTTAATCTTCAGATTAAATATTTTGGGCTTTAAATCAACAACACAACAACAATAGCCTTTATTGGGCACACGTGCCATACAGGATTCTCCCGGTAGGACAAAAAAAAATAACAAATTAGCATCATAGTTATATACAAATATTGGGTATTGACCTCGACCAATTATCGAGTTGGATCCGGTGTCTGTGCTAAATATTTTGATTGAGCTGATTTACAGTATTTATAAAAAGCGAATGCAAAGGGTCTGGATTTTACGACTTTTGCCATTAAAACATAAGGCGAATTGCTATTATAGCCGGTCTCTTGACGAAGAATTTCTCTCTCTTCTTCCATTGCCGTACAGTAGAACATGTAGTGTGGAAAGTCGAGACTAAATTCACCGTTGCATAAGGTGCATTTTATGGTCTTAGTTTTCAAAAGTGAAACATGATTAATTCTCTGTACTGCAAAAAGGCTTCTTACTTGTGCAATGATTCTCTTTAAGGTTAAGGGGATATTGTCATTCAGATAGTATTCCATTGTAGGTGATGAATGAAAGTATTTATAGTGAGAGTAGAGTACTGATTTTATTATTCTTACATAATCCAGCTGCAAGGACTGATCGATTGCCGTTTTAATAATTAGGGGGATGTATCTTTGTAGAATATTGAAGTCTGTACTTCCAACAAGCCATGAGAATCCGGTGTTGTTAAGTAGCTCTGTTATACTTTTTACCAGTCCGATATTATGTTTTGAAGAAATTGAAATGTCCCACAAATGTGCCAAACAAATTGAAGGTAGTCTGCTGCCGTCCATTTTCAGAATTCTAGTCCAGAATTTTAGTTAGTTTTTTCACTGTGATATCAAGAGAGTTTCTTCCTGTTTCGGCTCTCAAAATATAGCCCGGAGTATAGCTTGGAAGGCACAGAAAACGTCTGAGAAAGGTATCCTGGATTCTATCTAAGATTAATGCTTGATCATGTGCCCAGATTGGAGCCGCATAGAGTAGGACTGTCAAGATCATAGAATCCAACAATCTCATACTTGCATGGAAGGATTTGAACTTGGACTTCAGAATAATCTCCCCCACAGCACCCATCGCAGCCATGGTCCTGCCTCTATAATTTAAGGCAACTTGAGTGAAAGAAATCGAAGGGGTTAGCGGGTAGCCCAAGTACGTATATTTTGATGTAACACTTAAAGGACTTTGACCCCAGTACCATCTTTCTGAACGCGCCACCTTTCCTCCATTACGGAAAACCATTATTCTTGACTTGTTTTCGTTCAGAGTTAGTAAGTTCGTTTCTAGATAGGTTTTCAGTATATTGATTTTCAATTGAAGGTTTATTTTAGAATCACCTATCAGAACAATATCGTCGGCATATAGGAGGAGGTGTATGTTTCCGAAATTGGGTAAGTATATTCCTGACAACCCCGAGTCATAAAATATTTTAATCAAATCATTAATAAAGAGTAGGAATAGGCATGGGGATAGTGGGTCACCTTGGAGCACTAGGAACGAATTTCAATGAATTCAGTGATAGAATTGTTCCAACGAACCGCAGCGGTCATGTCTTCATAATAACATTTAATTAAGTTTACAAATCGTTGATTCAGTCCTATTTTGATAGTTTTGTCCATAGCAATGCGTGAGGAACCGTGTCAAAAGCTTTTTTTAAGTCTACGAAGAAGGAGTAACATTTACCTCTTTTCTTCCTTAGGGAAAGTTGGATTACAGATGTCAATATGAAAATGTGATATTGACATGAGTGAGCAGATCTAAAGCCCGCTTGATTATCTGGGATAATATAATTAGTTTCAATCCATTTGACTAGGCGGGACCTAAGTATTTCTATAAATAGTTTCGCGAAATTGCTCAGCAGTGAGATTCCGCGGTAGTTGGATGGATTATCAGAATCGCCATTTTTAAAAATCGGATGAATAATGGACTTCGAGAAAGAGGATGGGAATACAGCTGATCTTAGTAGTCTGTTGTATAGATCCTTGAGTAACAGAATGCTTGATTGCTTCGTTCGGTACCTCGTCGATTCCAGCTGCTTTACAGTTCTTTAAACGCGAGATTTCTTCTGTTATCTCCCTCATTGTAATTTCCACCAATAAGCCTGTATCCACTGAAAGCGTGTTTAGTATAGGAAGGATATATTCTGTTGATGTTTCGGATGAGAGTAGTTTGTCGTAAAATTGGTGCCATTCTTGAAGCGATATGTTTCCTTGAATGAAACTTCTTTTTTTTATAAATGCTTATTGTTTTCCAAAAGTTTTTAGTGTCATGAGTTTTGCTTGATAAATTTACATGCAATGATTGGTAGTATTTTTTCTTTTTATCTCTAATTAATGCAGCATAGAATTTCTTTTTTGAAATATAGTTAACACGGTCTGTTTCTTTTTTTGATTTCATGTAGATTTTAAGATGGGATTTAGTATTCTCTTTTGTTAGATAACATTCTCGATCAAACCAGGGCTTTGAATTTGGGTTCAATGTTTTGGATCTTCTCTGCATCCCAGCTTTGCCCATAGTATCAATGATTTTATCAGTTAAAAGCCTCATTGTATTATCTATTGAGTGATTTCAATTCAGGTGTATTTCATTTAGTGCCTGCGAGAAAAAACTGTGAGTTATCATGTGTCCATCTATAACTTGTTAAAGGTGTTGGATTTGTATGTCTCGAGTAATTCACCATCGGCTGTAATGAAGTAATTCTGCGATCAGAACCGGGCACTATAAGGGCAGACAAGGTGATAGGGAGATGGTCCGAATATGGAGAACAATCAACTTGGAAGTTCTCAATTAGATACACAAGCAAGGGGGTCACCACAAAGTAATCCAAGACCGAAGAGCCACGGTCTGAGATGTAAGTAAAATTGCCATTTTGATCTGCCATCGATCTGCCATTTAATTGGGTTGCATTTGGAGAGATCATCTTGTCACTGGAATTACGCAGTGAGAAAATATTTGAAGAGAGCGCAAATACATTGTGAAAACCGCCCATAGATCCCGTTCGAATGTTAAGGTCACCCGCCAGCATTATTTCATAGCCACATAATAATCTTTCCTCAATAAACCTAAATAGTTTGTTTAGGTTGAGTTTAAAAGTATCACCAGGTGGTATATATGCGACTAGTATACATAGTTTACATATAGAGGTTTGTTTAAAACAAATTCAAATCCAGTTAAGCTCAATTTCTATTTTGTAAATATAATTTGCAAGCATTTTACTGATTCCGACCAGTATTCCACCAGACGGTCTTCCAGTCTTGCAACATCTTGTAGCCAGCGATTCATAAATAGTAAATTCATGTATGTCAACTTGTATATTGCGGTCGAGCCAGGTTTCTGCAAGTGCAAAAATATGATAATGTTTTATATAATCGAGAAGATAAAACAATGAACTAGCTCTCATGTATCCATTTATGTTCCAGTATAAAATGTCAATAGAGTTTTTATATTTAGTAGGTTTCAATTGCAGGTTTGGTGATATTACAAATTCTCTTTTGTTTGTATTTTCATCCAGTTGCTATAACTCCGCACCCTCCTTGTAGGTAATTTTACCATTGAAAACCTGATAAACCGTTCCGTTAACAATCAGTTTATCATCCCTAAGTTTTGCCGTGATTCCTTTGTTTAAGAATTCTTTCCATTTAGGAATCAACAGTCTGCGTTGTTCTCTGGTACTAGGAGAGTAGTCCTTGCTTACAAAGATCTTCAAATCCCTTAATTTAAATGAATTTTTAAATATCTTTATTCTCTCGCTGTGTTCTGGGACCTCTACCAGCATTGGGGCTTTATCCTTTTTGGATAACCTCCTGCACCTGGAAATAGCGATCTCATCCGAGATCTGCATCTTGTCTTTTATCAAACTTTTTATTTTGGCGCGGGATTCATCAGGATTTTCACTTCCATTACCTTCCATGCCGTAAAAAATCAAGTTTTTCTCTCTGTTTTTCATCTCCATAAAACTAACTCGACTCTCAAGTTCTCTAATCTTTTTGACATTCACTTCAACGGCGCTCGCAGTTAATTCCAGAGAAGATTCAAGCTGCTGTACACGGGTGTCAAATTTTTGCATCCCTAGTTCAATCGCAGATAGCCTAGAGTCGAGTTATGAGCCCCAATCATCCATTTTAGAAGAAAGTGCCGCAATCAGTTCTTTTAGGTCTTTCTCCATAGGCGTTTCTAGAGTTGTTTGTCTGGTAACTTTAGGGCCTGGGTTACTCTCGATACCCGAGATCAATAACAATGCTAGTATTATAATTCTCAAATTTGATTTACTATAACGAAAACGTGTAGAGAGCCCAATTTTTTCACTTGATCTAGAGCAGTCAGCCTTTCGCAATTTGCATCATTTTCATCGCTAAAATCAAAATTTGCATAACCCAGCAGCCAGCCAACGCGCTCATTTACATGATGAGTGATGCATAAAAACAAGATACATGTATATATTAGACCTATATTCATTTTTCCTTTTCTACACTCTTTTCTTCCGAGAAATAAAAGAGAAATTTCCTCTTTCCCTATACAATAATTAGAGTAACTCAGCAGAAAGGCAAAAACTAAAAATATCAAGAAAAATGAAATACTCAACGGGAGCTGTAGTTACCTGCTGCTTCTTCGGTTGGCCACCTAGCGGGAATCAGCTTTAAATCAAACAACTACGCTCTGCTACCAATTGTTGACTTTGCTTTCAATTTTTAATGGAACTGATTCCAAGAATTATTAATTAAACATTATATTTATTGATTTACAAGAGAGAGATCAAAATATAAAAGGGAATCTAATATTAAACAAAGGAATATTTTTTTATGTAAGCGCCTATTCACCTGTGAGCTTACACACACTCTGTGGTAACAATTAATTAATATATATACAACACGATCTATTTAAACTTTAAGTATGTTTGAAATATATATAATGAAATTCGCAAGATTAGATATTCTTACAAGGACACGCATGCAGTTTGATGATGCTATACTGTAAACATGTATGCAGTTTCGAAATATAATAATACTGTAATAAGTCTTATTTGTTTTTATACTTCATTTCTATATTGTAACATTTCCAGCGGAATGGTAATTAGCACCTTGAATCAGACCTCAATATCTCTTCGTAACTGTACACTGAGAATAACTATATCCAGAAACCTGCAAAATAGGAAAATGTGATCATCACCCAATTGGCTAAAGGGTCACAGTGTTGCACAGATTAGACTACAAAAATAAGCTTGCACAAATTCTTTCGGATGGAACCACATTTTCCCCTATTTCAGAAACAGAAAGGGTTTAGGCATACAGCCGCCGGGTAAAAAGGAACTTAGCAAATTAAAACGAAATAATCTCATTTTTCAGCTGAAGTATGTAATTTATTTGTCTCTCTAATACAATTACTAAATTTTATATCTATGGAAACCAGGAGATCCATAAACTAGAAATTCTACTCGACCAATCATCGCCTTTCATCTATTCCCGGTCGTTCCTATCTCCAGATTTATCGCAACTTTCCTTAGGCCACTGTAGCAGCTGTAAATATCTGTTGTAATTATTATAATCTAAATCATGGCATATTAATTAATTTTATTTAATTAAATATAAAACTCAATTACTCTATGAATTGTAAATAAATAAACAGAGTAAACATGTTTTGAATAGGAGTGATGGTTAATATGTTCAAGCTTGCTAAAGAATTTTGCATTGCTGTGAAAAATAATATAATTTACATGTGTTAAAAAAAATGTTTTTTTCCTAACCAACGGTGGAGAATGAATTCTGATTACTGATAACATTTACAACTGGTGAGCCGGAATTACAAGGACCTAGCAACAAAAGCGCGCAAGCAAGACATGTACGAAGCCCATGTTACCAGCCTAGCCTAGTTCAACGCAGCAAGTAAACCATGTGTAAGTACACGTTTTATTTTTTTATAGTATAACTCTTATCCTGATCAAATTAGTATGAAAATAAAGTAAAAAGAGGAGCTTCTTTATACACAATTTATTCTCGCTAGCTTTCGAACCTACATGATTCTTCATCTGGCATGGATAGCTTTTACACTAACAAAGGTACTGCAACACAGGGACCTTTTATACACCTAGGAGGAAATTTACATACTTAAGCTAATGGATTAAAAGAGAATATATGACGCCGACGTTAAAATTGGAATATTTGCATATAAAAAACCGAAAACATGATTTGTAAAATTATGAATATATGTAAAACCAGCCAACATTGTTGCGACAAATGAGTAAAAGTCCAAGGGCACAACCAGGGGCCCCACTCAATGTCACAACCAATGGGGAGGGGATGGGGGGGGGGGGGGGGATTGGGGGGATGGAAGTGGGGGGGGTTGGGTGGGAGGAGTAGTACCCACTATTAATAAAGGACTTTGTATATATCGGGAAGTTCTATTTTGCGGTTAAAACTGTTGGTTTGTGAGGAAATAATGGATTCTAAGCATAGTCTGTTGTATTTGTGGTTGATATGTCTGTATTTAATGTGTGGGTGTTCAAGATCGAAACTGTGGCCTGTTTGTGCGATATGGGTGTAGACTAGGGGTTTTGTATCTTTGTTGTGAATATTGCGATTATGTTCTGAAATTCTGATAGGTGCGGTTCTGCCTGTTTCCCCGACATATGATGCTGGGCAATTGCTGCAGGTTACCCCTTATCCTTTATAGACAAACACATGTTTTATCCAGGTGTCCATACAACTACTACAATCTATAGATCTACATGTTGGCTTCCATATTCCCCCAAAGCAGTTTCAGTATCCCGCACATTGCGCCCATATGGCATCAAAGTTTTATACAACAGTCCTCCCAACCTAACCACCATCCTCAGAAATAGCATTACCAAATCAGATAGACCTACCCTCCCTATAGACTCTACTGGCGCCATCTATTCCCTACAGTGCAATAATTGCCCAGCATCATATGTCGGGGAAACAGGCAGAACCGCACGTATCAGAATTTCAGAACATAATCGCAATATACACAACAAAGATACAAAACCCCTAGTCTACACCCATATCGCACAAACAGGCCACAGTTTCGATCTTGAACACCCACACATTAAATACAGACATATCAACCACAAACACAATAGACTATGCTTAGAATCTATTATTTCCTCACAAACCAACAGTTTTAACCGCAAAATAGAACTTCCCGATATATACAAAGTCCTTTATTAATAGTGGGTACTACTCCTCCCACCCAACCCCCCACTTCCATCCCCCCCAATCCCCCCCCCCTATCCCCTCCCCATTGGTTGTGACATTGAGTGGGGCCCCTGGTTGTGCCCTTGGACTTTTACTCATTTGTCGCAACAATGTTGGCTGGTTTTACATATATTCATAATTTTACAAATCTTGTTTTCGGTTTTTTATATGTAAATATTCCAATTTTAACGTCGGCGTCATATATTCTCTTTTAATCCATTAGCTTAAGTATGTAAATTTCCTCCTAGGTGTATAAAAGGTCCCTGTGTTGCAGTACTTTTGTTAGTGTAAAAGCTATCCATGCCAGATGAAGAACCATGTAGGTTCGAAAGCTAGCGAGAATAAATTGTGTATAAAGAAGCTCCTCTTTTTACTTTATTTTCATACTAACACGTTTTATTTATTTCAAAATTTTGCTTAGCTGTAAGGTTTTTTTTAAAAAAGCCAATTTTTGATTCAAATATATATATATATAAAATAAAGAAGGCATCTCCTGACCACAAGCACATGTGATATTTTAAATATCAACACCTGACCCACTTATCTTTTATTTTTTCTATTGTTTTTTCATATATATATATATACTAGACGAATGACCCGGCTTCGCCCGAGGATTCCACCGAGTGTAATTTCCTTCATTCTGAAAGTAAATCGATAATAGATAGTAGAAGTGCCATAGAATAGCAATACCGAAGTAACACATAACCCACAGGGAGTGCTGATCGACAGGATATCACAGTATAGCGAGAGTTAACAGGATATTATAGTATAGCGAGAGTCGACAGGATACCATAGCATAGCGACAGTCTATAGGATATCATTAGCATCACGTGACTTATGATGATAAACCTAGTATGCCACCACAGAATATTCTGTTACAATATATATATATATGTATATATAGTGATATAATATAATTATATCTTTCAAATAATAGAATACGATGCGCTTTATATATTTTATTAGGTAAGATAAATTTTAAAAGTAATTTTAAATTTATAAATATTTATCCTAATAATGCCCATTATATATATATATATATATATATATATGTAATATTATACCGTGAATATTACTCTTGGGGGTTGATGATTGTTGAGGTGGTGGCGCAGTCGTGGTGCTGAGTGCTAAGGTGTACACAACAGGGGAAAGTAGTCGAGAGTACACGATTGATTGTTGAAATAAAGGCAACTGATCGGAGGAAAGAAAGGCTTGAGAAGGTGGAGCGGATTGTCTATTGGCTATCTATTCACATTGCGGTAAGATTGACTTAGCTGAAAGGATGAGCGGGGGAGGATCTCTAGAGTAGGTGTTACCTCGGTGGGAGCTAGCTAACTACTGAAAATTATCTGTTCTCGATTTAACACGAAAACTCTTCTTCCTTCTCATTGGTTGACCTGTGTGACGTGGAAGTTCCCTATGGGCTCCAAGCTAAAAGGGGTGCTCTATGATTGGCTCGTTCTAACTCTTTGTACTTGGACGTGTTCTGACCTGTCCCGGAAATACTGTGTCGTTGAACTCTAACTTTTACGAGTTCCGGGATAATAAACTTTACTAATGATTATCTTTCTCTAGGCCTTCTTTCTCTCCAGATATTGTTAAGCCTTGTTGCTTTATTGAAATTCAAGCATACATTTTCATACATATTGGATTGGGTTGGCATCTAGCTATGTACAAATTATGACATATATATATATATATATATATATATATATATATAAAGAAATCTATATACCTATATTGACGAGGGACTTTTTTTAATTATCCCATTCAGGTTTACTTTTTGTATATTTTTTGCTTAAGTTAGCCCTGTAGGAAAATCTTTATCTGAGTGTTCTTCGTTAGATGATAGACAAATTTTATTGTCCTGATGCTTTTTTAAACCTGAAATTCTTTTTATATATAAATATGAATTTTCATAAATTCCAATTTTTAGAAGTTTATCTATTTTTTTCGACCTGCCATTGTGACGAATATGAATATTTTTTTGAATGGTTACAATAAATAAATTTTAATTTCTTTTATTTTTTTATATTCAGAATTTCTTCATTGTAACAGCCTCCGTTATACACTGGTGTCCAAAAAATAAGAAACTTTTGTTTTTTAATGATATGTTTTAAAATATACAACGCTAAAAGCTAAAAAGTGATTTAATTAGGTATTTTAAGTCGTAGAATTTATTTAACGCAACCATTCGATTCGGTAAAATTGAAAATATGCAAATTTTTGCTTGTCTTTATAAGTGTGCTATTTGGCGTGTCGTTTACCCCATCTAAGAATTGTCCAATTATAATTTCATTTAATTCTCAGTTAATTATGAGTTTACGAAATATTTCAGCAGATGATTTAAAATGGAGAGCTGTTGGAAGAATGGAGGCAGGGCAATCACAAGTTGAAGTAGCAAAATGGCTAAATGTGAATAAATCTGTGGTCAGCAAAATATGGAAACAGTTCATTGAGACAGGAACCATCAAAAGAAAAGAAGGTTCTGGTAGAAAAAGAAAAACAGCTACCTCTGAAGACCGTTATCTGGTCGTAACTGCCAAGCGCCATACGGAGATGACAGCTATTCAACTCTCTATTGAACTCTCAAGTGCTACTGGAACGAGAATTTCAAGACAAACTATTTACCGAAGGCTTCACGAAGGTGCTCTTTATGCAAGACGATCAATGGTCTGTATCCCTTTAACCTCTTCTCACAGGAGAGCCCGCTTGAATTGGTGCTTGGAACATCACGCCTGGACTCATGATCAGTGGGCCAATGTTCTCTTCAGTGACGAGTCAAGATTTAGTTTAAACACAGATTCTCGACGAGTTTTCATCTGGAGGGAGCCTGGAACCCGCTATCATCCCAGTAACATCAGGGAAATAGACAGTTTTAGAGGGGGCAGTCTCTTAGTCTGGGCTGGCATCAGTTCTAGCAGACGCACACCCCTCCACATTTTTTTCTGGGGGCACTTTAACTGCCCAAAGGTACAGGGACGAGATCCTTGAGCCCTATCTAAGACCTTATAGAGATCAAATTGGTCACAATTTAATTTTTATGGGCGATAATGCTCGTCCGCATAGGGCTAGGCTAGTCAATGAATATCTCCAGAGTGAGAATATTCGAAGGATGGATTGGCCAGCCAGATCTCTGGACCTGAATCCAATAGAGCTAGTATGGGATGCTCTAAGGAGGCGTATTGGAGCTCGTCACCCCTCTCCCAGAACCCTCGTTGAGCTAAGAACTGCTCTATTTGAGGAGTGGGGTTTACTACCCCTGGACCTCCTCCAAAGCCTGGTAAACAGTATGAGGGCTCGCTGTGAGACCTTGATAGCTGTTAGAGGTGATCATACTCCCTATTTATATATTATTTCTTTAAGATCTGGAACCTTAGCTTTGGGTATGTTGGTAATAATTTGCATATTCCATAATTTCAAATATTTTTTTAATTTTCATATAGCTAGACAAATTCTCCAAGGTTAAAACTATTTGTATACTAAATTTTATATTTGTCAATAAATTAGCTTTTGAGAAATTTCAATATTGGTTAAGTTTCTTATTTTTTGGACACCAGTGTATAATAATGTGTATGAAAATTCAAAGTATTATATTAAAATGGTTTAAAATTAGTTAGCAATTTATTAAAAATATTTTTATAATTCGATTGTTGTTAACTTGTGTATGTGTGGAATATAACGAACTCTTGTGTGCCTTCTAAAAAGCATTTTAATATTTTTTATTTTATTTTTGATTTATTTATTTAATTTTATTTGATATCTGTTTTTATACTTTTAATTTATTTATTATATTTATCTATATATATATTTTTACATTTTTATTTTATATAGATGGCCCTAGCCATCCTTGTCGGCGCGCTTTGCGCCCTTTTTATAGGTGCGTGCGCCTCCCTCAGCGCACTTGCGCATAAATTAAGGGGCTTGCGGGAACAGTTGGCAAAAGAAAGGAATTCAAATGATCAGATCCGCGAAAAACTCCAGGCTCTTGAATCGAAAAAGGACGAATTAAGACAGCTTCTCCGTGAAACATCCTCAAGATGCGACGCTCTCCTAAAGGAAAAAAAACGTTGCCGATCAAAATTGAAGAATCTTTCTTGGAAGTGTACCAAGTTGGAATACAATTATCGAGTCGTCCGCGGGAATGTGAAGATACTAAGAAAGACAATGAAGAAAAACTCGAAAGCAGGATTCAATCTTCTCGTCCTTCTCAGTGCTCTACCCGAGAAGTTGATCCTATGGTTGAAACAGGAAATCAAATGGCTCAAAAATTTACAACTTAAGGACATTCTATTTTTCATTGTTTCGACCAAAAATGGAATTGTTCAATTTGCAGGTCAAATCAAGACTCTCTCAGGCTTCGCAAAAGAGAAAGGGATGGTTTGGAAAAATAAATATCGAAAGTGGAAGATTGGAAATTATCCTTGGATTAAACAGTTCGAAGATCTTTTCGAATGAAAATTAATCCGAAAAAAGGAATTGGACAAGACAATAAATTGAGCCATTCAATAAGGACTCTCTTCGAAAACTTATAAGTTTATTTACCTTTTAAAAATCGAAATTACTACCTCTTTTACTCAAAAGAACAATATTTTACCGGTTCATCAAATGGAATGTGAATATTTATGTAAATATAAATATTACGATGTACTAGAGCGCCATCTGTTATCAAATTATAAAACTATTTTAGAGGCGTAATATTCTTTTTAAAATAAAACAATTTCTACTGTCCTTACTGCGATGGAAAAATTAAAGGGAGGGCCTGGCTCATCAGTGGTGAACCCTCCCAGCGGTTTCGCCAGTTTAATCTACCATACCGCTGTTATATTGCATTTTTGGAACTTCCTTTTATAGGTGACTGTTGTAAGACTCTTGGAATGGTTATTTTAGAAGAACTATGGACATAAGCTTTTAGGACAGCAGAATTAAATATAATTATAAATATATAATATGCTTCGAGCAATCGCTCTTCCGCAAATATCAAATTGTGTCTTTTATTAGAACAATAATGAACAGTAAGGACAGTAGAAATTGTTTTATTTTGAAAAGAATATTACGCCTCTAAAATAGTTTTATAATTTAAATATAAATATGTTGATTAATATCTAGCTATATGGCATATTTCTATTTTATATCCTTAATGCCACAGTCTATTGTTTACCCTTCACGTGATCAATCTTCATACTTTGAACAGAAATAAATTTAATGTGGAAATGATTTACCTTATGTTGATGCTTTTTTACATTTTAATATTCGAATATTTTATAAAATATAATTCATTATATCTCTCTCATATTTGGTAGAATATCAGGGTCTGATATGCTGAATTTTTTTGAATGATATATTTTCATGATGATGGTGTTGGATTCTCGAGATGTGATTGATTACCAAGCCCTTCTTTGGTATTTTTATGAAGATTCAGTGTAATCCGTTAAATTCAGCTCTAATAGTTGAGCTGAAATATCATTCTGCCAGATTACACAGAATTTATAACTCCTCTAGTTTAAAGTAATCATTTAGAAACTTCTCTGGGAATAAAGAGGCTATGGTCTTACGCTATAGTATACAGATTACAGTTTTGTGTGAATTTGACTATTCTGGTTTGGTGGAATATTTTGTTATCTAATTTGGAGTTTTATTCGCAAAGATGAAACATTTTATAGGTTTTTTTTAACGAAACAGGAACCTTTCTTTGTACACATAGTTTTTATATTGTACTATTTTTATTATATGCTCTTAAATAAATTGTTATGTCATTCTGAAGTTTTTCTTTCCTAATTTTCTACATTACATTAGAGAAGACAAACTGAAGATCGCCGAGAAGACCTTCGGGCCATGGGTGCTGTGAGCTACATTTTCAGAGACTGGCTCTAGGATTCCACCGCTGTGTCAAAGCATAGACTTGCCTCCAAGATTACGAAGCTCCTATTAACGATACGACGACAAAGCCGCTCTTCACGCCGCAAGAAAAAGTATGCTAAGCTACTAGGGACAGACCTCCAAGACTCCTAGGGAATATTTGACGGAAAAACGTCAGATCCATGCCAGTAGCACAAGATTTTCAATCTGTGGGTCACAGCTCCCATAGGGTAGGAGCCTTCGGTCAAGAAAGCCCTTCTACGTGAGAAAATTCAGTTTCACATGAAATGAATAGCCATGTTATCCTAAAGTTTGTCTTTCCTAATTTGAATATATAGAATATCTTTGCAACATCACATTATATAATCTGAAATATATAGAATATAAAATAAGGTTGGAATTTGTATGAACTCTTGCACTATTGTTATAGAGTTGTTTAAAGCAGAACATAAAATTCTGAACAAATAATTTTAAAAAGCTTTTTTATTTTCTATTTTCATTTTTTATTTATTTTATTCATTTTCATTTATATATTTATTTCATATATATATTTATATTTATATGCGCTCTGCCATCTAAAAAGCCCATCGTGGTCAGGAGATGCCTTCTTTATTTTTAATATCAACACCTGACCCACTTATCTTTTTTTTCTATTGTTTTTCATATATATATATATATATATATATATATATATAATGGCACTCGCCATTTTAATAGGCGCGATTTGCGCACTATTGGGGGCTGTGTGCATATACCTGAGCGCTCTTGCGTTCCAAATAAAACGTTTAGAGGAAGAGTTGGGAAAGGAAATTAAATGCTAAGATCCGCGAAGAACACCAGACACTTGAATCAGAAAACGACGAATTAAGACAACTGCTAGGTAAAACATCCTTAAGATGTGACGCTCTCCTGAAGAAAAATAAGCACTACCGATCAAAATTGAAGAACATTTCTTGGAAGTTTACCAAGTTGGAATAAAATTATCGAGTCCTCCGTAGGAACGTGAAAATACTAAAATACTAACATAGAAAATGAAGAAAGACTCAAAGACTGGATCCACTCTTCTCGTCCCTCTGCGTGCTCTACTTGAGAAGTTGCTTCTATGTTTGAAACAGGGATTCATTTTCGAATCTTTGATTACCTGAACATTCCAGACGGAATTAAATTAATCCATATCACCGACCATTTGTATACATAACCTTTCTTTGCAAGATAATATATGAGATTGTTACTACCTTTCTGAAGCAAATATGAATAGAAGTGAGTGTAAAACCTGATGTTAAAAAACGGCCAGGGTAACATAAGTTAGATCATACCTGGCAATTAAAGTTATCAAAACTACTATCTTGAAAGCAAACTGTCGAGAGCACTGTGGCGAAAAACTTGTTTCTCATTTTACAAATAATGCTGATTTTCTCCGATTGTAGTGGTTAATTTCTTCTTTGACTCTCAGTAAAATTTGGACAGTATTTTGTAACAGTCAATGCTGTTAAAACGATTGAATCTTAGAATAAATGAAATTCAAAGAGATTTATTGAGTAGAGCACATCTTCGATAATTCATACATAGATTTCTTTTAAGCAAAACAGACAAAGATTAATCCATTAAATAAAGCAAACTGTTTTATACCGTACACCTCAGAAAATCAAACCTTATCATACAGGTTGAAGAAATACGGTATTAAAGCCATTTTTAACACTCCTCCAGCAATAGCCAACATTATCAGAAACCCCATAACAAAACCAACCAGGAAGGTAAAGCCGTATAAAAACAAGAAAATTATTTATTTATTTATTTAAATGCGGTAACTGCAACGTCACCTATATTGGAAACTTAGAATGAAAGAAAATAATAGAATTTTAAAAAATATTAAGATGAATAAATCGCTCATAGCCCAACACATCATATAAATTGGACACATTTCTAATTTGAAGAGTGTTGAATGCCATTATCAGAACCTATATAGTTACGAAATTAAAAGGATTATATTTAGAAGCTTTCAAATCATCTCAATATATAATTAAAAACAGGATATTTGACCACTCTCAGTTTCTGCTTATTACAAGACGAGGTAATATACAATTAGCGCATATATTCAAACACAACAATGATGATATCACCACACCTTCGGCATATAAATTTCAGCGAATATTTGAAATAAATTCAGAAAATCAATATTTAGAGCAATTCTGATGAGATCGTGTCTAGTGCGACTTGAGGGCTTTTAACAAATATATATTTTGAAATGTTTATACTCAGAAGAAATTCTTGTGAAAGAGTTTTCAAATCAAAGGCTCGCGAATAGTAATAAACTGGTGTATATACCATTTGCGAAATACTTTTTGATTGTATTTTAACCTAATATAACCTATCTGAAACTATAACTCCCCATTCTAATTTAGCTTAACTAAAGCTAATATGTAAATGCCGGATTAGGTGCCCTTTAAAATGTTTGCTCTGGCTGTTTCTTCTTGGACAGCCGAGAGTGAAGTGCACAAAGTGAAATTTTCAGGTTGTGCCGACCATTTTCCTTTATTCACACTAATCATTAGATTTTTTTTTAATTTTTAAGAATAAAAGCCCAGTTTGGTTACTTGCACTCACTGGAGGGGTTGGACTTTTTCAAGAATCAGGAGCCATTGGGGCAATTTTTTTTTAAGAACAAAGTGTCTGAATCTGCATTCGATGACCCCGGGTCATGGTTTTTAAAAATTAACATTTTAGACCACTCCTCCAAACAGCACTCTATTCATTAGATGTGTTTGTGAAATGGATCCTATATTTCAGATTTTTTTACAAGCATTTTCGATATTGCTGTTTGCAATTTATCTCCATTTTGCTGAAAGAAAATTCATTACATTGAGTTTACAAACAGTTGGGGCCTCTATTCATTCATGAGTAAACCTCGCTCGAACACTACCCAGGCGAAGCCGGGTCCAGTCGGGTAAAACCCGGGCGTTGCCCGGGCCATTCGGCTAGTTTATTATATAAAAGTTAATATGTAACCTAAAATTAAACTTTACCGAGTATATTCCAATATACCGAAGGCAAATAAAATTTTAAAGATATAATGTTTTCTAAATACAAACGTGTCTACAAGAAAACTTACATTTTAAAATATTATTATGCTTTGAAATATTGTGTTATTAAACTATAAAATATTCATATTCAATTACGCAATAAAACGTTAGAAAAATGGTGTGAAAATCATGCACGATAACGTTCTTTACTTACATTGTGCCAAATCTGGCCAGAAAATTCCTCTTAGCTTAAGACGCGCGCATCTCATTATATAATAAGTTGTAATTGCTTCAAATATTTATCTCTATATTTTAATTTTCCAATAATAGAAGAATTTGAAACAATGAAGAGAAAACTTAGTATTTAATAAAAAATATGATGAATACAAGTTTCAATGCTTCCAAGACAGACACTTTACACATAGAAGGAAAATATCCTAGTAATACATATTTCATAAAGTACCAGTTTCAACGAAATATATCTTTGAGCATTTCTAGACGTGGGGCAGCTCTAGTCAATAAAGTCCCCAGTCACGATATATACATTTTTCCAAGCATTCCATTTCTCCTTGACAATGTCAGAAAAAGTCTTGAGTCGATTGGACATTCTGAATATTTTTCCCTTGAATGTGGGGAAATAATATAGTTTTTCAAGCAGAAATTCCAAGTATCATATATTATAACAAGCATTCTATTTTATTTTTGACAACATCTATAAAAGTCTTTAGTCGATTGTATTGGATATTTTAACTAGAACGTAGGAAAATAATAATATTCTCTAAGTGAGAATTCTTCACCGCTTCCATACTGTGCTTCAATACCAGGAACACCTTTTCTTAAATTGCACGGACACTTGCCAAGAAGTAGAAAGTTAATTCCATTTTTGTTCTTATTTTCCTTGTGAGCATTTTCATATTCTTCTGGAGAACACGGTGTTTGTATTCTAGTTTGTGAACTTCCAGGAAAGGATTCTCACATTTGACTGGATGCGTTTCTTTTTCTTTAGAAGAACGTCGCATTTCGATGTTTCTTCTCGAAGAAGTGGTCACAAATGGTCATTCTTGGATCGAAGAGCGGTCTTTGTGAATAAGAAGGTTTGAATTCCTCTCCGTTTCCAACGCTCTTTACTAACATTTCATTTGAACAGCAGTGCGCTCGAGCACGCGGCCACGAATAGGGCGGGCAACGCGCCAACAAGGAGATAACTAGAACTATAATTTAATATTTGGATATAAAATCACACACACCTATATAAATGGCTAATAGCCGAAATATATATACGGCTACAATCGTTAATAACAATAGTCTACAGACTAATTTGATCTCAGAATTCACTGATTCTTTTGCAACAACAATTCTTGCATACACAACAACTTAGAAATTTGTAGTATCAAATATTACACTCACCCAAATTCAATGAACAGCGAACACGAATAATTTTTTTTTTAATGGCGAATGCGTACACAAGTACGCCATTGATATTATGTGGTGATTTTAATGCTAGAGCACCGCTATGGCACGACTCTAGGACAAATTACAACGGCCATCGACTTATACCTGTTATTGATGACATGAACCTGTCAATACAGAAAATAAAACTCCCAACTGCCGCAATGCCAGTATAATCTAACTTGCACTAACTAATAGCCAAGCAATCACAGCGATCAGAGGATGGCGGAAAAATCAATTATCACATATCTCAGATCATAAGGCAATGATATTTAATATCTATACAAGTGACCAATTTTCTACAATAACTCATCATTCAATTTGGAAATTCACAAGCAGATTGGGAACGTTTCACTCAATGTGTGAATGAAGCTGAAAAGAAAAATATTGACACCTACTTAGAAGCTACTACTTTAAAGGCAACGATCGATCAGACTGTAAAAGAACTCTCCAACATAATAATTGAATTAGCCTATTCTATATTTAAAACCAAAGGAGAAAAGGGCAATAAAGAATGCCACAGTTAAATGGTGGAATGCGGAGCTGGAGCTCATGAAAAAAATATGTTTATTATCTAAGAAATTTATATTTTAGAACAAAATTTCCTCCCAATTATATCAAATAAATCTTCAAAATTATTAAAAACAAATATAATCATAAGATTAACAAAGCCAAAAGAATATCCTGGAGGTTGTACTTAGAAGAAAACAACTCCAAAAACCCTTATGGAAACCTTTACTGATTTTACAAAAATCTGAAATGTAACCAGAATAGGAAGGGACATTTAGAAATTTTAGATGCTAATAAAAACATATATTTATTGAAAAGAGCTGAGGATCGTTTGGGCAACTTATTTCCAGATGACAAAAATGAAGAAGATACAAATACTCAGAAAAGTATAAGAAATTACAGCTTAAGACCTCTAAATGACATAGGTATAACATTCGCCATCAGTGAAATAAATAATATAATTAATAATTTAAATCCTAAAAAATCTCCAGGGACAGAGAACGTTTCGAACAATCTGATGAAACACTAAACAATTAATCGCTCCTATTTTGGTAAAGCTATTCCAAAGGTGCATGAATCTAAGATACTTTCCTGATGAATGGAAAAGTGCAGAAGCACTAATTATTCCAAAACCAGGTAAAGCGATGTCTTGTTTAAAAACCTGTTCTATTTTTGTTTTCATAATCTTCGGAGGACTCGATAATTGTATTCCAATTTGTTAAAATTCCAAGAAAGGTTCTTTAATTTTGATTGGCAGCGTTTATTTTCCTTCAGGAGAAACGCATCTTGAGGATTCATCTTGGAGCAGTTGTTTTAACTGGTCGTTTTCTGATTGGATAGTTCATTTCGGATCTGAGTATTTTAATTCCTTTTTTTATCCAACTGTTCCTGCAAGCCCCTTATTTTGAACGCAAGTGCCTTCAGGCATGCGCACGCTGCCACAACGAGTGCGCACAGCGTGCCAATCAAGATGGCAAGTGCCATCAAAAATATATAAAACTAAAAATAAATATATTCCAACGAGGAAAATTAGGGAAGTCCAACTTCGGGAAGAGACAAACATTTATTTCAACCAAGAACAAACTATGAGTGATAAACAAAAGATAAGCCACGAGGGCAATTTACAGAGTAGCAAAATATAAACCTAAAAATGACCACTCTGTTAATAAAAATAATAAAATTAATGAATACTTTGTTACAATATATATAAACAAATATAATAAAAAATAAATAAAAATAGTAAATATAAAAAGGAATAAAATAAATAAAATAAAAAATGAAAATACAAAAAAATATTTATGATTATTTGTTCAGCACAGGAGAGCTCGTCAATAGTTTTATGTTCGGCAATAAACAACTCTACAACAATGGAATCATAGAGCTTTTTTAAAAGATGTATTCAAATTTCAACCCCACATTTTATATTATATAATTATAAGAATATATATTGTGATGTTGCAAAGATATTCTAAATATTCAAAAATAATATTGTAACGTAGAAAATTAGGAAAGAGAAACATCTGGATGACATGGCAATTCATTTAATGTAAAACCAAATTAATATCAATAAAATAGCAGAGGGGAAATAAGAAAACTTTACAATGTATCAAAATACAAATACCAAAATTTATATTACTCTTTGTAGAATAATAAATAATCTGCTACATAGCTCTTTCCCTATGGGAGCTGTGACCCACAGCTTGAAAATCTTGTTGCTACTGGTATGGATCTGACGTGTTTCTCTCAAGTATTCATTAGGAGTCTTGGACGTTTGTACCTAGAAGTTTTGCGTCTTTTTTCTTGCGGCATGAAGAGCGGCTTTGTCGTCGTATGGTCAATAGGGGCATCGTCATCTTTAAGGAAAGTCTTGGCTCTGACACGGCGGTGGAATCCTGGGCCAGTTTCTGATAATGTAGATCACAGCACCCATGGCCTCACGGCCTTATCGGTCGGTGATCTTCAGTTTGTGTTTCCTAATGTACCCAACATCTCCACCAAATGTAAAGTAGAAAATTAAGAAAGACAAACTTAAGTATGACTCAGCAATTTTTTTAATGTAAAACCAAATTTAAAATTAATACAATAGCAGAGAGGCAACGAAATAATTTTACAGTGTGTCAAAATACATATATCTCGAAATTAAAAATATTTCATAGAAGTAACCAAGTGCCCCTGGCAACGCCCGCAGAGACATCAATAATATATGGATATAGTCTGATTTTCTAGAAGTGGCATTTCAAGTATAAAGGTGTTTTAAAATAATTTCTAAGTACATACATTCGGGCAGATCATATATATTTTGATATCAAAATGAGAACGGAATCATATCATCCGCAACAGTGGTATAGAGCAATGATAAAATAAGTAAATAAAAAGACCAAAAATCAAAATAATTAATAAAAATCCCTTTGAGGGAAGAACTTATAGGTTTATATAAATATATTAAAGTGATAAAAAGAAAAATCAGAAAATAAAATTGCAAACAAAACAGCTATATAATGCAGATAAGACAACATATAAAAGGAATAAATTTATTCAAAGGACCTCAATAAAATCTGCATTTCTAGTTTTATATTGTCACTGTATAATATTTGCATATATATTTTCAATTCATCATGTAAATTATCCTATAATAACTATTATGTAAATAGTAGCAAAAATTGTCTTTATAAAAGAAGCTTGTTTTGGCATGCAGGCAGAATAAACTTTCAATAGAAAACTACTGTTCGCGTGATTCCTAATACTTATTTACACGGAAATCCGTGACATTTTGGTGGAGATGCTGGGTAATTTATCTAGGTACGCAATGACCAGAGCAATACCTAATGGAAGTGCGGAGGAAGTTGCCAAATTCATGGTAGAAGACATATTGCTGAAGCATGGAGCTCCTAGAGAGTTAATTTCAGATCGAGGTCGAACCTTTATATCCAGAACATTAAAGGAAATCAACGACCTCTGCGGGACCATACATCGATTTACGTCAGCCTATCATCCACAGACCAACGGCTTAACCGAGAGACTCAACAAGACTCTCGCTGACATGTTGTCCATGTATGTCGATGTCGAGCAAAGAAACTGGGATGCAGTGCTGCCCTATGTCACCTTCGCCTATAACACCTCCCAACAAGAATCCACTGGGTTTAGCCCTTTCTATCTCATACACGGACGAGATGTGGAGACTCCACTTGACACCATCTTAGCCTATAGAGAGAACACCAGTCTGGAAGACTACGTGGAGAGTATGGTGGCAAATGCTGAGGATGCACGCCAGTTGGCTCGGTTGAACATCTTACGATCACAAGAAAGAGACAAATCTCGATATGACCAGAGCCACAGACCAGTCCATTATCAGACAAGAGACCTGGTGTGGGTGTTAACGCCTGTCCGTAGACAAGGGTTGGCGGAGAAGCTCCTAAAGAGATACTTCGGCCCTTATAGGATGAACAGACAACTCTCCGAGGTAACCTATGAGGTGGAGCCTTTGAAAAAAGACCACGGCAACGGAAAACAAAAGATATCGTCCATGTCCAGCGGATGAAGCCCTATCGGAGCCCAGGAGAGCAAATTCAGGCCTAAGAAATAAGCATAACCTTATCGGAAAAATAGGAGGCAAGTTGGAAATTCTTTTTTTTTATTATTATTATTTAAAATTAATTTTGCACTTCTAGTTCGTTTCTGATTTTTGTGTGTATAATTTGTTAGTATGTTGTAAAAGCAGCGGGCCGCTGCTTGCTTTTGAGAGGGGGGTAATGTCACTGTATAATATTTGCATATATATTTTCAATTCATCATGTAAATTATCTTATAATAACTATTATGTAAATAGTAGCAAAAATTGTCTTTATAAAAGAAGCGTGTTTTGGCATGCAGGCAGAATAAAACTTTCAATAGAAAACTACTGTTCGCGTGATTCCTAATACTTATTTACACGGAAATCCGTTACAATATATACTGTATAACTTCGTTAATTCGACACACGATATTCGACCCTGTTTTGATATCTCGACCTACATCATAAAATAAAATTCAATTCGACACTATCGATAATTCGACTCTTCCAATAATTCGACTTTTTCAAAATTAAAATTTCGACAGCTAATATTTTTGTTTAAAATCGACTTTACCTCTAAAAAGGCATTACATTCTAATTAGCTTGATTGTTCTTTTATAGATATATATTATTCACTTTCTATATTCATTTGAGAGGGGTAAGTTGTGAAAATTTCGAGATCTAATTTGATTTTTGAGAAATCTTGAGGTCATCTTACACAAACTGTGATTTTGTCATTTAACAGTATTTCTGATAGCTCTTGATTGCTTAAAGTAAGTTATTTGTTCTATTAATATTTTTCGGGCGTAATTTTGACATTGTTCAACATGTAAGCCCTATTTATTCTTATATCAGTACATTTATTGTCTAAAGTTATTTATTGTTTAGAGTATGTACATATTTATTATGTGTGTGATGTATAATAAAAGAGACACCTTTCCTTTAAATATTCATCAGAAGAATGTATTTTTTCACCTTTCATTACACCTCAGTAAAATGCT
This sequence comes from Cordylochernes scorpioides, assembly GCA_030710605.1. Classification (NCBI taxonomy): domain Eukaryota; kingdom Metazoa; phylum Arthropoda; class Arachnida; order Pseudoscorpiones; family Chernetidae; genus Cordylochernes; species Cordylochernes scorpioides. The sequence goes on from CP092867.1 coordinate 59,322,174, forward strand.
TAGTAGTGGTGGTAAAGAATAAGCCGAAAATACAGTTACAGATATGCATTATAACCATATCGAAGTTTTTAATGGGGTGATAAACATATGGCTTAAATGCATATTCAAAAAAATATAAATTCTTCTTTTAGCATATGATTATCATTCCCCCGCAACTCTCTCTTTATGTTATATCCTTAATTTTGTAATGTGTAAAATTAGGAAAGACGGCACGGCAATTTATTCAAGACAAGCAACCATTTAAATTTATAAAAATAAAGAGAAGAATTGAGGAAAGTTTACGCAGAGTATTAAAATATATAGATATCTAAATTGAAATAATGTTAATAAAATAATTAATACTTTTCTACCTAGCTCCTTCCCTAATTGAATCTGTGACCCACAGCTTGCAAATATTGTAGATACTGCAATGGATCGGACGTGCTTCTGACAAGGATTCCCTCGTAGTCTTGGAACTCGGTGTCAAGTAGCTTTGCGTCCTTTTTTCTTACGGCGTCAATAGCGGATTTGTCGTCTTATTGTATAAAGGCACATCTTCATCTTGAGAGAGAGTTTTGCATTGACACGAGGGTGGAATCCTGAAGCCAGTCTCTAAAAATATAGATCACAGCCCCCATGGCCCCAAAGTCTTCTTGGCGATTCCAGTTTGTTTTCCCTATTCTATTCAAAATATCCCCAAATATATGTAGAAAATTAGGAAGGAAAAACTTTAGAATGACACGGCAATTTATTTAAGAAATATAATTTTTAAAAATTAAAATATAAAAACCATGTGTACAAAATAAAGGAACATATTTCGTTCAAAGAGAAATAAAAATAAAATTTTTCATATTCACCTAGAAAGCTCCAAATTAGTTTTAAAAATACTACCAAACCAGTATAGTCAAATTTACACAAAACTGCAAACGGTATACTATAGCTTAAGACCCTAGCCTCTTTTTCCAAGGTAGTTTATAAATAGTACTAGACGAATGACCCGGCTTCGCCCGAGAATTCCCCCGAATGCAATTTCCTTCATACTGAAATAACATCAATAATAAATGGTAGAAGTGCCATAGAATAGCAATACGGGTTTATAAAAAGCGACATGCAAAATTTGGTACCAATTGGTTCAGTAGTTTTTGAGTTTATCGCGAAACAGACAACAGACATTGACTTTTATATATAAGATAATAATATAAATGAGTTTTAAAAATTGTAAAAAAAAAAAATGCATCGGCCGGGAATCGAACCTGGGCCGCCCGCGTGGCAGGCGAGCATTCTACCGCGTAAAAAAAAGTTCTTCAAATGAAAAAAATAAATAGCCAAAAATACTAATCAAAATCACCCACAGGCATATTACTCAGGAATCAAGAGGAAATACAAAAGATTGGTCGTCGAGGCGTTGCTCTCTTTAAGTCATAATAGTATTAATAGACACATAGACATCCCTGATATATACAAAGCAATATTGCCATAGTGTACCTTAGGTGACCATTGCCAGTACGTTTTATTTTGGCTTGTTTTACTCATGCTGCCTAATTGAATTGTATCTTAAACGTGAAGCTTCTTTTGATTTCCCACTTGGCATGCTCGGGGCACGCGGATATTTCTTACTGTTACTTTTCTCACTAATTTGCTAATACGTTTGTTTTTTCTTGTATATATGCTAATTTTTCTCAATATGGATATATATAAAGGATGCAAGTTTATTTAAATATGATGTCCTGTAGAAGGGTTATTGACCCGAAAGCTCGCCTGTATTAAAACTTATAAGAAACGCATCCTCGTACGCTTTAAATCTATTACTTACATTCTTTAGAGGATTCCAACCTTCTTTACTAATCAAAATGTAGCCGAAAATTTTCCTCAGGTTTATAAAAAGCGACATGCAATATTTGGTACCAATTGGTTCAGTAGTTTATGAGTTTATCGCGAAACAGACAGACATTGACTTTTATATACACTGGTGTCCAAAAAATAAGAAACTTTTGTTTTTTATGATATGTTTTAAAATATACAACGCTAAAAGCTAAAAAGTAATTTAATTAGGTATTTTAATAATTAATATTAATAATTTATTTATCGCAACCATTCGATTCGGTAAAATTGAAAATATGCAAATGTTTGCTTGTCTTTATAAGTGTGCTATTTGGCGTGTCGTTTACCCCATCTAAGAATTGTCCAATTATAATTTTATTTAATCCTTAGTTAATTATGAGTTTACGAAAAATTTATCAGGTGATTTAAAATGGAGAGCTGTTGGAAGAATGAAGGCAGGGCAATCACAAGTTGAAGTAGCAAAATGGCTAAATGTGAATAAATCTGTGGTCAGCAAAATATGGAAACAGTTCATTGAGACAGGAACCATCAAAAGAAAAGAAGGTTCTGGTAGAAAAGAAAAACAGCTACCTCTGAAGACCGTTATCTGGTCGTAACTGCCAAGCGCCATAGGGAGATGACAGCTATTCAACTCTCTAATGAACTCTCAAGTGCTACTGGAACGAGAATTTCAAGACAAACTGTTTACCGAAGGCTTCACGAAGGTGTGTAAGAGAATCAGAGGCTGGATCTCAGATTGTATGTTTAATTAACAATAATATTATATTAAGATGACAAGGAACAAAGAGAGTCGAACAAAAGGCAAGCGTAGGGGCAGAGAACAAAGCAAACTGAAACCTATATACAGGTACGGCCGGAGAGTGGCGCCAAGGTCACGTGATGTCTGGCAGGAAGCTGGCGTTGCTATGGCAACAGCCGATTGTGCGACGTTACTCTTCAACACTCCCACCTAACGAGCACTTTGTTGCTTCAAACAGCCAAGTTGGCTTCTTAGTCTTCTATACCTTTCTGGAGGTAGAGCTTTCGTAAAATATGTCTGCAGCTTGATCATTGGAGCAGACATAAAGTAGGTCAATTGCATGTTTTTGAAAATGATCTCTGATAAAGTGATACGAAATATCAATATGTTTAGTTCTTTTGTGGTATTCTGGGTTGTGAACAAGTCTTATGCAGCTTTGATTGTCGCAAAAATTGTTGTAGGCTTTACTTGTTCTTGATGTAGCTCGCGTAGAAGTTGTCTCAGCCAAATTGCTTCTTTCGTTGCTTTGGAAGCCGCAATATATTCAGGCTCTGTTGTTGACAGAGACACACAATTCTGTTTTTGACTGCACCAAGAAATAGGTTCATTATTCAACATGAATACATATCCGGTGGTTGATTTTTTTGTGTCTAGGTCTCCAGCAAAATCAGCATCGGAAAAACCTATCAGAGATGTAGTGCAGGAACTCCCACCAAAACATATACCGATGTTTTTCGTAGCTTTTAAGTATCCAAATATTTTCTTTACTGCGGTCCAATGTGAAAGTCCTGGGTTGTTCATAAATTGGCTAACCCTGCTGAATGCGTAGGCAATATCAGGTCTAGTTCCAGTCATGAGGTACATTAAACTACCATTGTCTTTCTGTATGGAATCTTGTTCATTCTTCAATTTCCTGATTATCCTTTGGGCACATCTCTTTTGTTAGTTTTGAGTAAGGGATCAGAAGGTACAGATTGTAACTTAATTTCAAGAGAAGGTTGTAATGTTCAAGTGTTCTTTCAATGTATGAGGCTTGATGTAGAAATAACATTTTAGTTGTTCTATCTGCATTTTGCTTTATTTTGTATACCCACTTGCATGCAATAGCTTTTCTGTCTGATGATAGTGTCACATAAGTCCATGTTTGATTTTTCATCAAGGAATTGAATTCATCGTCCATAGCTAGTTTCCACCGTTTCGAGTTTTGTCCTACAATTGCATCTTTATAGTTCGAAGGTTCTTGGTCATGGACATAACAATCATATGAAATAGCTCTTGTACAGTTGGTTGATGATTGTTCCTTTTCTCTGATTCTATTCCTGAGAGGGTATCGACATGATTCTTCTGGTTTGGAACTGGTATTTGTGCTATCAACACTTTCTTCACTATATATAGTTACCTGCTCTTGTTCGTTATCCTGAATATTTTCTGATGTATTAGCTTCTGTAAATATTACATCTCTGCTTATGATAATTTTTCTAGCAATAGGATCCCACATTCTATAATTTTTTGTAAGTTTCATAATATCCAACAAAAAATGTACGAAAACTCTTTTTGTCTAATTTTTTTCTGTTATCTTTTGGTATATGCACATAAGCGTTACATCCAAAAGTTTTTAAATGTAAGATGGAGGGTTTTCTCTTGTACCATATTTCATAAGGTGTAGAATTTCCCAATACTTTAGTAGTACATCTATTTAAGAGATAGACTGCTGTGTTTACGGCTTCAGCCCACAGTTCAAGCGGAATTTTTCTTCCATGTAACAAGCATCTAGCTGATTCAACTATTGTTCTGTTATCTCTTTCAGAAATTCCATTCTGTTCTGGGGTATATGGAGCAGTGAGTTCATGAACAATTTCTAGAGATTTTAGATAATCAGAAAAATTCTATTTAAGAATTCTGTGCCATTATCTGTTCTGAATCTTTTTATTTCAGTTTCAGTCCTAACTCTTTTTACAAATTCTTTAAATTTCTCAAGTATATCTGATTTATGCCTAATGAAGTAGGCCACTCTAAATCTTGAAAAAGCATCCTTGAATGATACAAAATATAATGATCCACCTGGTGATCTTTTACTCATTGGTCCACAAACATCTGAATAGATCAGCTCTCCAGGATAGGTCGAATTTGGACTTGTTGACGCGTGAAAAACCTTTCTATTTTGTTTTCCATAGATGCATGCTTCACATAGTAAAGAATCAGGCTTTTCTCTAATTTTAATGTTTTCTTCAAAAACATTATTTTCAAACATTTGGGTTAATTTTATAGGATTTACATGACCCATTCTTTGATGCCATATATCTAGACTTAACTGAGCAACATGAGTTTGTGAAGATTGCTTTGCTTTAATAAAAATTCTATAAAGATTTGAATTGTCCTTTATTCCAGTACCTAGCACTTTCGAATTTTTTGTCAATTTTATCTGATTTCCTTAACAAATGAGCGTCAAACCATGTTTTGTTGCAGTAGATATTGAAAAAAGATTGGTCTCCAATTCAGGTATATAGAGAACATCCAAAGGAGTTGCATTAATTTCCTGACTATCAACATAAGAGAGAATATCAATATCTCCCTTACCTTTTGCATAGATCTTCTTTCCATCTCCAAGGCACACAGGATGAACACCTTCTGGTATTTCTTCGAACGTAGAGAACCATTCTCTTTTGAAAGTCATGTGATCCGTTGCTCCAGAATCTGCAATCCAGGAATCCTTTGTTTCAGCGAGGAAGGCACTTGTCTCAGCTGAAAAAGCACAGCTATCATCTCTGGCTGAAGAACTTGGCTGTTGTCCTTTTTGTTCTTCCTTTCTTTTATAGCATTCTTTCCACCAATGTCTTTTCTTCTTGCAATATCCACAGTGTGTGTTCTTCTTTTTATCTTTAATGGATTGTTGATGCTGCTGTTGTTTGTTGAAAGCTGTTGAATTTCTGTTGAACTTTGAAAAAAGTCATCAAGGCATTATCTGGTTTAAAATTTCCTGAAGAATCCCAATGTGATCCTGTAAACTTTCTTCTTTCAGTAATCTTGCCGTCAAGTTTTCTAGAGTCTTTTCTTCTGATGAAACTGAATCCCACGCTGTTATGAAATTCTTGTATTTATCAGGCAAGCTGCAAATTATCTTTGTAATTAGGGCAACATCAGAGATTGGCTCACCTAGATCTTTCATTTGTTGTGCCTGAGTTTCAACTTTGGAAATGTGAGAAGCAATGTTATCATTTGGATTCATTTTATATTCGAAAAATCTTTGTTGCAGCAAATATTTGTTTGTTTCAGATTTCAGTTCATATATTGTTGATAATTTCTTCCACATTTCTGCTGAAGTCTGGCAATTAACAATCTGTTGAAGATATTTAAACTCTAGAGCAGTAGTGATCACAGCATTTTGTATTTTGCATCTTTCTTAGTCCATTCAGAGAATTTTGCAATATCCTCTATTTCAGGTTTTACTTCAGAGCCATCAGTTATACTGAGAAGATCTTTTGCTTCTAGAATAATCTTCATTTGAAATTTCCATAGATGAAAATTATCGCCGTTGAATTTTTGAATTTGTGGAAATTCAGTTGTCATCTTGAGCAAGCAAACGAATTTCAGCTTAGATAAACAAAAATATTTGATACCAACCAAGCTCTGCTGCCATGTAAGAGAATCAGAGGCTGGATCTCAGAAAGTATGTTTAATTAACAATAATATTATATTAAGATGACAAGGAACAAAGAGAGTCAAACAAAAGGCAAGCGTAGGGGCAGAGAACAAAGCAAACTGAAACCTATATACAGGTACGGCCGGAGAGTGGCGCCAGGTCACGTGATGTCTGGCAGGAAGCTGGCGTTGCTATGGCAACAGCCGATTGTGCGACGTTACTCTTCAACAAGGTGCTCTTCATGCAAGACGACCAATGGTCTGTATCCCTTTAACCTCTGCTCACAGGAGAGCCCGCTTGAATTGGTGCTTGGAACATCACGCCTGGACTCATGATCAGTGGGCCAATGTTCTCTTCAGTGACGAGTCAGATTTAGTTTTAAACACAGATTCTCGACGAGTTTCCATCTGGAGGGAGCCTGGAACCCGCTATCATCCCAGTAACATCGGTGAAATAGACAGTTTTAGAGGGGGCAGTCTCTTAGTCTGGGCTGGCATCAGTTCTAGCAGACGCACACCCCTCCACATTTTTTCTGGGGGCACTTTAACTGCCCAAAGGTACAGGACGAGATCCTTGAGCCCTATCTAAGACCTTATAGAGATCAAATTGGTCACAATTTAATTTTTATGGGCGATAATGCTCGTCCGCATAGGGCTAGGCTAGTCAATGAATATCTCCAGAGTGAGAATATTCGAAGGATGGATTGGCCAGCCAGATCTCTGGACCTGAATCCAATAGAGCATGTGTGGGATGCTCTAGGGAGGCGTATTGGAGCTCGTCACTCCTCTCTCAGAACCCTCGTTGAGCTAAGAACTGCTCTATTGGAGGAGTGGGGTTTACTACACCTGACCTCCTCCAAAGCCTGGTAAACAGTATGAGGGCTCGCTGTGAGACCTTGATAGCTGTTAGAGGTGATCATACTCCCTATTGATATCTTATTTCTTACGATCTGGAACCTTAGCTTTGGGTATGTTGGTAATAATTTGCATATTTCATAATTTCAAATATTTTTATTTTATTTTCATATAGCTAGTCAAATTTTCCATAGTTTAAACTATTTGTATACTAAATTTTATATTTGTTAAAAAATTAGATTTTGAGAAATTTCAATATTGGTTAAGTTTCTTATTTTTTGGACACTAGTGTATATAGAGATATTTACCTAGAGGAGTTATAAATTCAGTCTAATCTGGAAAAATGATATTGCAGCTCAACTCTTGAAGCTTAATATAAGCGATTACACAGAATTCCATTGAAAATATCAAAGAAGGGCTTGGTTATCAATCACATCTAAAGAATCCCAAAACATCATCATAAAAATATATATTCAATATAATTTAGCATATCAGACGCAAATATCATTAACTAGAACATTATATTTTTCAAAATATTCCTCATTTATCATTGCATTTATTTTTTATTTTTCAATATCAATTCTACTAGTGGAACATATTTCCAGAACCCGAGAGCTCGTGAGTTGATAAAATATTTATACAAGAAACTTATCCCTAGATGTGTTTTTACAAAATGTTATGACCCAAAGGGATTGTTTTGTATCGTATATTTGAATAGTAAAATATAAAAATCAAGTATCAACATTAGATATGCCATTTCAAATTGAATTTATTCTTTTTCGAGTGTGAAGAATTATCACTTGATGTAAACGATAAACGGATAAATTAAGGATATAAAAAGAAATATGCCATATGGCTAGATATAGATATACTTATTTATATTACCATAAATATTTAAATTTCATTCAATAAACTTGTAAAATATTATTAATTCGAGCATAAATAATAGTAATTTCGATTTTTAAAGGGTAAATCAAACTATAAGTTTTCGAAGAGAGTCCTTCTTTAATGGCTCATTTATTGTCTTCTCGAAATCCTTTTCCGAATCATTTTTAATCGAAAAGATCCTTGAACTGTTCGATCCAAGGAGAAGCTTCTGTCTTCCACTCTCGATATTTATTTTTCCAAACCATCCCCTTTTGCGACGCCTGAGAGAGTCTTGAGTTGACCTGAAAATGCTACAATTATATTTTGGTCGAAACAATATGAAATAGAAAGTCCCTGAGCTGTAACGTTTTCAGCCATTCGATTCCCTGCTTCATCTATAGGAGCAGCTTCTTAGGTAGAGCACTGAGAAGAACGAGAAGATTGGATCCAGATTTTGAGTCTCTCTTCATTTTCTTTGATAGTATCTTCACCTTCATGCGGACAACTCGGTAATTGTTTTCCAACTTGGTACACTTCCAAGACAGATTCCTCAATTTTGATCGACAGCGCTTATTTTCCTTTAAGAGAGCGTCGCATCTTGCGGTTGTTTCACGAAGCAGCTTTCTTAATTCGTCGTTTTCTGATTTCTGGTGTTCTTCGCAGATCTTAGCATTTAAATTCCTTTCCCAACTCTTCTTGTAAACGTTTTATTTTGAACGCAAGTGCGCTCAAGCATGCGCACGCAGCTACAAAAAATGCGCAAAGCGCACTGACAAGGATGGCTGAGGCCATCTAAATATAAAGAAAAAAGAAAAAATATATATAAATATATAAATTAATAAAACAAATAAAAATAAATAATATATACAAATATTAAATAAAATAAAATAAAAATAAATAAAAACAAAAATATAAAATATTAAAATTCTTTTTATAATTATTTGTGAGGCACACAAGAGCTCGTTTATAATTATTATATTCTACACACCAACAAGTCAGCAACAATCGTGAATAACCTTTTTATTGAATTAATAATTTTATATAAAATCATTGAAAAATATTTTTAAAAACACACACGATCATATAACGTGGCTGAAACAGAGAAAAAAATATTCAAAAAGAAAATATACGAAAGTAAAATTTATTTATTATAACCTTTCAAAGAAAATATTCAGATTCGTCACAAAAGTCGAAAGAATAATATAAATTTCTAAAGATGAGGAATATATGAAAATTCATGTTAATAAAAAGAAATCCAGATTGAAAAAGCATAAGGATAAGCATTTTTCCCACGAAAAACATTCAGATTCAGATAACGGCTTTTCTACAAGGCCAACATAAAAAAATATTGTAGCGAAGTATTTTTTTCATTTTATTAACAGAGTATTATTTTTATGTTTTATTTTGTTACTCTGTAATCTTCACACATTGCTTATCTTTTGTTTTATCATTCATAGTTTGTACTTGCCTTAAATAAATTGCTGCGCCATTCTGAAATTTGTTTTTCCTAATTTTCCACGTGGCAATATTCTTACAAAAAGTCAACCTGTATAGTATGATACAAAGAAAGGCCCTTGTCGATATACATATATAGATTTAATTTTTTATGTTTTTATAAAATGGGAAGTATCACAATAAATATACACACAGCTTTATTAAGACCACAGATTCACCTCAGGAAAAAAAGAAGAATAGATGACGCTCCTGTACTCAAGGCAGCACACCACCCAAAAACTATCAGGATTACCATTTGTAAATTTGAAATTATTTTGAAAAACATATATTGTCTAATATTGTCATATATTGTCTAATATATTGCCTATTAAAATATATAAAGAATCGTCTTTTATTGTTAGAAAGATCCATTCATATTATCTCTCTCTCACTTTATAAATATATTTTGGTCCCATTAGTTTCCTGAAAAACCAAGAAATGGGTATTTAAGGCCAAACTTGCGTAAATACCCATTTCTTGGTTTTTCAGGAAGCTACTGGGGCAAAAATTATTTTTGGTAGCAGTGGTACAGCCTCCTCCACGCTGACGAGCGCTAAAAGTGCGAAACGCATTCGTTGATGGCTTTTCTTGATTTATCAAGAAATTGGGTTGGCCAAATATCAGGGAACAGGCTAAATCAAGGTTTAGTTGATATCTGTTCCACCAGATGGCGCTGTGCCTTCTGAAAAGCACATGCGCTCCTAATCAGGATATGCCTTTTTTATTTTTAATATCAACGCCTGACCCACTTATTTATCATTTTTTCTATTGTTTTTTTTTTTCATAGTAACATATATACAACACTTAAGAGACAAGGGTTGCCTCTCCCGTCAAAACAGGCGTCAAAACTAGACGCCATCTATTGACCGTGGCCGCAAACTAGCGGCCTCGGGTCGGTGACAAAGTCACAACTCCAGCTTTGGCAAACTGAAAAGCGTCCACCTAAAGACCATGGTTTCGGGCTGATGAGCCTCGCAGTTTGGACGTCTTTTTGACGGGAGAGGCGACCTTTGTCTCTTTAGATCAATATCTTTCCGGCAACAATCCCTCTATATATACAACATGTTGCTCATTTTATATTTTAAAAGACTTAAAGCTGAAAATATACTTGAAATTAGTTTCTTCTTTATAATTAAAATAATTTGATTAAATCCAACTTTGTCCTTATCTATATATATAAAATTGAATGTCTGTCTGTCTGTTTGTCTGTTTGTCTGTGGTCTGTGTGTACTCTTTTGATTCAAAAACCGTACATCCAATCGCCGTGTAAATTTGGGATATTATTAGGCATATCCCCGGAAAGGTTTACGAAAAATAATATCTTGAATATCTTTAATATCCTTAGAGTTATTTGCAGATTTGTAGCTTTAACTCGCAAACAACGCCACCATCGAGACGGAGATAGGCTTACGTTTGCTGCTCCTGATGACCTTGGGTCATCGTGTGAGTCACAGCATGATGCTACAAAAACACTCTCTCTGGGAATTTTACAGCGTCGACAACCTGTAAGATTGCCTCTCTCTTATACTTTAAACATCTGCTTAATTAAAGCATTTCTCATTTGAAAGAGACTGCTCTCTTAACCCCCTTTAGACAACATTAAATGATATCCCGTGTCGTTTTTTTTTATGATTTGAGAGCCACCCCTCGCTTGAAGCAAATCCTTTAATCCCAAGAGACTGCGCGAAAGACTTGAACATGAAACCGCCGACGGAACGTTTTGTCCTCTGCACTGACGAATCCACTTAAAAAGATCAAATAATTGTGGGGTTAAATAAAACGTAATTCCAATTATTTTCTTCAGCTAGAAATCAATAATATATTTATTTTGTTCAAATAAATAAGCTTGAGGGATGAGTCTCTTTTAATAATATATTAATATATTATTAAAAATAAATATATTTATTTATTCACGTAATTTAATTTGTTGAAATCTAAAAGGAAACACGGGAGACGGGGAAATATTTGGCCGAATGTGGAACTTGCCTTCTCATAAAACGATTATTTTGTAATGTAGAAAATTGGAAAATATGGTAATTGACCCTATGGCAATTTTCACAACTCTCCATGAGGACCTTGGTTTTAAGTTCTATGCTCTTAGGAAAGGTCAGTTGTTGACTGAAAAGAACTTTCCCCAGAACCAAAATAAACATTCGTTCTTCAATAAATTCCTTTCTTATAGATGACGCGTTATTACTTTGTATTAATTTATGCCTAAATGGCCTTCACTTATTATCCATTGTTGCAATTGTGTGGTACCTAATAAAGTGATTTTGGAACAAGAAAACCAAGATCTTTATAGATTGGGATAGTTTTAGAAAGAAGAATGTGAAAAGAAGCATTCGCGTTTTGTTGTTTTCATTTGTATTGTAACGTGGATGACAAGGCCAAGATACCAGAGTAAAGTTGGGGAAAGAGGGGTGGACAGCGGCCCCCGCTGCCATGTGGCAGGCGCTAAAAACAGCATTCCTGTGTGGGGGAGGACAGAGTCTGGTTACATCTGCGGCAAGGAGAAGACGTAACGACTTGCGACGTCAACAAACTGTAAGTCTGCCTCTCTCTTATATTATACTTTAAACGTCTGCTTAATTTGAGCATTTTTTTCATTTGAAAGCGACTGCTCTCTTAACCCCCCTTTAGGCAACAGCGCGTTCAACGACAGTTTTGTTCGTTGACAGGTGGTTTCAAGAAATTTCATTTATTTACAACAACGCTACAACGAATTCGCACGAAGATATTAATAGACACATTTGAATTCAGTCTATTATTATAGCTGTTATTTACTATAGATAGTTAATATAATACATACGTGTATAAATACAAATATTATTGATTCCTAGCTGAAGAAAATAATTGGCATAACGTTTTATTTAACCCCACAATTATGCCACCAAAGCGAAGTGCCATTGGTCGATCTACACATCAAGCAAAAAGGAGGAGAGAATACCGAGCTTCAGAAACAAGTGAGCAGAGACAAGCTAGGCAAGAAAGCAATCGAGTTCACACTGCCCATGCTCGATCATTGGAAACGAGTGGCGAGAGTCAAGCAAGGCAAGGAAGAGATCGAGTTCACACTGCCCATGCTCGATCATTGGAAACGAGTGAAGAGAGTCAAGCAAGACAAGGAAGAGAACGAGTTCGCACTGCTCTTGCTCGATCATTAGAAACGAGTGAAGAGAGTTGTTGAAATTTGAGATTGAATCAAGGAATAAAAGGATTATTTATTAAACAAAGTAACTTAAAACAAGATGTTAAAGTAGCAACATTTTAAAGGCAAGTATATATAGGAAGGCGAGGGACAAAGACTATATATTAACATCGACCGCAGCGCCGCCGCGGCCGTTGATTGGTCGATCCTCCAATGCTCCATGCCAATATTTTGATCGCTATTCCAACACTCCCTCTCGATCCAAAATGTTCAGTAGACCTCTTAAGTAGTGGAATTGGTTTCGTGGAAGAGGTTTAGCCATTATATCAGCTAGCTGTTCTGAGCTGCAAACATGATGCACTTTAAGTTCACCTTCTTCATTTTTGGATCTAATGAAGTGGTAGCGAACATCAATATGTTTCGTTCGTTTGTGGAATACTGGATTTTCAACAAGTTTTATTGCTGCTTGGTTGTCGATATAAAGTTCAGTTTCTTTAGTAATATCACAGCCGATGCCCTGTAGAAGTCTTCTGATCCAAATCAATTCCTTAGCAGCACCGCAGGCAGCGATGTATTCACTTTCGGTGGTGGAAAGTGCGATAATTGGTTGTCGTTGGCTTGCCCAAGAAACAGTTCCTCCGTTCATCATGAAGGCATAACCAGTCGTACTTTTTCTGGAGTTAACATCGCGAGCAAAATCACTATCAGAGTAGCCAACAAGTTGGTCTTGTCCAGTGAAGAGAATTCCCATGTGTCGAGTGCCTTTCAGATAACGGAAAATATTCTTCACTGTTGTACAATGTGCAGGTCCTGGATATTCTAGGAATTTACTCACTTGTGAAACTGCATAAGTGATATCTGGACGTGAAACACATGATGCAAACATAAGGGATCCAACAGCTTCTCGTAAAGGGAATTTAGGCATCTTTTCCTTTTGTTCTGGAGTAGGACAGTCCTGCTTTGTTAAGATGACAGAAGGATCCATAGGCACCGAAGCAGGAATACAGTCAGCCATATTAAATTTACTCAAAATTTTGTAAATATATGATGACTGGTGAATGAAAATACTTGCCCTATCTTCTGACTGCTCTATTTGTAGCTGATACGTTTCTATTAATTGTTAAATATTAATGGTGAAAATTATTTTGTAAGAAATTGCACTTTATATATATATATATAGATAAATGAAAGATACACTATTTTTAAGCTACTATAATTATTTTATTCTTTTTACAATTCGATTATATGTATATTGTTGTTTACAAGATGATGATCAATAATACAGAGTAGAGTAATAATATATCACAGATCATTCCTCCTTCCTTATATTGTTCATAGTTGGAGAAAACCGGCAAGGAGGGCATCGAGGTCGGGTAGATCTCCTAGGTGGAGGTGACGTGGAAATTTGAGGGTCTTGTTCCAGTCGGTGAGGTCCTGCTCCAGCGTTGTCCAAGGTCCAATCAGAATCTTCAGCATATTTGGTATCTGAACCTGTCCTCATCTGATTGACATGCACTTTAAATGTGCCTTTTAGGTTCTTTACTAGATAAACATTGTAACCTAGTCGTCGTATCACCTGGGCCTTGAACCATTTGCGCCTATTTTGTATTACTCTTGTAAACAGCACTTTATCTCCAACTTGAAAATGTCGCCTTCCACACTCATTTCTCCCAAAAGTCTTCTGGATAAATTCAGAGTTCAAGCAATTTACAAATGTTCTAGGCACATAACTTAGGAGACGTTCTACAGGAGGCTTATCTAAAGAGGTAGGCGTATTTCTATAATTAAACAGAACATTTTGTAAAATACAGTCCATATTTGAGTTTGGAGATTCTTCCAACGACTTTTCCAGAGATTTTTTAATTATTCTTACCGAAACTTCAGCAATTCCGTTAGACGAGGGATTATATGCTGGCGAGGTTAAGTGGTATACATTATTTTTCCGTAAGAACTCCTTAAATTCAATCGAATTGAAGGGGGGGCCATTGTCAGACACTAAGCATTGCGGTAATCCATACCTGGCGAAACACTCCCGTAGAAGCTTAATATTTTCTTGCGAAGTAGTACCTCTAACTGGAAATACTTCAATCCAATTTGAATTTGCATCTACTACTAATAAATAACAATCACCTCTGAAATAGAAATGGTCAACATGAACTCGCTGCCACGGTTGGTTAGTCCTGGGCCAAGGTGTGTTCTCAGCAGGAGAGCTGTCTGATGATGCATACAGGGAGAACATTCCTTCACAAACTCTTCAATTTGACTATCCATTTTTGGCCACCAAACCGAAGATCTGGCTAGAGATTTCATGCGATTGATTCCTATATGACTTTGATGAAGTAACTTCAACATTTGATCTTGACAGGTTCTTGGAATCACTGCCCTAGAATCAACAAAAATGCATCCCTGCAGTACAGAAAAATTTTCCAATTTTGAAAGGAATGGTTTCATTGTTTCATCCTTTTTTGCTAACTGAGGGTCTTCTAATAGATATTCCTTGAGCTTATTTAAAACCGGATCTTTATTGGTTTCTTCTTCAATAATGAGGTGGTCCAATGGAGTTACATTTAAAAATGATATATCATGTGTCACCAAATCAATGTTGTCTTCCCTTGAATTTATTTCCTCAAGTGGAAGTCTTGAAAATGCATCCGCACAGAGCATGGTATCTTTATTTGTATATCTAATATCGAAATCGAAATTTGACAACTCTAAAGCCACCTATGCAAGCGATTTGCAATTAAAGGCGGAAGAAGGTCTTTTGTTTCCAAAACAGTCGTTAAAGCTTTATGATCACTCTTTAACACAAATTTTCTCCCAAACAAGTATTGTCTCAGTTTGGAAGTTGCAAACACAATAGCAAGTGCTTCTTTCTCAGTCTGAGAGTATTTGACTTCTGCACTTGACAATGTTCTGGAAACAAAGGTGATTGGCTTCTCTTCCCCTTCCACAATATGACACAAGACCCCACTTATGCCATAGGCAGATGCATCACAGGTTAAAGTTAATGGAAGCTTCATTGAATAGTGAATAAGCGCCTGGGAATTTAATAGAGTTAACTTCAAATTCAGAAATGCCTTTTCGCATTGGCTAGACCATTTCCAACGATTGTCCTTCTTTAGGAGTTGATAAAGAGGACCAGCCAAGGTTGACATATTAGGTATGTATTTTGAATAGAAGCTCAACATCCCTAGAAAACTCTTCAATGATGTTTTGTCGAAAGGCTTTTTACACCTTTCTAATGCTTCCAATTTCTTTGAATCTGGTCTAACACCATCTTCATTTATAATATGACCTAGAAAACAAATGTCTTTTTTTAAAAATAAGCATTTTTCTTTATTAAGGGTGAAATTTAGCTCTTTCAATTTATCGAAGATCATTTTTAGAATTCTGTAATGTTCTTGTTCATCTTTAGAACCAATGAAAATATCATCTAAGTATATCACCGTGTTGGGAACATCATGAAAAAGGCTGTCCATACACCTCTGGAAAATGGCTGAAGCTGGACTGATGCCAAAAGGCAATCTATTATATCGGTAAAGTCCTCTATGGGTAGATACCACTAGCAGATTTTTTGATGCTTCATCCATTTCAATTTGATGATATGCGGAGGAGAGATCCAATTTGGTAAAAATCTTGTTTCCTCCTAGATTTCCCAACATAGTTTCTATAGTAGGTAATGGATATTTCTCATCTTCAATGCAATTATTCAAAGTATTTTTAAAATCACCACACAAACGTAGTTCTCCATTTGACTTTATTACCGTTACTAAAGGCGTAGACCAATCACTAGCATTAACCTTTTCAATTATTTGACTTTTTTCAAGTCTGTCTAGTTCTTTGTCTATCTTCTCTTTAATGGAAAAGGGTACTGGTCTAAATTTAAAAAATTTGGGCTTAGCATTTGGCCTCAATGATATTGAACCTTTAATGCCCTGAATTGGTAAATCTTTATTTTCAAATACTCTCTTATATACTTCTAAAAACAGTTCTAAATTTGAAATTACATTTATATTATTACAGATATCAAAAACGCAATTGGGCCAATCAGCTTTTAAAATTCTTATCCAATTTCTGCCCAGTAACGGCGTTTGGTTATTAAACTGGCCTGTCACAATTAGGGGTAGTTTTTCCTGATAGTTTTGTAACTAACATTTACCAAGCATTTTCCAAAAACTGGAATCAAATTTCCTGAAAAAACTTTTCAAATGTCCACTGTATTTCTCTAGAGTGACATTTTTGAGATTTGTAAGAAAAAATTTCTTGAAACTACAGACACGTCTGCACCAGTGTCAACCTCCATTATAGTGTCTGCATCTTCAATTTTAACGTTTACCATTATTTTTGGTGCGTTTTCTAATGTGTTGCACTGAATAGTATTCAATTTATTCTGATTGGGATTATTCATTCCAGAATTTTGGGCCGATTTTTTATTCCAACATACTGGAGCAATGTGCCCTTCTTATTGCAAATATAACATTGAGCATTTTAAATTTGCATAACTTCGTATCGTGGTTAGACTTTCCACAAATTTTGCAAGGAATTATTGTATTTACATGGGAATTTAAAATTTTTAGATCTGGCTTTCAACTTATCAATATCATGACCAGGATTTTTTCATCAATTTACTTGTGACTTCGCTGCCTCTACAGAATTTGCAATATTTATTGCACTATCAAACGTTAAAAAAGGTTCACTTAGCAGCCTTTTAAGCGTAGCTTCATCGAAGCAACCACTTACAATTTGATCACACAAATTTTCATTTATGTCAGTAAATTTGCACTTGTCTGCCTGAGATTTAAGCCTCAAAACAAATTTTTCCCACAGGCTCACTTTCTTTTTGTACAATCTTGTGAAATAATATCTTTCATAGTGCTTATTTTTTATTGGATATAAATAGTGGTTAAAACCTCTACTAAATCTTTATATTTAAGGTCACTTGGCCTTCTGGGTACCAACAAATCGCGCAAAGTCTTATAAACATTAACATCAATAGACGTTAATAACACAGATACTTTGTCTGCTTCTAATGTTTTGTTCAATTTAAAACATTCTTCTAATTGTTCCAAATAACAATTTAGATCTTCACCTTCACGAAACCTTGGATAATTTAAATTAGTGGTGGCCATACTTACATTAATTCTTCGTCGCCATTTGATACGTTTCTATTAATTGTTAAATATTAATGGTGAAAATTATTTTGTAAGAAATTGCACTTTATATATATATATATAGATAAATGAAAGATACACTATTTTTAAGCTACTATAATTATTTTATTCTTTTTACAATTCGATTATATGTATATTGTTGTTTACAAGATGATGATCAATAATACAGAGTAGAGTAATAATATATCACAGATCAGTAGCCAACAAAAAGTTAACACTTCCAGATGTAATTTCAAATGCGTGTTCTAACTCATCCATTATAATAGCTATGCCTCTTTATCTTTAGATAGAATAATTCCATCATCAACATAGAGAGCTAAGATAACATTTGAATCATTGTGTGTTCCAATGAAAATGCACGGGTCGGCGTCTGATGTTTTGAAATTATGGCTATTCAAAAAATTGGTAAATTTCTTATTCCAATTTCTAGAAGATTGTTTAAGACCATACAGACTTTTATGTAATCTATAGCAGCTATTATCATCTCTCTTGTAGCCTTCTGGTTGTTCAAGATAAACAAGTTCCTCTAATTCGCCATTGAGAAAAGCTGTCTTTACATCGAATTGCTTAAGAAACATCCTTTCAGAAGCAGCGTGTGATAAAAGAATGCGTAACGAATCATACCTGACTACTGGGCTAAACGTATCGAAATAGTCAACATTTTTGATTTGAGAATAGCCTTTTGCAAATAATCTGGCTTTGAACCGTTGAATTGTACCATCGGACTCCGTTTTAATTTTATAAACCCATTTACAACCGATAGGTTTATGACCATCTGCCAAACGTTCTAAAGTCTATGTTTTATTTTTATTTAATGCATCAATCTCTTCATCCATGGCTAATTTCCATCTTTCTGAATATGAACTTGTTATTGCATCTATATAGTTACTGGGTTCATCAGCGAGCGCAAAGTTACATTGGCTATTCGAAACTTTAGAGCGTGTTATCATTGGATGCGAACTGATATCGGATACTGGGGGCATTTCCTGCACTGGAATGTTTGCTGTCGCAACTGGTGATTCATCCGGAGCGCTATTAATCTGAAATATTATTTCTTTTGGTTTGGTAGATTCTCTATCTGGAGTAGCTTTCTCATCGAATGTGACATCTTTAGAAATTCTTATTTTTCTAGTTTTCCAATCCCATAATCTAAAATTTTTGCTTGTATTCTCATAACCTAAAAACATAAGTTTTATCGAATTATTATCCCACTTTTTACGGTTTTCTTTGGGAATATGCATATAAGCATTACAGCCAAATATTTTATAGTTAGCTACATTAGGCTTTGTGCCAAAGAAAAGTTCATAAGGTGTCGTTCCAGGGGTTTGCTTAGTCGCACTTCTATTTAGAATATAAGATGCTGTGTTACATGCCTCAGCCCAAAAAAATCCTGGAAGATTCGTGAATTTAGCATGGACCTGGCTGCTTCCACAATCGTACGATTGTCTCTTTCTATACGTCCTATCTGTTCGTGCACATAAGGTGCAGTGAACTCGTGAATTATCCCAAATCTTTTACATAAATCTGCAAAATTATCGCTTTTGAATTCTAGCGCATTATCAGTCCTAAGAACTTTTATCTTATTTCCAGTTTGAGTATAAATTAGAGTAGCATATTCTTTGAATATATCTAGCACATCTGATTTGTTTTTAATAAAATAAATATGGCGATAACCACTAAAGTAATCTTTAAATAAGCAGAAATACAGATATTTACTTAATGATTGAGTCTGCATTGGGCCACAATATCAGCATAAATAAACTCACCTAGCTGGTAGTTTTTGCCATCTGAGGGATAGCACGACTTTCTATGGGCTTTTCCAAGTTGGCATCCTTCACAGAAGAATATTCTCCCTCTAAATCTTGAGGCTGCAGACCATCCACCAATCCTTTGGTCGCCATCTCTCGAAGTGTAGCAACTGGAAGATGCGCAAGTCTCTCGTGCCACAACTTAAGCTTGTTCTCGCTGGTGATGTATCCTTGTGATGATGACGTAACCTTGAAGAGCAACCTGTAGAGGTCGTCATGACGCACTCCTACGGCTTTTAGGTCATTATCCATGAAGATCTGTAGCTTGTCATGTTTGATAATGACGTTGAATCCTCTTCTTGTGGACGTAGAAAGGCTATACAAATTTTTCTTTAGTTGCGGCGAGTAGAGCACATTTCTTATGTACGTATTGTACCATCCACCGTCGACGTAGGCTTGAATCTCGATGTCTCCCATGCCTTCTGCAAGTAGTGTCGAGTTGTCTCCCAAGTAGATTGGATGATCACTGGTGAACGGCGTGTAGGTCTTGAACCACTCTCGTCGAAATGTCATGCTGCAGCTTGCACCGCTGTCAGCATACCAAATATCATTGGGCTCTACTTGATTATCGCACAAATAAGTCCATAATCACTTGAACTTCCTTTTGAATCATGAATATTTTTGGATTTATTTTTCTCATTAGCTAATTTTTTTCTACATTCGCAGCTCCAATGTCCAATTTTGTGACAATAGTGGCATTTAGTGTTCTTCTTGGCATCTTGAAAAGAACGTTGTGTATCTTTAGGCTTCGTTCGTGCTTGCCTGTGTAATAAGGCCTCATCTTGTTTAGAAGAACCGCTTTGTTGATTCCTTGTTTCTTCAATCAAAGTCTTGCAGTTAAATTGTAAGAGTTTGAGCTTTCGGATCTAACGATTCCATGCTGCAACAAAGTAGCGCATACTCGAAGGCAAAGTATTTAAAATTTTTGCTACCTTTTGATCTTCCGTTATGGTTCCGCCCATTTGTGAAATTTGTGCAGAAATATTTTCAATTTTTGCTATGTAATCACTTATTGTTTCCGATGTCAATCGTGCATCGAAGAATTGTTGCCAAAGTAGGCCAATAGTAAATTCGGATTTTTGTTCATGAATAGCAAGTAATTTCTGCCACATTTGTGAAGCGGAAGTACAGTTCATCAGGGGCTGAAGAAACTTTAATTCGATTGCCTGTGATAACAATATCCTTGCCTTAACGTCCTTTGATTTCCAATTCTGTAGTGAACTTTCAGAGTTACTGTCGGAGGAAACAACATTCGGCTTTATTTCTAAGCCTTCCAATAATTCTAGTAATTTTTGTTGTTCCATAAGAAGCCTGAATTGGAATTTCCATAGTGAGAAGTTTTCACCATTAAAAACTTTAATCCTTGAAAGACAATCTTCGCTCATCTTCTTTGTCTTGGAATCGGCCAACGACAAAAAGAAACTAGGGTTATGGTTGGCGGTTGACGCCTAAACTTCGAGCAAAACAAAGGCTTACTCACTGCTGGCGGTAAATCCTTTTAGGCGCAGTGGAAGCGTGCTGGGCCCATAACCTGTTGAAGTTTGAGATTGAATCAAGGAATAAAAGGATTATTTATTAAACAAAGTAACTTAAAACAAGATGTTAAAGTAGCAACATTTTAAAGGCAAGTATATATAGGAAGGCGAGGACAAAGACTATATATTAACATCGACCGCAGCGCCGCCGCGGCCGTTGATTGGTCGATCCTCCAATGCTCCATGCCAATATTTTGATCGCTATTCCAACAAGAGTCAAGCAAGACAAGGAAGAGATCGAGTTCGCACTGCTCTTGCTCGATCATTAGAAACGAGTGAAGAGAGTCAAGCAAGACAAGGAAGAGAGCGAGTTCGCACTGCTCTTGCTCGATCATTAGAAACGAGTGAAGAGAGTCAAGCAAGACAAGGAAGAGATCGAGTTCGCACTGCTCTTGCTCGAAAATTAGAAACGAGTGAAGAGAGTCAAGCAAGACAAGGAAGAGAACGAGTTCGCACTGCTCTTGCTCGATCATTAGAAACGAGTGAAGAGAGTCAAGCAAGACAAGGAAGAGAGCGAGTTCGCACTGCTCTTGCTCGATCATTAGAAACGAGTGAAGAGAGTCAAGCAAGACAAGGAAGAGATCGAGTTCGCACTGCTCTTGCTCGAAAATTAGAAACGAGTGAAGAGAGTCAAGCAAGACAAGGAAGAGAACGAGTTCGCACTGCTCTTGCTCGATCATTAGAAACGAGTGAAGAGAGTCAAGCAAGACAAGGAAGAGATCGAGTTCGCACTGCTCTTGCTCGATCATTAGAAACGAGTGAAGAGAGTCAAGCAAGACAAGGAAGAGAACGAGTTCGCACTGCTCTTGCTCGATCATTAGAAACGAGTGAAGAGAGTCAAGCAAGGCAAGGAAGAGATCGAGTTCGCACTGCTCTTGCTCGATCATTAGAAACGAGTGGAGAGAGTCAAGCAAGACAAGGAAGAGATCGAGTTCGCACTGCTCTTGCTCGATCATTAGAAACGAGTGAAGAGAGTCAAGCAAGGCAAGGAAGAGATCGAGTTCACACTTCTCTTGCTCGATCATTAGAAACGAGTGAAGAGAGTCAAGCAAGACAAGGAAGAGATCAAGTTCGCACTGCTCTTGCTCGATCATTAGAAACGAGTGAAGAGAGTCAAGCAAGGCAAGGAAGAGATCGAGTTCGCAGGACACAGACAAGGCGATCGATGCATACTGATTTGAATTTATGTGGCTTCATTTACAATCCCTATTACAATTACAGTCTTCATCCAAGTGTAATTATTGGAAAAATGGATAGAAAGTGTACGTATTGTGGTGCTCAAAAATTTAAAAATGAAACACCAGGTATGTGCTGTGCAGGTGGAAAAGTAAAGTTACCAGACTTGCGTTCACCACCTGAACCATTATTAACTTTAGTATCAGGTGCAACAAGTCAATCAAAACATTTTTGAAAAGTATACGCAAGTACAATTCATGCTTCCGAATGACATCGTTTGGAGCAACGAATATCGTTAGCGCAAATTATATGCCAACATTTAAAGTACAAGGGCAAATTTATCACCATGCTGGATCACTACTACCCTTGCCAAATGATGAGCACAAATATCTTCAGATATATTTCATGGGAAATACTGACGAACAAATCAACAGACGGTGTCAACTGAATGTGAGTACTAAACGAGAGATTGTCGCTGAATTACAAAATATGTTTGAACAGCATAATGAATTAATTAAATTATTTAAAACCGCCTTTGAACAAATGCCATCTGACGATTACAAAGTAATAATAAAGGCAGATAAAACACCTATTGGTCAACATCGGAGACAATTCAACGCACCAACGATCGATGAAGTGGCAATTGTCATAGTTGGTGAAGAATTTAATTCTCGCGATATCATTCTTCATCGTAGAAATGGTGGCGTCCAGAAAGTATCAGAAACGCATCGTTCATATGATGCATTACAATATCCCATTCTATTTTGGCAAGGGGAGGATGGATATCATTTTAATATTAATATGAGAAATCCTACAACTAATGTGGACATTAACAAAAAGGTCAGTGCTATATATATATGAATTATTATGCATATCGAATGATGATTCGTGAGAATGCTGATAATCATATTTTGAAATGTAGACAATTATTTCATCAATACATTGTTGACATGTATGCAAAAATAGAAAGTAAAAGGCTCCTCTACATACGACTAAATCAAGTCAAATTGCGTTCTGAAGAGTACATCCATTTACGTTGTAAATGATGTTGTAAATGATGGCAATCTCAGGGAATTGGGAAAAATGGTCATTTTACCATCCACATTTACAGGCAGTCCACGACACATGCATGAATATGCACAAGATGCAATGACGTATGTTCGTGCATATGGTCGTCCAGATTTTTTCATCACATTTACATGCAACCCAGCATGGGATGAAATAAAGGAGCTTTTATTAACTGGACAATCACCATCAGATCGTCATAATATTTCCGCACGCGTATTTAAACAAAAATTAAAATCTTTACTAGATTTTATTGTTAAACACCATGTATTTGGAGAGACGCGCTGTTGGATGTATTCCATTGAATGGCAAAAAAGAGGTTTACCACATGCGCATATTTTAATATGGATGATGGAAAAGATAACACCAAGCAGAATTGATGAAATTATCTCTGCAGAAATACCAGACATTGAAATTTATAAAGAATTGCACGATATTGTCTCAAAAAATATGATTCATGGACCATGTGGCTCACTAAATAATAATTCCCCATGCATGTCAGATGGAAAGTGCACAAAGCGGTATCCTAGAGACTTACTTGCTGAAACTATTACAGGCAATGATGGATATCCACTCTATCGACGACGATCTATCGAAGATGGTGGAAAATCCTTTAAACTAAAAGTACTCAACAATACTATTGATGTTGATAATCGTTGGGTAGTACCATATTCTCCATTACTACTAAAAACGTATAACGCACACATAAATGTTGAGTTCTGCAACTCAGTGAAAGCTATAAAATATATTTGCAAATATGTGAACAAAGGAAGCGATATGGCAGTGTTTGGGGTGGAAAATACAACTGCATCTAACGATGAAGTCACCCAATATCAACTGGGACGCTACATAAGTAGCAATGAGGCTGTATGGCGTATTTTTTCATTTTCCATTCATGAGCGATATCCAACGGTTGTTCATTTAGCAGTACATCTTGAAAATGGACAGCGTGTGTATTTTACATCAGAAAATGTACGTGCAAGAGCAATGTCACCACCGCCAACAATATTAACTGCATTTTTCACATTATGTAGAAATGATACCTTTGCAAGGACACTACTGTACTCTGAAGTACCAACTTATTTTACGTGGAATACATCAACAAGAAAATTTCAGCGTCGTAAACAAGGTAGAACAGTACAAGGACACCTCAATTTATATTCCACAGATGCATTGGGTCGTCTCTACACTGTACATTCAAATAACGCAGAATGCTTTTACCTAAGATTATTATTAATCAATGTTCGTGGACCAACATCTTTCCAATAATTAAAAACAGTCAATGGCCATGTGTGTGCTACATTTCGTGAGGCTTGCCAGAAATTAGAACTCTTAGAAAACGATGCTCATTGGGATATTTCACTCGCTGATGCTTCTAATACAGCTCACCCACAGCAGATACGTACACTATTTTCCATCATACTAACAACATGTTTTCCGGCTAATCCAAAGGATCTTTGGGAAAAATATAAAGATTATATGAGTGAAGACATTTTACATCGCATGCGTAGAATAAATGCTAATCCCAACATTCAATTTACATCAAATATATACAATGAAGCATTGATTTTAATTGAGGATGGGTGTTTGAGCCAACAAATCACTGACAGAATTGGGAATGATTGCTCCAAATAGATCTGGTATTGACATTTTAGATCGTGATATACAACGAGAAACGCACTTCGATGTTAATGAATTACAAGCATTTGTTCGAATTAATCTGCCGAAATTGGTATTAGAGCAACGAACAGCATATGACACAATTATAAATGCAATATCTAACAAGAGTTGTGGTTTATATTTCTTAGATGCACCTGGAGGCACTGGAAAAACTTTTCTTATTTCAATTATTCTGGCAACTATAAGATCACAAAATAATATTGCACTTGCTCTTGCATCATCTGGTATTGCAGCAACTCTTTTGGACGGTGGTCGAACAGCACATTCAGCGTTGAAATTGCCATTAAATATTCAGGTAATTGAAATTCCAACATGTAATATTAGCAAATATTCTGGGATGGGAAAAGTACTAAGTACATGTCAGCTTATAATATGGGATGAATGCACCATGGCACACAAGAAATCTTTGGAAGCACTCAATCGTACATTAAAAGATTTGAGAGGAAATGAGCAGCTCTTTGGTGGAGCACTCATTTTGCTAGCTGGTGATTTTTGACAAACTCTACCAGTTATACCACGTTCAACACCTGCAGATGAATTGAATGCATGTCTAAAATCATCAATGTTATGGCGGTATGTGAAGAAAATATATTTAAAGACCAATATGCGTGTTCAATTACAACAAGATGAATCTTCTGAACGATTTGCAAAACAATTGTTAGATATTGGGAATGGTAAAATGGAAATGGACGAATCCATACACTGTATTACATTACCAGACAACTTTTGTCACTTTGTAAAATCCACTGATGAATTGAATGCCAAAGTTTTTCCAAATTTATCGCAGAATTATAAAAATATTCATTGGGTTAGTGAGCGTGCTATATTGTCAGCCAAAAACATTGATGTGAATTTAATTAACTGTACAATTCAAAATAAAATACCTGAAGAAGAAACAACATATAAATCCATAGATACTATTGTCAATCCCGATGAATCAGTTAATTATCCAATAGAATTTTTAAATTCATTGGATCTACCAGGAATGCCACCGTATATTTTATCTTTGAAAATTGGTTCCCCAATCATCCTTCTACGAAATATAAATTCACCGCGACTATGCAATGGGACTAGGCTATCAGTAAAAAAATTAATGAATAACATAATTGAGGCAACCATATTAAATGGAAAATATCAAGGGGAACATGTACTACTACCACGCATTCCCATGATACCAACGGATACTCCATTTGAATTCAAACGTTTACAGTTTCCTGTACGACTAGCCTTTGCAATGACCATTAACAAAGCACAGGGAGAATCATTGCAAGTATGTGGATTAAATTTGATAAATCCATGCTTCTCACATGGACAGCTGTACGTTGGGTGTTCACGAGTTGGAAAACCATCAAATTTATTTGTTCTTGCACCAAATAGGAAAACAAAAAATGTTGTATATTTACAAGCACTAAGATAAAGTTTACCATCAATCATCAAGGAAATATTGGACATATTTTATGGTTGTAAACAATATATAGGTGTATGCGTGTATTTTTGTGTATATATGTATATATTTTTACATTTAATGATGTAACTGTAAATAAATTTCAAAGAATATCTCTATATGTAAATGATATTTTTGAGTCTTTCTAAGTCGCTTTCTGTGTATCTTTCCATGTTGAATATTTTCTTTGTTATATTTGTATGTACATTTAGCGCAAGTGTCCCTAGGGGGACATAGCGTTTTGAATTGAAATAAATTAATAAATCAATCATCAAATTTCATTCTATTCATGATGATATTTAATAATTACAAAACTGTTGTTCAATTGAAATTCGTTTGCAATATTGTTTCATATCACAAATGAAGAAGCATGTTTATTCTATCATTAACTATGTATACCTATGTTTTGTACATATGCTATATTCAAATGACTTATATGTAGGGATAATTTCATTACTAAGTTTCATTTTAATGTATTGTTTACATTTTATCATTAATAAATTATGTTTGAGGTATCATAACTGCCTTTTTGTACAAACACAGCAACGTGTGAACGGGTCCAGCTTATCTTTATAAAAAGGTTTAAGTAGAGATTG
Organism: Cordylochernes scorpioides; assembly: GCA_030710605.1. NCBI lineage: Eukaryota > Metazoa > Arthropoda > Arachnida > Pseudoscorpiones > Chernetidae > Cordylochernes > Cordylochernes scorpioides. Next base: position 59,349,212 of record CP092867.1, read on the forward strand.
GATGTATGCTCGAAAAATAATTTTTATCAAGTACTGGTTAGGTAAACTTTCACTAGGGTAAAACCCGGGCGAAGCCGGGTACATCCGCTAGGTGTATGCGTGTATTTGTGTGTATATATGTATATATTTTTAAATTTAATGATGTAACTGTAAATAAATTTCAAAGAATATATCTATATGTACATAAAAATTTTGAATTTTTCTAAGTCGCTTTCTGTGTATCTTTCCATGTTGAATATTTTCTTTGTTATATTTGTATGTACATTTAGCGCAAGTGTCCCTAGGGGGACATAGCGTTTTGAATTGAAATAAATTAATAATTCAATCATCAAATTTCATTAAATTCATGATGATATTTAATAATTACAAAATTGTTGTTCAATTGAAATTCGTTTGCAATATTGTTTAATATCACAAATGAAGAAGCATGTTTATTCTATCATTAACTATGTATATCTATGTTTTGTATATATGTTATATTCAAATGACTTATATGTAGGGATAATTTCATTACTAATTTTCATTTTGATGTATTGTTTACATTTTATCGTTAATAAATTATGTTTGAGGTATCATAACTGCCTTTTTGTACAAACACAGCAACGTGTGCACGGGTCCAGCTTATCTTTATAAAAAGGTTTAAGTAGAGATTGGATGTATGCTCGAAAAATAATTTTTATCAAGTACTGGTTAGGTAAACTTTCACTATGGTAAAACCCGGGCGAAGCCGGGTACATCCGCTCGTTAAATAATAAATGAAATTTGAAATGTATACAACGAGAATGACTCCATTCCCATAGATCATTTGTATTCTGTTAAGAAAAATATCCTAATGATATATATTCTAGGAAGTTCAAATTTTTAACGAAATAAATCATATAGCATCTCTAGACGCGGGGCCAGTCTAGTCTACTAGTCATTGTAGACATTTCGCCATACATCCCATTTGTCCTTGACTATGTCTCGAAAATTCTTGAGTAGATAAGTCGCAGTCGAAAATTCCTTTTTCATCGAACAGAGGGAAGTAATGAAGTTCTTCAAGCGGATATTCTTCACCATCGCCAGACCTTGCTTTAACACCAGGAGCAGCTTTTCTCGAATTACACGAAGGCATCCCAAGAAGTAGAAAATGGATTTCGGTTTTATCTTCAATTTATTTGAAAGCATTATTAATTTTTTTCTGGAACACATGGTAATTAGATTCCAGTTTGGTGAACTTCCAGGAAAGTAATTTTAAGGGTTTTATCAGGGTGAAAGTTTGCCTAATGAATATTATTGATAATAATATTCCGAAACACACAGAATATTATGATAATAATGATAATAATATTCGTTACATTATATATTAATATAATATATAAAATATATTTTTCTAAAAAACATATCCACTCTGTTTACTGAATAGATATTTATAAAGATATTTATAAATAAAAATATCTAGAGATATACTACATGATATTAGCTAAAAGGCCGAGAAACGATATTTTATATATAGAGATGACCTGGCTTCGTGTGTCTTCTGCTCGAGTGAATGTTTCGCTAGTAGAATTTTGTCCCTGCCTACTGAAAATTATTATCTGGTTTCGACCATGGTCTACTTTAGTGAATATTCCCCTAAAAAAATTTGTGCATGTCAATCAAGCACGATACAGCAATATTGTCATCATCATTTCTGACTGAAAAATATTGTTGCTCAGTACTTGGTTAATTTTTTTTTTTTCTTGGTTAAGAGTGCGGAAAAAACTCTTCCAGATTTAACTCTCTGTCTTTTTCAAATTTTAGCGAGATTAGTTACATATTGTGCATAGCCAAAAAAACATATATATATCTTGAATATTGAGCAATCCATATGAAATTATTAATTAAAAGGCATATTTTGGATCTAAAATAAAACAAACATTTTATTTAATATAAAATTCCAATATTTCAATAGGCTATACGCCTAACTTCATCAGGACGTTTCTTGTTTTTAACGCGACGATATACAAAATATTTACAAAACTCTGGGGCTAAAATTTAAAATATATACACACAAATATCAATAATAATAGACTATATACATGATTCATAATAAGTATAAGAAAATAATTTTCAAATCGATTTGAACTGTAAATATAACGGAGGGATGTCAATTTTTCTATTAATACTGTTGGTATCTTTCATTGAGGTCCAACTTTCTAAAAAGAGTCTTGAATGTTTATCCTGAATGTTGTTGTATATAATATCTGTATTTTCAAAATTTGGTATATGGTCCTGTTTGAGTGCGTGATCTACTAGAAGTGATAATGGGCTATGGTTTTTAAAAGCTGTTTTGTGTTGATTTACTCTCTCTTCAAGAGTTCTACCTGTTTCTCCTATGTAGGTTGCTGGGCATGATTTGCATGGAATGCGATATACTATTTTTGATTTAAATTCATGATTGCTATTATGTTTAGTGTTTGGATGGCGTAGAATTTCTTTCAGATTTGCTGTGGTTTTGTATCGGGTTTCGATATTGTAATTTTTAAGTATTCTTGTTAATCTTTCAATGCCATAATTGTATGGCAGTGCACAGTATTAATTCGATTCTTCACTATTGTTTGTAGGACTGTTTGTGGGCTTATATACATATGTTTCTTGATGAAACTTGGAGGCTATTCATTATATTTCATCTCATTGTAAAATATGTTTGTTCAGATTTAATATTTTTAATATTTGAGGAGCAGTGGGTGGAAATTCTTTTAGAAAGTGTTTTTATAACGGATATTCTATGATTAATAGGGCCAAATGAATTAAAATTGAGATATTTGCCTGTATGCGTTGGTTTTCTATATATACTGGTTTCTATTTTGTTATTTATTCTGGTAAGCTTGATGTTTAAGAATGCTAAAGAACTATTATTTTCTATTTCGTATGTAAAAGTTAAAAATGACTTTAATAAATTAAATAATTTATATATCTTTAAATATTTTATATATCGTCGCGTGAAGGCATCGCGTGATCATCCAAAGCAGTTTAAAAACAAGAAACGCCCTGATAAAGTTAGGCGTATAGCCTATTGAAATATTGGCATTTTATATTTTTATTATTTGTTTTATTTTAGATCCAAAATATGCTTTTTAATATTAAATATTTTATTTAAAATTGTTATATTAAAGTATTATTTTAAGTACTATTATATTAAGTACTATTCACCACTGAAACTTAAACTCCACAACAGCTGTACCTCCTTCCAGGCGGAACTTTTGGCCATTCTTTATGCCACCAGATCTATTAGGATCATGCTGCGACAAGACTTTGTCATTGCTTCCGACTGCCAGGCAGCTCTACATGCCATCTGTCACCCCGATATCCCTAGAACCTCACTTACTGCAGAGATAATCAGAAACCTCAATACTCTGGACAATGTTCAACTCTGCTGGGTCCGGAGTCATTGCGGCATCGTTGGAAATGAACAGGCTGATGAGGTCGCCAAAGCCGCAGCTCAATCCAAATTGCCTTTACACTTCGCAACCCTTCCTAGGAAATATGTCCGCTCTCAAAGCAAACAGTTCGCCCTCCAACTATGGACCGACCTCTACACCACAGACCATGCTACAAGAAACCTCAGAAGAGTAGCTGCATCTCCTAGTCTTCTAATCTCAATTCTCCCAAAACTAAAATATTGCAACATCACCTCTACAATTCTGACAGGACATGGCTTCGTTCAAGCCGACATCGCCAGAACCTCCAAAAACAACGACCCCGTATGCCAACACTGTCACCAAGAAAATCAAACAGTCGACCACCTCCTATTCAGTTGCCCATCCTACCGTCTTCAGAGATTCCAGACTGCAGATAATTCCAGATATTCCAAATTGTGCCTTATCGTGGATTTGGTCTTATTATCTTGTGTTTATAATCTATAATCCAAATTGTGCCTTATCATAGTTTTGGTCTTATCACATTGTGTTTATAATCTATAATCCAAATTGTGCCTTATCATAGTTTTGGTCTTATCACCTTGTGTTTATAATCTATAATCCAAATTGTGCCTTATCATGGATTTGGTCTTGTTACCTTGTGTTTATAATCTATAATCCAAATTGTGCCTTATCATGGATTTGGTCTTGTTACCTTGTGTTTATAATCAATAACCCAAATTGTGCCTTATCATAGTTTTGGTCTTATTACCTTGTGTTTATAATATATAATCCAAATTGTGCCTTATCATGGATTTGGTTTTATTACCTTGTGTTTATAAAAAATAATCCAATTTGTGTCTTATCATGGATTTGGTGTTATTACCTTGTGTTTATAATCTATAATTCTACAATTCAAATTGTGCCTTATCATAGATTTGTTCTTATTATCTTGTGTTTATAATATACTAGACGAATGACCCGGCTTCGCCCGAGAATTCCCCGAGTGCAATTTCCTTCATACTGAAAGTACATAAAATATATTCTTCTTCTTTCTTATCTCCACACTGGGTGAAGTAGAATGCGTTTGTCTTTGTCATCAAGACTGGGAGCACAACTCAGTGGCAGGCCGACTTAGCTCAAAAAAAAAAAAAAAAGGCCGCCTCTGACATGAGGAACAGACGCCATTTGCAGACGCTCCTAACATTGAGTACAGACTCTGCTCATCCTGTATCCCTGGATTAGGAGCCCTTACAGGGTACTATCAACCGAGCTAGCTGAACCCAGGTTTTTTAGTTAGCTTGTTACTGCTCCCTCTCCTCCTTTTTCATCCGGGCTTGGGAAGGGCAAAAGCGGATCAATAATAAATGATATAAGTGCCATAGAATAGCAATACAGAAGTAACACATAAATCACAGGCAAAAAGTGTATGTGATGGCAAAAATTGTATTATATTAGTGTTTAGGTATTTTATATATTTATTTTTTTGCAAACCATTTGGTTGTTTAATTGACCTGGTGTTGTCACTTCGCCTCGTATTTACTCCGCGTAAAAAAAGAGTTCTTCAAATGAAAAAAATAAATAGCCAAAAATACTAATCAAAATGTAGACGAAAATACTCCTTTGGTTTATAAAAAGTGGCATGCAAAATTTGGTACCAATTGGTTCAGTAGTTTTTGAGTCTATCGTGAAACAGACAACAGACATTGATTTTTATATATTAGATAATAATAATAAAAATATGCATCGGCCGGGAATCGAACTCGGGCCGCGCGCGTGGCAGGCGAGCATTCTACCACTGAACCACCGATGCTTATAAGAAATGGCCATATTTGGGTATTTATTCCATTCACAAAAGCAAACGATGACAGAATTGATTGTTGATGACTCTGATACAACAACAACAACAAAAAGCCTTTATTGGGGATATAGTCTTGTGGAATCCAAATATCGCCATCGCTATATACCTATTCCTTGATATTTCATTAATCAGTGCCGGAAATGAAGGACAAAGTTGCCCCGTTTTATCATTTAATTTTCATCTTTCCTCAGACAGAGCAGCACAGTCAAATAAGTAATGCAACATCTCCGTTGTTATTCCTGATCCACAGAAAGTGCATTTCAGGTCTTCACGCCTCAATAAAATCAAATGGTGTTCTCTGAAAAAAATTGAAAGGGTTCTAAATTGTGCAATTAATCGATGACTCTGATACTTGTATATTTTAATAATCCAAATTGTGCCTTATCATGGAATTGGTCTTATTACCTTGTGTTTATAATCTATAATCCAAATTGTGCCTTATCATGGATTTGGTCGTTTTACCTTGTGTTTTTAATCTATAGCAAAGGTTTCCGGTTTCGCCCGGTTTTTACTCGAACATTTGTTAAAACGATTCTATAAAACATCCAATCCACCTATATATAGATTTATAAACGTATATAAATATTGTTATATGCGTTTAAATATATATTTGAAACACATAATTTTTTTGAAAACATTTTTTAAATTTTAAATAAGATATCTTCTATATATATAAAAACCAATGTTTGTTTGTATGTCCGGTATACAAATTCGCAGTAGTTCACTAATTCAAAACAAAATTTCCATAGATAGGTAAAAAAAATACGGGGAAGACGATGGGCTATTTTAAAAAATATATAAATCAATTATTAATACTATATATTCAAATCAATCAACTTAGCTCACGAACATAGCGCCCTCTATCAAAGTTTGATTAAATTATGCTGATGCATACAAATAGATAATGCTAATAACAAACAACTATAAAAAATCTTATCAAAATATATATCACTCGGGTAGATATGCACACGGGTCAATCCCGGGGCGAAGCCCGGGTCACCCGTCTAGTTTTCTATAAATATATATTAATATTGAAATGCCAAGTTTTTTTACAACGTCCTTGGAATATTATATTACTGATTTCTCAAATTAAATTTTTCAAACTTGGAACACATTTTAGGATTTTTACTATTTATAAATGTAATTTCATCAGAACCCGCGAGAGGCGCTGCTTGCGAGTGAAAGTAGAAATTTTGCAAATAAAATTGCAACGAATATTTATTTCAAATCAAATTCAAACCAGAAACTTTTCCAGTCGTATAGTAAATAACTTCCTAAAGTTTCACGGCGATTGGATAATCTTACCTCTTAAAAACAATCATCGTGTAAACATTCTAACAACCATCGTTTAAACAAAATACGTGTAAAATTATTAACCAATCAAATTAATTTATCGTCACGACCAGTGCGGCACAAACGGTAAAAGGCTGGAACTAACGCTTTTTGGTTTCACATTTTTTTTAAAAGCACATCAACTTTTTTAGTTTTTTGAATAGCCTATATGTTAAAAGAAATATTCAGCTAAATACATGCAAAATTTCATAATGATTGATTTTGTAGATTTTGCGCAACGCGATAACAAACATCGATTTTGGATTTCATTTTTATATATATAAAGGAAAGGATATAATAAAGATAAATATATATAAAAAATGAATATATAAAAATAAATTATAATAAAATTATGAAAAAGATAAATATAAATAAAGATTATTTGAGCGCCTTTGGAAAAATATCGAAAACACGAGTAATCGTCAATAATAATTGTATTTCTTATGAACGATGAAACAATGGTTTTATAAGAAACATCAAATATTTAAAAATTGTTTGGAAATTAGGTATTCTTTTTATATTATCATATTTTATTTATGAATGGCTTGCCGGTGATGAAAATAATGGAAAAAATCTACATCTCGATTGACAATGATATTGAAAATGTAAAAATTGATAATTATATATACTGAACAACAACATAGCATTGATTCAACAGCTAGATGCCTCGCGTAAAAAAGACCCATCACTCATTTCAAATAATAAGTATATATTTCATGAAAATATAATATAGAATAAAACGTTTGCAATACATCTCTAAAGAAACATAAAAGCGCATTGCTTTCTATTTTTGAATATTCATTAGAAACTATATATAAACATATCAATTCTTTGAATATATTTCATCTATATGATACTAGATGAATGACCCGTACAACGCCCGAGTTTTACACGAGAGCATTTTTTCACCGAGGTCATATGAATGACATGCCGATGATGAAAATAATGAAAAGAAACATCTTGATTAAAAAATGATATCATTCAAAATGTATTTAATATACAAATTGATTGTTAAATTTTATGAACAACAACATAGTATTGAATCAATAGCTAGAATTTCAGAAGTTCAGAAATTTATAAGTTCAGAATTGTAAAGAATTAGGCATCCTGAACACGAAAAAATTACAAGAACGAATGAAGAAATATTACAATGAAAATCATCGCGATTTTAAATATAACATAGGAGATTTTGGTAGCTATATGGAGACCAATAAGAAAAATGGGGGAAATGCGGAAAGCTTCTAAGAAGATATTTTGGACCATCATAATATAAAAAAAAACTGTCAGAAGTGAACTATCTAGTAACACCTAAAGATTAACCCGACATAGACCTACATGTTGTCCATATATCAATAATGAAGCCCTAATTCCAGAGAATTAAAGAGGACCACGAGGACGTGGTGGAGCCTGAAGGAGGGGGTAGTGTCGCAGAATGGTGGCCTACTCGGTTTATCATCATTAGTCACGTGACGCTACGTCAACATTTTATTTATAAATACAGTTAAACCTTTCTATAGCCCCCCCCCCCCTCTAAATTGCGCCCGATTTTAAACGTTGTACGATGCGAATTACATTAAAAGTGACCCGTCTATAGCACCTCCTCTCTATAGCACCCTATTTTGGTGAATCCCAATAGGGGTCGATATAGACATGTTTAACTGTATGCATTTCTCAGAAATCTCTCTGTTTTTCAAGATTGAAAATAATTGTAAATACTTTCCTCATTAAAATAACTTTGTTTTATGATTACTCGTTCTGGTCTCACTTATAATATTGATATGGACCAATCTGACATTGTAAGAGAATCAGAGGCTGGATCTCAGAAATTATTGTTTAATTAACAATAACATTAGATTAAGATGACAAAGAACAAAAGAGGCAAAAATCAAGCGTAGTAGCACAAACCAAAACTTAAACTACAGGTATAGTCAGTGTGTGTGTGTGCCGCCAGATCATGTGATGTCCGGTAGGAAAGGTGGCGCAACAGCTGATGTGCGAAGTTACTCTCCAACAGACATTGATATATAGCCAACCCCCCAGGACAGTGCAACAATTTATAGGAAACATATTTTGACCTTGTATCCATAACCAGGTTGACATTATACTCACAGAAAATTGAATGTTTACTATATTGAGATATCCTTTACTCTTGAAAAAAATAAGTTAATAATGTTCTGCCTCTCTTGGACATTCTCACAATTACAATACACCATTTCATACAACAGTGTTTTCAAAAAGACTTTTCACCCTAATTTATACCCATTTTTTCCTTTTTCCCTATTAATCAAAATATCAACCCAATTAAGTCTCTCTCACTCACCAAAAGGAGATTATGCCCGTTTCTCCCTACAAAAATTAACACAAAAATATAGATAATGAAACTATAATGGATCAACTATTTCATCTGGATACCCCAAATCCCATTTATACTTTCGACATTTTTATGACCCTAATAACACTCGCTACAATCCTGAAAACAAATCAAACTGTACTTTGGCTTATGAAACGATTTTCATAGTCCATACACTCAAGAAATATGGTGTTAGAACTTGAGTCAACAATTCCCTCAATATTGGCAGTATAATAAGAAATACAAGTACTTGTACATACAACAAACTCATCATCCCTATCCATACAATCAATAAAACAAAAGTATTTTTTTTCCATTTTATGTTGAAATAGCGGGGTTCGGTATATATATTATAGTATCGTTATGAAAATTTCAAGATTTATAAAATTTGTTATTTAGTTTAAATATGTGAGGTTTGTTTTTTATATTCTGTAATAAATAATTAGTTAAAATATAGTAGTATAAAAAAGTAACACCAGCAAAGCATCGTCGGTTAAACGTCATAGGCTGGGTAAAAAAAAGAATAAGCGAACAGAAAGTTTTATAGAAAAGAGCAAAGATTGAACCGTGATAATAATTTTACAAATATAAAATTAACCTAATTAGAGAAAGAGAAGTATTTTTAGCCCTATTTTCTCTCTTGATGAAAGAAGATAGATTTTTAATTTTTTTTTTTAATCAATCAATCAGCGAACCCCTGAAGTTGCATCCGGACTTTATCCTCTTTAGGAATAATAACTATATATCTGGGGATCATAACTTGAGGTAAATATCCAATTTATTTTTCAAACTGAGCCCATAGGTTTACTATATCATCAGGTAGATAATCATTCAAATCCAGTTGGAGCTTCCATTCATCTTGCATTAATATTTTGAGTAAAATTATGGAAGGAGATATAATTCCTAAGGGATCAAAATTTGAGTTATTAATCATGATAACAACTGCCTTTTTGTTTTTACATCCATGGTATCTTGTACTTCAACTTGAAAAACATCTTTAGTTGTATTCCAGATTAGTCCTAGTAGGTTAATAGTTAAGTGTATTTCAATTGGAACCTTACTGATATCATATTTATCTTCATTTGGAAGTTCTTCGAGGACTTTTGGAACATTTGAGGCCCATTTTCCTAAATCAAAACCTCCTCTCCTCGTTATTTGATTTAACTGGATAATAAGATCTTCAGCCTCTTCAAGAGAATTTGCTCATGAGAGCATATCATCAACATAAAAATTGGATAATATTGCTTTAGATTCTTGAGGAAATTGTTCTTGTTAAACATGAGCTAATGTTTTCAAGGTCTTTATAGCTTGGTATGGTGCACTGGTTGTGCCGTAAGTCACTGTTACTAATTGGTATTCTTTGATTGGTTCGTTAGGAGATGTTCGCCATAAAATTATTTGAAAACAACAATCAGCTAGGTTTAACCTTATTTGCCGGTACATTTTTTCTATGTCAGCAGTAAGTGCTATTGAATAGGTTCTGAACTCTATCAATATGTTAAAGATCTCTTCTTGTAGTTTAGGACCACAATAAAGTAAGTCATTTAATGATAACCCAGTGCTAGTCCTTGCCGATGCATTGAACACCACCCTGAGTTTTGTTGTTGTACTTTGATCTCTTAATACTGCATGATAAGGGCATATAATATACTTGATGAGATGGTTGCTCTGGTTCAATTTCATTGATAACTTCCATATGGCCAAGCTTTAGATATTTCTGCATGAATTCCTTCACATGTTGTGAATAAAAAGGGTTTCGATGGAAGCGTCTTTCCAAAGAAAGGAATCTTCTTAAGGCTTGAGGTTTTGAATCTCCTAATTGATTATTCATTTTATTATGGTTAAGCTTAAATGCCAATGAAACTAGATATCTCCCTTTTTCATCTCTCAATGTTGTATTTCTAAATATATTCTCACAATATTATTCTTCCGTGTTCAATTCTTCCTTGTGCGTAGGAATGCTTTCCGCATCCCAATTTTTTTTAACAATATCATCTAGTTCACCTGAAGAATGATTAACATGTATTTGTTGAATGGATGTGCTAGTAGTGTTATTGGGCATATTTGATTTACCTGAAATGATCCAACCTAACTTTGAATTCATAGCTGAGGGTGCATCTTTTGGACCCTTAATTAAACCTGGTTTAATAAGATCTAAATATAAATCAGCTCCTATAATTATATCTATATGTCTAGGAATATAAAATTAAGGATCAGCAAGTTTCAAATTATTTAAATGAGACCAAACGGGGTTATGCATATAAAAATTAGGGATTTTGTTCGATAAGTCTTTAACAATTAGAGCATGAAGTGAGGAATACAAGTTAATAGGCTATTTCACAGAATCTAAGGCATACAGACTTTGGAAGCCTGGTACACGTACAATTATAAAAAGTAGAGATGTACGTTTTATTGAACCAGAATTATCAAGAATTCGGAATGAAGTCATTGAAATTGATGTTAGTCCACAAAAAGATCCTTTTGTCAAGGAAATTCCTCTAGTTGAAGAAAAGGGAAGCACGTCCAAAATTGAATCACGAACTGAAATTGAAAGTGAATCGGATCAAGAGATGTCTGATTTAGTGGACGAGCCGTCAGAAAGTGAAGTGGTCATTTCAAGAAGAGGAAGAGGACGACCAAGATATATTAGAACAGGAAAACCTGGCCGACCAAGAAAGGAGTACCCTACAGCCAATTTGTCAACGCAAGAACTTCTAGAGGCGAAATACTTGCCAGATCCAAAAGACGCAGAGGAAGCGCTGTCAGGAAGGGATTCTTATTTTTGGAAGAAAGCAATGGAGGAAGAGTTTGATTCCTTGATTAAAAACAAAACTTGGGAATTGGTTGATCCCCCTAAGAATCGAAACATCATAGGAACCAAATGGGTATTCAAAACGAAATGCAATAGTGATGGTTCTGTTGAGCGCCATAAGGCTCGCCTAGTAGCAAAAGGCTATTCACAGCAGTACGGAATAGACTACGAGGAAACTTTTGCCCCAGTAGTGCGCCAAAGTACTATTAGAATGTTTTTAGCCTTGGCTGTTGAATACAACTTGATACTCCATCAGATGGACGTTCAATCTGCTTATTTAAATGGAGAAATTAAAGAAGAAATTTATATGACACAGCCGGAAAACTTCGTCTCAAGAAAATATCCAGAGAGAGTATGTCGACTCAAGAAGGCCATTTATGGGTTTAAAACAAGCTGGAATAGTTTGGCATGAAAAGCTTGACAATGAATTAAAGAATTTGGGACTGAAGCAACTTCAATCTGACAATTGTGTCTATATCAAGCATGATGAAGGTATTCTCCTGGTGGCAATCTATGTTGATGATCTGATAATTGCGGCTGAAAGAGAAGACACGTTGAAATCCTTTAAAGAAAGTATGAAAAGAATATTCAAAATAAAGGATCTTGGAGGGATAAATTGTTGCCTGGGTATAAGGATACAAATCAAAGAGGATGGTTCAATATCCATAGATCAAGAGAGATATATTGAAGAACTTCTGGCGAAATATAGAATGAAAGAGGCAAAGCCTATTTCTACACCCATGGACTCGAACTCCAAGTTAACAAAAGTTTCATCTATAGAAGGTGAGAATGAGCCAGTGAAAAAGGTAGAATACCAATCACTGATTGGATCATTGATATATCTCTCAGTGTCGACAAGGCCCGATATAGCCTATGCAGTTAGTGCTTTGGGACAGTTCAGTAATGATCCTAGGAGACAGCACTGGAATGCTGCCAAGCGTGTCCTCCGCTATTTGAAAGGCACCTCATGTTTGAGGATTACCTACAGGAAATCTAATGAGGCTCTTCATGGTTATGTCGACGCTGATTGGGGTGGAAACCTCGTGGATAGAAAATCTCATACGGGAATTGTTTACTTTTTGGCAAGAGGTCCAATAGCCTGGGAATCGAAGAAGCAGCAGACTGTCACTCTTTCGAGCACAGAATCTGAGTACATCGCACTTTGTGAAGCAGGAAAGGAGGCAGTCTACCTTAGAGCGCTGTTGGATGAGATGGGATTTGGTGAATTGCTGAATGGACCGACTGTTCTGAAGACGGATAACCAGGGTGCTCAACAGCTGGCGAGGAATCCGGTTTATCATGCCAGAACTAAGCATATTGACATCAAATGGCATTTCATCAGAAGCATTTGCAGCGATGGACTTGTCGAGGTCGTCCACACACCAACCCAAGAAAATGTTGCCGACATCCTTACTAAAGGCCTACCAAGGTTTTTGTATGAAAAACACGTCACTGGATTTGGAATGTAGAAATCTGATGAATTGAGAGGAAGTGTTAAAATGGCAATTCTCTCGGATTTCATGATATAATTATTTTGACCAGTGACCTGTTGCTCTGTGGTGTGTTGCAGTGTATATATAAACGGAATATCGTTGTTAGTTAGTTGTGTTATCTTACCGTGACCGGTTCAATAAAATCTTCCGGTGTTCAGTGCCCTCTCCTATCTTCCTCCTTTTTCAACAGAACTTTGTAGATATTTAAACTTATGAATATTATTAAATGATGAATTGTTTATAATGGTATCTTCAAATGTGGTCTTAAAATCCAACCATTGATCAAAATCACCTTTAAAAGAGGGTAGAGAAAATTCAGGGAAATTGATTTTAGTTTCTTATATCTTAGTATTTATATTTTCTTTTGATAAAGTAGATTGTATTGCAGTTATATATTTATTAGCTTCTTTATAAATAGGCATATGTGATTCATGTTCAGCAGAATCAACTAATTCAATCATATAATTTTCAATAATTTCTTTAATTTTGTTTATATTATCCAGTTGTACTTTTAAATAACCTTTACTTTGAGTTTCTAGATTTTCTAATTCGATCTTTAGGTCATCAAGCTTCGATATTTCGAAATATAATTTTTTAGATATAACTTTACTTGTTTGTTTAGGCATCCTTTATTTATTTCTTTAATCCAATAGGTCGTCAATAATTATCCGGCTCGAAGGACCAAGAATTATTTGTAGATAAATGATAAAAATAACTTTGACTTGTGCTTAATTAATAGGTAGAAATCTTAGTTTTGATAAATAATCTTTAAGATAATACACTTGGTGGTAATAAAACTTATAGATAAAAAACCTTGTTATTCCAACTTTTAGATAAAAAACTTAGATGTAATAAAACTTATCGGTAAATAAAAAAACACTATTTATAAACCTTTTGGTAAAAGAATTGCTTAAATATGTTGGGGCACGTTTTTGTAACCATACCCCAACAGAAGGCGTATGTATAATCAAATAAATCAAATGGATACATGGCTTCCCTCCCACATAGACTTACAGACCACCTTTTTGCCCAGAAACCTAGACAATTGATGACACCAGACTTCCATGCCGAAAGCTGATGCCTGGTGAAGAAGACACCAGTGACATCCAGAGACATCCGCGCTGGAAGCTGTTGTTCCATATGTACATATATTCCCCTCACCAAAAATTTAGGTAAAGGTGACCAGAAAAAATGGAGAAGGAAGATTTCTAAAAGACTAAGCCTTATAAATATCCTTCCCGAAAAAAGGAAGCATCACATTACAGTCCAGGTAAAAGGGGCCTGGGTCGATTTTTAGCCAAGACGGGGGGCGATATATATACCGTCCCGAGAAAAGGGAGGATCGTATTACAGCCCATGTGGAGGAGGCCTGGGGTCTGATGAAATTTTACACTATTGCCGTGGCTGTTTCTCTCTTTAGATTTTTTTTGTTTTGGTAATACTATATGTTCTATTTTGATGGGAGAGGCCTGGGGCGTCTGTAAAATCGTATACTGGAGCCGTTGGCCATTTTGATTGGTGTTTCTTTCGGCGAATGAAAATGCCAGCCAATAGAAACTTTGGCGCGGCCAGCGAATGAAAACGGAGAGAGACAAAAATAAAAGAGGGTTTCTTTGCCAAAAGGCGGATTGAATCTGAGTCGCTCAGTGAGAGGACAGTCTTCAGACGGGAGACCAGACCTTTGCCGACACTTTCGAGAAAAGGTAAGCCATTTGTCATTATGACTTAGCGCCCCCCCCCCTTTTTGTGTAGTTACCAACCTAGATTTCGCATGGGCCCTAAAGGGCTATAAAGTAACTTCAGGTCACCTCTATCTAAATTTCACTATGTAAATAGCATATCTCGTCAGTATAGACATGTTCCCAAATTTTAATTTATTTAAATAAATATCTAGAGAAATTTTCTTGTTTCCTCTCATACATATTTCATTCCTTTTGCTTTATGGTACTACCCCCCACACCTTAATTTCACAAATTGTACTAAATATAGAACTACCGACTCTGTTGGAATAGAGTTGTGTACTATATCTTTGCTGTGATATATTGACACAGCGACAGTTGCAAATTACGACTTTATTAGGGCTACTTTGAGGGTATCTATCTGTCAGGTTTTAGTAATGTTTGTACTTTTATGTGTTTCAGTGCGTTATTCCATCATATTTACCATTATACCATATTTTCTGATTCCTCGGGCTATTGTTACGCTGTTAGGAGGGTACGGCATGATGCAAACAGATTTGTATGTTTGACTATTGTTTGTGTTATTTGGGCTATAAAAATGCCTTAATATGAATCTATTTACAGTTGATCTGTAGAAATTATAGAGATCTGTTGCTATAATTTTCCTCTATGAAATAGCTCCCAGCGTCTTCAGTGGGTTGCTAAACCTCCAGAAGGAGTCTTTTATAGATTGCCGAATTTAATAACGATTTCATGGGTTGTCTGATGAAATTGTATACTAGTGTCGTGGCTGTTTCCATCTTTAGACCTTTGTTCTGACAATATTATATGCTCGATCCCTGCTTTAGCTCAACTCTTAATCAATTACAGAGTTCCCCCCCCCCCTCTTTTTTTTATTTTATTAATCCTGTTTGCACAAATTGCATTACATGTGATGATGTAAAGACATATGTCGATAGTGCATCATTGACAGCTGTGCTTCTATTATACAACATTAAGGTCTTGCTGCGGGTTATATACATGGGGTTGTTGGCCTAAATTGCTATATATATATACTTAAGTAAGGAAACTTTAATAAGTCACATCGTGTATCCTCCTTTTTCATCTATCCAAACCGGGAACGCAACAATGGCGCCCAACGTGGGGCTCGAATTTAGTATATGTTTCATCCCCTATACTTTAGAAATATATACCCAATGAAAAGCCATACTATTTTAAGTATTGGTGAAGTAGTCCACGCATCCTGAGATTAACAGTCTATTATAAATCGTGAATTTTAATTTATGCTTTCCGTTTCACTGGCATTTTATCAGGCAATGAAAGTTATGTTGAGGCGGTGTATACCGCATCTCTCGCCGCTGTCTTTTACGATTCACATTGTTTGTGGCAAAACCTTAATATTATCATTGATTTCTGATATCAAAGTAAAACGTTTATGGGGATGAGTATCTTTTATTCTGGTCTTCTCAAGCTTTCGAGCTTGTCCGCCCTTCTACAGGAGAAACATATACAATATATCAAGAAAATATAACGTCGCCTGATGCTAAAACTATTATGATTCTATGTACATATATATATATACATTAGGAAGTTTTGCATATTATTTGTTTTCTTAAGACATTTTTTTTTTGGTTAAGGTATTTATACATATTCTACTATTGTTTGCTATACGGAGGGTGTTTCCTTTCAAATGAAACGATTTCAATCGTCCGTTAGAACTTTATTTTTCGAACGTGAATTTTTTTCATGTATTCTATGTGCTTCCCCTTCTTCTTGGCTATCTCCCTGCATCGGACTTTCCAAGCTGCGAACACTTCCTTGACTTTGGAGAGCGAAACATTCGACCACTCCTCTTGTGCGGCTTTCCAAAGAAGGAAACAGTTATAGCGTCATAGTGAAAAAGCTAAAAGCAGAAGGACTAGATGTTGGCAAAGCTACAATATGTAGGGTAGTAAATGGCATCGGAAAGAAAAGGGAAGCTGAATCCAAAGGGCAAAAATTTCAAGTCGATCGACCACGTCCGGTGCGGACCCCCGCCACGGTTTCCAAGGTAAAGCGGCTAGCAACTACTGAAAATCCACCATCTCAGCGCCAACTTTCCAGAATGTGTGGAACATCGCTAAAAACGATAAATAACATCATTCACAAAGATTTGGAACTGGATACCCGACGAAAAGGCAAGGTTCACAAGCTCACCCCTTTCCACATGAAAACCGTGCAACGAATGCCCGGAAGCTCTACGAGGAACACCTGGCCGGTTCCAGATCGGAATATACTGCAACATTGGACGAAGCATGGATGTATGTGACGTATTGCAATGGAATCCGGAAGATCTGTTACATCAAAAGAGGCAATCAGGTCCCGGATAATTGGGTTCACCAATGCTCCGAAACTTTCCCTAAAGGTTTCATGGTTGTCGGGGTAATGACTGGCCGTGGAGTCCTTCCGCTCATAAAGGTTCCATCGAAGGTGAAGGTGAACTCAGAATTCTATATAGAATGCGTTCTGAAACCTGTCATCGAACAACTGAAGGACCTTTACCCAGGGGAAATGGACAAAGTGTTCCTTCATCACGACAAAGCCTCTTCCCATACCTCCAACAAAACCCAACAGTTCCTACAAGAAATGAAGGACACCCTAGGCCTAAATTTTATCAGGAACTCGGACATTCCAGTGAAGTCTCCCGACGCCAGCCCACTGGATTTTTACGGGTTCGGTATGTTGAAACAACGGCTCTTCAACCGACGTCCCAAAACTGTGGCCGGACTTTGGAAAGCCGCACAAGAGGAGTGGTCGAATGTTTCGCTCTCCAAAGTCAAGGAAGTGTTCGCAGCTTGGAAAGTCCGATGCAGGGAGATAGCCAAGAAGAAGGGGAAGCACATAGAACACATGAAAAAAATTCACGTTCGAAAAATAAAGTTCTAACGGACGTTTGAAATCGTTTCATTTGAAAGGAAACACCCTCTGTATTCTATGAATTATCTTATAGGATAGTAATTCTATTATTTAAGTAGTTTTATAATAGTTATTGGCTATTACATATAAGTTACTTATATTATTGTTGATATTATTAGCTGGTACTAGGATATATTGTGTTATATGTTTCGGGCAAATCTATTTTCTATTAATGCTATTGTGTTTTCTGAATAATAGAGAATCAATTATAAGCCTTTGATATTTGCTGTTTATGTTATTGTAATGTATTCTAGGTTCTCCTAATGCGAAAGTGTGACCTGTTCCTTTGCAGTATTGGAAAATTAGAGACCTATTGTCTTGATTAATAACGTTGCGTCTATGTTCATATATTCTATTGCTGACTCTCCTTCCTGTCTCCCCTGCGTATTTGGCTTGGCAGCTGTTACACTCTACGGAATATATTGCCTTTTATTCTCTGTTTTGGTTAGTGGGTTTTATGATAGTAGGATTATTTTTAGATAGTGGACTTTTATGGTGGAGCCTATGTTAGGGGAATTACAGTAATATGTTTGGATGCCAGAGTTTCTTAAGTAGTTGGCTATTGTTATAGATGTTTGTGAGTATGGAATGTAACATATCGCCCTATAGATATTTGTGGTTTTGTTTATTGAGTTATTGATAGTTATACTTTTGTGGAAATGTTGTAATATAAAGGTGGTTTGGTATCCTGCTTGCTGGACATTATTTATAATGTTCTGTGTCTCAATCATTTTGAATTCTGTTGCGAGCACCATTGATTACAATTTCTTTATTTTACTTTCTCAAATTATTTCATACAGTATGAGAAATGGGGTTGGATTACCATGGTTCAAATTTAGAACGGTGATCAGTGTTTTACAGTAGTCTACTGAAATGACTTAGCATTTTTTTTCAACATAGCTCTGATATAATTTTCTCACAGCAGAGGTGAGTTCTGATAATTATTGCTGGATACAAATATCTTAACTTCATTTTAATAGCGCTTTATATCAAATCATACTAGCCTGTGCATCCAGATTAGGGCTAACATGCTGAATGATAGTTAATCGATTTTATTTTTTTTAACGCATAGTGGATTGGGAGAGTGGCAAATATATGAGCCTTAAGGTGAAAATAGAATTGAAGATCCAGTTAGCGTACCCGTGAAGAGAGAAGTTTGATCACCATAGAAAGACGCGTTTTTTTTTTCTCTTCGTAAAACCTTTTTTATTTGAAATCAATAATGGATAGAAATCTGGTTTTAACATTCCAATGGCAGAATCTCAAGGAGTGGATCTGGTGACCAATTTGCGCGAGTACCTTTTAATCACTGTGGAACTATTTATTAACTTATGACAACTACCTGGGATAATCTTTTAAAATATTCAAAGGAAAGGAGATGACTGGAGCTTGTGTCTACAAGACAGCTGAGATATCCCGAGGTGTGCTTGGACAGCTTTAAGCTAATGACAAGGCAGCAAAAGCCACCTGTGTTAGAGACAGGATCTATCTAATAATGGGGGTATAGGAGACAGGAGAGTTTATCGAGGCTCGATTTAACACTTGTATATAATGAGGAAGTTAGCGGAATGCGAGCCTCCAGTGCGGAGTAAAATCACCTAAAGGCTGTAAATAAAGATTGATAAAGTCGGGACACCCGAGCAAAGATATTACATTGAATATAATTCGGAACCTATAGGCGTGAGGCGGTATCGTGATTGGATTAGATGGCTAGACACGCAAGGAGGGAGGCCCCCTTTGACGACGTTTTCTGCCAAGTATGATCACTGGATACCGATAGACCGCCAAAAGGGTGTGTTCTCCACATTGGAAATGTCATTGAAGATGTGCCAGCATGCAGAAAAGAAAGGTCTAGGACGTGATGACGTTTCCTAAAATTGACATTTAAGGTGATATGCCTGGACTATAGATGAGGCAGTGAAGTCCATCTAGAATCTGACGCTAATTCCAGAACAAAATGTGGATGGATCGAGCTGAGGTGACGACTCCATATTAAATATACCTCTATAAATTCTTAAATGTCCACATATATTTCCACAGTGAATTATACAAGTTGCACACCTATCTCATGAGCCAGGAATGTAATTATCAGACTGACAGTAAGGAATAATATAAAATTTCTAACCCAGGAACAAACAAGACCCCTGATATGCAACAAAGTCTACAAAATAATTTCCCTATCAAATTCTCAGTATATCATCATAACTCAACAGAAAACCCGGTTACAATTGGTATCATAAAGGGCGAAATAACTTTGTCCTTTCCCAATCCAATGTGCACCTGTTACCACATAGACAGTGATCTTATAACCACATTTGATTTCGTTTCAGCATGTTGTGAGAAAATTGAACTCATGAAAATGCAGCCTTTTAATTACTATGCCTCATACTGTATAAATGCATGAAGGAAATTTCTAATAACAGCCGCTAAGTGACAACCAGAGCGAACTCAGAAGTAATGAGACGAGGGGAAGTTGACAGAGTTAGTGTGAACAGTTTAACTTTACGCAGGTCTACAAGGATGAAAAGGCCCACACAGTGTAAATTCTGCTTAAACTGTCGCCACTAACTAGGATTTTGGAGTGTGTACGGAGAATCAGCTCGATAGAATGAGAAGTTTAGAGATTTCAACCTTTTTTTTTTCATTTAAAAACCTTTTTTTTTAAAGTAGAACTTCATTAGGATTCCTTTTTTTTTCTCTATACAAACTATTTCTTGTTAAAACCCGAGTTTCAAAGACCAATGAGAATAATGTATACCATTGTGAATTAACTATTTAGTGTAAATCTGAAATTTTAGTTATTATCAGGAGTAATAGGTGAAGGAAGGTGTAGGAAATCACAACTTAGAGGGGGGCTATGTCTAAAACAACAAACCTAATAGGCATCCTATGGCTTGTGTTGGGTAATTCAGAAACCCTATAATCCCTGGCCTTCAGGTAGTAGCTTTGAAATAGGTTTCTAATGAGAACATGAAAGGTCAATCTCTCAGAGTGAAGTTGTGAAGTATAGGGACCCTAAGCCAGGGGTAGAAGTTAAGTAGGCCCAGACTGTAGTCGATCCTTGGAAAGCACTTGAGAATGTTAGTGTTGGGTAGTGAATCGTAAACCCTATAAATCCATCTTTCAATAGAGTGCTGAGGTAGGACTACTGCAAAGGGGGCAGACGCACGAGGAAGTAAGAAGAAAGTGACTTCACCCACGGTGGCTAGGGGAATGACTCAATCCGCTTTTATGAGGTGTCACGTTTAATGGTTCTTTATTCGCCCCAATAATTTGTGTGTGTCTATATAAAATTGTCGTGAATAGTCGCTTAGTGTCAAGGCAAGGGCAGTTTTTGAAGTTACACTGATTCTTTCTTTTTTTTTGGTAGATTAGCTTCCAGGTTATTTAGACTTGTCAACAGTTATTGTTAACAATCATTTAGTGAGTATAATGAATTAATATATATGTAGAGCTTGTGCAGAGGCATTTCGTTTAAGTAAATAGGGCTTTGGTCCCCACTTTGTTTTAATTAGGTAACTTTATTTGATTTCACGTCTAGTCCTAGAAGATTTTATTATTGTAAGGGTCTATTTGATAGAAATAATTGAGTGTTTTGGCGTCTATAGCAGCTTCTAACTTTAGGATGAATGCCCTCAGTGACTGAATTGTGTGAATGTGAAGAGGAATAAATGTAGAAGAAGGTTAAAAACTATTATATTGTGAGACCAAAACACATTAGAATAGGGTTAAGGACTTTAATAGGATCGATTTTTATTTTATTTTATTTTTTATTTCGAATTTTGTTAGGACCGAGAAGCCTCAAACAGGACAACTACAACTCTATCTAGTTAGAAAATATTCGCTCCCTTTTGTTAGGTCCCTCGTTAGGGGGTATAATTTTCCTTTGATTTTCTTTTATCTTAGTTTAGCTTGAATTCTAAGGATTGTGGATAAATGATCCCTATCCCGACCCTCAGACTTGGAGATAGTGGAAGGCAAGGATCAAGCCGAATTTCCCACTCAACTCCTCCTCGCAAGAGGAAACGAAGAGGTATAGATTGAATTTTATGCAGGATGGGGGATTTGTTTTAGCCATGCCGTATAGCCTGGGGTATAACGGCGCGACCTTGGGTGACCGATCTGACACCGTAGTTTCGACGCTTTTAGCGTGGCTGGAGCGAGGGTGTTCCAGACGGGAGGTCCTGTAAGATTGGCAAGTAGGCAGAGATTGCCCAGTTATTCTAGACGAAGTGTTTCCGTCTATTGAATTTTTTGGTACCAGTTTGATCCCCCATAGCTAGCGGAAGTTTCTTCTAATAAAGGATTCGCCCTGCCATATGTTTTGTTGGAATGAATTCGAGCATAAGATCGATTCGAGAGGCAGAATAAGTAATTATTAGGACCTTCAACGAGTTTAGACTCGTTCCATGTTAGGATAAGATTTTAAAGTATTAGTTAACTATAATGACCGCGAACGAGACGCCAGAACAAGCCAGTGAGTCAAAGTTTTAGAAGTGTTGTATTGAGGACAGTAGAATTAAGAGCAGTTATACAGGGATAGAATTCTGAAGGAATTTGTAAAAGGAACCAAAATTTCAGATTGTTAAAATTCAAACTTATAAGATGTAGATTTATAGGATTCAGGTCAATGAATAGAGGGTATATTAGTAGATGAAAGTAATGTGAATTTCTTGGAAGGGGGAGGTAGCTGAACTGTACACACCCCAGAGGCAAGGTAAACGGAGCCACAAACAAAATAGTAGAAATTGATTAGTCGCTCTGCCAAAACAGAAAATTTCTCTTCATACGGTTGTCACCCTAGATTCAAAAGGACTGTGTAGTGTAATAGAGGTCTGGGCTATGTTCCATTTGACCAAGATTCTGAATGACGTTCCCACCTGGGTTGAGAGTATTGTAACAGAGGAATCTATAACACATAAGAGAAAACACACCCTCCAGTAGGATCGGGATAGACGAATATTACCCAGTGACCAACTCGTGATTCCAGACTGAATAAGATTGAAAACTTAACTGAGATACTAAACCTTGATCCTTCAGCGCACAAATATATATAATGTGTTTTCATTTTCTTATTGAATAGGTTATTATTTTATATCATTTATATTACATTATAATCATATACTATTCATTTCAACAAATTTATTTCCTTTGATATTCATGATATTAGTAATATTTACCTGCCATGTTGCATTTTTTAAACATGTTGTCGTGGCTTATTCTTCCCTCAAGGCATGATCTATTTTATCCTTATTGTCTTTTATCCGCCTTACTTGTATATGTATATATATTTTGTCATCATATATAATTTTGTAGTGGTTTTCTTTATCATCTATCATGGGATGATTTTTATCATATTTAATCACTATCTGCATGATACGTGTTTTCTTCAATATATATATTATACCCATCATATAACATGGAAGTATTCATTTTATCATTAAATATTTCGTGCCTTATTTAATAATTACTTTCACAATTTGTTTCTGTAATTTTTTTAATTTAGCAAAAGTCATCATGTCATAGGCTAATTATTATATACCAAGATATTTCTTTCAGCTAACTATAATTATCCTTTCCTTTGATTGTATATGTATAACTATACCACACGAATGTCTTGATTGGTACTTAAATAAAGATGCTGGCATGTTTTAGGAGTTGGACTAGTCAGTTATTTCTAAACGACTTCTTGGCGCCCAATTTTTTATATATAATATGTAATAGGGAAATGTTCTAACTGTATTGTTAGCAGAAAGAAGGTAGCAATGAATCCAGCACACCAAGAGGCAAGGATGAGGTGAGAGGACTTACCACAAGGATGGCCTACTCCTCAAGGCCAAAGAAGAAAGTGGAAGGGTGGTATATATACCCATGAATGGTAAGACAGATGACCTTGCTTACTTCCATACATATGATATGACTGTCCCCCATAACCTATGTTGATAACAGTGTGCTGACAGAATAATAACACATAAAAACCCCTTTGCCAGGATGCGCAATGCTCACTAATGTTCGGAATAATAAACATCTAGAATTAAATACCATCATTTTGACTAGCCTTATCTTCCCTATAGGTTTCGGTACATCTGGCTTCACCTAGTAATGGAAAATGCATTTTGCTAGAAATGAGCCTGCTTTCATAGTAACTGATGAAAGGCAGACGAATAATGAGTAGCACAAACGCATTTGTCCATTACTTGGCAGGGGGAGGATTGTTGGGGCACGTTTTTGTAACCATACCCCAACAGAAGGCGTATGTATAATCAAATAAATCAAATGGATACATGGCTTCCCTCCCACATAGACTTACAGACCACCTTTTTGCCCAGAAACCTAGACAATTGATGACACCAGACTTCCATGCCGAAAGCTGATGCCTGGTGAAGAAGACACCAGTGACATCCAGAGACATCCGCGCTGGAAGCTGTTGTTCCATATGTACATATATTCCCCTCACCAAAAATTTAGGTAAAGGTGACCAGAAAAAATGGAGAAGGAAGATTTCTAAAAGACTAAGCCTTATAAATATCCTTCCCGAAAAAAGGAAGCATCACATTACAGTCCAGGTAAAAGGGGCCTGGGTCGATTTTTAGCCAAGACGGGGGGCGATATATATACCGTCCCGAGAAAAGGGAGGATCGTATTACAGCCCATGTGGAGGAGGCCTGGGGTCTGATGAAATTTTACACTATTGCCGTGGCTGTTTCTCTCTTTAGATTTTTTTTGTTTTGGTAATACTATATGTTCTATTTTGATGGGAGAGGCCTGGGGCGTCTGTGAAATCGTATACTGACGCCGTTGGCCATTTTGATTGGTGTTTCTTTCGGCGAATGAAAATGCCAGCCAATAGAAACTTTGGCGCGGCCAGCGAATGAAAACGGAGAGAGACAAGAATAAAAGAGGGTTTCTTTGCCAAAAGGCGGATTGAATCTGAGTCGCTCAGTGAGAGGACAGTCTTCAGACGGGAGACCAGACCTTTGCCGGCACTTTCGAGAAAAGGTAAGCCATTTGTCATTATGACTTAGCGCCCCCCCCCCCCTTTTTGTGTAGTAACCAACCTAGATTTCGCATGGGCCCTAAAGGGCTATAAAGTAACTTCAGGTCACCTCTATCTAAATTTCACTATGTAAATAGCATATCTCGTCAGTATAGACATGTTCCCAAATTTTAATTTATTTAAATAAATATCTAGAGAAATTTTCTTGTTTCCTCTCATACATATTTCATTCCTTTTGCTTTATGGTACTACCCCCCACACCTTAATTTCACAAATTGTACTAAATATAGAACTACCGACTCTGTTGGAATAGAGTTGTGTACTATATCTTTGCTGTGATATATTGACACAGCGACAGTTGCAAATTACGACTTTATTAGGGCTACTTTGAGGGTATCTATCTGTCAGGTTTTAGTAATGTTTGTACTTTTATGTGTTTCAGTGCGTTATTCCATCATATTTACCATTATACCATATTTTCTGATTTCTCGGGCTATTGTTACGCTGTTAGGAGGGTACGGCATGATGCAAACAGATTTGTATGTTTGACTATTGTTTGTGTTATTTGGGCTATAAAAATGCCTTAATATGAATCTATTTACAGTTGATCTGTAGAAATTATAGAGATCTGTTGCTATAATTTTCCTCTATGAAATAGCTCCCAGCGTCTTCAGTGGGTTGCTAAACCTCCAGAAGGAGTCTTTTATAGATTGCCCAATTTAATGACGATTTCATGGGTTGTCTGATGAAATTGTATACTAGTGTCGTGGCTGTTTCCATCTTTAGACCTTTGTTCTGACAATATTATATGCTCGATCCCTGCCTCAGCTCAACTCTTAATCAATTACAGAGTTTCCCCCCCCCCCCCTCTTTTTTTATTTTATTTATCCTGTTTGCACAAATTGCATTACATGTGATGATGTAAAGACATATGTCGATAGTGCATCATTGACAGCTGTGCTTCTATTATACAACATTAAGGTCTTGCTGCGGGTTATATACATGGGGTTGTTGGCCTAAATTGCTATATATATATATATACTTAAGTAAGGAAACTTTAATAAGTAACATCGTGTATCCTCCCTTTTCATCTATCCAAACCGGGAACGCAACAAATATATGTTTAAATTAGTGTACTTAACTTGGATAATTGAAGACTGACATTGGATTTAATTTAGGTACTTAATTTAAACATAAAGGATTAAATATGAAAAGTTTGATGCGCATTTAAATGGCGTCGCTTCCCTTCTTTTTTGGTCAAAGTTCTTTCGGTTTTTTTTTCCGCCGCGCATGCGCACCACCTCTGATTCTTTGTCACCAACTACGGAGACGCACCACTTCTCACTGGCGGTGGCGCCGCCAGGCGAGCTTAGCTAGATTTGGTCAATCTAACCTCTCCAGCGGTAAATATTCAATTCAGATATATATTTCTAAAGTCCTAGAACCCTAAATGTCCATAGTTACTTTAAACATCAATTTACTGTACTACATAGCACGTGCAGGGAATATTCCAAATCAGTCTAATACAATATTGAGGCGGTCTGGATAATAAATGCAGAAACCGCTGAAAGGGTTCCCCACTGATGAACCATGCCTTCCCTTTTCCAAATTGTATCATTGTAGTATAAGGGCAGTAAAAATATATGTTTAAAAATAACGCTTAAAATATATTTCTTTTTTTTTAATTGTTGATTTAAGGAGTAAGATC